>OZ010572.1:13779959-13909959 GCA_963932145.1 Acanthosepion lycidas | reverse complement strand
AACATCATGATCATGAGATACATTTATAGGGACAGAGTAGTCATTTGATGATATTGGACAATAAAGAAGAACCAAACAACACCTGTCAAGGGATATCACAGCCAGGATAAGCTTTCTGTGAGCAGAGTTTCATTAACTCAAATGTACAAAGATTCTTTAATTTTGTACATTCTTGCATGTGTATTGTATTGATTATTTGTAGTAAGGTAAAGTAGAAAAATGGATTGAATAAATGATATGAGCAAAAGCAGCACAGTAGAGTTTTTAACTCAAGGTAAGATTAGCCATTTCCTTATAAGAAAACAGTTATCATTCATTGACCATGTAGCCAGTGCCACTGTTGGCTGAAATTAATAAATTCTTTCTCTTCAAATAATTTTTCAGGAAAATAAGCTTCTCAAGTTCAGTAGCTGTTATCATTCTTTCCAGTACTGGAGGAGTTTCCTTTGTAACCTTTTGCTAGAGTGTAGAACAATAACATACTGTTTATGTAATTTTCCCTATCAGTTGCATGTGAGATCCATTTTAACTATTGCTGTTGTTGAAAGTCCACAAGTGATGTGGTTTCTATTATTTGGTACAGTTCTTTGTGATTTTGTAAAACCAATCCACAAGGTTTAAAGAGGGATGGTCCTCACTAAGACCTACAAAGCCATTTTAACCAGCAATCTGAGAAAGTAGTCTGCTGATAGTCTAGATACTTCTGAACAATTTTGGTGCCATGCATGATAACGCCATATGAAAGTCTTGATCTGATAAAGTTATTTAAGAACATGAATTTCATTTCATAGCAACTTGCAGTGTTGAGTGAAGCTACCCTTTTGCACAATCTATTTCCTTATCACCGATGCAAAAAATGTTATAACTGATCTATACACCAAGGTATATGAAGTGTTGGTATTTACTATATCCACATCCTGAATTTTATCAAATACCAAACACTTGGTCACACAGCTAAATTAAGCATGTTTGAACAAAACCTTACATACTACCAAATACATACAAATAGGTGTTTGTCTCCAATATGATTTGATAATATGTGATAGAAAACTTTATCATTCAACTTTTATACATTGTGTTCTATCAGCCCTGCAAAAATTCAATGATTGTACTATCCAAAATGGTAGACACTGACGTCACTTTTTTTTCAAAGATGAAAATGGTTTCATTTTGAGTTGCTGACATGTTTCTGATAAATGTAAAAAAAAAAAAAAAAAAAAAAAATCAAGCTAAAAAAGTGTAACTACAAATAAAATAAATAAATAACTTCTGGCCTGAATATATTTCATATATAAAGTTTTAGTCCAGACAATGCTGTATAAGTTATTGTAATAAAATGCATTTCTATGACAAGTGGAGCATCTCATCAATTTGATAAGAACATTTTAACTTGTTAGAAAATTCAATATTATTTTTATTCATATTTTAACTGAATCAAAGTCAGCCTAATAAAATCAATTTCTTCTGCACTTGCACAGATACATTCAGATATATTTTGGATGGAGAAGGTAGCATCTAAAAGTATGGGGGAACTTACATGAAACGAATTATGGAAAAAAAAGAAAAAAGGTTATTTGAAGGAGTGGTTTGTGGTTTCAAGTGACATGTTAAATGTCTGTCTCGTGAGACCTGGGAAACTGAATAATTTGACAGATGAACAGACTGATTATCTGTTTAAATTTAGTACCGTTTATATTTATGGTAGTATATGAAATGGTATGGTTTCAGGATAAAGCTTTCTGAAGCAGAAACTATGATCTGGAATTGGAATGAAAACCCTGATGGCACATATCCTGAATCCATCATAAAAATTTACTCTGTAGAATTAGTAAATTCATAACAAATTCAGTATAGGAGTTAAGGAAATTGAAAACAGAATTGGGGCCTGATTCACCCAACACTACAAGTTGCTACAAAACTAATACATTAACCTAAAAACTGAAGTTTTGTTCTTGAATAGTTTTGTTAGATTGAGACTTTCATACAGTTGCCATGCAAAACTGATTCAAAAATATCTAAACTGTCAGATATATATAACTGCTTTCTCAAATCAATGGTAAAAAATGGTTTTGAGTGAGTGAAGTGTGTAGGCCTCAGCAAGAACTATACTTCTTTGAATTTTATAGATTAGCATTACAATATCATGAAGAACAGTGTCATTTAAGAGAAACCACATCACTTGGGGAACAGTAACAATTAAAATGGGTAGAACTTGTAACTTGAAGACAAAATAATGACAAATAAGGTGTTGACATTTCACATTATTTCAAACAAAAAGCAGGGAAAGAAGCCCACGGCAATAGTAGAAAGAATGATAACAGCTACTGAACTTGATAAACTTATTTTCCTGAAAAATTGTTTTAAGAGAAAGATTTTATGAATCAACAAAAATCAACACTTGTTGCTCAGTTAAAAATGCTAAACATCTCCTTATAAGGAAACAAATAATATTATGATTACCATTTTATAGATGGTGTCAGGTTACCTCCTCCTAATTTTCGAAACTGCTCCTAAGGGTTGCTCTCCAGCACTATAAATACTCTGCGATAATTTTTTATCACTCTCTTCTGATTTTATCTATCAATATGCAAGTCTCTTATGGAAAAACGCATTCCCTTTTGGGAAATGCATGAACAATATGCATACACACACAAGTATGTACGCGCATCCACTCACGACACATACTTTGGACCAAACCAGTTTCCACATTCATTTGTTACATTATTGTCTTTGTCACTTATAATGTATTAACAACAAAAGGGTTATAATTTGTATGTATACACACACACACACACATTATATATATATATATATATATATCTCAATTCATGTTGTTTCTCATTACATTTCTTTAGGCGGATTCATCCTGAGTCTGCCATGTTTGTTGTGGTCATTTCAGGAGACACACATGTTTATCACCCAATGCATTAACCGACCTGAAACAGATGATTATATACAGTACCCTTCTTGGATATACAACTGAATCAGTTGTTAGTTGCTTGTCTGAATGAACAATTGAATTGTCGGTCAACAAAGACACCAGAAATGTTTATTCCATGTTTCAAATCCTTACTGGAACTATGAATATGAACTGTTAAATGTTTAGAGATTAGCACTTTTGTAAATAGACAACAAATAAAATAATCCCAAAATAAAGATGCAAAATTTATATGCACACATTTGCTTCTACCTTTTATTAAATCTTTCTCCTCTTTCATGTGCCATGAATGATCATGGCTCCCCACCACTTCTGTCCTTTATAGTTCTAAGTAATGTTTGTATCTATACCATCCCTTCCAGGTATATTGCAAAAATATTAATGACCTCAGAAATTTAGGTACAATTTATTATCGTTCTTTTAAAACAAAAAAGAAAGACTTAGAGAAGGAGGAGAAAAGAAAGAAATTACTGTAGACATTTATATTATTTTTACATTATTATTTTTAAAACTCAAGAATTAGCCTGGGAGTTTTATCCCATTTGTCAGGAAAAAAAGCATAATTTGTCTTAAATATAACATCCATTACTTCAATAAGTGTTGCTGAAAAGATAACATGTATTATATAGAATTAACACACAATACAGCTTTTATATTAAGTAAATAGGAAATTGTTAATAGTACTACCTCTGTTGCCTCATAATAATTGTTACATCTGTATATGCATTTCATATACTAAATGTAACAAATATTACAGAGGTAGTATTTGCTGAACTTGAATATTAAACTGAAAACAGAAAATAATGTCAGTTTTTATAAGTCCTTTTATGTTTCATAGATTATCTTTATTTTGGATGTATACATTATTAAATTTGTAGTGTTTATGAAGAAAAACTTTAAAAATCTATATAGATTAACATTTGATAAAATGAACAAATTAGATTTGAATTATAATGGACACATTAAAACATCTATTAGTCAATTTCAGACAAAATAAAAAAAAAAAAAACTCTTTATTGAAAATTATTAATAAAGTATGATATCCCTAATTAGTGGATACCAATTTAAAATAAAACTTAATCAACTTTTCAATTCATGGAGAAAATTATGCAGCATCTAAAAAATATCAAATTGTTAATCTGCAAAGTTACACCTTTTAAGCATCTGTAGTTATTAAGTACCTTAGAAATTCTATATCTTTCAAGTAAAAAAATCAAGTAGAGTCAAGCATTTTCCTGTAAAATTTCTGATATTTATTTATGCCTTTTCTATAAATAATTTCATGGTAATGGTTCTGATGAAGTTTCCTCTTTATGAATTTATGAGGATGTCTACTTGTGTTTTATAGATTATGCAGAGGCATTTGATAAGTGTACCACAAAGATCAGTTGGAACTACTCAGCAACTTTGATATATTTGGGAAGGATATTAGAATAATCCAAAACCTATACTGGCAGCAAATCACCTGCATGTGGATAGAAAATGAGTTCAGCAGATATACAAAAATAGAAAGGTGCGTAAGACAAGGATGTGTCTTCTCACTGAACTTATTCAATCTATACAGCAAGGCAATTCTGAAAGAATTAGAAGTCCTACGAGGATTCATTACTGGTGAGGACAATCTTAATATAAGATATGCAGATGATACAATGCTGGTAGCAGACACAGAATAGAAACTACAAAAAAAAAAAAAAATATCCTGCAGAAGGTAGTGAAGGAAAACGAGAAAAAAAGGAGTGAATATCAAGACTGCAAGAAGACAGAATACATGGCTGTTAGTAAAAACATGAGTTCAAAGTGTGAATTGAAAATCATAGATACCAAAATATAAAAATTTCAATATCTGAGAACAGAAGATGGAAAGTGCAACACTGAAATCCAAAGACACATCGGGATAGCCAAAGACGTATCCCAAAAGCTAAGCAGACTATTAAGAAACATAAAACTTCATTAGAAACAAAGAAAAGAGTCCTGAACTGTTATGTAATATTTGTCCTCCTATGTGACAGCGGATACTGGACAATCTCCTCAAAGATGAAGAAAAGACTTGAAGCAACAGAAGTTTTGTTCTACAGAAGGATGCTGAGCATACCATGGACCGAATATGTGAGCAATGACAAAGTTTTAGAGAAAACGGAAACAAAATGTAAACTTACACCCTTGTGCAAATTAATTGAAACAAAACAAATAATTCCATTATTATTTACCTTTTTTTCAATGAAACATGACCCAGTGCACATGTTAGTGCTTTGTATAATTATTTACCCACTGCCCCACGCAGCAAGATGTGGCACAAGGCCAAGTTTAAAGTGGGGTATCCGAGCCTGTAGGCTTGGGCAAAAATTCCCTACAGACCTCATCTGGGGGATACCCTCTGACATAAGCCAGGTAAGTATGTAAGTTTGTCCATTCCACAAAGTCTTTCCTTGCAGATTGACCACAGATTCTTAATTGTATTTTTAACAGGAGAGTTTCTGAGCCAGTGGATAGTACTTAGATTTGCTCTCTGGTAAAGCTTACCACGGTGTTCATTCAGCATTAGAATTTTCATACGCTTCCTTGGAGTAATAGCTGTAGGACAACTAATCGACAGTCAAGACAATAGTATCTGGGCGTGATGAAAATCTCATGCAATCACAGATGATGCAATATTTTTCAAGACCAAATAAATTTCCTCATACACCCCAAAAATAGATTCATATTACTGCACACCACTGCAAATGACCTAATCTGCAGAAAAAATAGAAATCAATTACAGCCTGTCACTTCAGTGGGTCTAAATCTGATTGTATGGTGAAAGAAAGGAAACTAAAGTGGTTGTTTCAATTAATTTGCACAAGGGTGTATACATAAAATCAGGAAAAAAAAAAAAATTGAAATTTCTAGGGCACATAAATCTGATACTCACAAGACAAACTGAAGGCAAGAGGGACAGAAGAAAACAACACATAGCATATTTACTTAGCTTGAGTATATGGATGGCAGAACAGAATGTAGGAGAAATAACAAAGACAAAATTTATTAAGAGCTACAGAGAACAGGAAATTGTGGAGAGCCATGACTGCTTATGTCCTGAAGGGACACGTAACAAAGAAAACAACTAGATTGACAACAAGTTTTCATGATTTTACCGTTGAAATGGTTAGATGTAACCATAAATTCTATGCTAAGAGTTTCTTCTCTCACACTTTTCAGTTGGGGAACTCTCTTCCATCTTCTTGCTTGGCAGCCAAGCTTGATCTTCAAAAATTTAAATGCAATGTCAATCATTATTTTCTATATTCTTAATTCCTGTTCTTTTATTGTTTTCTCTCCTTAATAGTTTTATTTTTTCTCATATTATCTCACACTCAGCAACCCCCTTACATCTTAGTGACTTCATTGCCTTGCTTGAAATGAAATGATTAAAAAAATATTTGCATGTATTCATGTGTCTGTTCCTATGTCTGTATGGCAGGTATGATGAAATGGTCAACATATCCAGTAGTCAGTCCCAATAGTCACTTCAAGTAGCAGTCCCAGTCAAAGTGTTAGGAGGTGTCATGAAGAAATCTTCCTGCCCAGCTGTGTTTAGTCTATTTCCTGTCATATGAAAACTTTCTTCATAATAAGAAACTGGACTGCTTTCTTCTTTTTTTCTTTGTGGATGAGTTGAATATTTTTTTCAAGGCCATATTTTCAACACCTCAACCTTCCACAAACTCATTGTCAATGCTTTTACTGTGTGGCAGTGCTATTATTTACTGCCCATAGTATTCCTAAACTCATACATGTGTAGTGCCTTAATAAGCACAGTAAAAGCACCAACCCTGAGAATATACAAATGGGCAAACCATTAAGTAACTCTCTCTTCCTGGTTTCTTCCTTTCAAAGTGTGTGCCATCGACTTTTCACACTGAAGCAAAAAGTGCAGTGGATATTTCACACGCAAGTACCTACACAGGCAAATCACACTCAAATACATTCATTAACAATTTTTATTGTGTATACAATTTACTTCTCGGAAAAGAAACTCTTGAACTTTCCTTTAGTTATTTTTATGTAATAAATGTTATCTTGTATTCCAGAGTAATTGGTCTCTTATATTGTGACATACCTTTTCACCACCATTAATTCATGTTGTCAGATTACCTCCTAATTTTTGAAACCATTACTAGAAGATGTAGTTCTCAGGACTATAAATACTCTGCGATATTTTTCTCGTTCTCTTCACAGCTTAATCACTTAATTGGTCAACATGTATTTGGGGAAATGCATGAACAATACACACACACGTATGTACACACATTCACTCACTACACATACTTTGGACCAAAATGGTTTCCACATTCATTTGTTACACACATTGTCTTGTCGTTTGTATACTTTTGTTGTGAATTCATTATCATTTGTTTATATATATATATATGTTCTTGTTGGTTCTTTTCATTTATTTATTTATGTGAACTCATATCCAGAGTCTGCCATATTTGTTGTAGGCATTTCAGGAGACACATATGTTTATCTCACAATGTATACACTGGCCTGCAACAAGTTGGTGATACCTAATGTGATCATTATTTTTCTTCTGATAACAAGAAACACACAAACTGAAAGCCAGTGAAGAAAAACATCAACAAATTTCTCTTCCTACCCTACCATGCATGGTGGACATTATAAAAAAAATCGCTATTTGCCTTTCAATTACTGCTATATTGGTCCATCATTAGGCAACAATACACATTCCTCCATCTCTACTGTCTTTTTGATTGACCCTTTTCTTCTCTCAGGTATCATTACACTTGACTTGACCTCAAATGGCAGACATCTTCAAAATTTATTTTTTAACCAAATAAAAATATGACTTCATTCAACTTTAATCAACACTGTTTCCTCTGGGCTCATCAAATAAAGTGTGACATATCTCTAAAGAGGAGTCACTGCCTTTTTTTTTTTTTTTTTCACTCATCAACGATGCCACTCAAACAACACTAAGAATTTGCAATTATGATATGTATTCAACAATAATAGCAAATCTTAAAGTTCTCAAACATGCATTTGACACTCGGTAGAAATTCTACATCAGCTCAACTTTGCGACAATGTTGCTTCTATTAAATTTTGTGTGCCAACAACATTCATCCACGCATAGCAAACAAACAAGGCCTTTCTCAAACAAAACCCTTCTATCAAGGAATCAATACAATGGAATGACAAAACCAATTCAACATAGAAAATTGGGAAAAGACAAATAGCAAATGCTGAACTATTTACACTACCAATGCATTTTCCAGAGTGTGCTACATTCAACTAGAAAATAATACAGTACCCTGATGACAGCACAAGTACATTTTACCAAATCACACATCTCAACCACATTTCTGACATCTTTTCAGCTCTTGAGGACAGAAACAACTACATGAAATTTACATATGGGCAGAAAAAAATCCTACTCACTGGAGGGGAGTATGGTTGGTTTACTTACTCCTAATTATCAAAACTACAGTTAGGGGATGCTCTCAGCATTATAAATACTCTGCAATATTTTTCTTGTTCTCTTACCTTATCCGTTTATTCATCAACATGTAAGTCTCTCACAGAAAAATGCCCTTCTCTTTGGGAAACACGAACAAAATGCACACTCACACACACGTATGTACACACATTCACTCACTACACTTACTTTCGACCAAAATGGTTCCCACATTCATTTGTTACATTATTGTCTTGTCGCTTGAATACCTTTGTTGCCAATACATTATCATTTGTTTGTACATATATATTGCTTCTTGTCGTTTCTTTTCATTTATTTATATGAATTCCCATCCAGAGTCTGCCATGTTGTGTTCATTTTGGGAGACACATGTATTTATCTCTCAACGCATACACCGGGTCTGCAACAATGTATTGTAAAGTATTCATGTAGGGACTTTACATTAATTATAGAAATAGCCAACACACTAAAAATGTTTAATTTGAGAAATATGTCCCCCAAAATTTTTTTAACAGTGGGATCATCAAATATTGTAAGAATAGTTTGTAGGAATGAAACTATCTGAAATATTTATGTAGTAAAATTGATATTTTCATCATCAGGCACAATGGTCATTATACAGAATTCATTTAAGTCATTATAAGGTAGCAAAAATGATGTTACCTTGTAACTCTTGAAGATTAACCTTTGTAGGTGTTTGTTTTGGCTAGATAAAGATATCTTTATCATAATTATTAAGAACATAGTTGATCATGGGTTTCCACAACTTCCTTTCCTTGAATATCTGTAACTTGTATATTACCATGATAGTAAAGATAATGGAGTGTTTCCTCATTGTCTTTGCCCTTGTTTTGAATTCACTGTTGTTGTTCTTTTAGACTGGTTGCCATCCAAGAAAAGAGAACCTAGTCTGTCTGAGACTAGCCTATAGCAGTGAGAAGAGATGGAATAGTGTCCCCCACCAAGAGCATTAGTGCCAAGTGGATACTCTTAAATTAATGATTGAGTAAGTTCATGACAAGTTCTATGACAATGAAATATCTAGAAATTTCCCTATTGTGTAGTTAAATATTTGAGTTTAACAACTTTAACAAAATATTGCAATAACAATCATAAATATGAATGCTGGTCATTTTAGAAATGAAAAGATTTGAAACTGACATCTTTTTCCATTTAACTGCAACAGCAATTAAACACTTCTATCTTCTCTTTATTTATTTCTTTCATTTTCTCATTGAAATCAAGTAATGTCTTTTACCACTCTTTCTAGGCATCAAAATGAAAGTGTCCATTATTTATGAGATATCGGCAGAAGAAATTAAACACTTATCTTCCCTTATTTCTTTCTAGCCAAATCACAGTCTTACGAACATTTCACTTAACAATAATTTAAAAATAATTCAGCAAACTATGTTATTTTATTCAATTTATAGTAATTAGATTTTTGGTGATTACTTACTCAGTTCCTGTTGGTTGTTTGATATTGTGCATTTAAAAAATGGCGAGATCAAAGTATAGTATCTGTTCTTATCAGCTTAATCCGATTCTCTCTCCCCACTTCTATCTTCCCTTCTTTCTTCTTCTAATTGAATCCAAGTAATGTCTTTACCTCTCTTTCCACATGATAGAAATGTGGAAGAGTCCATTATTTATCAGAAATTGACAAGACGCAGTGGCTGTGCGAAATAATGAAAAGAGGAACAAGTACAATGATAATAGGATTTTCACTTGTTACAGTTTCACCTGAAATATTGTCTCCTTCTTTTCCTTCTTTACTTCTATTACCCATAGACAAAAACAAAAATATTTCTATGTAATTATGGTAATGTTATAGAACCAAAATCAGCCCGAGGTGTTCTTAGACATGCAATGAGTTTTCTGTAATCCCAGAAGCATAAAAAAACGTAAGCTTCTTCATCCAATTTTCAAAATAACATTTTCTTTTCTTGTTATCAAAATTATTTAGAAAACAAAAAAAACACTATTTTTCATGTTTATAAAAGGAATGCTTTGGTGATATAATGACCTCAAATAAAACTTCCACAACCATATTTGCATATGTTTTAGTAACAGAAGATGTACTTTTGGTTATGTAACAGAAGTTGTCTTTTTGAATAGTTTTTAATAAAATATTTTCATGCTTATTATAAGTTGTAAAATATAAGTATGAGAAATAAAAAGATCCTCAGTTATCTTCTAAAAATACATGTTTTATAACTCCTTTTGAAGTGTAGTGAATATATATATATATATATATATATATATATATATATATATATATATAGGAGGCACAATGGAGTAATGGATAGTGGCTTGGGTTGAGGAATTGGAGAGCTGAGTTCAAATTCCATTTGAATCCACTTACATGCAAAATACCCATGGGAAAAGTATGAATCCTCTTCTGCCCCCAGCTAGGGGTAAATAGCAGAACAGACTGGGTTCTATAGCCTTAGACGGCAACTGGTTTAGGAGAAGGACAACTCTGAATTCAAAACCTGCGGAGGGTTGTTTGGGGACCTTGTGGCATGTAGTGCACAAGGTGTCTGTATTCAGCCCTTCAAAAATTGTGGTTGGCTATGCACAAAGTCTTCACCACTATAATCAAATCATATGTGCTAGTGTCTGGGCTGTTGGTTCCTAGGAACTGCGTTGCTTGACCATCATACATCGAATACAACATGAGAGTCCAGCATATATATATGTATATATATGTCATCCACAGACAGATTTTTTCACTGTATCACAGCTCTTCAGTATGGCTTGACATCCAATAACTTCAAGCCAGGATCGAAACCCGACCAATTTGATATCAGTCAGAGATTCTACCCCTAGGCTATCATTACACAGTAGAGAGGAAGGGAAATTTTAATGTTTTTCTATGTGAAATAGGTCAGTGGCCCGGAGAGCTCAATTCAATTCAGTTAAAGAGCAATGTCTTAATAGCAGTTTTTAAAATTACCCTTTTCTCAAGAGAGCTCAACTGGATATCCTGGGAGCATATATTGCCATCCACAGCTGAATTCAATTAAAGTGCAATGCTTTAATATTGGTATGAGCCACTGTTTTTAAAATTATCCTTTCTCAAGCGAGCTCAACCAGATTTTCCGGGAGCATATATATTTTTTCACTGTATCAAAGCTCTTCCATGTGGCTAGATGTCTGATTGCTTCAAGCTGTGATTGAAATGCAACTGATTTGGTATCAGTCAGAGATTCTAACCTCTAAAATATATATATTTTTCATTAAATCAAAACTAATTGCTGACACTTTTTTTTAATAACTTATTAAATATAGCACCCAAAAAAGATTTTGTGAACAATATATCACTTTTATGAGGGGCAAATATTCACAATATCAAATATATAGATAAATATTTGAACATGACATTAAATATGGTGGTTTCACTTAAAAAATATGGCATAGAAAAGGCAGCTTTCATAGCCAATATCTTAAAAATGAAAACATCAATATCGAAAGATCATAAACTTCTAGAACAGTTTTATTCTGCTTTTGTGATTGAACAAGAAACAAAAAAAAAAAAAATCAATAGAATTTATAAGTTTCTATTGTTATTTATATAGCAAAATACCTACCAGTTTTAGAAAGTTTTTTAAAAAAATGCTAGCAATATTAACTAAGAACTTGATGAAATAATTGAGGTAAATGGTGCAAACTAATAGCATACAAAATGATGTTAATTAAAGTCACACTAATGTCATCATTTTTGTTGTTGTTATCACAACATTTCAGCCATTGTGCCCCGCTCCCAGTCTACTTTAAGTGTTTGTTTGTTCTGAATAGCCTTCAGCTAATTTAAAAGAAACAAGCCGAGTTATCCCTAGACATGGACAGTAGAATGAGAACAATCTACATAGATTAAATAAACAATTCATTTTGAAATCCACTGAAGGTTACCCAAATAGACAGATATGAAAAGAATGCTGGAAGACAACAGTTAAAATATTGAGATAATAACAAAAAGATGACGATATTAGTTGGGGTAAATTATGTAAATAATAAGTATTTGTACCAAAAATTCAAGCAGATACGAAATTATGTTAGTATATTATTCCACATTAAAGGCCAGAAGGACATTTTTAATTTATGTTTATAACAATGATAATTGTGTGCTTGGAAAGAGAAAGATAATATATTGGTCTTGTCCACTCTCCAAATTACACTATAGGCATTGTTATATTTTTGATTTAATAAGTGGTGCAGCTACTCAAATCTGAGGATACCAGTTTACTAGGGTGGTTAATCCCCATTGCAGATGCCTGCTCAGGCACATTTATATCTATTCAACACCCACTGTGGTTTATATTGCAACTATGCTGAGTGGACCATAGTTACAATTTCTGGAAGTGATTGTGTTATCTAGCATTACCAACAATCCAAACAAGGCTAACATGCTCAAACCCTCAATCACAATGACTTGTGACTGTGTTAGCACAACCACCGACAGCTCCCAAGGGTTCCATCTAGTTCATCCAGTGATATGGTTTTCAGGTGCTGCATACTGGGATCCTCCATACTGATAACATCAAGAAGTCACCATTCTGACAAATTGACCATGGTCAGAAAGCAAACATTCTAACCACTCAGCCACATGCTCATATTTGTCATATACTAACACCTTAATATGATGGAAGTAAGGATCTGGTCCAAAGAAACATATTCTAAAAGGGAGTGTTACCTGAAAACATTTTATATAAAATTGAATATACTGAAGTACACAAATGTCATACTAACATGCAATATGCACATATACATATCACAAATTGTATCATAGAGAAATAAAAAAACATAAGCATTATGTTAAGGGAATGAATAAAAAGTGCTTACCTGTAATGTCCCCAAGTGATATGTCTTCCTATTTAGGATGCATGGGAATTGTTATCATCCTCTGAAAATGAATCTGTTGTGGTCTAAGCAGCAACTTACTACCCACCACCCAGCTGTCATGTGAAGCTCAGAGCATCAGTCAACTAGTTTTGTCATAAGGGAGACAATCACCTTCTACATCCCTACAATGAATTGAATAAAAAAATAAAAAAAAGGAAATTAATTCAGAATGAGAGGGAATGAAAAAGTAGATAGATTATAGAGACCAAAAACAAAATTGTGCAGGCTTCATACACAGATGAGTCAAACTTAAGAGCCAAGAAGAACAAAAATAGTCAACTTAAAAGGAATCATTTTTTTTATCTTGAAACAAATGTTACCCTTTATAAAGATTATCCAAATTTTGTGTTAACTCATTTTGAATATAAAAACAGTACAAGTCTTTTTATGTCTTAGAATTAGAAAAAGACAGATTTTTTTTCCTGCCTTCATATTGAACTGAATCAAGAGATTGTACAACTGATGACTAAATTCCTATCATGAAAACAAAATGCAAACTAATCCATGCCAATGACAGTAAAAATTATGAATAAGAATTGACTGAAAATAAATATACAGATACATTTGGATCCTGATAACCAAGAAGCTGGCAATATAGCAGTGAAGCATATAGCTTGTTATCATGCTTGATTAGAGTATAAAAAAGAATTCAAAAGTAAATAATTTTAATTAAAACTTATGTTAAAGTGATATAGTTATCATGAAATTCAGAAGAATTAACTATTCTTATGAATTTCAATTCACTAGCACGTATAGACTGACCTGACATAATCAAATATCGCCTGTCATATGACTGGGTTACTGGCGATTAAGCTGGTTTACTCACCAGGTTTTTTGGTCAGGAGGTTGGCTATACACCCATTAGGATTATAAATAAAGACTTGTCAAAAGGTGGATGAACCCTCTTATAGGATCCACAGCCATCAAGCACATTGGGGTAGACTGGGCTCTATAGCTATGGATATAGCTAGTGCAGGGATGACATAGTATCACTGGGCAGAGGGCTTCCTAGACTGAAGAAAATATCCAGAGCAGAGGGTTTCTTCCGAATGGAATTAACAGCAGATAAGCCTCTAAGTTGGAGGAATAGCTGTGGGATCAGCCCTGCCAGGACTATTTTACTCAAGAGATGCTATGCATGAATGAATACTAAGATGTAGAGGGAACTGGTCAGGTGCTCAGCTGTGCCATGACACTATGACCACACCCAGGACTTATGATGATTATAATGATGATGAACAATTAACTATTACTCCCCACAATATTATAGTTTTTCCTAAAGAAATCAGTTGATTAGTAATCACATAACCTATTATAATTTATATTTGATACATGAAGAGTTTATCTTCTTCAGGTTTTGGAAATAAATGAAGCAGCATCAACAGAAGAAATCAAGGCAAAATATCGCAAGCTTGTAAAACAATGGCATCCTGACAAACACCAAGATCCAGTCATGAAAGAAAAAGCAAGTAAACGTTTTATGGAAATCCAAATGGCTTATGATACACTGACCAAAGTAAAATCCAGGAGACACAGTCAAGGAAATACTGATGACTCATCATGAACTTAGGTAAGTATTTAGTTATTTATATTGCACACTAGCAAGGTTAAGTAATTAATCTTTTTTTATCATGTCATGTCCCTTCAGGATATAGGTGATAATGGCTTTCTATAGCTTCCTTCTGTAATATTTGTAAACTGAATTGTCAGGATATTCTTGGAAAAGATAGAATGGGTTTCTGTTATCCTCTCTGTAATTTTGAATTCAGAGTTGTTCACTTAGACTGGTTGCCAATCAAGGATCTGTTATTTAACTTATAGCTGGAGGTGGGAGTGTCAAAAGACAAATTCTTGCCTTTTCAAGAACATTAGTGCAAAGTAAACAAAAAACTATCTCAGTCGCCATATTTATTACGTTTCAGCCGAAATGTTGTAATAAATCTCAGAAATATAGACAGATATTGAAACTATCTCAGCTAGAATTTAAACTGATTGCCGATTTCATTTTCCTTACTGTCAACTATTAAACTCAACACATCTTCAATATAAATCAAACTTGGGTTAAAACAGCTCCTGCGATCCTTTTATTTTTACTACTTAATATTATCTGATTCCCAATTTATAAAATAGTTCAATTTTTAGAGATTAAAGTGAAGGAAAAGATTCATGAGTCATTCCATGTCAAATCACCCAACGTATGTCACCATTACCTCTTTAATTTTCCTGAAATTTTGTCTATGTGTTGACTGTTAAAGTAAGACAATCCCCAAAATTTGAGCTTCAAATTCGAAAAATTGTCCGATTTACATCAATTTTTAGTTTTCCTTAGTTCTGAAGTTGTGCCAAAAATCGCGACCTTTTGTAATCTATTTTTGTCTGTAAAAATTAGTTCTAGAGCTTCCCTACTCCTAAAAATTGGCTCAGAAAAGCTTTTTGGCCCCAGGAATCCAAAATGCTATAAAAAAAACAAAAAAAAAAACTCAGAATTAATCAAGTTTAAGTTATTAATTTTTTTTATAGTAAGATGAAAATGGTGGGAGAGAAATCCCCATGTGGCAGTGCATCTATGACAAAAAAAATTTTTTTATTATTGTTTTACATATATTGAAGATTATTTGTACCAAAAAGACAGTTTGGTTATTTCTTGGTTTGCTCAGAATAGAACCTAGTTAAAATTTTGCACTTTTGTTTTAAGTGTTTCTATTCAGCCATTAAATAAGGTCTATAAGGAGCAGAAAAGAAATTATCAGAATTATGTTGGTGGTTGGGTAAATTTAAAATAATATAGAAACAATATATTTCTCTTGTATCAATTGTTTCCTGCAAAATTCTGTCAATATACAAAGCTCAATATCAGCACCACATTTCATTATGGAATTGAAAATGGGAGAGTAACAAAGTGATAATATAAAACAAAACAAAAAACGAGACCTGATAAAGCAAACCTGTTTATCGACAAAATGTATTTACAGAAGTTTAAAATACAGTATTGAAATATAAAATCAGCAAAATAAAGACCATTTTTTTTTATAAAGAATAATGCAAATGTGATCAAATTTTCTTTATTTTATTAATTACCAATCTCTAAAGCATTAAGAAAACTTCAATTTGAATAATTCTTTCATTATAATATACACAAAAGAAACATTAAAAGTATGTATATAAATTATGGAAGATAAAAATTTATTTTAAAATTATGTAAATATGCAATTATCTTTAATAATGAGGAAATTTTTCTCCCCGGAATCAATCTTCCAGATCTACAAATCAACAATTCGCCCTTGCATGGAGTATTGCTGCCATATATGGTCTGGAGCCCCTTCTGTTTGCCTCGGGGTTCTTGACAAGCTCCAGAGGTGGATATGCAATATAATTGGCCCTTCTCTGGCATCTCGTCTACAGTCACTTTCTCACAGACGCACCATTGCCTCTCTCTGTCTGTTTTACAAATACTTTCATGGCAATTGCTCCGAGGAGCTGCATTCGCTGGTTCCCAGACTTCATGAATTCAAGCGCCCTACGAGGCTGGCATCTCGCTCTCACCCTTTCACTGTTGAAACTACTAAATGTAGCCGTCTCTTCTACTCCAATAGCTTCATATCTCGCACCTCTCGCCTGTGGAACTCCCTTCCCCATTCCAGTTTCCCTGAGAGCTATAATCTCCAGCTATTCAAATGTAATGTCAATCGACATCTCCAGTTGCCTTGATCTATCCACTACCCTTCTCCTCATCCTTTCTTCTAGCACTCCTATCTGATCTTGCTCCAAATTTTCTGTAACCCCTTGCGTCCTAGGACCAAATCTTATTTCTTCATTTACTAATTTTTAATTATTTTTTATTAAAAATATATAGCATTATAGCTTACATGTGAAAATACATTTGGTATGATCATGTTTTGTTCATCCTTGCAAAAGTCAAATGTATATAGTACATCTTCATCTTGACTTGAGAAATTTTTGTCATTGACATTGGAATGAACTGATAACAGCTCCTTGTTCCGGGAACAGTCTTACTGATTTCAAATTTTTCTGCCAGTTGATCTCAAACAGTGAACATACGAGGCTACTCAATGTCAAAAACATGAATCCCAAGAAGATCTATTCTACAAACATCTAGGAATGACTTATAATCAAAGATTTGACTGTAGACTTTTTTTTGGAAAGAGGTCTCTTGACAAAACCTCCAATTCCATCACATGGTGACTTACCATGACTTGTTGCAAAGAACATCCACTCAGCGTCATGTTTAGAGATCCTGCTTATTGTGACATAAATTAATGAGATTTTTGTATTGTCCAACACAACCATTGGAAAAATATAGTTTTTCAATACCAGGATATTTGTTAATGTACTAGGTTGTCAATCTTTGTACTTCATAAACAAAAAACAGTGTCATAATTGTTATCATCTGAAACAAAGCACTGAGAATCATGGGTGAGAACACCATGACTGTTAATGAAGTAAATGACTGCTGTATGCATAGTGCAATACATTTTATTTTTCTGGATGATTTGACATGGAATTATGCTCATAGTTATTATTAGTAGAGTTAATTCTATTGTTTAAGATCAATTGTGTAGTATTTGCTTATTTTTTTTTTAAGTAGACAAAGGTAAGAAGTCCAAATGAAATTTAATAATGGTCATCAGGACAGTTGAAATTTGTTTTTGCAAAAAGTCAATGGAATCTACATTCAGTTATTCTGTGCTCTGACTGACTTTATAAAAAGTTTTCTAAAAAGTAAATCAGGATAGAGATTCAAATAAAAGATACTCTTTTATAAAATGTGAACAAGGAGTACATGTCAAAAATAAGGGATTATTTACATATAGTTTAGCACTTCTGCTGAAGACCAGTGTAGCATTTGTGTGTTCTGTCAGGGATCAGTGTAATATCTGTGTGCTTTGCCAACAATCAGAGGCTCTGTTTGTTTTGCCAAAGATCAAAGTGCTGCTCCTCAGTCTGTTGCCTTGGATCAGAGTGTAGTATCTGTGCACTATTTGGAAAATGTTAAATAGAAATATACATGAATATACATTTATTTATATATATATATATATATATATATATATATATATATATGTGTATGTATGTATGTAAATTTTTTTTTTGTCTGAGTTTCTGGGATGAGGAGTTATTATTTAAATTATTTATATTCAGACTATTGTCATCATCTTTGTTGACTTTCCTCAGCTTACCTAGATTGATATAAATTTGAGGAAGGCTGGAGAGCACAATGACTAAAACATTATAATAACAACAAAGATGAAGGCAATAGTCTGAATATAAATAGAGTAAATAATGTCTATTTTTAATCAATTTTGTTATTACTAATTCTGATGTTATTAATTTATAATGATATTTGCTCCATTGTTGTTTTTTATTCTTAATTTGACAAGCATTAAATAAAAGATGGAATCTGTAACCAACTTTCTTTTACAGTACAATTTGACATTTTTTGTTTGAAAATAAAATTTTTAAAATTTGACAAGAGACTTGCTCCAAAAGTTGTGTTAAAAAGTAATCATTTTATTCTAATAAATAATAAATAAATTTGAAATTTTTAGTTCATTTCCAAATGTGTCACTTTTTTAAAATATGAGAAATCCTCACAAAGAAAAAAAAATACTTATTTTATATTTGGATTTTATAGTTTAGTAAAAAATGGAAAACAAAAAGTGACACAAAGCTTATGAAAAATGAAATTCTGAATAAATTTAAGCCCCTTAAAAGCCTTTCTCTCCATTACAATTTTTCTTGTTAAATGCAGAAACCTATTTCTATACCCATCACTTTTCATGGCCAGAACATGTCAACTTCTTTGGGTGCGCCTGTATATATTTCTACATTACCTGAAACAGAGATGGAATTTAAACTTCCAAGAAACCCAATAAAATTCTACAGCATTTTTATCCACTAGTTTATAATTTGTAGAGAGTTTTAAGCTCTTTTTCTTTTCTAATATGGTGTTGAGATTAGCTTAAATAATATGACAAATTACAAAAGATAAAAAAAATAGTCTGAGCAAATCAATGATGCTTGTCTCAGATATTATGTCTAAAGAAAAAATATAAGAAATATAAATATTAAATTAATTTGATTGATCAATTTCTTTTTTATGGCTTATCAACCCCTTATTGGTTATTTAAAGCCAAAACATATTTCAGATTGTAGGAGGTTGCTTACAGTAACTAATGTTCCCAAGGAGAACCCCATCTAAGTACTGACCAGGTTTGATGCAAATCAATTTGAATCCTAGACAGTTGTATACTTTCAACTTGCAAAGATTCAACCTCAATGTGAACATTATTAAATTATTATTTATGACTTTGATTGATATTCAGGCTAATTAAAATGATTTTGGACCATCATCTTTGGCTCTACTTTATCAGAGTTCAAGGGAGTGATTTTCTTGTCATTGCCAAAATTGGTCAGGTGAAATCCTACCTGACCTTCAAACTTCCAATAGCATTTTAATAAGTTTATAAGTGATAACAATCTGGTCACCTCTCTATGACCTTTGATGAACCTGATTAGGCACCTGTCCAAGGCTGACAACCTTGAATGTATTAAATGTTTGGGCTTTATATGAAATGCGATAGAAATTATATTCCTTATACTGTATTTATGTTGAGTCCAACAATAGTTCTCTTTCTCTCTCACACACACACACACACACACACACATTTCAATTTCCTTTATAAACTGATCATTTGCTTTCTTCATGAGAAAGATTAGTGAAATTCTGACACTGAAATAATCTTATTGTAATCAAAACCATAATCTTTATGTGGTCACCTAAATGATGAGAATTTGAATGAATTAGTTTTCTTTAGCCTTTAAAATATCTCTTAGTAAAAAGACAAAAATTCACACTGGAATTCCATGTGTTAAACTGATTGATTGGCTGTTAATAGAGAAATGGATGATGACTGTTTGAAAATAGATAGAAATTAGGGTTATCAATTAATGATCACTCATTTCTATATAAAATACAGTTAAACTTTTAAATCAATCTAAAGTTTGTAAAATTTATTTTACCTTTAAGGACAATAGAAACTTTTACAAATTTATTCAATAATTCATCATTATGTGTATTTTATACATGTTGTTGTATTTGAATGCACAATAGGGAATTTTAAATGTTTTTTTTTGTTTTTTTTTAAATGAAATGTTTTTAAATCTGTAATATTCTATCAAAAAGAATCAATAAATAATTATGAAAATAACTATGTTTCTTGATTTTCAAAATTAAAGAGAAAGAAAAGGCTTCTAGTATTGAACCTATATATATATATATATATATATATATATATATATATATATATATAATATTAGTGGTAAATATATACATACATATGCAATCATATATATATATTTGTATAAAAAAATAATTCCAAGAGGATAGAATCCAGGTAGAACTCAATGTCCAGGACAGAGTAAGGACATAATAAAAAGGCTTAAATACTAATACTCCATGGTCATAATTTATTCCATTGGAATCATAATCACGATCCAATTCATCAGACCTACAAATTCAAAAAGAAAACAGAAAAAACAACTCCAGATAGAAAAAATAAAATGTATGAGAGTGTGTGACGAATGTTAGAGTAAATGAAAGCTATAGGGAGGGGTAACAGACGAGAGGAGAACAGGAAGGTCTAAAGATGAAACATTTTTCATGTGATGTGTTTCGACCTGTAGAAATTCAGACTAAAGTGATGTTTATGTTGATGTGATTATGTATGTGTATGAATGAGAGGGAGATGCTGAGAATTTTAAATTTAATTTTTGGGGGTTTTAATGTGTGTTTGGCTTTAGTTTCTTTTTGTTTATGATTTTTATTAAATTATCCCACATATAATTAATATCCCACATATAATTAATAATATCTGATTTGAAGCAAATCTTATTTACTTTAAATTTGAAATATCACAAAAACACATTTTTTAACCCAACAGTAGCTGTTTTGATAGTTTCTGTAGAATAAACTTATATCTGTCATCATGCTATCTGTAAAACATAATTGAAGAAAATGATGCAAGCCACTTTAAAAAGAAAAAAATTTTAAGTACTTAGGAAAATATTGTGTAATTTAATGTTTTTATTGAATTTTAGAAATGTTGATTTAAATCTACTGCAGTTTTAGCTCTTATTTATGGTAATATTGTGTATGGTCAACCATACTTAGAAAAATTGGCATGTTTATACACATACATCAAAATTTTAAATTCTTTAAAAAATATTGGTGTTTGATTTAAGCTTTTTCCTTTATTAAATATAGTTTTCACTTAATAATATCTAAAAGGCTGAAATATAGAATTTTTAAAAATTTAAATCTTTCTAATTAAATTTTTTTTAAAAATATGAAAATTCTTGTAAAAAAAAAAAAAAAAAAAAAAAATAATCATTCAGCAAAATTTTTTCTTAAGACAATAGCATCCTTAATATATCTTATTTATAAGAGCAATTAAAAGCTTTCTAATTAAATAATGTCATAGTTCTATTGCAATTTTATTTTACAATTCAGAGCAGAATTTTGATAAATGGTGTTTCTGTTTGATAAAACCAAATTGATGATTTAAATTCTCCAAGGAGTTCTGCTTTTAACTAATATAAATATGAAGAGGCTGAAATTTTAATTTCTTGAAATTTCATAAAATTAAGTAAGTTGAGGTAACAGATATGAAAAAATAATTTTTTTTTTTTTTTTTTTTTTAACCAAGATTTTCTAAAAAAGAAAATTCACAAATAATTTTATTTGTGAATAAGTCCTGAAAATTTAATTAAAATCTGACAATTATTTGATTTTTGCAAGAATTTCCAATGCAATGTACTTTTAATGCCCAAAAAGATGCTAAAAATCCCTATACTAATCTTTGGCTCACTCACTGACACAAGAAAAACAAGATTTTTTAACCAATATTTTGTATGCGCTAGAAAGGATTAAAAAATTTAATTAAATAATTAAAAAATATTTTTATTTTTCTTCTTAATAATAACAGACATTTTGACAATAAAACATTTTTTTTTATAAAGTTTTGTGTCTTTTTTTTCATCATGGTATGCTCTTTTTTCATCACGGTATGCTCTTCAGAAAATCTTTGGGTGTACCTAGTATATACCCAAACACATTTTGATTGTAATAATAAATGTCACAAAAAATACATATGTGAAACTTCTAGGAATTTAAAGTTGCAGTTTTAATTAAAAGAGAAAATACTTTCTTAAGGCAAAAAGTATAGAAAGTGTATGTCAAGGTTTCAACTTTCTTAACAAAATCACAAACTATTACAGTTGGTGGAAGGGGGGATATTTAAAAACAACAGTGATAAAGGCAAAGGCAGTAAGAAGCTAAATGAAGATAACAAGGTTTCATACCAAAAGACATCTGATAGCAAAAATTTAAAGTTTACTATCCCTGCATTTTCAGTATTTCTCTCTATGCTTAATTATATCTGTTTACAATTTTATTCTCTCCACCTCCCATATATATATATATATATATATATATATAAAAATTTCATAAATGATCTGAAGAATGTGTGTTACGTAGGATTTTCCCCTTTTGTCATTCCAATATCCACTTTTAATCTGATATAGAATTTATATATCATATTCTCTCATGATATCGAGCACACACCTAAAAATCTATCAACCTATACAGATGGCCTGAAGTTGTGTCCAAGTAGGAAACAAACTGTCACCACTCACGGTTCACTCAAGTGTCCAGCTTATGCTTACATATGCTCTATCCCTGATAGTGACCACTTTTACCCATAAATATAGCATATATATATATATATATATATATATATATATATATATATGTGTGTGTGTGTGAAAATATATAGAAAATAGGAAAGAACTGGTTAGGCAAATAATTCAAAGTTCTTTAGTATTTTTGTTATTATTTTTTTTAAAATAGTGATCGATACAAAAGTAGAGCCTAAATATAATTATTTAAATTTGCGTGTTGGAAACATATTTTTAAATAAATAATTATATATATATATATACACAAACACACACAACATTATATATATAGGGAGAGAGAGAGATATAGAAATCAAAACTGCTTGGTGACTCTCAGTTCAGTGTAACCTTCAGCAGGTTGTATGTATAGCAGGCTATGTATAAAGGTCACAGAGGGATTAAGGGAAGTGAGAGAAGAAGAAACTAGCCCTCGCTAATTTTATTTAGGGCTGGTTGGAGTTGTTAAAAGAAGTTTGTATGTAAATAGGCTAGGGTTTTTTTATGGTCATAACCTTTAGATTATAGATATATATATATATATATATATATATATATATATTTCACATGAAAAGCATTCACCACATCCTGGGAATAACGTGGTAGGATGAGGTGCCCAACACTGAGGTCATGTCTCAAGAAGGTCTGCCTAGCATGTTCACATTGCTCAGACAGCACAGACTGTTGGTTGGGCAATGTCCACCACACACCAGACAGACATATTCCCAAGGACCTCCTGTATAGAGAGCTGGCCTCTGGAAGAAGACCCATTGGGCAGCCACAGCTGCAGTACCTAGATGTTGTGATGTGCGACATGAAAGCTGTGGACATCAACACAGAGTTCTGGGAGAGCCTAGCAGCCATACGATCAAAATGGAAAGGAACCCTGATCAAACACCTCGAGTCAGGGGAGAAGAAGCTAACACAAATTGCCACGGAAAGGCAGGCCTGCAGAAAGCAAAGTGACAGCTCCAACAGACCAGAGACAACAGAGATTGTCAGTCCTGCATTAGCCTCTACAGTCACAGACGTTGATGCTCCAGCCAAGCAGACAACTAGGATGCTACCTATGGTCAAGCTTGACCAATGGAGGCCTATAATATATAACATAATGATATATATATATATATATATATATATTTTGGTTTTGTTGTTTGGAATTAATTTAATTAGATTTAGGTTATGAGATTTTAGTCTTTTTGCTCATGATGTGTTTTTAGGTAGCATAGAAGGAATAAATACCCTATCTCTAATACTGAACACACACACACACACATATATATATATATATGATATGAAAGTGGATAAATAAGTTCTTAACATCTATAAGATGAATTTTAATCTAAAATTTTCACTGCATAATCTATATGATTAATATAAAAATGTTAAGTGCATTGACAAGGAAGTAGATTATGTTGAAAAATATTTGCTGTGTAGAATAAATGTTATCATTAGGCTGCATACTTATTGGGATACACAAACAAATATAAAAACTAAATTACTGAAAAACTGAACAATAAAAATCTTTCAAAGATAAGGAAAATTAATAAAAAAAATACAAGAAAAGGTAAGAATCAAAATATTTTTATTTGACATTGTACAGAAATGAGGATTAATACAAACAAAATAAGCTAAAACTTGAAGGAGGAATTTACTCAATCACCTGTAATAATTGTCACAAAGAATACATAGAGGAAACTTCAAGGAATTTAAATAAAAGATTATATTAACTGAAAAAGGATCTTTTCCAAAACAGTACACACAATGCATTAGTTGTTCAACATAATGAATCTGAGCATAATTTTGATTTAAAAAATGTTACTTTAATTAAAAGAAAAAAGAATTTACTTAGATGAAAATGTATAGAAAGTGCTTTAATTGCTAGATCATCCACAGTAAATCATGTGCAGGTTCATCTATGAAACTCCATTATATAATGACAAACAAACACTTGAAAAAAAAAAAAAAAAAAAAAAAAAAAATAAACATAGGTAATATTTTATTTCATTGAAGCCGATAAAGCATGGCTTCCAATCCTCAGACCTGTAAACGAAATGAAGATGGAAAAATGAACTTTAGGTTTAAAAATTAAGAACAGTGATTTCATATAGGGAGTAGGGGGAAGAAAGAAAATTTGGTCTTTAGTTTGTATTAACAGCTGTAATTGAGAATACATTTGAAAAAGATTTTAAGTGTAAATTTGAAAATCTGTCTCAATTCTTCTTCAGTTAAGATTTTAACACATATGTATTCCACTTAAAAAACCTGTTATAATTTATATTAAAAATAGTCATAGGTTAAGAACATTAAAAATATTCAGAACCTAGCTAAAAATCTCAATTTAACCATAAAAATAAAAAACATCTATTCAAAACAATATATATATATATATATATATATATATATAATAAAAAGGCTTAAACACTAATATTCCATGGTCATAATTTATGCTCCTTACCATTATTACGTATTTACGATTCCAATGGAATAAATTATGACCATGGAATATTAGTGTTTAAGCCTTTTTATTATATCCTTACTCTGTCCTGGACATTGAGTTCTACCTGGATTTTATCCTCTCGGAAATTTTTTATTCTAAATATACATGTGTATATATGCACCTGTGGATTTTGCATATATATGTATATTTACCACTAATATTATCTATATATATATATATATATATATATATACAGAGCAAGTAAAAGAAACATTGTAATTTACAAATAATATTTTTTTAAAAAGTAGGCAATATAAATTTTTGAGATTGATATACTAATTTAATACATGTTTATTGCAGATGTCAATAGTCTTTGAGATGGAATGAAAGAACTAACAACAACAACAACAACTCAAGTTCAAGTCTGACATTGGCTTTAAAATACAACAGAAATGGAAGGATTAATTACCAGAAGGATTTGGTAGTGAATTGTAATTCTTACAAGTGTCTTTTGCCTTTATATTTCGTTCTTTTACTATTCTTTAAAGATTATCTATGTTCTAATTTTATCTGCACACTGTAATAATAGTTTGAACGTGAATGTTTAGTTATAGTACTAGACTGAGGGTAACAATTTTTTTTTTAATTTAAGTGTACCAAAAAACATTTTTTCCTCAGTTTTAAATCAAGTTAGTACTTTGAACTTTTAAGACAAAGTTGAAAAATCTATTCTAAAGTTTAATTACTTCCAAAATAGTAGCAACACCAGTTGCATTTATTGACTTATCGACAAATTAATCATCAAGTCATTAACAAAGCACTTATTGTTAATGGTTCACTGTGGCAACTGCACATCAGTAGCAGTTAGAAGTTGTCTTTATTTTAACATTGTAAAAGAAAACCTCTTTCTATTTTGATTGTTGGTTTTAGATTTCTATTCTCAGACTTAACAAACTTAAACTGAATAAAATGTTTTTAAAAAGAAAAAAAAAATGTGTTACCCATTGAAATTGATGGGTTCTCAAAAAAAAAAAAAAAATTTTATCTGGTTACTTTTCCAGCCTTCATCAGGTGAATGCAATATCCAGTAGACTTCAATACACATTGGGGTCTTTGTAATTGAGTTTTTCAAATTTATTTTTAATATATTTTTTTCTTTTCATTTAAAGAGTATTTGTATCACTCGGTCTCAAATACTTTATAAGTTCAAAATAAATAATGATTTAAAAGACAAATTTTGCATTCATTTGATTAATCAGATGTTTCTAGTTTTTCAGTAAACATTATCAATTGGATATTTATTTCAGCTAGAACCCTCATTTTTTTGTCATAAAAACAAAAAGAAATGCTTTTAACAAGAACTTATATCTGAAAACAACAAGAATACTTGTAATGGCAAGTCAAAACTATCCCATAGGTTGTAACAATAAGCAATTAATATACAATTTATTCTCTAATATTCATCAGATAAATGTTTCATCCAATCGTCTTTTTAACAAAGAAAAAAAAAAGGAAAAAAAAATTAAGAGATTTTAATCCAGATGAAACATAATACCATGTTTCAAAACTGGACATTTTCAGTTGTTTCTTTTAATATCAAAGTTTACAAAGACAAACTTACCTTATGTGTTTGGGGTAATAATATATAGGCCTACAGCCTTTTATCTCAAATTTTGAAAATTTCCGAAAGATTTATTTTTTTATACTTTGCCAAAAATAATAAAGTGGATGACATGACTTGAATCATGCTATCCCATAATGCATGCATTTGATCATACCAACTACCATGTTATATCCTAGTCTAAAATTAACCCATGAAAAATTAACCCATGAAAACTACCTTGTTCCTCCAGTTGTTGTACAGCAAAGGGCCACAATTTTCCTCCACTTGCATCAATCTTGAGCAAGTAGTAGAGCCCAGAACCAATTGGTCTTTCTTTTTCTCAGTACTTATTTAACTGTAATGCATCCTATCAGTTTAGGATGATCCCTTGGTCTTTTGCAGCTTTGAGGTATCCAGTTTAGAGCAACTTTTGTTGGATGGCTGTCAATTAACGGCAGTATATGGTCAGTGAACTGGATCTGCTTATCTGTCACCATTACCCTTAAAGCTTCTAGAATTTGCACATCTTAGCACTTTCTTGTTACCAATTCTCTCTCTTTAAGATGTCTTTATGATTTTGCAAAGACATTGTAAATGGAACATCTAAGAATTGAATAACTTTATAGTGGATTTCCAAGTTTTGCATGCATATAAAGCAGTTGAGAGGACAGTTGAGTTATATAATTTGAGCTTCACTTGGAGACTAATCTTATTTGAAAACCAGACAGTATGGTGTCTTTTAAAGATCCCACTAACTGTTCCAATACAATTTTTAACTTCTTTAATTATGTCACTAGAATTAGATTAAATGCTTCCAAGGTAAGTGAATTTATCAACTTCCTCAATATGGTATCCATCCTCCTCACTGAATAATGTCAACATCAAAGTTCCTAATCTTTTGGATTTTTCTTTTTTTTCAGAACTCATTCTCAAATCCAAATTTAAAACTGCCTTCAAAAATTTGTCACTAAATTAAAATTGTTTGCAAATCAGATCAGTTAATGTATACCAAACTGGTTTGTACATTATTTGTAACCTTTTCATTAGTGAATGAGCAAAAGTTGCAACTTTCATCTGCACAAAAAGAATAAATTCTGATGAATGCTTGTATTCTTGTAGATTTGATTAAACTTTCATTCTGGGTTTTTGCTGCAAAGTCGACACAGGCAGACAGAAATATTTCAATTTCCTGCAATTAACTGAAATTGTTGAATTTCATTTATTAAACAATTTTTCATATTTTTGAAAAATTTGGTAGACCCTCCTACAATAAATTAATTTTTTTTTTTTGTTTTTTAAAGATAATAATTTACATTTGAGTTAGTTTGTTACTTAATAGCAACTAAATTAACCTAGGATTTCTTTTATGAAAAGCTATGCTGATTTACAAAGATTGTTTTGAAATGGCTCTCATCAAAAAACACAAAATCAATTTTCTTTATCTTCAGCATCTAATAACAATTAAATCCTCAAATGATAATAAAATTATTTTTTATTTGTTATAAATTCTAAGTACAGTTTGAATTTATAAAGTTTTTAATAGAAATGCCACCAAAAAGAACTGATAAAAGAAAGAGAAATATTTTTCAAAACCTAAGTGTATTTATTTAGTCACATTACTTTTGAGAAGCAAATTCAAGCATAAATTAAAATGAAAATAATTCAGTAAAATTTATAATTTTTCCAGATTCTATACCAAGTGGACTGACTAAGTCTTTCTTTTACTTTTTATAATGTGATTCAGGAGAGTTCAATGGATTTGTAATTTGGTCATTCATTTTCTTTGATTGATACACATATTTTCCACTTCATTTACTCCAGCCACAAAATATAAATTTCTCCCTACCCAAGAAATCTATTTGACAATCTTGATTTTAATATTAGATTTAAAAAAAAAAAAAAAAAAAAAAAAAAAAAAAAAGGTAAAGAGCTATATTTTATTAATTTAGTTTTAAATATTATTTTAAATAGGAACAGACACTAAACATTAATTGGAGAAGACCCAGGTTTGACTTAATTTTTTTTAATGACAGGAAAAATTGTTAAAAAAAATTGAAAAATGAACGATAATACTTGTATAAAAGAAGTAATTTAAATATCAAATAAATATAAATTTAATTCAAATGGTTATTAAAATCACTCATTCCCAAACATTTTGTAAGTTTTATATCAAATAATCATTTGAAGTCAATTAATCTTGCATTTATTTTTAGAAGGTACAGTTATTTATGACACTACAAGAGACTCAATTTTTATATCCTTTTAAGCTAATTAGCCATATTATGCTACTTAAAAGCAATCTCAAGAAATGGTTAATACTATAAGAATAAAGTTAAATTTTATAAAAACAGCAGGTCTAACTTGGAAAACTAATAGGTAGATCTAGTAGTAGTAACTCCTTATTTACAGTCAGACGAATGTCCTCATCTTTGTTGTTATTATCATGTTTCAGCCATTGAGATCTTCTGCCGCCTTCTCATATTTGTCACTCCAGGCAAATTTCAGGGAATTTCGAACTGAACTCTTTATTTAAAGTATGCAAATAGATCATTCTCATGCTGCTGTCCACATCTAGGTTATTGTGTCTTGATTAAATAAGATATATATATATATATATATATATATATATATATATATTAGATAGGCACATGCATTTATCTTTAAATCTAGATGAGAGAACCTGCTGATTATAGTGTATCCAGCTTTTTTTTTTTAATGAGGTTTGTTTGCAGAAAATGGTGCATTTGAATTTAAGTCTATAAATTGGAAATTTAGAATTCAAGTAAACTATATTTGCCCTCATATGACTAATGAATCAATATCTTTGTAAAATGGGCCAGGTCATATATGCAGGCAGTTACGGAATACCTTTTATAACTGAAAAACTAACACCCAAAATCAATATTATGTGGACATTTGTATAAAATATATATAAGTTTATATAAATGCTGCTTAGAATTTTATTGAAGTTATTTATTTTAACATTCATTTTATACACACATGATTGCAAACCCCTTAACCCATTAGGATCTTAAGGGCACAATACATTTTTGTAGCTGTAATAGCAGTAGGTAGGTGTGTCTAACACAAAGATGGGCAGATAAAAACACCTTCTCTTATGACTGTTTTTAATCCAGATTTTTCCTTCTAGATTGGTTGCCACACATGATAAGAGTGCCAAGTGTGCACTGTTATATAATCCATAGCTGGAGAAAGAGCAATTAAAGACTTTTCCCCCAGGGCAGTCGGGGTGGGGAGGGTTATCATCATTGTTAATTAAAAAAAAAAAAAAAAAAAAAAAACTTGTTCATAATTTGAATTCAGAATGCCAATTTGAATTTTGGAACCGATAACTTATGACACAAACATACAGTTATTGGATAGCTTAGTTTGATTCAAGGCTACAAATGTGGGCATCAAGTAAGGATCATACACAGAAGTATTGAATTGAAGGACCAGATTGTTAACCATTACATTCCAAAGTTTATTTGTACAAAATCATGTTCTAAACAGTAGTACTTTGCAACACATAAATTACTGCAAAGGTTGTTCAAAGAATAGGTAGGATATAAATCTAATGGTGACATTTCATTTAACAACAAAACTTAACTCTAAGTTCTATTCCATTAACATCTAACATTTATCTAATATATGATTTAATAATTATAATTGAAAATTTGATCTAATTCAAAATATCAATGCTACATTGTTAACAGAAATATTTATGGGTCTGATGGGTTTTGGGTAAGCCATATAGTTGTAGGGTAGGGGCACCTTGAGGTGGTGTAATGGCTAGCAAGCTTGTCTTGCTAGAACAATTACGAATGAGTAGTGAGTTCGATCCTCACTGGGTGACCCATACTTTCGGCCTTGTGTTGCATCTAAGCTATGCTTAAAAAATCACTATAGTTGTAGGGTAGTATTCTATTAGTCTAGTCCAGAATTTATTTTAATTTTGTTTAAAGAGTTTCTTGACTGATTTATTGAATTTTTGGTGTCTCTATTTATATTTATTCCTATTTTTCAATGTAGTTTTGTTGGTATCCAATGAAGCAGGCAGAATAAATAATAATAATAATCATGAATATCAACAAAACTACATTGAAAAATAAGAATCCCCTCTTAAATGATGATAACAGTTACAAAAAAAGCAAACAAATAACAAACAGTAAATACAGATGTACAAATTCAAAGACTAATATAATACCACCCTCTATAACACCCACAGTATACTGCTTGCAAAAACGTGTGTGTGTGTGCATATATAAATAGGATATAGAATCAAAAGTTTGATAAATTTGACAAAGTGGTAAATTGATATTGCCTTGATTATGTGTTTCTTCACTGTTAGATAAGTTTTACTCAGATCAAAATTTAAAGAAAGAAAGACAGCATAAATTAAAATAACAGCTTTTATACAAAAGTTGCACAATTTTGTTCTTTTATCTCAACTGAGGGATGCCAGCTTGGCGGTAAAAGTATTAATGATTTATTATTGAAGCCTACACACATTTCTTTCATTTTTATCTGAGGAAGCCTATGATGGTGATACACGTAATAAAGTCAATAAAACAGTTTTACATTTAGTATCTGTCTATATTTCTGAGATGAGGTATTATGTACACTATTTACATTATTCGGACTATTGTCCTCATATTTGTCACCATATTTATTACAACGTTTCGGCCCTTCAGTATCTGTCTATATTTCTGAGATAAGGTATTATGTACACTATTTACATTATTGGGACTATTGTCCTCATCTTTGTCACCATATGTATTACAATGTTTCGACCGTTGTATGCTCTGGCCTTTTTCAGGTAATTGGAATGCCAAACTGAACCCTTTATTTTGCTCAGTGAGGTAGACTGTTCTAGTTCCATGTGCCATGTTTAATGGATGACAGTTATCAATGGATATCAATTGATTAGTTATCGATAACTGACATCCATTAAACATGGCATGTGGAACTAGAACAGTCTAACCCACTGAGTGAAATAAAGGGGTCAGTTCAACATTCAAACCACCTGAAGAAGGCCGGAGCATACAATGGCCGAAACATTGTAATAAATATGGCAACAAAGATGAGGACAATAGTCCAAATAATGTAAATAGTGTAGTTTTACATTTTGTCAAATTTATACACACCTCCTCACATACACACGTGTGTGTGCATAATTTATCTTCTAGCGTTTAGATAATTTCCTGTTCTCTTTCCAAAAAGTGACCCTATTTACTATTCACATTTGTTTCATAGAAAATGGTAATTAATCCTTCTGTTGTGAAATTGATATTAATTATTAAAACTTAGTAATAACAATTCCAACTGTAAGCAACCTTTTTAACAGAAACTAGTATCCACTTGGTTTCATTTTTATTAACTTTGGGTGATCTGAAGACAATTTTGTTTTAAGTTATCAACAGAATATTATTGAAATAACTGAATGGTAAGATACATCTGGCCTTTGACAGAATTTTAGATTTAATTCTGAACTCTGCAACTATTTTTGGTCATTGGATTGAACATTCGGAAAAAAAAAAATCACTTCAAGTCTTTAAAGAACAAAATAGAAGCTGCTAAATTTACCACACAATTTGAATTTTTGTCTTTCTGCTAACAAAGAAAAAAACTGAATATCTGAACGAATTTTATCTCCTGGTATATTTTTATTGGAATCAATCTCAGACTTATATGTCAGATAAGTTAAAGGTGAAACCATATTGGTCCAATCAGCCACAAGGGGATTTTTCCTTATTATATAAGTACAATCTAGAAATGCTTTATTTACATTAAAATGTCTATTTTCAAATCATTGCAGAGCAATTCTGAGTCTTTCCCATAGGCTTTTCAAAATAGATTGTTTTCTATATGAACACATATTTCAGCAGACTATTTTATAATTTAACAAAGTTCTTTTATCTTAAATCTGAATTTGATCTGAGAGGAAAAAATATTTACTGTCTTTAAAGGTTAGTAGTTTTCTGATGTTCTTGATCATTGACTGTGAAAGTGATTTGCCAATGATATTAAATAAAATTAATGGCTTCTTTTTCTATGACAGACTCAGTTAATTCAAATATTCTAGCAAAATACCTATCCTAAAGACAGAAAAGCAAGCAGTTCTTTTACCCCTCTAAAATTTCTGTAAAAACATTTTCAGCAAGATTAAAGTTCTTTTAGTCATTATGTCCATTCCACTTGAATTTCCTACTCCAGAAAGAGTTACATCGAGCTGACCAACAATGAAACATTTGAATGATTTTCTAATGTTTGCATTAATAATAATAATTAATCCAGCAAACTTTTTTTTTTTCACTTTTTTAAATATTCTGATATTGTTTTAGTAATATCTAATAAAACAGATTATTTTGACTTATAATTCTGTAAAAATAATTTTTGGCTCTACCAGACTAATTTGTAGTAATGTGAAATGTCAGATGATAACAATGGTTATTATGAATGTTGTAGGAAATAAGATCATAACTAATACTGCTGGACCTAAAATTATAGAATTATGTAAAAAAATTTTATATTTAAAAAAAATTTTTTTCTGCTTCTAGACAAAGCAACTTATTTTAGAAGCTGGAATTATATTTATTTTACATTTTCTTTAAATTTAAACACTGATAATTTTCTAACTTACAAGTGAATTTTGACAAGGCCGATATAAATTTTTCTACACAGATACGAATTTAAAAAAAACCTTTGACAGAAGCATTGCTTATATATGATAATTTTAAAAAATTAAATTAAAAATAGATAATGCAGACAAAATATTCATTAAAATATGCTTTAAAAATTTTTTATGCAAATTAAATGTTACTACTTATATTGTAAACACCTGTAAGTAATTTATATTTAAGACATATCAAAATGATTGTTTATAAGTTAACAATGCTGGTTGTTTTGTTCTACTGATGTAAGATGGATACATACAAATAAAATTTAATCTTATGCTAATTTAAATATATAAAGGATACTCTGAAAGTAATGCCTTCTATCTCTACAGAAGCTAAGAAATATAGAGACCAAAATAACACTGTTGAATAAAGCAAGTTTTCACTTACAAAACAATGTTTCCACAAAGTCCCTGCCACTGATGATGTAATTTTTTTTTTAGCAATGAACAATATCAACATGCTAGTCATAAAAATATGCACCAGTGGTAACAATGCACTTTTTCACAGTAGCAATCATGGCTTTATTGTCAGGAAAACATTTTCCACCTAGTCTGTCTCTTACCAGCCATGTTTGAAGGCACCAAATCCAGAATATCTGATAAGACTAATTAAGACATTCTATTCAAAATTTATAATTTCTGGGATGAGGTTGTCATTATTTATACACAGACTATGGTCCCCATCTTTGTTATCACTAGCACAATGTTTTGGCTGTTGTGTCCCCCAGCCTCCATCAGGTGATTGTTGATCCAGGTAATCTTAGGAAACTTTTAATTGAACCTTTTATTTATTCTGCATGAATAGACTGTTCTGCTGTATATGTCCAGGGATATCTCATCTAATTCTTATTTAGTTCTGCTTAGTGGAAACAGGACAAGCAATAACAGATATGACATATGTATGTTAGGCTATGGACTATTTGCCCTCTTTATGGATATCTATTGCAAAGTTTTAAACATTTTTGCTTCTGTCTATAAATACTTTTTGCAAAATAAAATCCTTACATTTGTCTTGATAAAGCCCATCAGAGGACGAAATGCATTTGCTAAGATTTCCTTTAGTCTTTATTCATATTGTTTGTTTGCAGATTTATCTTAATGGGGCACAGTGGAGTAATGGATAGCGGCTGAGATTGAGGAATCTGAAAGCCAACATCCAAATCTAGTTAGATCCATTATATTCACTTATGTGCTAATACGTTCGGAAAAGCTATAAATCCTCTTCTCCCATCATCTATGAGTAAATATCAGGAAAAACTGGGTGGCAACCAGTTGAGGAGAAGGAAAAACCATGAATTCCAAACAAAACCAGCCTAGATAGGATTGGGCTCTATCAGGCTATCTTGCCCAAGAAACACCACATGTAGTACACATGGTGCCCCTACTAGTCATGGGATATGATTTTCTTGAAAGCCATGTCTGCTCAGTTTTGTATACAAAATATAAACAAAGCAATTGCTAAAGAATTAATCAATTTTAATTCTTCAAGTATTGTTTTTAGTGAATATCCATATTTGAGTAGACAATTGATTTTTTTTTTTTATACAGTGTTTATCTCATCTACAGGTTTGTGTCTTCATTTACAGAAGAAACCACTATCTGATCTGGTGTGCTTTGACTGCTCAACTACAGAGACCTTCACATTTAACCAAGGTTCTATCTGCTTTAAAATGCATTCACTTGTTCAGGTAGTTATATATATATATATATATATATATATATATATATATATATATATATATGGGAAGAGAAGAAAAAAAATTGTGGTGTCTACTTTTCTGCTAGATGGATTTATCTTTCACAGTAACAATTATCATTTATAGACATTTAGTGTACAGCTATTATTTCTCTTATTATTAATATCCAATCAAGAAAAATGCGCATTTTAAGAGAAAGCAATTTCACTGAAAATTTTTTCTCTTAAAATATATTTTCTACTTTTAATAGAATTTGCTCATAAAAAAAATTACTAGGAAAAAATGAATCTTATTTTTTTTCTTTATGGTAATTGCTATTATGTAGTTAGTATCTGAAAATATACCTTTACAAACATTAATAATCACAATATCAAATCTTCAATTGAAAACAAAATTGCAAAATAACATTTTCAAATGTTGCTATTATATGTTATGTAGGACTAATATATATATATAGTACAGGTAATAGATCCATTGGTATATAATCCAGGTAAATCAGGTATTAAAACTGATCCACAGAGAGGGTTCAAAGTATTTATTATAACAGAGCATATATATCATGTGGGTATAGCCTATTTCAAACTGGCACAACCTTTTGCCAGTCTTCTTCAGCCCTAGACTGACTGTCTTGGAATCAGGGTATTTTGAATTTAGTTTAGGTAGCAGTGGGGAAGAGAGTACCCACCTACTCAAAGCGGTGCCTCATTTCAGAGAAGAATCCTGGGTTGGTGACAAGGAGAGGCGTGAGGTATCTAAGTAGAGATGGGCTGGAGTGGGAGTTTATTTATGACCAAAACCTTTAGTTGTATGTAAATGAATTTAAATTTTTGCTCGGGGAAACCACACTATCTCAACAACATGCAAGTTTTAATAGCATTGACAATAAATTGTATTTAAACAATAAGGGTTTTACATTATTAATTGATAGAGTATTTAAAGACAACAATTTAAAGTTAGAATAATCTAAATAATAGATTTCCAAAATCTGTAAGTAATACTGAAACACCCAATGGAATAAATCATGCTGTCCAACATGCACACTTATATATATATATATATATATATATATATATATATATATATATATATATACATACACACACACACCATTAAGGCTTGGTTAAATTATTAAGAATAGCAAGCTGTACCTGAAATTCTTTAAGAGGAAGATATTAAAGTAAAAATTTAATCCAAAGGGGTTGCATCAGTTAGGGGACTGTTGTTTTTGGGAGATAGTAAGTATTAACATAATATCTATATTCTTATATAAGTTTGAACCTGCTTCTATGTGTACATTTTTAACATTAGCTCCCTCCTTTGATTCAACAGTTTGCATTGATTATTGTCTTTTATAATTCCATTTTTCCCCCCTAAACATAGCCATCACCTATCTCTGAAACCATTAGGAGTATGTGTGAAACCTATAATTTTCCAATCTATCTGAGGGTTCAGACCCTTTTCCTGCAATTCCCAAAATATCTTTGAAAGGACTGTTTGGAATTTGAATTTATGATTGGTAAATGAGTGCCTATGGGTAGAAATTCTGTTTCAATTCTCCTGTGGAAATTCCAATGTAAACATTATAATTTGTCATATTTTGTTTAAGGGTAATGGTTACCTGGTATATTACCTTAGTAGATCTACATTTACCCTTGACTGAACAGTTTTCTCTATTTCTACAATTCCATGCTAGATTTAGTTTTTTTTCTGACATAGAATTTACTTAAGATATAATTATTATGGGAGTTGATAACTTGTTACATATTATTGGTGCAAGAGTAGCTAATTTTGATTGACTTCCTGTTGAAGATCTTACTTAGATGGTTGTTATTGTCAAAGTGTTTGTTTATTAATTTTAGGAAGTGCTGTCCAATATTTGACAGTTTGCGTAAGGGGTTAGTGGTTGAACTAAATTATTTTTTTTTCCTATTTCTACACCTACATCCTACTTTTGGTGTTTCGGTACTACCTATAATGTTTAAGTAAGAAAGCTTAATTTTGAAAACACTTTTGTGGAGAGCCTTTTAATATGGTTCTTTGTTTTTATTAAAGATTTTTTCATTGGATGATAATTTACTAATTCTGGTGCAAACAGTAGTGAGAATGGCATTGGAATGGTTAGAACTAACATTAATATAATTGGGGGTTTCATTCTCTTTAGGGTAAGGTTTAAAGGTTTTATCATTAAGGTTAAGAGTTATGTCTAGGTAATCAACTATTTTAAGATTAGAGGAAATCTCAATCTTAAACCCTAATAATTTAAAGACCCTAATGATTTTTTTTTGTAACATTGCTATTAGAAGACCATTACTATTGGGGATGAAGATGAGTCCATCATCTCTATATAGTCCCACTAGTTCTGGTTTTATCGTTCTACTAAGCAGATCTAAAATGTAAAAACATACTAAATCAGCAACCTGAGCTGAATCATACACTCCCATGAGGACATCAAAATCATCATTATGGTACTTAGTCCAGGTGGAATTATTAAATGTTAAGTGATTTTCTAGCCAATATGATATTAATTTCATTATCTCTCATTTCCATATAGTTTTTTTTTTCAATTTTAATACTATTAACTAGGTCTCTGGAGATAGATGAATAGAAATTGAATATATCAAACTTAATAAATGTCACTCTTTCCTTATTCATATTGGCAAACTATTTGATAGTGTCTGATGAATCCTTCCAAAGATTAGCATAGGTTGTGATTAGTAGTTTATCAGTTATTTTTTTAAGTATATTTTTTGAGATGAGACCTAGTTCAGTTTTAGTTGGGATTATTAGTCTAGACTGTGTACTACTAGTGAAGTTAGGTTTATGGTCCTTAAATAAAATGTAGGCATTTTTAGTATGGATCTTTCCCACTATATGCAATATTTAACTTATTGCCTATTTTGGTGGTCTCTGTATCAATCTCAGATATCCTACTGCTGTATCTATCTAGTTTGTGTGTGTGTTATTTTGTGGTAGTATGAAGGGTTACATTTATAAATAATTTTTATCGGCTATTACCCAAATGTCTTTGGCATTTCTAATAGTCGTAATCTCCTTGTTTAGTTCTTTTTAGAATTGGCTGAACTGCTTGTTGAATTTAATTTTTTATTTTATTTAACTATGTCAAACATGTCTCTTTCAAAAGGATCCAAGAGTTTACAGGAAGGTGGAGTTTGTTTGGTCTTTAGATTTGAAGGTTTTGTATTTGGTGTTTCAGAGGGGTTAAGGTAGAAAAACGCTTTCCATTGTAGTCTCTTCACAAAGTCAACAATTTTTTCCAGGAGGGATAGATTGAATGAGTGTAGAGAGGGCTATGGAATGTTTTTCAAAGAGTAGTCAGAACTTATCCATGATGGCAGGTTGTAGAAGTAATTGGAATTTCCAGATGGAGTAATCTTGAGAGAACTCAACTATTTGTTATAGGAGCAATATAGTACCGCTAATAGATCCATTAGTATATAATCCATATATATATATATATATATATATATGTATGTGTGTGTGTGTGTGTGTGTGCGTGTATAAATATATATATATATATATATATAATTATTTATATATTATATTCACGGTACTTATTAGAAAGCACTCAATATCAGAGATAGAGCTAACATATTTGGTTGGATTGATGTGAGTTTGTGACCCTGCGCAAGTTTGAAATAGACTATAACCACATGACGTAATTTTGAATTTTTGCTGTATATATTTTGAGGCCAACACCAAGTTGTGACAGTCTGTTTCATGAATGAACAATATCTTCAAGCCATGTGTTGTGTGGTGGCTTGACTATTTATATCTGCTGGTCAATGGAGAATTATGGATAGCAAGGTCGAGTATTTCCGGATTATTGTATTGTGCTAACAGTTATTAGGTAGGCAATTGTTGTATTTCAAATTACTCTAAAGTCTATTGAGTAAAACTAATTGTGGTTCAGAATACAGTTATTTGTACCTATTCGATAGTGTTGCTTGTTGATTTATTATTTATTACTTATGATATTTTGTATTTATTCATTAATTGTTGTTGCTTATTATTAAATTTCTTTGTGTTTATGCATGTAGTTGTAGTTTGTAAACTTGTTTATTATTTATTATTTTATTACACTTGGGATGTTGGTTATTTTATTTTTATTCATTTCACACTAAGCAAGGCAATAAAGCCACTAAGATGCAAGTAGTTACTGAGTGTGAAAGAATATAAGCAAAGGAAAAACATTATTAAAGAGCATGAACAATAAAAGAACAGCAATTAAGAAAATGGAAGATAACAACTGAGAGTGCATTTTAATTTTTGAAGATCAAACTGGAAACAAGAAACTAGAAGAGAGTTCTAGGAGTAAGAAAAGAAATGGTTAGCATAGAACTTATGGTTATATTTAGCCAATTCAACTGTAAAATGATGAAACCTTGCTGCTAGCCTAATACTGTGCTTAAATTCATAAAGTCTAAGTACCATGAAAATATTTATAGAAAAGGCACAGGGAAGCTATGTTACAGTAGTGTAGGGAAAGTGATTGAAATCAAGAGGCCGGGTTAGGAATAACATTTATTTCCTGTATTGGCTTTGTCTAAAGAATGTTACAGTATCTGCATTGTTAATATTCAACAAGGAATTTTTAATGCATTACTTAAAATTGGAAACAAAATTCCAATTTTAAGTAATGCATTAAAAATTAGTTTTTGTGTCTGCATTTTTAGATGAGTTTATTTACTAATTTTTGTTGGTCTAGTAAGGTGATTATAGCCATGTTCTCCAGAAGTAACAGTTATGAGATTTATTATTGTAAGCTGATACTATTTTCCATGATATTTCAATTTAAAAAAAAAAATTTCTTATATGTTTAAAAAGAGCTGTGCTCTGTGTATTTACTATTGGTGAAAGATGTTGTACATGCACAGTTTCTCAGTTTCCAGTGTCCTTCAGTTACTCCTATGTATATTTTTTTCTTTGTTATCTGCTGATTTTACTGTAACTTGGTGTATTATATAGTTTTGCAATCAGTTGCCATTTAAAGGACATTAGTGCATTGCTCTGCAGTTACAGGTGGGCTTGGTTTGTGTGGGTGAGAAATTATTAAAAAAATGATCGGAACTCATCTCAAGATACAGACATGAAACAAGTTTTCATGTTAAACTTGGCCAATTTTACTCTTATAGGCATTAAATTTATCAGTTTCTGCTGTTGACCAGTTTGTACTGAAATCAAAAATGCATTCTCTTTACTTGTCACATAAAATGGCAGAACCATGTTCAACAGAACTCATATTAGAAAACAAACTTGATCACAAGTGTGACTTATCTTTTTGAACCTGCTAATCAAATCTTTTTGGTGATAGAATTGAACTCCATTTTCCATTAAAAGAATACTTCTTCAAATAATTGTCAGTTAAATACCGAGAAAAGTCTCTATTGCAGAATGGATATATATTTTTTCTAACTGATATCGCATAACACCAATAAATTTCAAATCAGGAATTCAGTTTGAACCCAACATTATAACCAAAATCAGCTGTTTGATAGTATTCTGCAGTTAGTTCAGTCAACATCGCAAAACCATCTTTAGATCTGTTATAACCAGCATATGGTTGCAAAGGAAAGAATAAAGATTGAAGTCTCAACAAACATGTATTGACCAATTTTCAGAATATTTGCATAATGCTCAATGTCAGCATACATAGTTGTGTGAAAAGAACTTATCTGATGTGGATTCACCAGTATGAGTTCACAAGGTATACACAGTTTGTAGCACATTGTTGATCTGTGGTAAGGCTTGGTAATGTGCACTGATGGGGTGGCCGACCATGGTCATAGTGGTGACAGTTATAGCGAGGCCTGAGATTGATTAGTGAAGCTGTGCATCTGTGGTAGCACGAGTGGTGTGTTGTTAGCAGGGTTGATCCATATTAAGGTATGGGAAGGTGCGTTCAGCAGGTCAGTTGACCGAGGTCTTGTTGGTGAAGGTAAGAGAGGCCTGGAGTGGATTAGTGAAGCCATGAATCTGTGGTAGTATGAACAGGGTGTTGTTACAGGGGACTGATTGAGGTCACAATGACAGTCATGGCGATGATGAGAGTCCGCTGTTGTCAACAGCTGGATTGTCGGCCAGGTTCTGTGTGGAGAGACAGGTGAAGTCATAAATCTGACTTTGCTGAAACAGAGCATTGTATGAGCATTATGTCTGTGGGCATGGTGTAGGTGTTTGGAGGAAGGTGAATCTCAAGTGGATATGTGTATCAGGTTAGTTGACCAGGCAGTGACATTGAGAGTTAGCTTGTTGGCCCAGATTCTGTATCAGTTGTTTTTGAGGGGGGGTCTTTCTTTTAAATCTGGTGGCTCCCAGGCTCTTTTTTGTTTTTCTTTGCAGCAACATTTATAATTGTTTATTGTATTTTAGATTTTTGCAGGAGTTTGTTTTAGGGACTGGATGTGTTGTTTGGAGCCTCCATGCAGAAGATGATGTTTTTATTTGTGGTTTTACTTTCTTAACGCTCACATCCAGCCAACATGTAGAATGAATCAGAAAGAAATCTCATTTGCAGTGTAATATATCAGACTTCTACTCATCTTCTATTTAAAAATTGAATATATAAAGACTCTTCTAAATGATGGTATTGCCAAAGTTCCAATGAATGTGCCCTATTTGCATTGTATACTGCTTTCTCTGGTAGAGATTGACTGGTTTAAGAAGTGGCTTTCTTTTGTCTACTCTGCTGTTATAACTCTGAAGAATTATGAAGATGATGTATTGACATTATGGGATCAGGTTTTCTATGTCAGTTGCCTTGAAGCAATGACAATTCTCATAGCTCAGGTTTACTTGAACAAAAGGTAGTGGTTTCCTTTCCCCCAGTACTTGTTTCACAACTTAAAAACAAATTTCCTAATTTTGTTATTGGCTCATTGCACTTTCAGATTGATCATTCTCATGTTTCTAAAGTATAAAATATAGTGAAGTGATAATGTGGTTCTCTTTCATATGTGAATTAGTAAATTAAACATCAATAAATATATGTTCATTAAATATCAAATCTGAGTCAAATTATATCAGGTCTCTATATTGTTCATTTTCAATAGTAGTAGTAGTAGTAGTAATTATTTGTATGAGGAGTGCTGAAAAGTTCTTGACCTTACAGACTTCCTAAATTCTGACCAAATAATTAAGCATCAGATTTTATTTTGGTATTCCTTCTTGACTGGCATTTCAGCACCATTTTGCAGTTTGAATTTTAGAAACTTTGATATTTGGATTTTATATGAGAAAACTGAAAATAAAAATAAGACACCATTTCTTTGCAACTTTGTAAAGCCTTTAGTATACATTAGCGTCCAAAATTAAGGAACAAAAATTAAAACTTTGATATCTGAAAAATATAAGTTCAATTTTTCTGAAAATTTCACTAGATATAAACAAATGACAGTTCAGTTTTACTTTAAATCTGTAAGTTATTTAGAAATGATACGAGAGCTATGACTCATTTATTAGGTTGGTGCAAAAATAATGATATAATAATGTCGTTTTTTGACGTATTTTTTAACGTCAAAAAACAACATTATTACGTCATTATTTTTGCACCAACCTAATAATTATTTACTCAAATATCAACTGTTCAAATTTAATTATTGTTAACTCCAAGATGTTACAAGGATAATTAATGTGTATATACCATAATTAATGTGTATATACCATGCAAACACCAACCAATCTCACTAAGGGGAAAAATACCCACATCTGCCGAAAAAGAAAATACTGTAAAATTTACTATTATTTGAAAAAAAAACAAAAATTCCAAACACCAGAAAAAGTTCACATCAAACCAGGAAAATACTTGACATGATGGCAAACAGTAGGACTTCAGCAAAGGAGTATATGGCTAAAAGCAAAATAATGCTCAACAATACCAGGTCTTTAAAGTTCCCTATGACAGAGCATATAATCCTCCTTGATATATGTAGTACCTGATGGTATCGATTTAATATCTTTCCACAGATATGGTAGATGGGTAACACTGTTAGGCAACTGAATAACAGAGTGGAAAAATTTTGTGTAACAAGTTTTGTCCTCTAAAAGAGCTTCATCAGACTAATGTTCTTATTGATATTCTTTGCTCATTTTAGACGATAAAATGCATTACACAGAATGTTTTCCATTGTCATTCAATTACCTAACATTGTTCTGATACATAGACATTTATGTATCAGATTCTCCCATACTGTTGACATGGAAATACATAAAATACTACATAAATATGGAAAACTATTAATATTAGCCCATTCTTATAAAAATATAAAACATGTTTTACTGAAATCTTTCAAAGAAACACTGTACAAATGGTACTGACTCAATCATAAGTAAACCAGGATTTACTGATAAGTATTTGGTAACCATAAAACCTGAGTGATAACTGTGATTGTTATTAAAACTAGTATAAGCACTAATAATTATAATCAAGAATAGCTTTAATAATACCAAACAGTAACATTTAAAAAAATAAGTTTATATCAAGAAAATATCTAAGATAACAATGGGTTTCTAAGTACAAGATATAGACTTGAAAAATTGTCCTTCTCTAGTTACAAGTGTCACCATTTCTTAGAATTTTCTTTTCAATAATTTTCCAAGTTTAGAAACTGGTAAGAAGATCTCATTAATCTTATCCTCCAGGCCATCGATTCTAACAATTAGCTTTAAGGAATAAATGGAAATTTTAGGAGGTTTTTTTCTTATGGTCTTGCTACAGGAACTGATTATTTATTAAGAAATTTGTTAAATTTTCAAATTTATTTTTTTAATATTCAATAAAACTTCAAAAATATGTTATCAACAGGAGATATATGCTTCAGGTTCAAATAATAATTTTTTAAATAATTTTCCAGAATGAAACACTTTGTTCTAAAGGATTATAGCATAATAATTTACGCTATAATCCTTTAGAACAAAGTAGAGGAAGAAATTGCTTGAATATTTAATTAAAAGGGATCATTGGAATAAAGATGTTGTAAGACTGTCCCAAGGTCTCCCCCCCCACCAGGCAGTACCCCTCCTTCAGGAGAGGGCTGAGTTTATGGCCCAGTGCCTGAGACATCCCCAAAAGGGCTTGGGCAATTTTTCCACAGTATTGCTGGCAAACTCACTTTAAACCTTGCCCCTGTGCCACATTCAATAGTGACATGTGGACGTTTAAGAATACTCCTATTTATTTGAAATTTAAAGGTACTTAAGTTGATTACAATTTGGTTGTTTAGGTTGGAAATACAGAAACACTTTCACCAATGTTAAAAGGTAACTTTAGAATTTGAGAGGAACTGATAAAAGATTTTTAAAAATATGTAAATTGAATGGATAAAGATTCCTTGAATGATTTGGTTAAAAATAAGAGTGCAAGTCATTGTAATCTTACAAAAGTTTATAAAAAAGATGAAGTTAATAATAATGATCAAAGTTTTTTGCTTTCTTATCAAATATATAAAGCCCTAAGTTTGTGTATGTCTGCCTGAAAATTATTTAAATATATAAAACAGGCTGTATGTGTGCAATATCATCGGAGCACAAAGCCTCTACACCCACAACCTGATGGGGGCACATCAATGGTCAGAGATCAAGGGGGAAAACAAAGGTGACACTGGTCTGATAACATCAGGAAGAACAGTGGCAGAGTGTATGGTTGTTGTGAGGGAGAGAATTGGTGCATTTGTCCATGGTCCCTCAGCAATGAGGATGGACAGAAACTAAGCTGTAACATTAAATGTCACTTTTGTCATGGTATTTATCTGCATGCCCACTTGAATGCAATATGGTACTAAGTTGAAAGTGGTAGTCACACATGTATACGAGACTTAGGATAAAAATTGCTGTTTCTTCAGGACACCTCAGGCATCAGAAAATTTTCAAAGTGGTGCCGCCTGGAGGAAATGGCTGCTTGGAGCTTACCCTCCATAAAAATATAGATTGACATTTATCCGAATGCCAATTAGAAAAGAATATGGCACATGACCCACATTAAAGTGAAAGTTCCACATGGACTTTAAACAAAAATTGTTCAGTTCTCTAGGGTATTTTTCCTTTGGTTGAGTTTCAGGCACCAGTGATTAACTTAGTTTTCCCCTTTTGAGAGGAAATGCCTGAAGCAATGGACTCCTGGAGCTGAGCATATGAATAGCAGAAATCAGATAAAAATTATTATTATTATTATCACTCATACCTCCCAGTATGTCTTATCGCTTACTCAGCATAGCATAGCAGTTTTTGCTTAACGGAAATAAATAATTTGCATACATTACATTTTTAAAAAAATAGTTGTATTTTGTTAATCAGTTTGTTTTGTTGATGGCTTTTAATAATTACTTCATTATTCAAAGAAAGTCAGTTTCTGCTCTGAATGACCTTAACATTTACGGTTTAACTTGGGATTAAAGAGAAGTAAGCAAGGTTAACATTTTTTTTAATAGCATATTTTGAAAATCTAATATTATATATAATAGTATAAACTTCTGAATATGAAATAAAGGATTACCAAAATGTTTAAAATTATCAAACGTTTTAAATTATGTCAAATTCAATTTTACTAAAACCATTTTACAGCATATGCAAATTTTCTCACTGTCTACTTTGACATTTCAATGACTGTTCAGCAAAATAAAGAGACTTGGCCTGTGCAACATCTGGTACATGAAAAGGAGGCATGGTGGAGTAATGGATAGCAGCTTGGATTAAGGAAACAGAGAACTGAGTTTGAATTTCAGTTGAATCCATTACATTCACTTACATGCTAATACCCTTGAGAAAGGTATGAATCCTCTTTTTCTCCCCCCAGCTATGAGTAAATAGCATGAGAGACCGAGTTCTATAGACATGGATGGCAACTGGTCTACTGCAGAAAGAAATGGCAAACTACTGCGGGGAAAAAAATCTGTCTTGTCAGTTGTGTATCAAAAGATACATGATTTCCTAAGTGTGTATCACACATGGCAAAAACCTGACTGATACAATACATGACACAAAAGCAATTATGTGTATATATTTATTGCCTGCTTATTTCCCACTGTTACCAGTTATAATGTTTAGGCTCAGATTAAATGCTAGAATTTTAAATGCTGTTTTTCAAGATTGGTTAGCCATTTCCAGTTGAAAGACATGCAATACAATCTTCCAATCCTAGTCACATACTGTACTAGACATTTATGTATTCATTTATTCCTATAAACATTTGGCGAGGTAAAATAATAGAAACTTTTTATTATATAGTTAAGAAGGTATGTTTATACATCTAATGAGTGTTCCATGTCTTCATTCAAAGATTTTAGATCCCATATTCCATCAATATTCCACTGGTGAGAAGTAAGTTCCACTTGAACAGCTTCTTCCCATGAATCTCTGCTCTCTGGAACAGAATCTTAATCTGGTCAAGTCTAGAGTCTCCTGACATAACTCTTTACCTCTAGTGGCTGCTGAGCCATGTACAGAGTAAATGTTACTGTTAAAAAATGTTATAATCTGTGCTAAGGGAATAAATACTTAACACCAGGTGGATAATAGAAGAAAGGGTTATTGTACACAACCAGTACAATATGAAATACGGTACAGTTATACACACAGGTCAATCTAGTAGTGAGTGCCACTAATTGGAAAGTTGGATGTGCTTATGTCTTCACTCTCTCACTCTTCCTTCAGTCTCTCGTAGACAGTTGACTTTATAGGTACTTACATTACTTACATGTGGGTGACTGGTTATTCCATCAAAAAAAAAAAAAAAAAAAAAAAATCCAGGCATTTTGCTAACTTACTTTTCAGCAATCCTCCTGGCATCAGTTTAAACCAACACTTTTTTCTTCATATCTAAACTATAATTTTAGAAAATGGAAATTTAATTGAAATATGTTGGTAAATTTCCATGTTTTCATCTGAAATCAAGAAAATACAAAGCAAAATGTCACAATATATGGAGAAAAAGGTGTCAGTTTAAATTGATACCAGGAAGATATGTGTTGATTAAAAATTGTATAAGTAGGAAGTGTTTTAACTGAAGATGGAAAATGTGACACTGAATTCCAAAGGCACATTGGAATAACAAAAGTTGCTTTCCAAAAACTAAGCAAAGTATTAAGAAACAGGAAAATTTTATTAGGAACAAAGAAAAGAGTACTGAACTGTTATGTAATATTGTTCCTCCATGGCAGTGAATGCTGGATAACATCATCACAGATGAAGAAACTTGAAGCAACAGAAATGTGGCTCTATAGAAGGATGCTGATAATTCTATGGACTGAAAATGTGAGCAACAAAATTTTAGAGAAAATGGAAACAAAAAGAACACTTAATATCAGACACCTGAAATTTCTAGGGCTCATAATGAGGAAATCAGTCTTAGAAAATTTGATACTCAGAGGACCTATTGAAGAGGGATAGAGGAAAGCAGCACATAACCGAGTTAACTAGCTTGTGTAAATGGTTGGCAGAACAGGAATTAGCTAAGATAGCAAAAACAATCTTTCTAAGAGATACAAAGAAATCATAGAGAGCCTTGATTACAAATGTCCTGAAGGGACACAGCACATAGATGATGATCAAACCAATAAGATTTGAATCAAAGCTATGAATAAAAAGAAGCTTTTTTTTATATAATTATTGCATTTTCATTTTTTTTTTATAATTATTGCATTTGCATTTTTATAATTACTGCATTTGAAATTTGTCTTTGAAGAATTTATGCTCTAATTTTTGTTAGTATTATGTTAATTCAATCCTTTCAAAAAAGAAAATAATTTAATATTTTAATTCATTATAACTTATTTTCATCCTTGGTTATTATCTATATATTAGCAGGATAACCTCCATTCATCACCAGGTGTCCATTTTTTGGACTGATAGGAAATTTCATATATTGATTGATCATTTTGTGATTTCATGTTCCTGATGAAGATTTCACCATCCAATCCAGGAATTGCACTCATGGCCATTAGTTAAATACAACACTTTTGAACCAATGCTTATATCCACTTAGTTACACTTTCCCAAAGAACATCAGGTGTATCTTTGGTGCCTTTTAGAGCCAATGTCTATTTGATTTTTTTTTTATTATTATAGATATCCTCTATCAGATAAAAAAAAAAAAAAATAGACAACAACCTCAAGTCTGTTGATAACTGGGGCAAAAGATGGCTTGTTAATTTTAACTCCACCAAAACTAAGACTTCTCTCCATTAATCATCTGAGAGATCCCTATCTGCCTTTTATCAACATGGCTGATGCTAATCTCCAGGAAAGTGATGCCTTGTTTCTTCTCGGGCTAAAAGTTGACATGAGATGGAAAGACTATATTGAATTCATTGCTAGGTCAGCTGCTAAGAGAGTTGGTTCATTGTATTGTGCAAGACAGTTTTCTCTCCAGAATTTATCTTACATATCTATAAGTCTACCATTAATCCATGCTTAGAATGTTGCTGCCACATATGGACCAGCGCTCTGGTATTTATCTTGAGTTCCTTGATAAAATCCAAAGAATCAGCAATATTATTGGTCCTGATCTGGTGAATCAGCTTCAGTCACTTTCCCATCGCCATAAAGTTTCCTTTGTGCCTTTTCTATAAATACTTTCACGGTAAGTGTTCGGATGAGCTCTTCGCTATGGTACATAGACTTTTTCAATTTAAGTGCAATGCTAAACTGGCATCAAAAGCTCATCAATTTACACTTCAGCGGGCTAAATGTATTTGTAAATTCTATGCAAACAGTTTTTTTTCTTGCACTAATCGCTTGTGGAACTCTCTTCCAGCCAACTTTCATTTGCAAATGTTTCAATGCAAAATTGACTATCTACTGTCCTCCTGATTACTTTTTCTCTTCCTACTCATTAATGTTTCTGTTCCTAATTCTTCCACATCCTGCAACCCCTTGTGTCTTAATAGCTTTACTGTCTTGCATGGGGTGATACACATGGTGGCCAGAGTGTATGGTGGTAATGAGAATAGAAGTCATTTTTGAATTTTCTATTGAAACAATTTTTCAGGAAAATAAATTTCTCAAGTCCAGTAACCTATCACAATTTCCAGTATTGATTGTGGTTTGCTTCCTAACCTTTTGTTTGAAGTAATGTGGAACATCAACATCTTGATTACGTCATTTTCTCTTTGTTCCATGTGTTATCCATTTGAGTTGATGCTGCTGTTGAAAGTTCACAAGTGATGTGGTTTCTGGTATTTGGTACAGATCTTTGCATGTGATTCTGTAGAACAAGTTCATGAGGTTCAAAGAAGGATGGTCTTTACTTAGAACTACAAGCTTCATTCACTCAAAACCATTATCATTGATTTGAGAAAGCAAATATAGATCAGTCAAAAAATAGACAATTGGTGGTGGCTAGAGTGTACATTATAAATATCACCTATCATATAAAAAAAATGAACAGCTGATAATGACCTTAGGACACAGCATGTCATGGGGCCTGTAACCCATTATGATCATAGTAGCCTCACATATACTGCAGCCAAGGTAGCAGTAGTGTGTCTAAAGCAAGATAGCCTGATAGAGTCCATCCCTATTCAGGATACTTTTGTTGCAAATGATATCCAACATTGTTTCCTAAAATAAAGTTTGATTATGTTATGAAATTAAAAATCAATAATTTAGAGTGGGGGAAAGTCATGAATCTAGTGAAATTATTGTCCATAAATGGTTAAAGGCTTGCAGCAACTTGGAAAAATACCATTGGTTGGCACTGGGAAAAACAAAAAAAATATATACATATATTTTGTTATGTCCCTATGCAACCAAAAACCCTTAACACACATTTTACATTTAGTGAACCATCTCCCTTTTAACCTTACTATAATATAGTATAGTATATCTACTCACCCTCTCTTTCAATCTGTAATTGTAGTCACTGACTTACAAGAACAATTAGGTCAGACAGGCTGATGACCTAGCAACAGGTACAAAATCTAAAAATAGATTCTTACACCTGCAGAATCACATGATCAAGTACAGAACATCGAGTGGGAAAATAACAAAAGGAATTAATTGTAATTCAAGTCTTAAGTGAGTAACATCTCTTTTTAATTGTTAAAGGAAAATGCACAATGAAGGTGAGTTCCAATTCAACTCAACACACTATGCTGCATATATCAAATGCATGGGTGAATTACTAAGCATGATAATCATCTAAGACAGGCATGCATGACCCACTCAACTGGACACAGGCTAAAACTTATACAGTGCTGAGTCTTCCAACACAAATGATAAATTCTACATTGCTAAATATGTGAAGAAGAGAGTAAATGACAAACTTTTGGGGCCAAAACTCATAACAGTGAAGAAAGAGTAATATATCAAAAGATACCACTGCATAGGCGAAATGAAGTGAATTGAAATCAAAAAAGAACAAAAGAGAAATATAAAACAAAAGAGAGAAAAAAGGGAAAAGAGAAAACCTTATTTTATTTCAGGTGAATGAGTAAACCAAAGTGGGCTTTAACTATTCATATAAGATATATAACACATACATCTCTCCACACACTATCTTGCATTAATTTTTACATGTATCATATTGTTATAATTAGATCTTATTAAATTATTATATATATATATATATATATATATATATATATATATATTGGCGACTTGTTCATTACTGTTGATTGTTTCCCTCATCCGTGTATTTGAACCTGTAAGAGAATCTTTTCACTTCCTTTAACAAACAGTTGCTTTTTTATCTTTTCTTTTTAAATTTTGTCATCCACAGACAGACTGTTTCACAGCTTTTCAGTATGGCTAGACGTCCGATTGCTTCAAGCCAGGATTGAAACCTGACTGATTTGGTATCAGTCAAAGATTCTACCCCTTCACAGCAGAGAGGAAGGGAAAGTATATATATATATATATATATATATATATATATATATATATATATATATATATATATATATATATATATATATATGCGAGTGTTTATTGAACAGTAGAGAATTGCCCCTTGTTCTTGATTTAGGATATGGCTTACTGGTACTTTCTTCTTCCATGGCCATAATGATTTAATCGGCTTAACATTTTTGTGATCAGACTAATCAGTGATTGTGACTTTCCATTATGAGGGTACCGGATTGGCAGTTTGCATCCAACTGGCAGTAAGGAGCCTGAAGGGAGGCTGCTCTGGTAGTGCCGTGTTGCACATGGGTAGGTATCCCAGCATGTATTTCCAGTTGGTAACCCTAAGGCCACATTATGCTCTGATCTCAGCCATCTTCTGGCTAGTTTGCATTGCCACTGACAACAGATAGTGAAATTTAAATATTATATAAAATAAACAGCCAGTATTAAATAAAATATCAATCACCACAGGAGGAGGCATCTTGAAATGCATAGGATATAATTAGAGTGTGCACATATTTTATTGGTATTATAAGAATAAAAATAAAAATTTAAATTATATTAATAAGTAAATAAAATCCATTTTTTGTGTGGCTTTGTTTCCAATAGCTGTTACACAGGATGTCACACTTGACCATTTCAAACATCCATCTTCCCAAGGAGTACCAGGATGCAGACAAAGGCATTCTAACTACTACACAGATACCACATCGGTTTTTGATAATGACTGAAAAAGTCGACAGTACTTGAACAAAAATAACAAAATATGAACGTCGAACTGTTTATTCACAACTATGAGTACAATACTCAACATGTTATTCAAAAATTGGAAAATTACAATAAAAATAATTAAAAAGCCAGACATTGTCGATTCTTTATAACCAAACTTGTTTAGATACATATATTTCTAGTTTACATGAAAATTTAAAAATAATATTTTTCTGCATGAGTTACTTATAATTAAGAGTGGGTAAATTCACTGTCCAATCATCCTGAAAGTATTTAAAATATCAGGGACTTTGAATACAGACTCAAATTGATGAACAAGTGCATGCAAATTTTGTTTAATTTTTATCTTTTAAAGAAGATTTTTTTTTTTAAACTTTTACAAATTAAAATTCTCAAGTTTAAAATAATTCATTTTAAAAACATCAGCATAAGCATAAAATATCATGACATTAAATAGAATAAAATTAGTCATTTTAATTAAATAAGAATAATAAAGCAAACAAAAAAAAACAGAAGGGACAAGAGAAAAGTCTACCGATATCCTCTTAAGATTATACAGTGATTATGAGGGTGATTCTAGTTCATATATATATATATATATATTATATATATATATACTGTCATCCACAGACAGACTGTTTCGCTGTATCACAGCTCGTCAGTGTGGCTAGATGTCCAGTTGCCTCTAGGTAGGCTCGAAATCCAGCTGAATTGGCATCAGTTGAGATTCTACTTCTAAGCCGTTGGTGCATGGCAGGGATGAAGGTGAATTTGAGCATATTTATTTTTAGATAAGCACACAGTTACTGAGAGAACTCGATTTGTTTTACTGAAGAGTTTTGAATTATTGGCATTAATATTCACTATTTACAAACTCACAATTCTTCCCCCCGAGATGTTGAGTATTGTACTCATTAAAATTTTATATATGATCATTTTAATCAAAGAAATAGAATAAAGACCTATATAAGTGGAACAAGCTAGCTTACTGTAATTTTCAAACTGGGACAGTTTTCAATTTTCATGAGTTTTTTTGAACAATGAAGTGTTTTTATGACTTAACAACCCTAAAGTTTAAAGATTGACTCACAAAAATATAAATACTAATTGTTGATATCACCAGAACACAACCCATGAAACTAAGACATAGTAAACCAAAGAATAAGAATGTTTTTTATCAAAGAATAACAATTATTTTTATATATTGGATTCCATTTAATCAAAAAATAAAATACTTATAATTTTTTCATTACAATAATTCCCTTTCTGAACATTTGAAAACAATTTTATTAGGAAGTGCCAAAATGGATGTATTTTTTTCTGAAATGAAAGCAAAAAAAAAAACAAAAAAAAAAACAAACAACCTTTTTTTAAAAAAAGGTTACCAAAAATCTGGAAATTACCAAATTTAAATAAAATTTTCAGAATTCATTCATTAATTAATGAATTGAATAGAATAGTTTATTTTATTAGAAAACTTTGTAGAAATATCGGGGGGGGGGTCAGTTACCCTCTTCATTTTGATCTTTATTATGTTCTAGGTCTCTTCAGGATGTAGGTGATCATGGCTCTCTACAATTTCTTGTCTTTCGTAGACCTTAATAAATTGTCTTTTTGTTTGTTCTCCTGAACCTTGTTCCGTCATTCAATTACTCAAGCTCATTAAGTAGGTTATGTGTTGTTTTTCTGCTGTCCTTCTTGCCTTTAAACTATCCTGTGAGTATCAGATTTTCCAAGTCTTTTTCCTCATTATGTGTCTTAGAATTTTCAACTGTCTCTTTCTATTAAGTTTACTTTTCGTTCCAAGTTTCTCTAAAACTGTCGTTGCTAAAATGTTTCATCCATGGTATTCTTAGCATCCATCTGTAGAACCACATTTCTGTTGCCTCAAATCTTTTCTTCACCTCGAGATAGTTCTGCTATATGGCCATGAATACTGGACAAAGTTTTAAAATTAGGGTCAGGTGGTAACAATTATTTTTTTATGGTTTTATAAAGAAAAATCCCAGAAAATATTTTGATAAAAATTTTTTGCAATATTAAATTGGAAAATCTTGAAAATTTGTCGTGAAACCTTACAAAAATAATTCAATAAAACTCAAAAAATAATTTTTCTTGAGCGCTGGTGCTTGCATAATTTAATAAAATACATTTTCTTTCTGATTTGTCAGGAAAAAAAAAAAAATTCTACAAGGAATATTTCTTTTCGAACAATTTACGTGTTCATAATTTTACATGATTTTTAAATTTTTCTCGTTGCTAATAACAAAAAAAAGATCTTTATTAAATAAACATGTATTTGAAGAATTGAAAAATGTAAAGCTTAATGCCATTTTCACATCGGAAATTTTATTTTATTTATTATTTTCACAACTGTTAGATTATTTTTTTTTTTGGAAGATCAAATAGTGAAAATTCTAAATCCCCTTGCACTCAGGAGATTAATATCCTCATTAGTATTGAGTTTTATCAGTCACCCCCACCCTTTTTTTAGCAGTTCCTTTAGTTTAATAAATTTTAAACTTGGAATAATTATAAAGACCTAATTGGGTGTAATTAAATATTTTGTGATCTCAGACAGGTACAATAATAAAAAATAAAAGCAATGAATAAAACGCAACAATATCATTTAACTTGTTTTTAATTAAATTTTTTAGACTTCTAATAATGCAGTAATACACTGAAAAAACCTATGATCACCTCCTATTAAACTTAGAATGTAACTACAGAAATTGAAAAAGCCTATGGTAGCACAGAAATTGCAATATGACAGACTCTTGAATGACCCGAATCTGAAGCCGGAATATATGGACTATGTGAAAAGCAGGTACGAGAGATAACGAAGTGGGTCACACTACTGACATCAGACAAGATCATCCCAAAGAAAAAAAAAAAAAAAAAGAAAAAAAAAAAAAGAAAAAAAAAGAAAAAAAAAAAAAAGAAAAAAAAAAAAAGAAAAAAAAAAAAAAAAAAAAAGAAAAAAAAATGAGCAGATGACGAATGACATTCTTGATAATATGCAAAGGAAACAATAAAAAATTTCAAGATATTGAACAGAATATAGAACATTATACAAAGAAATAAGGAACAAATGCAGGCAGGCTAAAGAGGAATGGCTCACTGAAAAAGTGTAGAAATAGAAAGAATGAATATCTCAGATAAACTAAAAGGACAAAAGACATGCGCTCATTAATGGGTTGTATAAAATCCAAGGACGGAACACTGATATTAGAGAGAGAAAAAATACTTCAGTGAGGGAACAAATATATTAGAGAACTCTTCCAAGACAAAAGAGAACAGGAAATACACAGAAATAACAATGGACTGGAAATATTAAAAAATGAAGTGTAATCTGCACTGGCCAAATTGAACAGAAACAAAGTGGCAAGGCCAGATGGAATTGATGATTTCAACATAGACAAGATTACAGAAATAATAAATGAAATTTACAACAGTAGCTATATACTGGAACACTCGGAAGAGATTTATTTTCATAGGACTACCTGAGAAAGCAGGTGTAAATGATTGTGAACTCCATCAGACTATCAGCCTAATGAGCCATATAACAAAATTTAGCATCCAAATTCTGATGAATGCAGCAGAATCAAACTGGGAACAGAATGAAAACAGTGCAGGTTTGTTAAAGACACTGGATCAAGGAACACAATATTTATGCTCAGAATGTTATCAGAGAAGACCAATACAAATGCAGAAGAATGTTTACCTGTGCTTTATAGATTATGCAAGGGCATTTGATAAATTATGTCACAAAGATTTAGTTAGAACTGCTCAACAACCTTGACATATTTAGAAGTACATTAGAATAATCAAAAACCTATACTGACAGCAAACTGATAGACAATGAGTTCAGCAGATATAAAGAGAAAGGGGTGTAAGACCAGGATGTGCCTTCTCGCCAGACTTATTCAACTTATACAACAAGGCAATTCTGAGAGAATTATATATCTGACCAGGATTCATTACTGGTGTCCACAATCTTAACATAGAATATGCAGATGACAGTGTTGATATTAAACATAATAAGAAAACTACAAAAGCTCCTACAGAAAAGTGAAAACGATTAAATGTCAAATGCAAGATGATAGAAAGCTTTTAGGAAAAGGAAAAGGATTCGCCCAAAATGCAAATTACAAATCGGAGATACCAAAATCCAACACACACACACAAAAATTTAAATATCTGTAAAGTGTTCTAATAGAGGATGGAAAGTGTGACACTTAAATCTGGAATAACCAAAAATGCATTCCAAAAACTAAGCAGAATATTAAGAAACCGAAAATTGTTAGAAACAAAGAAAAGAGTACTCAGTTGTTATGTGATATCTGTCTTCCTATATGGCAGTGAATACTGGACAATCTCCTCAAAGAGGAAGAGGAGATTTGAAGCAATATAAATGCGGTTCTACAGAAGGATGCTAACAATACCTTGGACCAAACATGTGAGCAATAACAAAGGTTTAGAGAAAATGGAAACAAGAAGGAAACTCATACTTAACATCAGAAAGTTGTAATTTTTGGGACAAGTAATGACAAAGGAGGGCTTGGAAAATCTGATACTCACAGGATAGATTGAGGGCAAGGGGGATAGAGGAAAACAGTGCATAACATTACAAGCTTGAGTAAATGGATGACAGAACAGGGCTTAGGAGAAATGGGGAAAAGACAAAATTTATTAAGAGCTACAAATGACAGGAAATTGTGGAGAGCCATAATTGTCTACGTCCTGAGCGGACACGGCACAAAGAAGAATGTGGGGGAAAAAAAAAAAAGAAAATATATTCTTAAACTATAAGTTATATTTGAGTAAAGATGATTCATTTTTAAATGAAAACACAAATTTCTTGATTATTACACTGCTAGTGTATTGTATTTCTTTAAATTTTTTATGTGCTGCAGGGATAGCAGTAGAAAACTACTGTTGTTGACTTATGACATCACAGGTGCAACTAAACGTTATTTTCATGTTTTAAACCTTACTTTTACAAAATTCAGTTAATCTTAAATTGACTAATTTTGAAACATCTCTAGAACAAATATTGAATTTTAGGAGATTTGTTTATATTTTTCAATGGCGGTTTGATGAGTGACAAGTGGATGTGAGAATGTTTTAAAAATGTCTAAAAAAATGTATTTATTGACAGAAATTTATTTTTCTTTTCTGACAGATTAGTGGGTTTTCTTTTTTCAAGATAAAATTAGAATTTTACAAAAAAATTAATGATTTTTATTTAAGTTATTTTTAAATATGTTTTTAAGTTATTTTAGCTCAAATGTTAGCATTATGTATGTATAATTCAGTGCAACATATCTGCAAGCAATGTTTTTAAATTTTACTTTATCATTTATGTTAAAAGTTTCTACATTGCAAATTTACGTTTCTTAAATATGACAGAATTTGTTTTAGAATGAAATTACAATTATTAAATATTTTTATCAATATTTTAAAATTGTGATTACATTCATCATTCATTTAAAATCGGAACAAAATACTCACTTCTTTTTACATGAAGAAAAATAGCCGAGTTAAATAGTAGAAAAAATTCTTTAACTTTTTATTCCAATAGTATTGTCTGTATCAATACTGAACTAACAAAAAATTGACAAAATAAAACCATCCCAAATGCATGACTTTTACACCCACTTAACAAATAGATGAAATAAAAAAAGAGGCTAAATCAAGTTTTACCGATTTAAAGACGAATTGAATAAAATGATAGCAAGGGTGTACTTTAACTGCTATTTCTACCTACTTGATGATAAATTTTCATTCCACTAATTCATTCTTTACTTGTATTATTTACACTATTTGGACAGTTATCCTCATTCTCATTGCCATATTCACGTTTCAGCCATTGTACACCCTGGCTTTCTGCAGGTGATTGGAATTTCGGACCAAACACTTTATTTCATCCACTAGGGTAGATTGAGTTCCACATACCATGCCTCTTCTGAATATGTCAGTTATTTCCCTTTAACTCAACTTTGCAAGTTTTGGATCACCAAAACTCACGACTCTTTAGGTTTAGTCACTGGATCTAACCAACATCTTTATCTACTGGGCCATGTGTCCTTCAGTGTACAACAGCTGAAATATTGTAAATATGGCAATGAAGATGAGGATAACAGTCTGAATAATGTAAATAATACAAGTAATTATAATACCTCTGTAATGAGTTGGTTGGTCAATTTGAAACCCCGAAAGCGAATGGAGGTGGGCAGGCGCGGGAACTGTGATTGGTAGCTGGCTTGTTGGTGTTTTGCATAGGTGAGTTACCAAGCTCTATGTAAAGGGCTGTAATGAGAAGGAGGGCAGTTTTTCAGTCTCAGAAGTGGAGACTGTGCCCATCGCTACAACAGCAGGCCAGAAAGAGAGGAAATCATTTATTTTTTCGTGACACATCCCAACACAACCTCATCTCAGAGATATAGTGTTGGTGTGCAAGGCCTCAGAGCGGCTACAGGATGGAGCGAATGTACTTGGACTACATGTCAGTAGTGATGGAGAAAAACTTCACTGGAGGCGAGGTAGTGACCTCCCGGAAGTCCCGCCAGTGATCACTCGTCGGAGTACCTTCTCCATGTGTGGGAAACTGGTAGGCCATTTTCCCATATGCGGTTGGCTCAGAGTTGCGGCAACAGCCATAAAGCGCCGCGTAACTTCTGTTTCGTCAGGATGGGATGATGAGGTGCACGACGTTACCCTAAGATGCATGATAACCGAGACGATCCCGTGCGAGGTGGCTGGTACGTTAAGGGGAAGGAGCTCACCGTTTGGGTGGATGCCAGCTCGATGGCCATGGGTGTCACCCTTGAGGATAACGGGTCCATCATAGAAGACGCCTGCTGGTTACGACCTGAAAATAATGCACGACACATAAACCTGGCTGAACTAGACGTCACTCTGAAGGAGGTTAACCTGGCGCTCCAATGGCAAGCAACAGTGCTACACATCGTCACGGATTCAGCATGCACTTAGCGTTGGATATCAGATGCACTTAGCGGAAGAGCGCGACTGACCACCAAGGCATCGAGCGAGATGTTGATACGAAGGCGGCTCACCACGCTGATTGAAACTATCAAAGAGTACAACCTGTCTGTGGATATAGTGTTAGTTAAATCAGCAGTCAACAGAGCAGATGCATTGACTCGCATTCCGCAGCGTTGGTTGGCTGCTGTTCGGAATGAATCTGAACCTCTGCAACTGCCATGTATGGCTTCTGCGCTCAGTATGGACCTCGAGCAGATCATGAACTGTGTGGGCATCCTGGGATTAAACGGACGCTCTACTTCTCGAAGATGGCCGACCCGGCAGTCAAAAAGACGGATGTTAGGACAGTAGTGCAGAGGTGCGAAGCTTGCCAGTCAACTGACGGGGCACCGGTACAATAGCAAAAAGAAAATTTGAGTACTACCCATGTTTGGAACAGGCTGGCGATAGATGTTACGCATGTTGGCAGCCAGCACTATTTGACTATTATTGACTGTGGACCCTCTCACTTCGCCATTTAGCAAATACTGCACTGGCAGGACACTGCCAGCATAATACCTTAATTGGAGTCCATCTTTTATGACCAGAAGCCACCTGCAGAAATAGTGACAGATAATGGTGCGGTGTTTTCTTCAGAGCAATTCTCGCAGTTCTTAAAGAAGTGGGGTGTGCAGCTTTGGTTCCGGTGCGCCTACGTGCCGGTGGGAAACGGCATAGTAGAAAGGAGCCACCGGTCTATAAAAGTGATTGCAGCCAGGAAGTGATGTTCGATCCCTGAAGCAGTCTATTGGTATAATGCGACGCCTAAAGACGGTGTTTCGCCTACAACAGCACCGGCTAACATGGTGCACGCCTATCACTTATAGCTACAAGGCATCAACTCTAAGCGACGCACAAGCTAAATACAGAATTGGTGATGTAGTGTGGGTTAAGACCCTGCACAGCAAGTGTACGGACAAACTTAGAATGGGGCATGTTACCGAGATTATCAGCCCGCAGTCAGTGCAAGTTGATGGCGTGCCTCATCATGTTAAAGACTTGCGGCCAGTTGTAGGGTTAAAACCATCATCAGATGATGAAAGTGACTCTGAAGATGGTGTGCGAGTGGTGTATTTAAAGTCAGATCCACTGAGTTTTACCTCAAACATCAGTACTCTACCTGTGGACGTCAACGTAGCCAGCTGTCCAGAAGCAGATGGTAGCTCAACGAATGAGAGTTTATCCAAGGATGAGGACCCTGTCATCCCGGCCAAAGAGGCCTGCCTTGAGTTGCACGGTGTGCGATCATGACAGCGAGACACGGGATGAATCTGGAAATCTGCCACATCGGAGCAAACAAGTTCGCGTATGTGTGGTTATCCCAATATGTCAAGCGTGCAAGTTGTATATGTGCGGACGCAGTCTCAGACAGACGCGAACATCTCTCGAACTGAGAAGCTTTGTGATCTTAAGATCAGGGCGGCGTGTAATGAGTTGGTCGGTCAACTTGAAACCCCCAAAGTGAGTGGAGGTGGGCAGGCGCGGGAACTGTGATTGGTAGCTGGTTTGTTGGTGTTTTGCATAGGTGAGTTACCAAGCTCTATGTAAAGGGCTGGAATGAGAAGGAGGGCAGTTTTTCAGTCTCAGAAGTGGAGACTGTACCCGTCGCTACGACAGCAGGAGAGAAACAGAGGAAATCATTTATTTTTTTGTGACACATCCCAACACAACCTCATCTCAGAGATATAGACAAATTCTTTGTTGTTATACTTTTTTTTTTTTTTTTCACAGAGGAGGAGTCTTGGATCATTTGTGTTAATTCACCCCAAATGATGTTAAAGTTACTTATCGTAAAAGTCACCTTAAGAAGTTATCAATTTTAAACCAATATTTGATTTTTGGGTTTTTTTTTTAAATTTTTAGCACTATTTTGAAATTATAATTTTTAAATCAAAATTTGTTTAGCTTGCCTTGCAATACCACCATTCCCTGAGAATTAAAAATTACCAAAAATCAGAAAGCTAACATTTCCTAAGTTCGGATGATATTCGAGGTAACTACAAGGAATTTTTTACAATTAAAAAAAGAAAAAAGAAAAAAAAAAACAAACTGTTTTGAACTTGTTTATTGGGGTGAGTGCGTACTTAGAAATAGTGCACCAGAGTCCCCCCCCCCACATTTGAGGCGATCGCAAAGGTCAACCAAAAAGGAGTACAATTGAAGTGTCTTGCTGAATTTTAGTAAATAGATTCTTTTTATTTTGAGGTTAATTAACAGAAAAGATCCGAAGTCTTAATAAAAGTGCAGTCAGAAAATCACTTAAGGAGTCAAAAGTTCGAAATAAACTAAAAAACAAGGTGGTCTTAAAATTTAATTAGTTTATTTAAGACTTCTTAATTGGGGGTAGTAGAAAATTTCATAAAAATAAAATAAACACCCCCTACCGCAACCTTTCTATTAGGAGCCTAAATAGTTATGATTTCAGAAATTGAATGACATTTTTTTGAGTTTGAGAATTTTCATACACACTTCGCACAAAAAACAATTTTAATAATCTGATATTAAAAACAATGCTTCACACAAATGATGAGAATTACAGATTGCTGGATTATTCCAGATGTTTTTTTGTTTTTTTTAATTTTAAGATCAATTATACATTCTAAAGTTTGTAAACTAAACAACTCCTACTTCATATGAGAAATAAATAAAGTTAAAAATAATTTCCAGGCACTATTTTTATAAGCTTACAAGTTTTTATTAAATTTTATTTACGGTGATTCACCATCCCTGGGATATAGCGGGGTGGGGGGTGGTGACTTTATCAGCACATTTTTTTTTTTTACTGGTACAGTGTAACCCGGATATAAGAGAGATTTTCTTTAGTCCCAAATTAGAGCCTGTGTTAAGTTAATGTAAATTAGACCAAACCCGGATATAAGAGACTTCTTCTCCGGTCCCGACAATTCTCTTGTATCCGGGTTACACTGTAACTAAAAACAAAAAAATAAATTTTTGTCTTATTGGTCTCAGTCTCTGAGAATCAATTGCTAGTATTCATTCAGTACTCTCTAAATTGACTATTATCGAGCTAAGCTGTTCGTTTAAAAACATTCATTTTTATTTACTCAACTGGTATTAATTTTCGAGGCCAGAAAACTTCATTTTTCCGTATATTATTTTTTTTTTTTTTCGAAACAACATCTAAAAATTTTTATTTTTTTTTAACTTATACCGTTACGGCGGGAAATGTGTAGAGAGATCTCATTCCAGAAAATAAGTACAAACAAAAAAAAAAAGTATTTAAAAAGAAAGAAAATATCGATTACAGTAGGTTTTTTTTAAACAAAAAAAAAAAAAGAATCGTTTTTTTATCAAATAAAAAAAGTAGATACAATCAGGAATATTTACTACTTTAGTTTAAAAATCTGATTTAACGTCCCCCCCACTCCTTTTTATGTGGCGCCTTGCAAACTAAACTTCGAAAAAGGAGGATTTTTTTTAGTTTTTCTGTTTCATTTTTCTGTTTCATTTTTCTTGTTTATGTAGAAAACAGAAAAAATATTCAAATAAATAAAGATAGAAAAAAAAAACAATAGAAAAAGCTTTGAAGCGCTAAAAAAAACGTAACTTAGGTTTTTTTGTTTTTTTTTTAATATATCAATCGTTTTTAATTCTCTTATGTACAAATCTCCATCTGAATACAAAACAAAACATTTAAATTAAATTTGCAGTTTTAAAAAAGGACAAAAAAACTAAAAGAAAAGGCTTGTAAATAAATTGTAAAATGAAGATATTTCCTTTGGCCGTAAAGAATACAAAATAAAAAAAACATCCATTGCAACACTTCATAGAGTCACTTCGTCTTGTCAAATTGTATTTGAAAATAAAGTTGATGGCATGGTAAAATTAAGTCTAGAATCGGGGTCATGATTCGCATGTGCAGTAAATGTAAAAATGAAAGTAGAAAATTTTCTAGCACTTTTTAAAACTTTTTGAAAGGAAACAAAAATATTGCAGAATTTGTGAAGATTGTTGTTGCAATTAGACCTTTGTACCCAAAAAGGTTTTCTGATGGAATTTGGTTGGGGGAAGCCCTAAAAAAACAACTGCATGAAAAATCTTTCAGAAAACCGAGAAAAGGCTCTCATTCTCATTCCAGACACAATTTTTTTTCTTCTATTGCTTGTTGAGGGTGAACAAAAAATGTTTATTGTTTACCCTCACAAACAAGAATCTAAAGATCTTCATTTCTAAATAGCCGCGTTTTCTCAGAGAAAAAGGAACCAACAAGTATCCGCACGAATGGGAACATATATTTCGAGAAAAAAAAATGTATTGAAAACAATGAAAATATATTAAAATTAAAAACAATAAATGATAAATTTTAACTCGCCATTTTGCACATACGAATTATGACCCCGATTCTAGCTAGACTTTTTTCTTTTTTTGTTTTTTACCGATGGCACGAATTTCTTTCATCAGTAAGTAGCTGATTTAAAATTAGACAATTCAAATCGTTCCCTTTTTAAGCAGTGTAGGTACTAAGTAACTAACTAATAAATAAAAGTTGTTCGTTTATTTAGACAAAAAAAAAAAAAAGTCTTTCAGAAAGAAATATGAAATATTTCCAAGACTCGTTTATTACTTACCAAACCGAAAATATGCCATAAAAACGAAGTCCCTTTATTGAAGCGAAGTAATTTTGAGTACAAAAATTTATCGGTCCAACCCACTTCCAAAAATCTTACCAAATTTAGAATTATTTAGGAATTGCTTCTTGAATGGGTTGAAAACTTTTCAGCATTTTATCGTATATATACATATAAGTACAAGAGTTGCTTCCCTTTATTCACTCAAATTTAGAGAAAATTATTCGAATTTAAGTGATAGCCATAAGTAATGCAGATTTTACAAGTGCATAACAACTGCTTGATTTTATTAGGTTGGTGGAAAAATAATGACGTAATAATGTCGTTTTTTGACGTACGTCAAAAAACGACATTATTACGTCATTATTTTTCCACCAACCTAATAAAAACGTTCACTAAACCGAGCTTATGGGGGAAATAGGGATGAAGAAGATTGTGTTGCTGCACTCTTCCAGTGGGGAGGGACTCTGTCCCTTGAAAACTAAATTCTTATATTTTTTAGTGCTCGTGGTATAATGCTATTTCAATCATTTACAGCTCAGTTTTAAATCTTAGTTTCCTTTCTTATAGAGGCAAAATGTAACTTCAGTAATAATTGTGATCTTCAATCTTCAAAATGAATTCAAATATGAATTATTTTATCTAACCTCTTAAAAGATGGCAAAATATTATATATGCAAATCCTGCCTAATCATGACAACTTCAGTAGCTCAATTGGTTATGGCACTATCCATAGTAGATAAGTTTCCAAGCTATCATGTTCGAGTTCATATCTTATCTAAAGCTACTTATTCATAAGGATTTCTTTTAGTTTTGTCATATGACTGAAAAACTGTTTGACTAAAAGTTAACAAGAAAAGCAGCAAAAATAAATGTACCATAGCTGATCAAAATATTTTTAATTCTGAAAATGTTTTATTTTAAGAGCTGCTTCAATATGTATTTTCATAATACATCCACCTTCTAGGTTTTTTCTAAAGATTTGATACACTACAGTTCCAAAGTTCGAAACCACCTCTGGTAATTTTTTAAATTGGCCCCAAAAGTAGTTGTTTTGTACTTTAAATAAGAGAAAACTATTATAATTATACATGGTTAAAAATGTGAGATATGATTTTTTTATTAGAAATTTTCACAAAAAAGAATTTTACAATTAAATTTTGCTCTCATCAAAATATCCTCCTTTAGCTTTGATTACTGCAGCACAAATTTTTCACATTCATTGCAAAAGTTTCTCAAATTATAATTTTGATAATTGATTCCATTCTTCTTTCAATGATTCTAAGCACTTGTTTTCATATTACTTCACTCTTCTGTCAAGTTCATCCCATGCTAATTTTGGGGGTGACTTCAAACTTTTGAACTGTAGTGTATATATAATTATATTTTTAAGATATATATATATATATATATATATATATATATATATATATATATATGTATATATATATATATATATATATTTAGTTGAATGGATATGACTTTGTGACTGTTGGTTTAATACTTATGCAATCCTCAGAGTCTTTGTCTGAGGATCGTGTAAGCATGAAACCGATGGTCACAAAGTCATATCCATTCAACTCATGTAAGCTCTATCACTGATATTGAGTGCTTTCCAATAAGCACTGCACATATATAAAATATATATAGATATGTATGTATGTATGTATGTATGTGTGTGTGTGTGTGTGTGTGTATACACATTATGAAATGGACAGAGTCCAACAATTATATTTTTAAGACATTTTTTATGTTTATACATTCTTTTTATAGATACAAATATTTAAGTAAATGCTCTGTTTACAATAAACAGTATTAACAACATTTACCGGCCTGAATGTCCGAGAAATTTTCATAGAAAATATGCGTCCTCTGACAGTAAAATTGATCTTGCTAACCGAACACTCCCCTGTGGCCCAATCGGTTAAGGCACGTCAGGCTATATGACAGTTCTGTATAGGATACAGGATCAAGAAAGTAATTACTACATTGTAGAGCAGTTGGGAATTTTTAAGCATTCAAACAATTACTTTCTTGATTGAATAAACATTTTGTACTTTAAGCACATATGTACCTATAATTAAGAATAAAGATTTTAAAATGTAAAGCACATTTTATTTTTAAAATAATAAATGTAGTAATCTGACAAATTTTGTTTGCTACATCTTTCCCCCAACTAGTTTGTGAATTATGTCTTTATTCAATCAATGAACAAAGAAAAGAGTGCTGAATTGCTATGTAATATCAATCATCCTATATGGCAGTGAATGCTGGACAATTTCCTCACAGATGAAGAGGTGAGTCAACAAAAATGTGGTTCTACAGCAGGACACAGAGAATGCTATGGACAAAACATGGAATGTCTATTAGGAGACGAAAATGAAACTTTACCAGAAATTCTTTACTAGAAATTCTGCCAGAATTTACAACCTCCATTGTAGAGCCTGAAATCCCCCAAAAAGATGGGTTTTTTTGACACTTAAGGATGGAACTGTAAAATCACTCACTTTGGTTCCTGTGTCATACATGCTATTGAGTTCAACCATAATAACCCAGTTTTCTCCAGGAAATTTACACTTTATTTTAATATTGTTAAGAGACTTGAGGCCATAGAAATGTGATTCTACAGGAGGATGTTGAGAATACCATGGACAGAACATATAAGCAATAAGGAAGTTTTAAGGAAAAGGTATGATATTGCAGCCTTATTGCTAACAATAAAAAGTGAATGTGACAAAAACAGCAAATAGAGTTAAGATGTGATTGAGATAAGTGAATAAGTTTTTTATTTCTTGTGATCTACAAGGTTTGATCATTTGCTCATTCCAGAGTATTGTATATCAAACATAGGAGACTGAGAGTTAATTCAGATTATGACACAAGGTAATAGTTAAGATAGACAGGAGGGAGAAAATTGATATGCATATGTAGTTGAGTGAGATAGACTCAGGGGAGAAATAATCCACAAATGATTACATTGTAGAAGTTAAGGTCTCGTTTTTGCTGCTGCTTCTGCTGATTTGATCATTGGAGAAAGGCTTTGCTGTTGATGGAAGAACTCTGTTGTTACTGTTGATTGTCTGGGTAGTTATGTTGTCTCCTGTGTTGTGGAGACCATCACAAATGCCAGCCGGATTTGATCTAACTTTGTGGGTGAAATCAGTTTTATAGTGAGTGAGTGAGGGGCTCAGAAATAGCTGCTGTAAAATGGCAAGGTCTTTTTCTGGTTGGTCAGAAAAGATGTTTTATGACTGTTGTTTTTTTAACTGTTTTCTGAAAGTGAGTGCATAGAGAGATGAAATTAAAGTCTGTTTTTGTCATATGAGCTGTGGATATTGAAGTGAGCACTTCATTTTAGTTAAGGAATTGAAGCTTTGACAGGGTGTGACAGGCAAAGAAAAAGGATACTTGTACTTAGAATCATAGAGAGTATGGTTAATGAGTAAAGAAGGCCAAATTTAATACTCACAGGATATTTTGGGGGCAAGAAGAGCAGAGGAAAAACAACAAATAATCTACTTAAAGCTCTTGTGTAAGCGATGACAGAATGGGAATTGGGAAGGGCTGAAAAAACATTGCTATGAACAACAAAGGTTAAGCAGTTGTGGAGAGTTATAATCACCCTTCTTCTGAATGTACATGACACTTAGTACAAGAAGAATAGTGTTGGCTTAGTTAGTAAGGGGTCATATAAGCCTCCATCATTATTGGAAAAATTGATAACAGTGACTGGATCTGAGAAACCGATTCTCATGAAAAATTTTTTTAAGAGAAAGATTTTATAAATTTAAACCAAAAGTAGCATTTGCTGCTTGGTCAATGAATGACAAATGTTTCCTTATAATGAAATGGCTAATATCACCAATCCCATTAACATTATTTAAAACTAAATTTTCTTATGTCAGATACAATGAAAAATCTACTTCATTCAAACTTTCCTTCTCCAATATTCATTGAATCTATTCCAATTTCTTTGGTGCAGAATCTTTTCTCTTGAAATGTCCTCCATATATCTTTGTACATTGTGAAACTAATTTAAATTCTTCTATTGCTACCAATCTCTCTTCCCTGCTATCTTCCTCTTTGTCAAAAACATTCTAGGATACGTATGCATGACTGCAGTGTTTATATCTGGGAAAATCTTTCAATAACAAGGGAATTGTCTCTTGTTTTCCCAGATGATTCTTTCAGGAGCTTTCGACTTTTGTTATTGCTCTCTGTTAGATATTCTTTTTTCCTTTATTGATCTCCTTCTACTCAGGATTGTAATATAGTAGACAAAAATATCATGTGAAACCACAACCTTCTTCTGAGTTCACATTGGTCTGTTCAGCTGCTATAGTCCACAGGAATCACTTTTTCCATGTATACCAGTGTGGTAGTTCTGATCACAACAGACACTTATTCATGACTACTCATAATAATTGTAAACATTCTCAAACAGGCTAAGTCTTTGCTGATAGAATAAGGCACTGTATAGCCTCTAACAAGTTTGGCTCTTGTGATTACTGCCACATCTGAAATAGTATCTTAAATAAGTCTTGTATCCCTCGTCTCTTCACTTAATTTGAATGGTTAACATCTGCTGATTAATCTGAATGTCTCCTCAAATTCTACTCTTGACTCAACTGGAGTATCTTTCCCTGACTTTTCTCTTAGAACTGAGTCTCTATTGAGTGATATACATATAACTCCTTACATAGTTTCTGCTGTCATCTCTAAACTGCATCTCTACAAAGCACATGGACTTAATAGCATCCCTGCGATAGTCCTTAAGAAATGTGCTCCTGAACTGGCTCCTGTTCTCTCTAAACTTTGCAATAAATGCCTGCCCTGCTGTTTTTTGCTTTCCTGCTTGTTGAAAATCTTCTTCTGTAGTTCCTGTTTGCCTGAGTTCAAACAGACTTTTTGATCTTTCTATCAGCCTTCTACCTCTTTTTGACAAAATATTAGAGTACCAATTCTGTTTTGGTTAAGTATCTCACCTTGCAGTGTCTTCTTTTGAATAAACAGTATGGCATTAGTTACTCTAGGTCAGCTGATAATGTGTTAACAATTATTGCTGAAAGAGTCTTTCAATCTTTAGATAAGAATAGTGAAGTTCAGACTGTTGCTTTGGACACATCTCAAAGGCATTTGACAGAGTTTGGCAGACTGGTTTTCTTCACGAGTTGAAAGGTTATGGTATTTCTGTGTAAATTTTTGAACTGATTCAGGTTTTCTTATCTAATTGCAAAATGAAAGTTATCTTGAATGGCCAATCTTCTAGATCTTTTTGCATAAATGCAGGCATTTCCCAGGACTTTATCCTGGGACAAGATTAAATTGTCAACTGATCTAAAAAATAACATATAATCTGTTATTAAATGGGGCAAGGAAGAGCTTGTTAATTTTAACAGCTCCAAAATGAAACTGTCCTCTTTTAATAATCAGAGATAACCATTTTTACCTTCCGTCAGCATGGCTGATACAAACCTCCAGGAGAGTGACTCATTGTGCCTTCTCGGAATAATGTTTTCTGCTGACATGAAGTGGAAAGATTATATTGAATCAATTGCTTGGTCTGCTACTAAGAAAGTTGGTTCATTGTGTTGTGCTAGACAATTTTTCTCACCTGAATCTATCTTACATATTTATAAGTCTACCATTCATCAATGACTTGAATATTGATGTCTGGTTCTCTAAGCAAGAATCTGCAGTGTTATTGGTCCTGACCTGGCATCTCTTATTCAGTCACTTTTGCACTGCCCTAATGTAGCTTCCTATATAATATTCCTATATATTTCCTATAAATACTTTCATGGTAATTTCTCTGATGAACTTTTCTCTATGGTACCTAGGATTTATGAACTTAACCATAGTACTAGATTGGCATCAAGGTCTCATCATTTTACAGTTGAAATGGAACTCTCTTCTGGCTTCTTGCTTTCCAGTCAAGTTTGATCTTCAAAATTTCAAATGCAATGTCAATCATTATCTTCTATCTTCTTAGTTACTGTTTTTTGTTGTTCTTCTTTCTCTTTTTCTTATATTCTCTCACACTCAGTAACCCCCTGCATCTTAGTGGCTTTATTGCCTTGCATGGGGTGAAATGATTAAAAAAATCCAATAATTGCTCAGCTTGTCAAGATATAATTCATATGTATGATATAATACATATATAAATAATAAAGCTACATTTAATAATAATTGCATACTTATTATGCTCAACTCCAGTGGCTAGTGGGGGGGTATCCACCTATGCAACACAACTCGTGAGGAATCCTAAAAGGCTAGTAACAAAGGATACTGAGCAATTTTAGCCTCTTCCCTCGTGTACATGCACGTGTGGCAGGGGAAGATGTGTAGATTAATCTGATCCGGTGCCAAATTTGCCTTTGTGTGGAGATTGATGAGTAAAATAAAATCATATTTATTTTATTCCATAGTCCTAATCAATTTTCAAGTTTTGAATGGACGCCCACATAAAATTTGTGAGAAATGATAAATATGAGAAAATATTATTTGCTGATAAAAGTCTGGAATTTTCAGCCATTGATTAGTCAATTTGTTTTTATTTTGGACATACTTGTTCAAAATAAAATATGCTAGGGTATCAAAAAGATTTACTAATATTCAATCAAGTTGATTGGATGTTGCTAGAATCTAGTTATAATAAATATTATTGAACAAGGGGGATAACTTTGAAAATTTAATCCTTATAACCTTGTGTATTATTGGTCGGCAGTGTTGCTTGTTTAACAGTAGGTCTGGTAGTTACAGGGCCGGTGCAAGGGTCTCTTGCCTCCCCAAATCTATGATACAAACCCCTTTATGAATGTATGATATGGGGTCCCCCGCTTTACTACATTACAATTTTCATAAAGTAGTATTCATATAAAATACAAATTTTTTTGTAACCTAATTATGTGCAATAATGGATCATATGCAATAAAGGTGAACAATTTAACTAGAAAAATCGAAAATAAACATAATATATCTAAATACAAATTAGAGATATGTCATAATAGATCATTCCATCTTAAATAAATCAATAATGTTTTATAGCAAATTTTAGCATCCACTTGAGATTTTTCTTGTTAAAAAGTTGTATAATTTTAACACATTCAACATCATGGATAAAAAACAGTGAATTTTATATAGCATTTTTTCAAGATTTATCATGAGCAAAACAAATTCACAGATTTGGACGAGAAAAAAAAAGAGCTCAGTATGACATCAAAATCCACAAAAAATTTTCATCTTCTAACAGTCATTTGGGTTTAGTTTAATTTGTAATGTATATAAACATAGGTAGAAAAAAACAAATGTTGATAAGATAGCAAGGGTCACAAAGCACTATCTGGAGGCCCCCAATATGGCTTGCAATCCCAAGTAGCAGGAATGGTATGCACTGACCCTGGGTGGTTATTTACTTTATTCTACACAAAGATAAATTTGTACATGGAGGTAGAAGTAAATCAATCTCTTTTAGTACCTCTTTTTAAAGATACTCCACACATCAGAGATTGATGTTTTAAATGTGTTAGAAATAAGAAATGCTGCTTGGAGGATGTCTGCTTGTCCCTGTGTAACTGAACAGATAATACTAAATACTAAATTTACTCCAATAAAAAGCAAAAAAAAGAAAATGTGATGGACAATCATGCAGAAATATGATACCTGAAAATGAAAAAATAATATTAATAATGACTAACGATAGCCAGAATTACTCAGACCTAGTAATAAATTCATAGACATAGTAATTCTGGTTATTCATATTTCTAAATAGCCAGACGTGCTCAGACATTTGTCAATTTACATCTAAATATGGACAGAAACCAAGAAAATCATTCAAAATATAGAAAAAATCTGGCAAAAAATAATATATCAAAAGCATGTGTCTTTAAAAAATAATATGTCAAAAGGATGTGTCTGCAAAAAATAATATGTCAAAAAGATGTGTCTGTAAAAAATATGCCAAAGGGATGTCCCTACAAAAATAATATGTCAAAAGAATGTTTCTTTTCCCTTGATACTAATATTATTTTGTGTTACTTTTACTCCTTCGTCAATGTGAACCAAGTACAATGTGATATTTATTATTTACCATTTTATAAAGAAATAAATTTGAAAATAAATCTTTTCACAAATTATCCAAAAATTGTAAACAATCTACAATGCAATATTTATTACTTATCATTTTATAAATAATTATGAAAACAAGTGTTTTATTCCTAATTTTATAAAAATATCGATAAATTATAAAACAAATATTTATTTCTTTATAAGTTGACAAATGATAAACATTGTATTGTATTACTTGGTTTGCATTGTTAAAATGTAAATATAAAATTATGCTTGTAAATAATTCAACTTCAGTAGCAAGTTGGATTTGTATGATATAGTTGTTAGTTCAACACCCAACTTTTTTTAATTTAGGGTTTTCTTTCTTCAGATTGCTTGCCAACCAAACCTAGAGAGACTTGTCTGCTTTGTTATTTTACCCATAGCTGTATAGAGAAGACATGGGTTCATACTTTTCATATGAGCATGTGCAAAGTGAATGTAAAAGATTTGGTTAGAATTTGGACAACAATGTAATGGAAAATGAATATGAGTGATGCTGTGGTTGGGCACAGATGCCACATTGTCTGTGATTGTCCTAAGAGATGTAATAAATGAGGGTCATGTCATAATACCCACACATTTAAATTGATTGAACTAAATTATGTGGGATTTCTTCAAGAGGGAAGCCAATAGCAACTCCTGCAATACCAAGGATTCATTGAATACTGCCATTGTAGACATGATGATCAACATAAATGAGAACTATTTAATCTATGCCATCTTTTTCTAACTTAAACATATCTATACATTTTTTAAAAATAGATATATTTTTTCTATTGAATATCTTTGTTTTCCTTTGTACTCTTTTTCAAATTACCTGACACAGTATACCAGGTGAAACAGTAAAATTGTCCAATTGTGAGATTAAGCTTTGAACTGTTGTATCTTAGAAATGATTAAAGATATCTTACTGGAATTCTCCAAGGTTTTTATAACACTATTGGACTCTACTTTGTGCAATAAGAATTATAATTACTCTCCAAGCTTAACAGAAGGATCGTGATGAAATTGATCATAAAAGAAAATGATATGTTCATCATTAATTAATCATAACTAAGGATTAGAAGCTCATGAAGGATTGAAATAAAGTTCAAATATATATATATATATATATATTATTCCAGGATCATTTTCCAACTTATTCAAGATGATCTTCACCCTCTTTAACCCTCTAACTTACTGTCGGTGTAACAAGTTGCCTCACAGGTTTCACATATGATTTCATTTCCAAGCTTTTTTTCCTTGCTCTTTTGACTGTCATAGCTGAAACTCCTCACTTACATGCTAAGCATCTTATGGATTGAGTTGGATATTTTCTAATTGATCTTTTTGGCTCTAAGTTGAAATGATGATCCCTCTTCCTGTTATGCCTTCCTGATCCAGTTTTACTTCCTGTTACCTTTTTTTCTCTGGATGGTTCTTGAATGGACTTTGAAAATGGAAGCCAGAGTATAAATGTTGGTACCATTACTGAAGGCCTGAATGAATTTTTCCTCTCGCCATTGCTCAGTTTAGAAGACAGTGGAACTAACACAAAATGACTTTAACATGTTCTCTTTCTATCTGAATAACTCAAAGGGCTTTTCAGTGATTCTTACAACAAATGGTGTCAAGATGGCTAAATTTCTGGAACTCTGGAAAAAGGAAACTCAAATATTTTAGTGGTTTTTAGGTATTAAACATTTTAGGAGATGGATAATTATGCTGTTACATGATTTGGACAATTTTGCTGCTACAAGCTGTCCCAAAAATCACTATAGACTTTTTTCTTTTTGTTTCAGGTATTATTCACAGCAACATAAGGCCGTCATCATTTGACAGCTTATGTTTTGTAAGTATATCATTCCTTTGCCAATGGCTTGCCAATTGATGTTGAAACAGTTTTACAAAATTCTTGCCTGGCAAGAATTTTTTTAGTCCTTCACTACAGTTTTGCATCAGTTTGAGAAGCTTTATGGCTGTCACCTTGCTACAATTCATAGCACAGTGGAAGGTTTGCTACTACCACCATGGATGAAAACACCATACTCCTGGAGCAGGCATTTGTGCAAAACCAGGGTAACTCCATCTGGAGGGATGTGCTGGAATTCATCATCAACAAAAGCATGATTCAGAGGATACTCTCTACCGGTACCAACTCCAGGTTGTTCAAATGTGTGAATCACTCCTCTGTCATTATCAAAAAAACCCTCATCTCTTGGAAAATTTATGGTTCATCAAGGAGTCAATATTTCATCTCTCTCATCATGTAATTTGACACAACTCTGGAATTTGGGGAAAATCAAACCCAGCAGAAATTCTCAAGCATGAATGAGACTCTATGAAGCTGGTGGTTTGGTCTGCCATGTCTCACACTGGGCTTAATTTCTTCCATGATGGTGAAAATTACCTGAAGATACTGCAGGAGTTTGCTGTGCCACAATTTCAAGCAAGGAGTGACCTTGCTAATGTCTTTTTCAACAAGACAGAGTCCATCCCAAATTTGCAAGCTTAATGAGGTTCTTCCTAAAGATTACTTTTCCTCACTGATAGATTTGAGTCCTCTGAAATGGGATCCACGCTCCTCTGACCTCATACCTTGTGATTTTTTTCTGTGGAGCTATAATAAAAGCAAAGTTAATGCAAATATGCCTTGTGACCTGTTGCAGCTTGAGGAAAGGATCCACATAGCCTATAGCAAGGTCGGGTAAGAGATGTTGCAAAATGTGGGAGAGGACTGCATCTGAAGATGGCTGAAGGTTGTTGAAAATGGAGACGCTCATGTGGAGGTATACAGCTAGTCTTTAAGGTGTTGGAATGTTTGATGACAAGTCTAGCAAATAAAACTGAAATGACTCCTTTGATGATACTAAAAATATGAATAAAGTCAATCTTTTGTGTAATCTTTAGAAATTTATTAAAAGTGTATAGTGACTTTTAGGACACCCTGTGTGTGTATATATATATATATATATATATATATATATATATATATATATATATATATATATATATGCATGCATGTGTATGTGTATTTGACTCTGTCTGTAGGATATTGAACACTTTATTAAAAAAATCAACACTAATCTGCATTTATTTTTAATTACATTTCGGTTAATGTCATATAGGACATAAATGAAGAGTTAGTATTCGGTCAATCGCTAAGTGTACCTTTGCGTGTAGTAAACCTTCTATTTCATTACTTACCTGCATGTTGTCTTCCTTGTTTATTTCCCTTGGTTATCTCAAAAAAAGTATTAAGAAATTAATTATATATATATATATATATATATATATATATATATATATATATATATATAATAACTATAAAAATGATACACATAAAATCCAACAATTTCAGATGAAATATTGTCCTGTTGTAATGTTTTTAGTATGGAACATGTTTGAAATTTGTTCATCAATGATTGATGATTTTTTCACGTAGTGTATTTAAATTAAAAATAAATATAATATATTTTAATGAACTTAATAGATTTTATTAAGTCATTTTATAAAGCACATCAGAGGATAAAACATATTGGCTAAGAAAAGTTTTCCTTTAGTCTTTATTGATATTGGCTTTACACTGATATATTGTTAGTTATATCAGAAATTTTACACACTCACACACACACACATGTAAAAATAAAAGTGGACATTGTGGTCAACAACCAGTGTTAAGAGTTTGCTTCCTGCTTAAATGCAATCTTCAGGCCATCTGATGTCCACTTTTATATTTACATATGCTCTATCATTGAGTAATTAATTTAAATTAATAAAAGCAACCTTTGAATGGTAAATTTATCCAGAAGCCGTACAAGTGAGTTCCCTATTATGGAATAACTGGTATTCTACAATTTGCAAGAATTACACTCTTCTGATCTTGAATGAGTTTTTCTTTTCTTTTTTTTTTTCAGAAAAGATGATTACTTTCAAATTGGAACTGTAAGTAAATTAAACAGGTCAACTTAAGGAAAGACCTATCTATATTTCTGAGATGGGGTATTGTAATTATTTACACTATTTACCTCATTCAGAGTGTTGTCTTCATCTTTATTGCCATATTCACAACATTTCAGCTGTTGTATACTCCATCTTTCTTCGGGTGATCTACGTAAATAAAGGGTTTGGTTCAAAATTCCAATGTATATCACCTGAAGAAGGCTGGAGCATACAACAGCCGAAACGTTGTGAATATGGCAATAAAGATGAGGACAACATTCTGAATGATCCTGTATGCTCGTCCTTTTTCTTACCTATCAACCCTAGCAACAGAACAGTCTATATCTTACGCCTACGTACGGAAAACTCCAACCAATTAAAACTGTACTAGGCGAATCAACCAATCTCATTGGTTCATCACTGAAAGTTCACGTGCAAAACGAAATTGCGCCAAAACTCAAGTGAGCCAACTTCGGACTTTCAGGACTTATAAAGACAAATGCTGACCGCCCCAGTCAGTCAGTAACAAACACCGATAGAGTCGGCAGTGTGTCGGCCTTGACTTTTTGTCTTGATTTCTGACCGTTGAGGACAGCCTTTTGCTATTTTGAACTTCATTTTGGTTAAAGATTGTTTATTTTAATTTTACATTTTTGTGACATTTTTGTGACTGTATTAAAAAAGTTTTTTGATTTTTCTTTCTTCCCTCCATTTTATTTTTGCCCCCCTCCCACCTTTAATTTTTGCACTTTTTCTTTTTATTCCAGTTTTCCTATTTGTTTTTTTTACCAGTTTTCCTTTTTGATTTTCATTTTTACCCCTTTAATTTTCGCAGTTCTTATTTCTACCCCCTTTAATTTTTTATTCTAGTCTTCCTTTTTAATTTTCATTCCCTTTTTCTTAAATCTATCTTCGGTTTTCTTTATTCTGTGTTTTCGCTTTATTTTTGATTAATTAATTTTGTTTCTTTCTATCCTTTAATTTTTATGTGTTTATTGTTTGTAATCGTTTGTATTGTCCAATTTATTTTGTTTTCTTTTGGTTCGACTCGCTTTTCTTAGGGTCGGCCATTTTGATTTTGTGTATCTAGCTTCGGCTATCGTTCCCCGTTTCGTATTTTTTTGTTGACGTCGGCCATTTTAATTTTTTGTAACTAGCTTCGGTTATTGTCATTTCGTATTTTTTTGTTTATTGACGTCGGCCATTTTTATTTTTTTTAACTAGTTTCGGCTTTTGTTGAAGTTTTGTATATTCTTTGTTTTCCGTTTTCATTGTCTAACGTTTTTTATTTTATTGTTTATTTTCTTTTACGTGTTTTCTTTTATTGTTTCGCCTTTAGGTGATATTTGTTCTTTATTGTTTTTTCTAATTTTTATTGTATTTTTTTAAATTTGTTTTACGTATAAGTGAACGGTGTTTTTTGTTCTTTTTGTCATGTAATTATTTTTGTGTGTGCATATTTTATTTTGTTCATTGTTGTCTCGCTTTCGGGTGAGTTTGTTTATTTTTTGATTTCATTTATTTAGTTAAATTTTTCCTATAATCTTGTTTAATTATTTCCCACTCCCCTTTTCTTTCACCCCTCTCCTTCTGAAAAAATGGAAAAGAAGGAAAAAAAGGCACCTTCTTTTTTAGCAATTAAAAGGAAACCGAATTTGTTGGACTACAGAAAATCCATAAAGAAACATTTATTCCCCCCCCAAAAAAAAAGACCCCCCCCCCCAGATAAAGAGAATTTAGAAGAATACCCAGCCCTTGATTTAATTTCCCCTAGCGAGGATGTCATCGCGGAGAAAAATGAAAATAAAAGTATGGAGGCCAAGAATGGCAAAAAGATAACTGAAAACAATACGGAGGGCAATAATGGCAATAAAACTCAAATTAACGGGGAAGCCAAAAATGGCTCTCAAGACAAAACTGAGGCCGGGGAATCGCCCTCTTGTTGGTCGTCCCCACTGAAATGTATTATCAATCTTGCGGATTTCTTGGAGCGTGCTAAGAGTTACACTCACCTTGTCGTAGAAGGTGGACTCTTAGAAGAACCCCAAGAATTGAAGAAGATTGAAAAACGAATTGTGTCAGTTTTCGTCGTCGACAAGCGTACGCGCAAAATTTGTCGCTCGACGAAAAACACAGTGTTGAAAACACTAGAGTCCTTGGGGTTTAAGCCCCTAAGAATAGTTAAGGGTGCCAAATTCTGCATGTGGGACGTACTGTTACCCACGCCAGAAGACTGCGTAGCCTCGGCGATCCGTGAGCTCATAACTAAAGATCTCATCCTACGTACGGAGTATGAAGGCCACAGAATGACCAGTGTAACAGTATATGAGGTCCATCCTCAGATTACCGGGGAACATTTCGCGGCTTTCTTTTCCCAGTACGGCGAAATTCTGGGTGCCTCCTGTGATAGCCTGAGCGGGGGGTGGAGCTTTGATATCCTGTTGGACGAGAAAGCCTTCCGCTCCATCTCCAACTGTCTAGATGTTGGTAGCTTGAAGTTACCGGTCATAGTAACGGGCCGAAGACCGGTATGTTGGAGGTGTGGAGTGACTAGTCATCTCTCCTCCTCCTGTCCAGAGAAGAAGGCCTCTGGTAGTCAAGCTCCAGTCGACCAAGATCCCCCTCTGACCGCGTCTGTTCCTTCCGCCTCGCCTGTAATGGGCGTACCAGCTTCCGGGACCGGGTCGGTTAATCCACCGGTTGGGATATCATCAAAGACCACATTCCCCAAAGAGTCTTCGCCCGCTGCTAGTGTAGTTGTGGAGAAGGGGTAGGGGGAATGGCTGGTAGCTGGTAGGACCAGAGGGAAGCACCGGACAGTTCCCTGAAGCCCCGAGGGCTAAAGACACGCACAGTCCCACTCTCTCTCGCAACATTAAGGGCGATGCTCTGGCCAAACAGCTAAATTTCAAGGAACAACAAAAGAAGTACGACCCAGCTTACGAAAAAAACGGAAAAAATAAAGGAATTAAAGAAAAAATTGGATAGTGAAAATCCTTCTAATCCCATTCCGTCCACGTCTTCGGCCCGGTCCGCACCTTCTCACAAGAAAAAACTTTCCCCTCCGACAACCCCACCCAAATCTCGAGACCCCAGCCCTTATAAACATAGGTCCTTTTATACTCCCCTTCATACTTCCAGCCCTTCCCCTGTTAAACAAATTTCATCCCGCACCCCTTTGCATATTCCCAGTCCTTCCCCCATCAAAAAAGCTGAAATGCTTTCTCCCTCTTCTAAATGGGAGAGAAGCCCCACTCAAGCACCTAATGAAAAAAAGAAAAAAAAAAACAACACATTTTTAACACAGGGGAAGATATCTGCAAAATTAACGCAGCTCAGACAGAGAGAGCCCGGGACTATGGAAATAGGGTTAAAGACCAAAAATATCTTTTATTCATTAGGATGTCGAAATACCCCAAAATATCCCGCACGCCCAAAGGGTCCTAACGGTTATACGGACAAGACCTGGCTCCAAACCAATTTGGACAATGTTAGAGGAGTCTATTAGTTCTTTCAAGATGGCCTTGCCTATTGCCATAGTACAGAATGAGAATTTAAAGCAGCTGTCAAAACTTTGTACAGGGAGGGTCCCCGTTTGAGTTCACTCATCCCTGTATAGAGCACTAAAATTGACTTCCCCCTGGGATATCGGCGGAATCTCCCAAGACGGTACCATCAAAAATGAAATGGGCCATGGGTCTATGGGAGAGGCTGTCGGTATCCTTACCCCGGCCATGTTTAATTTAGGTAAACAACCCTAATCGGACTTCTCGATGGCGCTCTGGTTAGCTACTTTAAATGTGCGGGGCCTGAGGTCCGAGTCTTGCAGGGCGAGGCTCTCTCGTGACCTTCAGCGCCTCGGGGTGAATGTTTGTTGTGTGCAAGAGACCCGGTTTTCTTCTCATCACCGTGATGGTCATTCGAGGGGTGTCTCTTGGCTAGTGAGCAGGTCTTTGAAGGCTGCATGTACCCTTGTCTTCGCAGATCTGGCGGGCAGGCTTTGTGTGCTGGATGCTACCATAAAGGATAAGGCTTTACGTCTCATTGGGGTTTATGCGCCCAATAACCATGCTGAGCGGCCTGCTTTGTTTCGGCAGATCGATCCGTTTTTGATGACTTCTCGTCGGGTAGTTTTAGTGGGGGATTGGAATGCCGTCCTTGACCCCGATATAGATCGGATAGGGCAAAATCCGGGTACTAACAATCCTGATGTGAAGGCACTTCGGGACTTTATCGGCAGCTTTGATCTTGTCGATAAGTTCCGGAATGAGCACCCTCGGGAGGTAGCATGGACTTGGACAAATAGTGACAACTCGGCTACTGGCACGCTTGCGAGCTACCTGAACCGAGTCTTAGTTAAGAGAGTCGATGTAGGGCTCTTAGGGTGTCCAAGTTTCCACTATATAGTTTATACGGATCATAGGCTTGTCCGGGTCCGTGTAAACTTAGATAAGCCTAAGGTTAGAATGGCTGGCTACTGGAAATTCAACTGTTCATTATTTGGTGAGCAGGGTTTCCGGGACCAGCTGCTACTAATGATTCAGAGGGAATTGACGGGGGCGGTTGTGGGAAACGCCTGGTGGGATAATTTAAAATGCAAAATTAGAACGTTTGCTGCCGATTTTAGTCGTCGACTCAATCTAGATAGATTAGCGGCGCAAACGGCTTTAGAAGATAAAGTTGATCGGGCCGTGAAATCCCGTGTTAGTGGGGATATAGCCTTAGCTAAGGCAGAGTTGTCCTCCTTGCTTATCAAGAAGGATCAAGCTCTGGTAGTTAGGGCTAGGCTAAAAAGAATGTCTTCTGAGGCGACGAACATGGCCGCTGAACTGCGTGCAGAGGAGAATCGGAACGCGTCTAGGCGACATATAGCGTGCGTCACATTGCCGGATAAGCGGACCGTGACTACAAACGCGGGCATATGCGAGGCCTTTCGAGATTACTTTCAGCATCTTTTCACCAGGGAGCCCGGTCTGAGCCCTGCTCAGTTCGACGCCTATTTGGCTGATTTTCCCTGCCTTGAGGCAGCTGAAGCGGTTAGGTGGGAGGGTCCCATTACAGAGTCGGAAATATGGGAAGCGCTGAAGCAGGTTGGCCTGGATAAGTCTCCGGGACTAGATGGTCTTCCCTACGAAGTTTACTTGAGGCAGTCGCCCGTTTTTGTTTCTTTGCTGGAACTGATTTTCAACCACTGGATGAAGCAGGGGTCTATACCTCAACGCTTCACCAGGGGTGTGATCAAGTTGCTGCGTAAGGACAAGGACGGTGGGGATGGGTTAGAGAACTTTCGCCCTTTAACCATGTTAAACACAGAGTTAAAGATTTTGGCGAAGATCTTAGCCAACCGTTTGCAGCTTGTCCTGTCTCGTCTGATTGGCCCCGAACAGACTTGTGCTGTGAAGGGCAGGACTATTCAGGATAACTTTCATATGGTACGCTTGATCTTAGAACAAGTCGACAGTGAAGCCGCGCTGATCAATTTAGATCAGTCCAAGGCCTTCGATAGGGTTTACCATCGGTTTCTGGAGGCTGTCCTTTCGGCGGCCGGTTTCGGAGCCGACTTTCGCTCCTGGATCCGACTTTTGTATACAACCCCCGGTGCGCTGGTGGAAGTGAATGGGGTAAGATCGAAGCCTTTCGTATTTTCTCGCTCCATACGTCAAGGTTGTCCGCTCTCGCCTTTGCTGTACGTTCTTGCGTTGGAACCATTCCTTCGCAAGTTAAAGGTGAATCCGGTCCTGCGCGGAATTTCCCTGCCTGGGGCTTCCACCTCAGCCAGGTATTCTGCCTATGCTGACGACGTTTCGGTTCTTGTGTCGAGCAGAGCCGAGATTGACGAAGTCAGCAAGGAAATCAGTGGGTATGAGATGGTGACAGGGGGCAAGATCAACCGCGATAAGCTTACGGTTGGGTGCGTGGAAGGGAGTTTCTCTTCCCGGACCTTTCCTCTGGACGGATGGGCCGATCAAGATACTCGGCGTCTGGTTCGGTCCTGATCTCCAGTTGGAAATGAATTGGTCGGAGGTACAAGGGAAGGCCGAGATCGCGGTTAATCTGTGGTCTCGGAGGAGACTTTCCCTGAAGGGAAGGACGGAAGTATGTGTTTCACACATCTATCCGATTCTCCTGTACCGACTCTCTGTACTTCCACTCCCGTATGCCAGACTAATTTTATTAGTACGGGTCTTGTTCTCTTTCTTGTGGAGAGACAAGGCCCCTATGGTATCTCGCGAGATCTGTTGCCTTCATCCCTCTGAGGGCGGTCTGGGTATGCCTAGCATTGAGATTCGTCAACATATGCTTCGCATCACCTTTCTATACCGAATGTGTCGCGGATCGATGAGGTGGGCGCCTTCTGGAAAGAAGACGTCCGTAAACATTTCCCATTCCTGAGAAGTGTGCGCTCGTGCGAGGAGGAGGCCGGCCGTAGACCCCAAGCCGAGTGCTCCTTCTACAGCGAATGTCATCGTGCTTGAAGCTCCTCTTTCGGGCTTCGGATGGCCTCTCCAACGCCCAGGCGTTGTCTCGCAAGGTATTGTATCAAGTGTTAGTTAGGGGGGCCGTTCAAGATGATCTAATTGGCGAGCTCGGTCTTATGAAGCAGGAGGCTCGCTCGGTATGGCCTTGGGCGCCTGGGTTGAAATGCCTCAATAACGATGAGGCATCACTCACCTGGCTGGTGATTCGTGAAGCCCTCTGGGTCGGCAAGTGACTTTGTTCAGCAGGTTTGGAGAAATATCCAAACTGTCGTCGCTGTGCGGGGAAGTCGAGACCATTGGTCGCGCCTTCTTTCAGTGCAAGGCGGTAGTGCCGTTGTGCAGGTTTGTTGAAGGCCTCATGGTTCGCATGCTGCAGGGAAAGTTTTTTGTCCTTGAAGCCAGTTCTGTTTGTAGCAATGTGGTGCCGCCGATGACGAAGGCTGAACACTATGTGTTCTGTTGCTTGCTAGAGGTTATGAGAGTCGTGATTTGGACGACGCGTCAGAAGGAATTCTATGAGGGCGAGAAGTTCACTTCTTCCCAACTGATCTTGTTCTTTAAGCATCAGCTTAAAGTCAAGATTAGGACGGAAAGGCGGCGGCTCACCTCATCAGAATTTGGCAAAAGGTGGGTGAATCTTGCGCGTATGTGCCGAGTAAAAGGGGCTGACCTTGAGTGGCATTTTGATGCCGGTTAGGCATTAGGATATTGTATTCCTGGGTTGAACATAGGCAACCCATCCCGAAATTAGGTTTGTTTTTTGATTTTTAGTTTTTCTTCTTTTCAGTAAACTTAGCTAGGGCGTGCTTGCTCATTGGTCCCTTTTATTTCTGTCCCCTTTTTTTTCCTTTTTAGTTTAACTCCCTATCCCCTCCCTCGTTTAGGTGGTCAGTGATGTCAGTTCTCTGGTGGATGCGGGGCGCCTTTCGTTTCGTGTGTGTGCTTTTCGTATTTGTTGTTGTGTATGAATGAGTGTGTGCCTGTGTGAATGCTTGGGAGGAATGAATGTTATTGTTTTCCTTTATTTTTATAGTCCCGCATCGATTTCGTCCGGTTCAGGTTAACTGATATTTCTGACACATTAAAGTTTGTGGGGTTTTTTTTATTACTAACACTAATTTTTGTTTGGTTTCTTGTAAATATTTTTGTCATTTTGGATATACTCATTGGGGATCCTTTTAAAAATTGTTGTTTTTATGCCCCTCCCCCCACAGACAATATTTGTACATAAGGGGAGTATTTAGGATTTGCATTGAGTCAAAGAGGTATTTTGGTGGATGAAAGGTATGGATAATGTGTTGTTTTGGTGAAAGGAATATTGTTTTTTTTGTATGCTAGGGTCAGTGGTTGTGGCTAGCTAAGTTTTATTAAGACAAGTGATGACCATCCTTTACCCCAACCCCCTTTTTGGCCTTGTGCCACATTTGTTGTATTTTTTTTACAATAATAAATATTGTCAGTAACAAACACCCACAGAGAAATTGCCAACATACTCCACGTCACTCGAAATCACGATTTTACCGCGCAAAGATACATCATCGCTGACTCACTCACGATCAAAAAAACTCAATCAACTCTGTGGATATCGATTCTCAAACATTGTTTATCTAACTAAAGTGAATTATATTCGCTACCTAAGTAAACATCAATGTGTGAACGACCTTAAAAAAACATTACAGTCAAAGGTAGATCACTCCTTAAAAACTCCTAAAAAGACACTTAATATCGACAATTAAATCAATACAAACTTAAAAAGACTGTATGAACGAACAATTACAAAGAGGGACATTCTGAAATCTAAAACATCATACACATTTTGCCAACATAACATATACCAATTATCTTGCTTGTATATTGTTTTGAATTGTATTTAAATGTTATATTAGTTTCTAATTGAATATGTCTTGTTTTTAAATCGTATTTTTAAATTTCGTTTATTTATTTGTTGTGGATGCAGAAAGTCACGCAACCTACACAAATTCCTTCTGATTCTTTCAAGCATAATTAATAAATTCTGCAAGTCCCCAACAATGTAGTGTAAATAATTACAGAAAGACACTAATATATTTTAATAAAATTGGGAATCAAACTATATATATAGACTTTTAATTAAAAATCTATGTAGAAAAGGTCATAAAAATGTTCTTATCATTGACCAAGTTAAAAACATTTTAGAGCAAAGATTTATGTTAAGTGTTTTTTTTTAATTTATAAAAGAAAATTTTAAAAATAAATTTGCAGAATAAAATATTTTCTTGTCTTCATTTGTTAGATATTTTGTTTTAATTTCTTTATGTAGGAGACAGAGGTCATTATCTATCATGGGACATTACTTTTCATGGGATATTTAGGGTTCTAGCAAATCCCTTTTTATTTTAATTCAGCAATTATATTGGAAGAACCAATAAAAGTTTTGTCTATGTTTTATACATAAATTGAAACTGTTGACTTCCAACACATTACAATGATAAGAATATGATGGCAGATTAATTCTACAATTTCATGTACCAGACCAAATAACGTTTGTTGTTTTTTTAGTTTAATTTTTTACCTATCTTTATTGTTTCCACTTTTATTTTCTAGAAAATTGCAGGTTCTTTGCATAAAAGAAACCAACATTTTTCTGTGTCTGTTGAAGTGGTGAATGTATAATAAACCTGGAAGTGGAGAGCTAGCTTAATAGGACAAAAAAAAAAAAAAAAAATGGAATCTAAAAACCAAGTTCAAATACTGGCAAAAGTTGTTTGGGTTAAAATTTTACTAATTTCTTTGGGATAGGCATGAAACCATCTCTCCCTAGATGTCAGCTCAAGAATTCCTCTCTTGTATTGGTACCACATAATCAAGTGTAAGTTGTTACATGTTATTCATAAAGAAATAGGTACCAAGTACCTTACCCAGCTAAATCAGGGGATGATTTGGACTTCAATAATAGAGTTTCAGTTTAATTGTATCACTTCATGTTATGTTATGCTAGTGTCTGTCAAGGTTGATAATGAGTGAAACAGCTTTTAAAGTTATGACTACCTTTCACATAGTTATTGGAGAGTAGTTTTGTCCAAGTGTTCATTCAACCACACTGTTTGTCAGTGATTGTGCCGTGCCAGAAACAAAATATTTTTGTTATGATACTTGTTGATAAGATAGAAAACAGGGATCTGATGTCATGCCTTTCCCAATAACATTTTTGGTAAGTGAAAATAAGAATTTGATTTACTGATTTCATTTTCAATACCAATAAGTTACCTTTTTTTTTTGTACTTTATGTTCCCTATCACTTCTTTGACAAAAATGCTTGGCTTTATGTTTGAAAAACAGGCAAAAACAGTTTTCACAGAGAGATTCATTCAACAGGCTAGCATTTTAAAAAAAATAATCAAATAATAAATGACAAAATAAACACGACTGAATTTATTTTAATTTTTATTCAGCGCAATTATGTTGATATTTGTCTAATCATCCATAAAAGAGCTTTATTTTTTTAATAATTTTTTTTTTCGGTGGGAAGTGTGCAGACATCAGGGCATTGTCCCCACAGTAACAGCAGTTCGTTTGATCTGGACCGAGAACCTAATTTTCATTTTTTTGTTTTTGTTTTGTAATTTTCCATTTTTTTTTTTCCTTTTTCTTATCAGCAGTCTACTGAAAACTTACTGATTATTTTTTTTTTAAATCTAGACCAACCAATCAGCAATCAGTTTAAATAACAGGGGAAGATGAATGTAGTGGGGTTGGGTTGAGAAATAAGGGGTCTGGGATGGGGGGTAGGGGTATATGAATACTTGTTGGTAACTCCTGCCACCAGACTGCTGACACATACAATATTTATATAGGAAAACAATATATACAGATATGTAGCCACAGTTTTCAGTCATTCTTTCATTTATTCATTCTCTTACTTTGGGCATTCATTCTAATTTTATTTCCTTATTTTCTTTCTTTTAAATTTTTTTAAATTTTCTCCCAAGTGTGTTGTTAAAGTACAACAACAAAATAAAAAATAGTAAATTCTTCATTCGTCTCTTCTGGGGTTAGAGAAGGGGTTTGAAAAAAATATTTTTCTTCTTGCATTATAAATGTAGATACAATAAATGAAAAAAAAAAAAATTATAAATACCAGCGAAATAGTGATTTTTTTTTTTTTTTTTTTTTTTTAATTATTGTTAGGAATTGGGAGCTGGGTTGGGAAACAACAAAGAAAGAAATTCTGACATATTTGTTTTGATATTTTGTTTTTTACTTCTTTTTACAAAAAAATAGTGAACAGAATTGAACAGAAAGAAACAAGCAAGAAAAGAAACAAAGGTAATTTTAAAATATATATGTAGTATGTATGTACACGTATTAAAAAAAAAAAAAAAAAGAAAATGACAGAAAACAGTGGATACACATTTTTTAATTCTTAATTTTCTTCCCATTTTTTTTTGTTTTGGAGTTTGAACCAGCCACCAGTAATGTAAGGGGAGACAATCGATAACAAACTTGGCATTGAAAATATGGTGTCACTGTTTCAAATAAAACATTTAAAGAAAGAAAAAAACAACAAAAATCTTATTAAAGTTAAAAGATCGAAACTGAATTTTTAAGCAAGCGCCCCCTTTACCTTTTTCCCTTCAACAAAATATGATAGCAAAGGTGTTTTCTTTTTTGTTATTGCAATATTTTACAACTGATGATGTGTGCATGAAAAAATGGCCCAAATTGTCAGAAGTTAACTGAAGTAGTTTGCGACCTTTTCGTTATTATAAAAATAAACATGAAGGGAAGAGAAATTAAACAAAAACAGATTTTGGGAGAAATGCAGAATTTTGAATATCTCTTGATAATGTAAGCGTGTCTCATGAATAAGTAGGAGAGGATGATAAGCTTGTAGGCAATTTTTTTTGTTTTTGTTTTTTTAACTGAGATTATGTCTGGGACTAACATTATGTGATTGTGAAATGTCCAGTACTACCACATATACAAAAAACAAAACAATTTATTAGCAACAATTTGAATTATTTTTAACATTACTGGATTGAAGATGTTATATCATTACTGGTGTTTATAGTTTTGAACTGTTAACAATATACAAACAACCCTGAGATGTTAATTCTTTCATTTTTAACCATTTAAAATAGACACTAGTTTCTTTCAGTAATTTTTTTTTTTATTTTTGCTAAAAATAAGTCAGTAATGACACTTCTGGCTTTCAAATATCACAATTCATGAATAGCCTGAGATATTAACTGGGTATTTTTTATGTTATTAATTATTTTTAAAACATTAGACATTTTATTCTGGAAAAATTAATAATATTAGATATTAGGTTGGTGAAAAAATAATGTCGTTTTCTCACATAGTAACATATTATTTTTGCACTAACCTAATATAAATATTTTAAATTATTTGAATTTTGAGCTTAAGTATTTTCATTATAAATTTTTATCTACACTTTTCATCACGGTCTGAATATTCTCTGAACTGTTAATATAAGTAAAGTAAAAATGAGAATGTTAACTTCTGATGACATGAACTAGTATTCCACATCCCAAGAGTTTAACCTTTAACAATTCAACCATTGAAACCTATGTCTGGACATAATACAAGTTAAATTACCAGCTTTTTACTTTCAATCTTTACACCAAATTATTTTTGTTTTTTGTCATGACTAATGGAATACTCTTAAAATTGATCGACACCTTATATGGGGATTATTGCATTCTAATGGAAATTTCACTTGTCATAGATAATTAATTTTTTTTATTGGGTTAGTGCAAAAATAATGTCGTTTTCTCACATAGTAACATATGTGAGAAAACGACATTATTTTTGCACCATCCTAATAATTTTCAAGCAAGTAAAAATATAAACGCTACATGTTTCATACATTCTCATCCCAAATTAATGTAAATTAATTCCTGTCTTTAATTATTAGGTTGGTGCAAAAATAATGACGTAATAATGTCGTTTTTTGACGTCAAAAAACGATATTATTACGTCATTATTTTTGCACCAACCTAATATTTTTCTTTTAATAATTAATTATTAATTTATTTATTAATTTTAATTATGACTAATTTTTAGCTTTTTGGTGATTTAATCTTTGTTACTATTATTATTGTAGCTTACCTATGATTAGTAGCCATAGTATGCAAAAAAAGAAAATATCAAATACATTGTGTTGATTTAAAATATGAATTTATGCAAACAATAAAAACTTGAATAACCTAAATCTGGAATTAGTGCTAACCTCTTTTTGATAAAAGGGGTCAACATTAAATGTAGAAGGCATAAAAGAGGTCAGTACTAATTTAGATAGTATCATTTTATTTTTTTAAATTTCAAATTGGATCAAAGAAACTATCATAGGAAACACTGAATAATTAAAAGAAATAAAATCATAATAGTGTGAAACAATTACCTTTCTAGATTGTAAGAAATGTTCTAGTTTAAAATTTCTAATTTTTAAAATAGAATAAAGTTTTAAAAAATCTAAAAAATGGATATACCAAATTATTTCATAAATTTATAAAAAATATGTATTCAATAGTTATATTTTATTTATTTTAAGATTTATTTTGACTAAAAAACAGAATTTTTTAAAAGTATTTAACTTTATCCCATCTAAATAAAAATGATAAAAAGATTTTTTTAATAAAATTTATTTGAAGGTCAATTATATTTGGACTTTTTAATTTTAGGGTTTCAAAATTTGGGATTGTAATCGGAATTAAATGATTTTTATGTAAATTATCAGCACATATTCAACTCTAGACACAGTTTCAAAGAATTTTGTAGTATCATTTTCAAGACGATAATAATTGAATTCCTCTAATATACTCTGCTTATTACAAGTATCTATTATCAAAAATTGTGTCATGTTGGCTAACAAAATGTTAATATTGAAAGCCGATTAAAAAGTTATCCCCCTTTAACAAAAAAAAAAAAAAAAAAAGTAAGGAAGGAAGGAACAGAAAAAAATAAAATATTCTACTATACAGTTGTGCCAGACATCTGGATTTCACTGTGGATCTTTCTTTAATTTTGTGTATAAGGCAAATGATCATAATGAAATTAGTAGATGAAAGGAAAACTGATGTAGAAGAAACGTTTTATGGCAAATAAGTTAGAACATCAAGTGAACATTTCGCTAGTAGATGTATTTAAGCAGGTTTCTTTAACTGGAAAGGCAAAATAAAGGGCTAAAGCCTAAAGGCTAGGAAAATCTGACAAGAAGTGGCAAAACCATATTATATTGATAAGCTTGATTCCTTATCAGTTTATTTAATAATTAATCCGAATTGTTCCTGTACTTTTTCTATTTGCAATAGAACAATATTCTGATGATAATCCGTGTCCATTGTGATGACCTAAATATAAAAAATTTGGACTATCAGAACAGATTAACAAAGAATAGAGAAATTATGGGGGTGGGTGGTTGTATTTATGTATGTAAATAAATATTACTCTGGAATAAAATCTTCCTAAATCTCAGACTAAGAAAGTTCTGTTATTTTCTTTAATGCAATAATGCCCCAACTCATACAAAGAAACATATATAACTTCCTAGGCAGTGAATTCAATCCTCACTGTTTCACTCCTGTGCCTAAGTGTACTTCATAAATAAGCATAACAACATCTTCCTGACATTAATATAATTCTGTCAGTTAGGATTTATTTCCTCAACTTGAATAAAGATGTACATTATATGCTTTTAAGAATGGTTTTGCAGTGGAAAATGGGGTGACTTGGAGGACAAGTGTTTGAAACATCTCAGCTGTGAAAATGTTATATTCTATATGGATTTAATAAAGAGGCAGAATTTTCTGATTTATTTGCATGATGAGAACTGATAAAAATTTTGAAATATACTTCTGTATGACTGGCTGTAGATGTCACAAATATTTTGTACAATTCGTGGGAACATGATCAGAACATTCTTGTTACTAACTGTGATGTTATGTTTGTTTTTAATTTTTAATCTTAAGAGACTTATCACATGTTTAGAAGTTATCTAGGTATATCATGAATTTGACTCTCAAATACTCACTGTTGAGTTTTAACCTAATTTAAAAATAGAGAATATATTTTCATCTTTGTGGGTTTATTAAGCAGTGTTATGGGGAAAATTTTATGTTGAAAAACTTACCAAAGTAAGTAGATCACTTACGTATAACTGCAAAACATTCTTTAACAAGCAATCATGTCTCCCTATGTAAGTTTGCATTTCTTGTGTTAGTTTTACTCAGAGATAATACTGAATTTTACAGAGGCAATAGTGATGTTGTCCTTTGGTTTATAAAAACCGTATTAACATAAGAAATATGGCAGTTGATATTTTGTTGTTTTAGTTTTATCAATGACCTGTTTCTGATTATTGATTCACTGAAAGAACGAATGCAATCGTTTTCAAAGGGCCGTAACTCTTAAAGGTAGCAATAAAGGTAGTCAGAAAAGTAGGCCTGGAAAACATGATCTCAAAATTTGTTTATTAATTATACCCTATTTTAAATAAAATATAAGGCTACTTGAAATGTAAATGATACATACATTCACTTGGGCAGTTAAATGGTGAAAATAATAGATTGTATAGAACTTAAAATCAACAGTTCAAATTTATAATTTAAGACAACATTCTGAGACCAGATTTCCTTTTTACATGACTATTTTAGTAAAACTTGATATTATAATGTTTGTTCATTAATTTCTACCCTTTTAATTTCATTTTTTAAAAAGATATTTGCATCATTTTCAGGCAAAATTTTCAATGATTGAACTTTTGGTAACTTAATTTTCTTGACATTGATTTTTTTTTTAGCATATGAAATAAAAACTTAGAGTAGCTAAATTTTCAACCACATAAATAGAACATATATTGTATGGTATATATATATATATATATATATATATATATATATATATATATATATATATATATTGCCACAGCTCTGCCCAAAGGTCATCTGGAAAAATGCTCACAGATTAACTGCAATGAAAAGTTAGATCTTTACATAAATAAAGGATGTGACAGTTATTATTAAGAGCTAAGTTTCAGTGGGGAAATGTTTACTTTGAGAAAAAAAATGAGGGAACACAAAGGGAATAAAATAATAAAGAAATAAAATCCATAAAAATGCAAATAAAATAATTAAATATGTCAGAGATTCTTTTCTTTTCATTTTTTTCATTTCAATGCTTCTTTTGGCTTTTCTTCTTATGTTTTGTCTTTTTCATTAAAAGCTAACCTTGTACAAATATTCTATACATGCAGCAACAATAGGCTGATCAAACATGGCTTCAGAGAAATTCAATATTAACGGACTGTCTGTATTGGTAAGAACAGCACATTCTATAAAAGAACATCCAACCCAAATAGGGATGGATACAAACATTCTCATGTGATTGGACATGCATATAAACATACACACACCGGCAGGAAAAAAAAAAGAAAAGAAAACAAAGTCCTATTCTTCATTCATTTAATTCAATCATTTTCATTCTTTCTTTGATTTTTTCAAACATTTTTCTTTTTTATTGTTGTTTATATTTGAAGTTAAAATCTTGAATGTGGTTTGTGTTTGTGTTTTTCAATGGGTGCCCTTTAAGGACAACACTAAGTACAACATAATATTGTATACTATTCAGCAGGTAAAGTAATAACCATATGAACAATGTCCTTTGAGATGTACTTAAATTTAAAACACGCCTATAAGGAGTGTTGCACTAAACTCTAGCAAATGACAGATGGTAAAAGACAACATTACTATTATTATTATTAGTAGTAGTATTATTATTACACATTTTAAGTACAAAGTTTTGCATTGTTCTGATCAATACTTTTTCTTTCTTTCAAATACATGGCCAATCTTCATTCCCAACTCTGTGAATTAATGAGTTATGGTGTCATTACGAATGAGTAAGTCATTTGAACTAACATCTTCATCACTGCCACATTATCATAATGTTCCAGTCACAAAACATGCTGATCATTAAGATTGCAAAGCACACACAGCCAAACATTAAATGTGTGTGCATGTGTATGTGAGGAATTCATGTATGGATAATACAGACCAGAGATAAAACCAAATGAAAACAGACATATATACATCCAAATACACACACACACACACACACACATATATATATATATATATATATATATATATATATATATATATATATATATATATATATATACAGCACAGAATAATAACAACCAATGAAATATGTAAAATTGCTAGAATTTAACATATTTCAAGATGAGCAGAATTTTGGTCAAGAAAGTGCTCAATAGAAAACTAAACAGCCAATAATTTAACCAAGAATTGTTTGAAAGATAAATCATTTGAATCTTTATTAATTTATTGACCACATAGACCATATATATATATATATATATATATATATATATATATATATCATATACAATTGTTGTATACACACACACACACATATATATCTATATAACCTTTGCAGGCAAGTATTAAGCATACAAAACAGTTTTAATTATGAAACTATTTGATAGTTTTAACTTCATAGAGCATGATAATTTGTGACATGTGTATATAAACACACATCACATTTATAAAGATTACACATGTACAATATATATATATATATATATATATATATATATATATATATATATATATATATGCATATATATTTCACTCACACAGACTGATTTTGTCTCTCTCTTTTATATGTGTTTGTGTGTGTGTGTAATTGTTTTAGAATCTTGACAAGATGATTGACTGGAACATATTTTGATAAAAAAATAACCTGACAAAGATGGAAGTCCAAATGTATTGCTGAACCCCTGATTTTCTCTTTATACATTCATTTATTTTCATTGTAATTTTTCTTTTTTTTTTTTATTCATTTTCACATCCTCAGGGTTTTAGTAATTATTCCAAAATGGACAGTCACAATAACAATGATGGGGGTTCATTATCTCTATCATTACCATTACTCTGGTGAATAACATGTTGTTGTTGTTGGTGTTATTATTATTATTATTATTATTATTATTATATGTAGTAATAATCTTTGAAAATAAAGTAATAAAGAGTTTCCAATGCTGAAAGAAGCCCCTTAACAAATCTCAGTGTTTTTGATGGTAGGATGTTATAGATTCTGAAATATTTTATGGGTCAGTAAATTAGATCATAATTTCTTTGTAAATCTTTTTACACTTTCTTTCATCCTGTTTATGCCTACTGCATATTCCAATGTTCTCTTAATCCAGAAGAAGAGAAACTTATCCAGAAAAATTACCAAAAAGAATTCTTTGATAAGACCAAGAAACAGACCATTAAAATAAAAAATCTTTGTCATCGTTTTTTTTTTTTTTAAAAGTAATAAAAGATTTACAAAATAAAAAAAAAAAAACAAATCAATGAATTACAAATGATTTTCAGATATAATTTCTTACCATTTAATGCAGCCGGTATTTACAAATTCACATATAATTTTTTTCAGAAAACAGCCGGCAATTTTTTTTTTGTTTGTTTATTAAAAGGAAGAAACATGGAGGAGGAATAGGAAAAAAAAAAATGTTTAAAAAATGTTTCCCTCAAATAATATTGATAGCAATTTTAAAAAATCATGGAGGCATTGATATTTTTTTGTCTTGGAAAAAAATATATGAATATATATTTATATATATATATGTATATATAATGTATGCATATGTCAAAATTTTTTCATTTTATTTTCTCGTTTACGTAAATGATTTCCAAAAGTTTATTTGGATAAAAAAAAAAAAGAAAGTAAAAAAAAGAAAACAAAGAAAAAAAAAAAAAAAACTCCAGATGAAATTTCTTCTCCCAAATATACAAGCAGCACAAAAGGTGTACAGCAGAGAATTTTCTCGATTATCCTTACAGACATTATTTATCTCCCCCGTTTTTTTTCCAATTTCTTGTTACTTCAATATACTGTTATTTTTGCATTTTTTTTTACAGTCATGCTTGTCATTTATTATTTATGAATAATTATATCTTTGACCAATGTCCATTGACTGCATATATATTGCATATATATATATATATATATATATATATATATATATATAGTCAAACCTGGAAATTATGAAACATTTTGCATGAGTCATCTCCCCTTATCACATTAGAAGCTATGACCTTCAAATAGCACCAATGATAGCGATTCTTTTAAAGATGATCCACATTAAAAAAAAACAAAAACAAAAAAAAAAAAAAACAGAAAATTCTTTCTTTTGGGTTTTTAAAAGTTTTGCTTTGTTTTTGTGTGTGTGTGTTTTTTTAAACGCAGACATTGGAGTAAGAGACGGGATTGGGGAGTCATGAACGGATTCGTTTCACAAAATGCTAAACAAGAGTTGGTAATTTAGGATAAGGAGTCGCAATGCGAGGAACTAAACCCTCATGGCTGTATATTGGCCACTGTGAATTAATAAAGGCATCAATCGCTGGTATAAAAGGCAGAGCACAACATAGAACTGAAGACTCCATGTTAGTGCACATGGGTAAGTGCATCCGTAGTGGTCATGGTTCAAGTCTTCATCATCAGTTTCATTATTATTATTATTATTATTATTATTATTATTAATATTAAGATTTTATAATTTTTATTACAATTATTGAAGAATAGCGATTGCATGGGGAGGGCTGGGGGCTCATCAGTACAATATATCTGTTTATTATTTTTAATTGATTTTTTTTAATTATTTTAAATTTTTTCTTTTTTTTTTGTTTTCTTTCTTAATCTGTGTTTTATCTTTTGTTATGACCTTATTTGTTATTTTGTGTTATGGCCTTAGTCCACTCTCAGTATTTTTCTTTCAGCTTTTCAGTTTGTCTCAGTTCCTTCTGAGATTTACATATTCACAATATTTATAGTATGTATAAACATATATATTTCTTCACACCTGAGTGTGGAGATGGGCACTAGAAAACTTAGCCGGCTGGATATCAATGTCACTCTCATCACTGAGGTTCATCTCGCTGTCTTCAATGTCGCAAAGTCCAGAGATATCTGAACAAGAGGCATTGGTAGATGTGTAGCCGCCAAAGGACACACTCATATCATCAATCATGGACGCTGCTGAATGCTCATAATCACTACCATCGACAGGAAGTCGAGGTCGAAAATGACGAGGCAAGGGGTATGGCTCTCCATTTTCGTCCTCGTCACTGTTCTGATCGTTACCATTCTCGGCTCCTGGTGGTGCTGGCCAATTATCAAGGACCCCATTCTGACGTATTTGACCAAAGTTCGGCATGATGTTTGGGTGGAGGTTTTGTGGGCCATGGTGGTTGTCTTCATCGTCAATATGTGGGGCCAATCCAAGGAATTGGTGGAAGTTAGGAACCGGGTGGAAGTCAGCATTTGGGTCCTCATTATCTTCCATTTCATCAAAGTTTTCAGTGCATTCTGAATCTCCAACATATTCGGAATTGTTTTCCTGATCGTCCATTTCAGCGTCATTCACATCCTCCATGTTGGGTTGGTCGACATGTGTGTTTGAATCATTACTCTGCGGTGATGAACTCGGCGAGTCGAGGACCTCTTTCACTGGGAGCTCGCTGATGTTGGGTAATGCTGGATGGGGCGCCCAATCAGACGTGTCCCAGTGATAGCCTGGAAGAGGAGTAAAACACATCACATGTATCAGTAAAAGACCAAGAATAATTGTCATGTAACATCTACTAACAACATTTATTTTATATAAGTATACATACAAGTATGTGTGTTGGTGTTATAATAATAATAATATGTGTATATATATATATATATATATATATATATATATATATATATTACTAAATATTAAATATTTGAATTTTCAAAAACAGAAAAGAGGAAATATGTTAAAAGGTTCCAAGATCGGACAGAAGTTTTCTATGCATGCATCTGGTGTTTCAAGATTGTGCGGAAAACCAGTAAAGCCTAGTAACATTGGGAGGTATTGCTGGGGTGTAATTGTTAGTGGTAATGATATTTCAACCTTCAAATCATACCTGACACGGGGGTCTTCATTTTACAGAGGTTGTTTTGGAAGTACTTTTGTTGTTTTAGAGCAGTAGTTGTATGCAATTTTCACAGTACAAATTTCAGAAATAAAGAAAAAAAATCAAAAGTGAAGTATTTTGGTCTAACAATAAAAGTAAACACGGTTAGGATTAAAAAAGGGACACAATTTGCAATAAATACATCACATAACTTACAACACTTTAAAACAATAGAGATACACATACCATTTGGTAGGAGGGAGGACTAACACTCAGTTTTCCATATATATATATATATATATATATATATATATATATATATATATATATACATACATACATACATACATAAACTTACCTTTTGATATCTTTTTATTAAAATGAAAATCAACATCAAACTTACCTCTCTAATACAATGCTCGTAAAATCCCAAATTGACCATTTCTATTATATATTAACTTTTTTCATAAGTATATATTAATAAAATATTTGAATATGACAATGCAATTTTTTCTGTTTTACCAGAGATTGCCTACACATTTAATAGATATCCTATCTCCAGTCCAAGATCAAGGTATCTAGATAAAATTTGTGATAGATAAACCTTGATAATTTCTGTAATTAGAAATAATATTTGGAACTTTCTTGTTGGAGGCTGGAAACAGAAGACCTGCACTTGTAGTTATGGTTTCTGGCTGTTTTTTGCTCCTGCAAAGATTGCGAGGATTTCATGAACAAATTTACACAGATAATGACTGGCAAAAGACTGATCAAGCAATGGCTACAGTGGCAGTCTCAACTTTTGAACTGAGTTAGTTTAATCTGACATCATAATTAACATATTTGCCAGGCTATAAGATGCATCATTTACAAGGATTCATGCAGAACTACCATTAACTGTCAATTTATTCAAGCCATATAGAGGCTTATATCATGCTTCTATAGATCTTCCTTTAACCATTATATTAGTTTATTTGCATAGATTTTTTTCATAGTGGTAAAAACTACTTAAACATCAATAAGCTATTTAAACCATAAGTTCTGCATTTGCAAATCTATAATAAATTTATATTAATCTATAATAAATCTAATCATTTTTTTTCTCAAATGCCTAAATAATTTCCTTTGTATAAGAAAGATCGGATAGGAGGCTGATCATCAAAAAATGCGGTTGTGCAACAAGGGAGGATGAATTCTGGTGTGCAATATTATCAGAATAGTCTTATAAAATGTATCTTAATAACCTGACAAATCTAATTGATGTGTGTATTTTCATCTGTTAAAAAAATGTAAGACATACCTTATCAGTTGCCAATACTTTCTATATCTATTTACCTGTCTATTTATCTATGCATATGTGTATGTAATGGTTTCTCCTACAAAGCAGACAGAGGTTCAAACCCTGTCAGAAGATATATATTCTTTATCAAGACTCTCAAATGCACAGGCTGGTAGACATAAATTAACACTGTCTAAAAACAGGGATGTCTACTCAAAAATATGCATCCACTAAATATGCATCCACTAAATATAACATTTAAAGTAATAGTATGTATGTGTGTGTGTGTGTGTGTGTGTAAATTCAGATATAAATAAAATATATCTGTAAAAAAATAATAACAAAAGATAGAAGGGAAACTTTCCTTTGCCAATGTCTTTCATATTCTGATAGACTTTATCAAGACAAAAGTAAGGATTTCACATGAAAAAAATATAAAATGCCAAATAAAATCCTTATATTTAATTTAATAAAATCCATCAGGGGCCAAAACATGTAAACATGTTGGCTAAGAAAAGATTTCCTTTTGTCTTTATTCACACACACACACACACATATATATATATATATATATATATATATATATATATATATATATATATATATATATATATATATATATGATTAATACAAATAAAATTTGTCACTTAGATGATTGATGCTATACTCAGCACCTTGGCTCTAAAATTTTGTAGATAAACTTTTTGTAATTGTTCAAACCACTCTTCAGGAGGCTTCAGCAATTTATATGTATATATATATATATATATATATATATACATATATATATATATATATATATCAAGTCTGTAGACTGTCAGTGGATCTCTTCATTCTAATTGTAATTACTGTGGTGTCTGTAGCAGGTGTTTTTTTTATGGAGTGGAGTTGCCAGTCCCATGCCCAAATGATTTTGAATTCAGAGTTGTTCTCCTAGACTGGTTGCCAACCAAAGCTAAAGAGCCCAGTCTGCCCTGCTATTAACCCTTAGCTGGAATAATACCTTTCCATTTGCAGCACATTTAAATATGACCTGCTTGTAAACCCTAATCACTTTAACATTTACATTTTATATATAAAACTTAATTTTTGCTGCTTAAAACTACTATATATTTTTCTGGCTTTTCTCACTTGCATATTTTATTAACAAAGAGGTCAAGTGACAAATTTTTGTATAATATTTTCTTATACTTTTTAGTACTTTTATTCTTGTTTATCATTAAAACATGACAATCATTAAATGACCTTATTTTTATACTTTTATTACATATTTAAATAACTTGACAAAATGATAACAAAAATTCTTGATACTAAAAATATAACTTTTTGTGTATGTTTGTTTGTGGGTAATTTAATTAGCATATAAATGTTACTTTGTTATTTAACAGGTGAGATTTATGTGAATAGTTGTGTTCCATCAAATTTCATTTCCATAAAATATTTTGGAGACTGTTGTTGTCAATAGACAAATATAACCTGTAAGGTAGGTGTGTAATCAGTGCTGAAAAAATGTTCAAAATAAAAAATTGTTGTACAAAATCACAGATTAAACATAAATAGATAAAAAAAATTTAAATATCAAATAGCGTTACAGAAAAAGAGCAAATTATCAGAATGAAAAAATTATATAAAATATCAAAATGATAAAAATTTTTCTAAAAAATATATTTTTATATTTAAAAAGAATACACAGTTTTAAAGAATAATATTGTGTATTTAAAACAATCTTATAAATGTGAAAGTTCTTTGTATTTTTATATTACTTGAGGCAAAGTAAAAACATACCAAAAAAACAAATTGGAAATAACAACATGCAGAAAGGTTATGAAAATCAGGAAAAGATAACTCACATAAACCTTAAGAAAAGCGAGAATTGATAGATAAAAATAAACTAACCAAAGAACTAAGAATGAAAGAAAACTAAATAGAAAAGTAAACAAATAGTAGCACAGAATAATATATATATAAAAATAATAATATATATATAAAAACATGTAAAATTAACAAAGCATGAGAAAGACAAATAAAGCAAGAATTTCCTTAGAGAAGAAAAAATAAGAAAGAATAGAGCAAACAACATGGCTACAAAAGGTCAAGTTTGAGAACGATTGATATGAAAAAGACACTAAAATAGAACAAACTAATATAAAAGATAATTCGAATACCCAGAAAAAGAATAGTCAAAAGTAATTAAAAAGAGAGACAAGCATATATTCATTCAAAAGTCAGTCATTTGCAGAAAACAGTTTAAGAAACATTTTTCAGGCATTTTAGAAACAATTGACAGTAAAATCCTTAAAAATGAGATTCAAATAGAAATGAAGTAAAAAGAGAAATATACATCACAACACAATCTGTTATTTGAAAAGAACAAAGGTATTTTTTTTTTTTTTTTTTTATAGAAATTACAGAAATTTGCATAGTTTTAAAAAAAGAAATAAAAATGCTTACTACTAACATAAAACTAAAATAAAGAAAACTCATTTATTTCTTTTAATAAAAAAGGTCCAAATATTTACAAATAACAGCATCATAGGTTAACAGCTAAGGGAACTAATGCAGGAGGTTGGGTGCACATATATTGGAGATCTACATGAGAATTACTTTGAAATATGCTTATTGTCATAACAATTATATTGGAGGACTTTAAATTCCAAAACTTAACTCCTTGCTCCTCTTTTCTCTGTTTAATATTGTAAATATTATTAAAACGGAGTGATTTCTTCAATAATTTTGTCTTTTATATTCAGGCATTGGTTATTTAGTTTCTTTGTCACATACATATTTAATATGCAAAATTCATATTATCATCTTATGATAATAATGATTATTTCATATGATCTGAACAATTTATCACATTGAAATCATCTGAACATTGTATGATTAATGTGTGGCATAGTTGTGCAAGTTTTTTTTACAGCACAGTTGTCTCTTAACCCTGACTAAGGTAAATAAAGTTATATGCCCTTGTTGGAAGAATTATAAACATTGATTGATATATTCCTGAAGAGGAAGCTGTCATTATTTATTTTCTTTCTCTCAAATGAGGGTGAATATGCATTCATGATTTGTTATGTACAACACGAATATCAGCCTTGATAATGAAATATATTTTAAATTTCTACCAAAAATAAATTTTAAACTATTTTTGAATTTATTTTAAGTTATCAAATTTTTTTCATTTACTTTTCTTACACACTTACCATTGTATAGTAACATTTTAAAAACAAATTTAAACATTGCCAAAGTTAAGAGTTCATAGTTGTATTCCATGAGTGCGGGGGGTGGGGGACATTTAAAATAAATATTTAAATGTATCTTTAGCAAAGACTAAATTATTTTTGAAAAGATTGTACATTAAATTTGGAATTGATAAATTCAAGATCAGGTTGCAGTAGTATATATATATATTAAAAAAAAACAGTGGCTCCTACTGCTATTAAGTATTACTCTTCAAGTAAATTGAATTGAGTTCTCTGAGCCGCTGGCATATTTCATATAGAGAAAAACATTAAAATTGTCTTCCATTCTGCTGTGCAACAATGGCCTAGAGGTAAGATATCTGACTTATGTCAAAATCAGTCGGGTTTCAATCCCAGCTTGAATCAGTTGGATGTCTAGACACACACTGTTGAGCTGTAAAACAGTCTGTCTGTGGATGTATGTATGTATGTATATATATATATATATATAAGCCATTCACATATGTGTATAAGCCAACTTCACATATAGTGTGACACCTCAATTTTTTGTGTAAATTTTAAACTCTCCAGAGAAAATTTACCAGTGTATAGTGCAACTGATCATCAAAGATGCATGACTTTTAACCTCTTCAAAAAAATTACTTAATGTGGCCCCCTATTATTCGATTTGGTCATTGCTTTTGTTTAACGGCACTTTCAACCTCTCTGGGTTATCTAATGCCAAAATAATAATATTTTGTATGTTAGATAATAATGGTTTTAGTGATACAAGTTTTACTAATTAACCCATAGTTGGGAGGAGAAGAGGTGGATTCATACATTTTTATGGGTATTTGCACGTAAGTGAATATAACGAATCCAACTGGCACCTGGTATTTCTAAACAGTCATTACCATCTAGGTAGTGACCAGGCTCAATGTTGCTTAACTTATATGATAATAAGGGAACCAATGTTTCAATGCAATGTTGCTGTAAGCCCTTATTTTTTGCATAAAAAATTAGCATAATGCTCAAGTATATATGGTAGTTACAATTACAACTGACGGATATATGAACCTTTTCATTTAAGTTTTGCATGGATTGCATCAAAGACTGAGGTTGGCAATCATGTTAGTGTAATTGCAGATTTTCAATAAGCAATAAGAGAAGCTAACTATAAAATGAAGTCTTGATTGACTAAAAACTAATTAGGAAGTAAATTTAAAACTGGGTTCATAAACTGTTAGATATTTAAATTATTCTTTAGATGTGATAGAAGCTAAAATTTATAAAGTTTTGATTAAGTCAGAAACTGAAAATAAACTTTTATTTAGATTTTGGAACTGTTATATTTAAGATTGTGGATGTGCAGGTGGTGTAATGGGTATCGATTCAGAATAAGAAATCAAGGAATCGAATTTGAATTCCAGTTGAGTTGCATTCACTTATTGTTATGGTAATTTACCCATGCATACATGGACTCTCCTAGCTATAAATAAGAACAGGTACTGCCTTTTAGGGGAGAGTCGTTTCCAGCAGTCAGCTCTGACAGTCGAACTGAACATTCTTGCTGTAACACTCTTGTTTGTATATGTTTGTATTACTGTTTTTCTGTTAATATATTTGTTTCACTCAATTCCTCTCTAGTGTCTTTATTTCTGGCCCTAACAAGGCTACATCACTTATGTGCAAATACCCTTGGGAAAGGTATGAATCCATCTCGTCACTCCCCCAGTTATGGGTAAATAGCAGAGCAGACTGGGCTCTATAGCCTTAGTTGGCAACCAGTTTAGAAGGGGGGAATCTCTGAATTCAAATCAGCCTGAAGAGGATAGGGCTCCATCAGGCTATCTTGTTCAAGACACACCCCTACTGCTATGGCCGCACTACATGTGGTGCACTTATGACCTTCAGAAGTTACAGGACTCATAATTGGGATATTTAAGATTAAAAATTTAAATTGCACCATATTTAATATTTTAAAAGAGGTCTATAAGTTGGAAAATACAAATTTTTTGAAAGTTGATTTTAAAAATTGAAATAATGAGTTGCAAACTAAATTAGAGGTGAGTTAATTTTTGAAAACGCAGGAGCATATGGAATGGAGGTCAGCACCAAGAAATCCAAAGTAATGGTGAAGAACACAAACAGTAACACCTGGGTCAACATTACCATGAATGAGAATTCACTGGAGAAAGTGTCCAGTTTTAAATACTTAGGAGTAATCTTGTCTAAAGATGGTACCTGCAATTTGGAAATCCGCACACGGATTGCTGCAGCTATGGTAGTGATGACCAAATTGTTAAGAATATGTAGTGGCAAAATCAGCTTTCAAACAAAGTACAAACTGTACAAATTGCTGGTAGTCTCCATTCTCCTATATGGATGTGAAACGTGAACACTGTTGGCTGATACAGCAAGAAGGATCCAAGCCTTTGAGAACAAAGGCATGAAAAAATTCCTTGGCATTTTCTATTGGGAACAAAACACCAATGAGTTTGTGTGGAAAATGGTTGAAATTTTTATGGGACACCAGAAACCTCTTCTTGCCACTGTCAAATAGAGAAAAATGGTGTGGTTTGGACATATTACAAGGCATGACAGCCTATGCAAGTCATCGTTGAAGGTGGACATAGGAGAGGATGCCAATGCAAAAACTGGTTGGACAATGTTAAACAAGGGACAAGTATGACTATACCAGAATTGCTGATGGCTGCCATTGATAAACTGTTGTGGAAAAGAGTTAATGTGGCTTCTGCATTTGGATCTGCCCTACGATTACAAAAGTCAAGGGGATGACAATGATGATGATGAAATTTTAAAATTGATTGTTCAGATTAAGGTGTACAAAGAAATGTATAAATCTATTAAAGGAAATTGTTTTATGGTTATGTTACAAGAATTGAGATATTTTCACAGAGAAAAGAGGGCAAAAAAATAGATTAAGTATTTGAAATTATTTAATTTTTTTTTTTTAATGATATAGTTTTCTTAATGTGACCAAAGTTGCAAAATTAAAGAAATGAATACAGCAAGTACTTGCTACAGGTAAATTCTGATCTACATGTGCATCTATGTAGCTTACTGATACATATTCAGAGGAAATGACACCGAGTGGATGTAGGTGATTGTGAAAGGTAATATATGTGAAAATATCAAACAGAAGCATGCAATAATTACAAGAGTGTTTTGAGGAAAATGTTGTGGCGGACGATCATTTACAAACAACATGTAATGGAGGGTTCAAAAGAAGACAAACAGTGGAGAGTTTGTTTTTTTTTTAAAAAAAGAATACACATATATATATATATATATATGTATATAAACATAAATAAGTATATAGATATAGATATATATATATAGATATATATATAAATAAATATAGATAGATATACACAAGGATAGGTGTATATTGAAAAGCCCTTACGGAATGTGTCAGAAAGAATGTGTATTTATGTTGTACATATATACATATATATATGAAGAGAAACAAAGAGAGAGAGAGAGAAGCATATATATATATGTAATGTATGTATTGAGAGAGTTAAAATGTCAGGTGTTGTAGATTAGGAAGCAACAGTGTGCAAAGAATGTTGGTCAAGAGTTTAAATTGACTATTGCTTGCTCCATTGTCTTTAGATTAAATGTTGGAGACAAAAATCCTTGAGAAACCATTTTTTCTACCTGAGGATTAAATGAGAAATTGCTTTATGACAATAATGAATATGATTATTACAAAGGTGATAACTTAGGTTTGAATAACTAGTAAGATAAAAAAGATTTTCTTATTATGATAGTGATGATCATTATTGCTATTAGGGATAAAAAAAGATGTCTGAATTGATAGTAACATGATTTTATAGGTGATAATGGTGGAATGATAGTGATAATGTTGATAATGATAACATAATCAACAAAAACAAGTGATAATGAAAGTACTTTGGAAACATTATCATATCTCGTCTTAGTACAGAAGTAAGAAATGAAAACTTGCTTCTTTTTTTAAATGCAATAATAATTTAATAATAATTGTGTCTTCATCTGTTTATATTTCTGAGATGAGATATTGTAACTGTTTACACTATTTACATCGTTTGGACTCATCTTTATTGCTATATTCACAACATTTCGACTGGTCTAGGCTCTGACCTTCTTCCAATGTACATCACCTGAAGAAGGTCAGATTGTGAACATGGCAATAAGGATGAAGATAACAGTCAGAATGATGTAAATAGTGTAAATAATTGTTTCTTATTTGTTAATTGAATATTTAAGAAAAATGAAAGATAAAAAACAAATTAATAAAAAATAGAAAGAAAATTAACAAAAATAAAAAAAAATGAAATCTTCAATTATTTTTGATAAGCACTTTAAAACTTTTAATTCTCATTGACTTTTGATAAAACTTTTGTCACAGGATATTTTTAAAAGTTAAACATCAATGTATCAACAGCTTTCTCCCTCTTGCTTTCTGGGTTGTATTTCAATAAAAAATAGTTCTTAGATTTAAAACTTTGAAGTAAAGATATATACATTGAAATTTTAATGCCTCAGACATTTTTTCTTTGGGCAAAAATATTATTAATAGAAAATGAATAAAGAAAAAATTCAAGGTATTTATTCTTTCAAGATAAGTGACAGTATTAGTTGTCTATAACTGACCTGAAAGTAAATTTATTTTATTACATTTATTGTTAAAATAATCAGTTCAAACATTTTTGGTTTGTTCAATTTCTGGTTGTATCTTCAAAGGTTTTAATATTATACAAGAAAAATTATAAATTATAATAGATTTATCTGTTCTGTTTTCCTTTAAGCTTTAACACTGAGTAAAAATGGACACATGTACAAATCATAGGAAAATACAAGAATATAAAAAACCTTGTCAACCAACTTGAGGGTGCAGACAACATTGTTATTTTCTGTGTCATTTATTACTGTTTTCTTGAGGGTTTATATATATATTTTTTTTTTTAAATTTTCATGTTATAGTCAAAGCAGTTTTGATTTAGGTTTTTGCAAGTGATGGTGCATTGTCAAATATAATTTGATATACATATAAAAGCCATAAAAAAATTGTAAGTGATATGCCATGAGGTATTATCAGGATCCATTGCATAAATATACAATACAAAATTGAAAGGAGGCATGAATAAATTTCTTCATTTCATATCCAGTCATATTTCGCAAGAGTGCACAGATATTTATCATTCCATAAACATAGATATAGGCCAAACAGCATTCATGCAGAAAAATTATATATATATATATATATATATATATATATATATATACCCATTTTTATTTTTACACACTCACACTTACATTCATATATATATATATATATATATATATATATATATATATATATATATATATATATAGGTGTGTATGAAATATGAAGACATCTCTGGTGATCTGCATCTGCGTATAGGCATCGTTTATCAAAATATGGTATCAGCCAGGTCTGCTAATCCAATGTCCAGAACTGCAATTTCCAACTTTTCCCAAAGATTGTCACTGAAATTCTATGGACAAGATTAAGGGCAATGTCACAAGATACAAAAGAGGGCCTAAGGGACTATTTTGAAAAAGAAAAGATTGTGGGAATAAGTGTGTGATGCCCTAAGAGGAATACTTTGAGGAGATAAAGGTGGAATTACCTGAGGTAGGCTATTTTTTTTGTTAAATGGTTAAAAACTTCCCAGTGAGACATCATATAGGCTCATGAGATGTATCTGTGGAAGCATAAACACTGTTTGAATATCGAAACAGATTTGTATTCTCATGAACCATATATATGAATTGAGATCAAATACAGATCAAATATGGATCAGAATCTGAGAGAATGATCGGATAAAGAACAAACAGGAAATGCATATCAGTCTAACATGTTTCACTTTTATTAAAGCTTCATCAGAGAATGAGATATGGAGAAAGAAAAAATCGTGCTATTTTTGTATTGTTTGATTTTCATAGGTTAAGATGGTTTCATGTGCATTTGACTTGTTAAGCAGTATTAGTCTGCCATAACTTATACTAAAACTGCTTAACAAGTTAAATGCATGTGAAGCCTGCTAAACCAATGAAAATGAAAAAAAAAAACAAAAATAAAAATAACAGAATGTCTTTCTTTCTCCAAATGTCATTTTTTGATGAAACTTTAAAAGTGAAATGTTAGATTTATAAACATTTCCAAATCATATATATATATATTACATGAATGATTCATACAGAAATGTATGAATGTTTCATGTAATGTAAATTGAACTGCACCACATACTTGATATATATATATATCCCCAATCTCATGTTTGCCTACTTAAAAATCACAATAAAATATTTTAACAGTAGTACCTTGTAAGTAATTTTTGCTGAAACATGCATAAGAGAGAATAGCTGTCCAAATGCAAAAACAATATATAGGCATCCAGATAGATGTCTATATTGAAACACCATTATTAAAATATATGCAGATATTTCAAATGCACATGTGTGTGTGTGTATATATATATATATATATATATATATACATACATACATACATGTGCATGTGTACTCAGAGATGCTTCCAGAATTTTTCACACACACATATTTTACATTATATATATATATATATATATATATATATATATATATATATATATATATATATACACACATCCTCTTGCCAAGTATGTCATTAAATGAGATAGACCAGGTCTTTCTTTACATATTTCCTTATTGCTTTACAAAGAGTCAAGGTAGAAGATATTTCTGGCATTCAAGAAATTAAAAAAGTTTTAGTTGATTGAATGTATATTTCATTGACACTGGACAATGTCAAGTTTTATACATTTGTGGAATTGTTGAGAAGACATTTTTAGTTGAAAGAAGATTGGCATAAAGAAAACCTGGTTCATTCCTATTTAATGATACATACATATATATATATATATATATATATATATATATATATACATATACTTGAAAGAGGATTGATGGATATATATATATATATATATATATATATATATATATATATATATATGTATATATATGTTTCTGGTCTACATTCATACATATATATTTACATACATGCAAACAGGCATTCTTTGTTTACAATAATCCATTTATGTGTTTGCTTACTCATATATAAGCGTGCATTTGGGTACAACAAATGGTAAAAAATACATTATAAAATTGACGGACACCTAATTAAACGTCTGCATTCATCAAATGGTGGATAAGCTGCCATTGTTTGAAAAATAAAACTTCTGATTCTTTATTAAGGACAAGAACATTTTCTGATGGTTTTGAAGACATAGAAATCAATTTTACTCACTGCTCTTGATAATATCTCAGAAATTTAAATTCAATATGAATGTCTGCCTAAATGTTTTTGGCTTAGAATTCTTCAGCATCTACCTGTACATATTTAATTTTAAAAAAATTGCTTGGAATAATTATTTTTCAGGGTGTTTCATAGATCAAATCCTTCTTTTGTGTGCTGAATACACAACCAACTCAATGTACTAAGGAATATCAATTCTTTGATTCATCTTAAATTGAAAAAGAGAAGACTGTGGAAGTCGGCTTAAGTGTGACTTTTTAATGTTTCATAAACAAAACTAAAGTGTAAGAAAGTCTATTTTAGTGTTTAGTACATTGATATTTTGAACTTTCATTGATATTTAATTATTTTTTCTACCTTTTGATAAAATACTAAAAAAATATTACCATTTGATTATGAAAATCTGTTTTTACATATTGATTTATGTGGAATAATTTGAAAACCGACTTAAAATTGGACAAAGCTATTTAAACAATCAGTGGCTGACTTTAGTCTGCTACAATGGCCGAGGCAGTTGTGCAATTCTGTCATTGGTCAGTGGCCAGTATTCAAGTCTATGTGAAATGCTAAGAACTTGAAGGATATTTTTCAAGTCAAAGAGGAAGATTAACAACAATAAAATGTTTTTCCCTTCTGCTCTCTCCATTTATTACCATACTGAACTAAGCCCTGACTCACTCTCTTTTTGCATTCTTCACAACAAGTCGTGGCTCTCCACAGCTTCTTGCTCTCAACAATACTTTCTTCTTTATGACTCTTGGTGGCATCTGTCCTATGAACTAAGCTAGGTTTCATAAATACCAACACTACTTGATTCCATCAACAAAAGTATCAAAACTGTTAATTTATAGTTTGGTTTGGTTTGGGAGTATGAAAGGTAGATGCCAGAAGAAAGTTCTTGTAGAACTGATGTAAAGAATATATATTCTGGAGTTGCATCTAACTTGATGTTATAAGAAAAGGAAATTTGCCCTGTGGAATTAAAAAATGGTAATATTAGCCGTTTCCTTAGAAAACATTTAAAATTCATTAACTGAGCAGGAAGTGCTACTTTCACCTAAAATTTATAAGATCTTTCACTTAAAAATTTTTCAGGAAAATAGGTTTTTCAAGCTCAGTAGCTGTTATTGCTCTTTCAATTATTGACAAGGGTTTCTTCCTTTGACTTTTGTCTAAATTAGTGAGAAACACTATCCAGATTATGTTATTATTTTCTATTTAACTTACATATGATATACATTTTTGTTGTTTTTGATGGTGTTGAAAATCTTCAAGTGGTGTAGTTTCTATTATTTAGTATAGTTCTTTGTTTTTGATTCTGTAGTGCCAGTTCACAAGGTTCAAAGGATGATCCTTGCATTTAAAGTATGGTTAAAAGGGATATATTTAGATTTTCAAAGAGAGATATTTAGCTTTTACAGTTATAATGAATTATCATAATTATTTTACATTTTAAGATACAATGGGTCTAGGCATTTGAAGCATTGTTAAGGACAGTCTAAAGATGCTCCACTACCAGAGATAAACATTTTATTTCATTATATTAACACAGTGGTTTCCAAATTTTTGTTCCTGGGTTGCATTTTTGGAATGAAAAATTGCTAGTGCCTCACCAAATTTTATGTGATAAAAAGTACATTTAAAAATAAAAAAAAAACAGAGAGAGGGTTAAAGGGAGATAACTGCAGAATTGAAGCCAGAAAATTATCATTGATAACTCTCTCCACCATTTTGTAGATCCTAGTTACTATATTTTTAATACTTGATATAATGCAAAAATTTCACAGTGATAAAATTGGTCAATAATTATTTATAACTATTTATGTTGGGAGTCCTGCATGCAATTGCAAGTAATCCATAATAATATTTTAAATATTGAAATTATATTTATTTTTGGCATATGAATTTTTTAAAACTGTTTCTAAATATTTGATTGTCTTTCAGTCATTCTGCCACACCTGCTTTTCTCTATTGCTGCACCTACAAGGTGTGTTGCACCATTTCAGAACCACTCTACTAACATCTAAAATATTGATTAAAACAGAGACATTTCTATAGATGATTCCAATGAAGGTCTTTTTGTTCCTTTCTTTTTGTGTGTAGTATTTCAGTTTTATTGGTTACAGTTTTGCGATGACTTTATTCAGTGGCAATGTTGAAAACAATATAGCAATCTACTTTTTTACATGTATATTTTCACCTGCTTTATTTAAGATAATATTTTCATTTTAAAATGTTACGATGATTTCCTTTGCATAAAGATATTTTGAAAATGTCCTTGTTCTAAATGGAAGAATCTAGTTGAAGCAAATTTTATTTCAACAATGAGAAAAAAAAAAACAAAAAAAAACAAGAAAAAATGAATAACAGATTTATTTTCTAATCTTTGATGGGTTTTTATATGGGATCAAGATGTAAATTCATAAAAAAACTATAACAAAATAAAAACTAGTAAACAGTACTTAAAAAAACAAACAATCAAACAGACTAACGAAAAAAAAAAAAAGAAAAAAACTCAGAATAAAGGTGAAAAATAAAATCCCAAACAAAAACAAACTACTTAAAGGCACAGGGGTCAAAAGGCCAACTGGACTGGATTGGAGTTTTCAACAAGGGAGATTTGTTAAGAAACGACCAAGTGTGGTAAAGCAGTGAGTGAGATGCCACACTCACCTGAGGCAACAAGTCTTCTGTGCAATGAGTGTTGATGACCAGTGGCTAGAGCAGAGGGCAGTCACAACTCTGTGGTCTCAACTTCTGGAAGGAGGAGGAGGAGAAGACAGCAGTAAAGAAGGAAGATGTCCAAACAGTAGGATTCCACATTCAGATTTTATTTTCTTCTCGTCTGTTTACATGCATTTTAAGAAATTCTTTCTTCTATTTTCTTTACATTACACATGCACACACACATGCACGCGCACACACACACACACACACACACACACACACACACATATATATATATTTATATATATATGTAGTTACACAGGTAGTTTTAAATAAAAACATTTACAAATGGTATATATTTATATATATATATATATACTAATATAGATATACAGATATGGTAACATGATTCTGTATGTGAGTGATTATATATATATATATATATATATATATATATATATATATATATATATATATATATATGTGTGTGTGTGTGTGTGTGTACAGAAAGGTGTGTTAAGCATGAACCTCTTACAAAAAAATAATAATTGATTTTTTTATCATATTTTACGAAAGTGATTACGAAAGTTCCCGGTGCTGTATTTTATGAAAATTATACTAGTGCTAGAATACTCAGAAAAAGAATACTTTTTTTTAAAATAAAAATGTGTAAACCATATATATATATATATATATATATATATGGGTGTGTGTGTATACAGTTACTACAATATCTATAGCTTGAAAAGGTATTTATTTTACATAATAAATATCTTATTTTTCAACATAATCACCTTCTTTATCAGTGCACATGTGTGTGTGTGTGTATGTAAATATATTAAATATTTATATCTGAAGATATAATAAACAGTATATATTCATTCCTTCATAAAGGCATATAGTTTATACTTTACTCATATTAACTCTGTGTGTGTATATAATATTTGACCTCATTCAAAAATGTATATATAGTGCATATTTTTTACATATACTTTTCATATATTGTATGTATATCACTTACAGATATAAATATACTGATGTGTACATGCATATATACAGACAAATAGATATGTATACACACCTTCATATATACTTATATGTATTTATTGATAAACACACATACACTTATACACAAGCATATGCAAATAAAAATGCATTTTTTATATGACATGCAAGTTTTTCTGGTTGGAAAATATGATTATATTTTTTCTAATATGATTTTTTATTATTTTCTTGGATTGGCTAAAGAAAGATGAAAGTCAACTTCAGTGAAAATTTGAATAATAGGCAAACATTTTCTTCTTATTTCATAATAGGGTTTTGTTCTTGTGCTGCATCTAAGATACACTTAGTAAATCGCTATTTCATGAAAGGATTTCATGTGTTTAATTTTATTACATTTTTTAAGAATTGACCTTATTGGCTTGACATTAAGGAACATTTCTTTATAATTAAAATGAAACAATATTTCCTCAATTTGATTTCATTTTATTGTTTTCTAGATTTACTGTGCATATTTTTTCTTTAATAAGATTTCTCAAATATTCAGGTTGGTAGACGAAAATAAATAAATATACTGTTTAATAAATAAACTCAAATATAGATATCCACTAAAAATAATGTTTAAAGTGGATTAAAGTTGGATTAATAAATAAAAAATCCATTATTTCTTTAGAAATTAATCAGGAGAAATTAAAACAAAAAAGTATTTTAATGACTAAATCTAGATTGCATTATTGTTTGAACATTTTCATTCATGCAGAAAATTCAATAAAACTTATTTTATTTGCATTTTACTATACTCAAGTTCCTTTAAGAAAAAAACAAAAACATACCACTTTTTGCTATATGTGATTACATCAATTTTGATGTAACTTACAGTCAAGAAACAGGGAAAAATGTCAGAATTTAAATAAACTTGATTTGAGAGTAAAGGATATAGAATAATATATAAAATGGATTTGTACTGATACATATTTTTTCAAAAACTGAAGGTGTATAACATTTATACAAGAGAGATTATTTTAGCATCAACAATTATAGCAATAAATGTCTGTGACATTTTATTAAAAGATAATCTGTATATTAAACAAAATATTTAAACCAATTCTAAATCAGTAGAGTTTTTCTTAAATTTCTTTTTTAGCTTTTATCTAAGTCACAATAATTACCGTATATATTCACGTATCATGTTAACTTTGAAGAGGATAATTCTTAAGCTAATTTGACTACAGTAAATGGATATATAGTTTGTTCAATGGCATAGCCAGGGCCAGCAGTAGATGCACTAATTTTATATCTCATGTATGATGCGACCCCCATAAAATACTTTCAAAATTAGGTCTTAGAAAGTCACATGATACACAAGAATACTGTAATTTACATAAATAGAAAAATATCTTTTATTAAATTGCTGTATATTTCATGTATGCTTATTTTGCAAAAAAAAAAGCAAAAAAAAAACATAATGAAAGACAAGATTTATTTTGTAGAATTTAATGTCTTATTAAAAAATTAAAAAATTTGTATATCTGATTTTTTTTAGATGCATTCATTTTCTTAAACATCTGAAGGAAATATTTTCTAAATATAAATTCCTATATTTATTTTTGCTCCACTTTTGAAAGACTGCAAAATTTCAAGAACTTTGTAAAGTTATTTCAATTATGAGAAATATTGTGGTCATGTAAAAATGTTTATATATCAGTATAAGAATTACTTATAGTAATTCTAACACACACATACACACACATATCATATATATACACACATATATATATATATATATATATATATATATATATATATATATATATATATATATATATATATTATATATATGTGTGTGTGTGTGTGTGTATATGTGTGTGACGCATGTGCACTAACCATATTTCATGAATAAATGTCCTAAATACATTCAGTTTCCATTTGTGTTATATATATATATATATATATATATATATATATGCACATATATAATTTTAAGGTATGCTATATTTATTGGTTATCTTTAACCAGGGATAGAGTATATGTAAATATAAAAGTGAACATTAAGTTCAACACCCAGCAACAATAGTATGTTTCATGCATAAATGCAATCTCCAGATTGTATTTAAGCAATGCTGGGTATATATATATATATATATATATATATATATATATATATATATATATATATATATACAAGTTTGATATAGCTTTTATAGGTTTGCATGTAATATATATTGTGTATAAATATATCTTGATAGTGCATTTTGGATATATATTCTTATATACAAAATTTCACATTATTAGTCACTTCATGATTTCTTGATATATAAAATAAATACTAATTGGAAACTAAAGTTTTATTTGATGAATGATGGCAAGATCTATCTGTGTAATAAGATGAAAGCCAATTCATTGTGCAAATGACGCAAATAAATGGCAGCTATTTGTTTGAAATATCCAACAGTTGTATAAAATATCCTAAATTTCATAGCCCTGTTGTGAATTTGAAGTTTGAATGACTCATAAGGCTGATTTGATAAACAACACCGATGTGGTTCTTATAAGCCCAATCTGATACCTTTATCTCAGAGATCTGTGTCTTGTGTAAAGGAAAAAGGTATAAAAGGTCTCTGAAGCTATAAATTCTTTTGATAGCAAGGAAGTGTTGAAAAACACAAATTATTGGATCCTAAATCAAGTTGCAAACATATGAGGCTGATCACCTGATCTCCTTTAAATGTCATCTACAAGGAGAATCAGATAAAATATGCAAGAGAATATCTTTTCAGGTGTTCTTTTCACTCAATAGGACAGACTAATGTAACAAAAATTGTGTGTCTTCTGACAAAAACCATCTTCACATGTTGGTATATCAACAAGATAGATGTGTGATAACGTCTTGAGGTAAATTTATATGTTGTGAAGTGGTGAACTTGTAGGGACTTTCAGATAGTGTCAAGATGATGTGCATTGATTTCTTGAAAGTACACATGGAGCCATGGTTCAAGAAGGATCTAAATAATTCCAGAAAAAATTACATTCCATAACATTTTGTAAAGGAAATTGATAACAATCTGAATAAACTGGCTTTTAAAGACACTTATTTGGTAAGTGGCCAGCTTGTTCACAAAACCTAAAAATGACTAAAAACTTGTGGGTCATTCTAAAGAGGATGGTTTACCAACAAACATTAACTTTGGAATGTTATTCTGGGTGCTGTGAAGCTTGTTTTATGTGAAGAAAAATAACATCTCACAAAGTCGATAGATGGAGGACTTTTAAGAATAATTTCAAAACTTAAAGCATAAATTTCATAGTAATGTGGTTTTTAAAACTTTGTAGCCATTATAAATGACATAGTTTTACTTTTTTTGTTAAAAGTTAAAACATTTATTTTTGTAAACTTTGCACATATTTTGTTATACAGTGTAACCCGGATATAAGAGAAACCCGGATATAAGAGAGATTTTATCTGGTCCAAAATTAAAGTCTTTGTTAATGTGAACAAAATAGACCAAACCCGGATATAAGAGAAACCCGGATATAAGATACTTCTTATCTGGTCCCGCCAACTCTCTTATATCCGGGTTACACTGTATATAATTTGTTAATTATATTTCTTGGAGTTTCTCCAACATGGCTAATAATGTGAAACTTGTAAAATTTGTGAAAATTGTTGCCACATTGTGATATGTAGGCTGCTGTAATTTATATATATTATATATTCATATATATCATATAAGAAACCCTGCATATATTTCTGTGAATCCCTTCATTAGCTTTGTAAGAATTAGGAAAAATTCAAAGTGTTTAATAAGTTGAGATGTTGTGTATACATTTATATACTCATAGTGTATATCTTTACGCTCACTGATGTAAACCTCTATACATATATACATATACCATTTGATTTTGTTAGATATATATATATTATCTTTGAAGTATGCTTCTATACATGGCATTATAAAATTTAGTCACAGGCTATTTTTATTCCTTCTTTTTTTCACTTAATACAATTACACACAGAAAATGTATTTGAACAAAAAGGAATATAAAAATATGAAAAATATAACAAATTTTGGTAAACACGAGGCTGGGATTGGGGCTGGTTTTAGTGTTTAGTAATAAAAAATCACATACATACATACATACATACATAGATACATACATACATACATACATGCTTATATATGTCTGTGAGTATGTGAGTGGGTATATACATAGAAACTTATATTTATTTAGTGTTTGAACATGCAATCATGACAATTTATATGCAAGCATACATGCATTCATACATACAGATATTTACATATTTAATTATATTTTCAACAAAGTTTAACTCAAAGATCTTATTTTATCAAGGCTACAATTTGAATAACATTTTTAAAATGAGTTTTATAAAAAATCTTTCAACATATATGTAAAATATCCTACATTTTAGACTCAAGTTATTATATACATAAAATATCTGACATTTTAAACTCAGATCCAGTTTGATATAAGATAATTTATTCAGAAAGTTCTATTAAAAGTAGACTAGTAAAGAATAAATATTGTATTTCCATTTAATAAAGAAATTAATGACTTATTCTGTTTAATTTGCAGTTTAGTGTATTTCTTAAAAAATCTAATCTTTATTTCATATTCTGGAGATATTAAGAAACTAAAACAAATGAATTTGAAAAGTTTGAATTACAGATTTTTAGTGAGTGTCTTTAAAAAAAAAATAGGAACTCTAAAAGACAATTAATTTCACAAAAAGAATCAAAAGAGCCAATTTGAGTCTCAAAGAAAAAAACAGCTAAAAAATTAATTGATATATGTTTTTATGAAAAATTATCTTAATACTTTCAGCAAAAGAAATGTTTTCCATTAGTTGACAGCATTTGAAATTACAGAAGACTTTATTACTTGTGGGAGAAAATTTATTTATATCATAAACTACACTGAAAATAAGCAGAGAATTTATCAATCTTGTAGATAATTGAAACATTTTATTTGTTTTTATGAAAAGTTATCTTAATACTTTATATGTGTTTTGTTTTACAAATGAGTAAAGAAGTGAAATAAAGTTTTAAAATGCTGTCAAAGTTATAAATATATAATATCTAAAATATGATTATGAGTAAAAAATTTTTAAAAATATTTACATTCTTTTGAAAATTACAGTTTCATTTGTATTTGGTTTGGAGTATCAAAAAAAGATATTTATAACAAGTTTATGCCAGATTCTTTATGTCTAAGAATATAAATTTTAACCAATAATGTGAAAAACCTTGGATTTTATTTTCAACAGGCAGTTAATGCATTAAAGAAATGCATTTAAAGTAAGTAAATAAATTAGATTAATTAAAGATTTAATTAAATTTAATATGTTAAAGAAAAAAACATTTGATGAGTTCAACTAAAATGTTAGAGATTATTAAAACAGATACATATAAAATATTAATATAAATATTATCGCATTCAAATATATGTACAATATATACTAGTCGGTGCTGAAAAGTTTTCGGCCCTTCCCACTAAAAATTCTGATCTTTTGTCATTTGGTCAGATATTAGGTAGTTTGTTGGGCCAAGAACTTTTCAACATATTCTTTTATTGGTATATGCAATTATTTTTTCATTATCAAACATTCCCACAAAAAATTATCATTTTTAGAATTTGCTTGCATATTTACAAGAAGCTATTCAAAAACCTAAGCATAAAACTGTCTCTTAAAAAACATTCACAAATTTAGTAATGGCTTAGCTACCTGCAGGGGCAATTTACTGTGAATTAAAAAATCCCTTCAGAGGAGTATAAGTCTTAGTCTTGTAAGTTATTTTTAGTGATATTTTTTTGTATTAGGGATGCCTAAATTTGATACAATTTTATAAAGACTAGCTCCTTATTATGTTTTTGAGATGTAATCTAACTGTAGGAATACAGAAGGTGCTTATCTCCCTTTGGTGGAGATAAGTCACATGGGTCACATGATGATCACTCCATACAGTGACGAAAGTGGCAGTTAAAATTCAGTTCATTTTACAGCAACCAGAGTGAAAGGTTACTTTCTTTAGCCTGCCCCCATTCCCATGGCCCAGGAAAAAGTTAACTTTGCCTCAGCAGCTGACAAGTCCATGGTGCTATTTCCATTTGGGAATATATCTTACCCAGATACAGAATGAAACTCCAACTTGCAGTCCTCAATTTGGCAAAACCCAAGACTTGCTGTTTCCCATTTGTGGAATATGTCCTAGCTTGGGACATAGATAAATCCATCTGGTTTGAATCTGGAGTCCTAAACATGGTTTCTCCAGATACAGGAGTATCTCCATATTACATGTAAGACCCTTCCTTTTTGTTTCTCCTAACACACTGTTTTGCTGAATGATATGTGATATATTATTCTCTGTGTGGGACACTCGTATATATGTATATATAGTTTTGTGCCTGTCTTAGCGATATAAAAAGTCTCTCTGAGAACAAAGCATGTTTGTCATTCCTTTTCCATTCAACCATTCCGTTCTGTCCTTGAAGTATGGTGTTATTATATCATGGATATAATAATGCCCATAGTGGGGGAAATACAAGTGGTAGAATAAATCTTTCTACCATAGCTCTCTCTTGTTACATAATAATTAGTATTGAAACCTTCTATATCAGCTCGGAACAAAGTGATACTAAATGACCAAGTTTATTCCTTACTGAACATAGGTTGAATCTAACCTTGTGCTAAAGTTGTTTTTATTTAAAATTATCTCCCCTTTGTGAATTTTTTATTAGTTTTTCTTTCATTTTCTTTTTGTTGCTTTTTTATTGAGGAAAAAGAAAGAATAATGAAAATGGATCCTCTGAATAAATTTGCACAAATCTTCGAGCTTCCTTGATATGTCGGGTGTGACATTGAGTACAAAGTCTATTCTGGCATGATCTGTGGGGAGACACATACTACATATGCAATGGAAAGAAGATTTTATAAACATATAAAATCTGAATATTCTAATTGATTTTTTTTTTTTTTTTTATACCTAAGAATCTATTAAAATCAGTTATTGATTATACAATTATTGACTGGACCTGGTTAAACAGTAGAAACGAATAAAAAACTCCAAGCATGTATACAATTTTGAAGTACACTATGTAGAAAATATTTATTTGCAAATAATGTGTAGGGATTATCCCCTCCTTGTTTACCAAGATGCCCACTAGGTGGCACTGTTCAGGACTATAAAAGAATGGAAATATTTTTTACTATTTCCTATAAATTTTATAAAAGTCATGTCATTTTTGTTTCTTTCTTTGCTTAGCATGACATAACAATCAAAAACATAATAAAATTAAGTTTAACTAATTTAAAATTATGATCTAAAAACAAGTAATATAGCAATTCTGTTGTCAAAATATTTGGGTAAAATTAGATTTTTAATACTAATTTATTTTTGTGTTTTTATTTTTATTTTTTTAATGTTTGTAATTATTATTATGAGTTAGTAATATTTCTTTTTTCTAAATAAGATTTTAAACTTCATTTAAATCAATAAAAAATATTTTTGACATTTTACTGAATTTTATTCAAACAAGGCAGCCATATGATTCAGACATTTTTGTATAAACTTCAGGAATTCCCATTTTCATCTGAACAATAAAAGTTAAAAAAAAAGCACTTTTATAATAGAGGAAAAGTTAAATTTTGATTTTTTTTTTACATTATTTGGAATGAACATCTGTCAGATAAATGAGCTCATAGATATTTGAATATATCAATTAATTTTTTTACAATAATTAGAATAAACAATATTTGCATTGTTAATAACTTATTTTCATCTTGATTTTAATAATTTTTAAATAAACAGTATATTAAAGATTAGATCTAAAAGTGTATATTTTAAATCTGACTCATTCCCTATTTTATGCATCCATTGTGTCTACAGTTTCCGATTAGTGTGGTAGGTACATGGCATAAATTTTAGGCCAAATGTTTACAATTTTGGTTGGGAAAATAATACTATTTTCATATGTATCAATTAAATTCCAGATCACAGTAAAACCTGAGTAAAACTCATTCAACATTTAGGATGTTTTCAATTCATTTAGGTTTGCTTTTTAAAACTTTTAATCTTGCCTTGCGTACAACTATATTCTGCTTGCATACTTGCATTCATACGTATTTTAAATTCATGTCATAAACACTCATATGTATACATGTATACAAATGTGTATGTACATGCTTGTGAGTGGTTTATCCATGTGTTTGCAAAGATGTACACAACAAAAGATGAACAATGGTTCAGAAATCAAAAACATTTTTTCTATTTACACATGAACAAAATGGGGTTCATTATATTAGATATTTTAAAAATTTACTTTTCTTTGACATAAACGACTTATTACAAAATGACAGATAAACTTAGAGACAAATCAACAAAAACAGACAATCCAGAGACATTTGACAATGGGTGGGGATAGGAAAACAGACCTATTTAATATTACTAAAAGATGTTGGGTGTTATCAATATCATCATCATCATAGCTGTGTTTTTCATTGAGGCAGAACAGAGGTTAATTTCACACAAAGCAAGGTGGGGTCCTGCCTGACAGAGGATCTCAGTTTACCTCTCTACATATGCCAGAACATACTGAGACTTGTTATAATAATTTGGGATTGAATGATCTTCCTGATGTCCAATTCAGACACTTATGGTAGTCCAACTACATTGAGGATTTTTTATCAAGACACCATCTTTAGGAAGTTTTCCATTCAAGGTATAAGACCTCATTCTAGCCATTGGGTCCTATAAGAAGATCATCTGCCTTTTAACAGGTCTTGTTTTTTGTCCTGTGGAGTGACATGCCACCCTCCTCATTGGTCGAAAAGCTAGTGGAGGAGTTGGTTTAGACACTAGGCACTTGTCCGTGTGGCAGGTTGTACTGGGTTATATGTTACCAGTAGTGAAATGCAAAGAATTTCACTGCCAAGAAATTTTAATTATTTATATTTGCCAGTTAGCAGACACCCTAAAATTATTAAAATATTATATTAAGAATATATTATATAAGAAACATATTTTATAGATGAAAGTTTAAAAGGTTTAGCTAAATGAAGTAAAACATGACAACTTCACAAGATGTTTTCTGTAAGAATTTAGCAATGTACAATTTTGATTTACCTGGGGTTTGATTTTCATTAATAGGGATTTATTTTACATTAAACCAATCATTTGACATAGTTTAATCTTGAAAATAAAGAAGTTATAACATTGAAATTGAGAGAAGGCTTTTACCATAACCAGGAACAATATCTTAAATTTCAAAGAATTTAGTAATGTCGACATTAGAGGAATTTTTTTTAACCAGATCTACTTTTTAAGATATTAGAGAGAGAGAGAACAAGAATATAACAAGACAAAACAAGAACATACACAAAGTTAACAGACAAACAAAATCTTTAAAATAATCTAAAACAGGGACTTACATTATGTATCATGTAACTGATTTCGAAAGACGTGTGCATTATGAATGGCAAAAATGAAGACAAAAACAGATAAACATCAAAGAACAAATGACAATGAGTGTGTGTGTGTGTGTGTGTGTGTGTGAGAGAGAGAGAGAAAGACAAACACCTTTAGACATCAACAGTATTGTCTTATTTAAAATATATTCAAAACCAGTGAATTATTAATCATTATGCAAAGTATTGTAAAGAGACTTAGCATTGAAAGACAATGAAAGAATTTTAAAACAAAGGTCATATATATATATATATATATATATATATATATATATATATATAGGGGCTGGAAGATGATTGCATGATCATAAAAATGGTATACTAATGCCAGTTATACATTAAGGAATCGTATAACCCTTTTTTTTATCAATGGAGAAAAATAAAAGTAAAACAAAAAAAAATGAACACCTGAAAATGTCACAAACAAAATCAAGTGTAAAAGATCTAAATAAAAACAACGTTTATATCAAAATATATATAGTAAATGTAATTTGCAATAGTTTAATAATCCTTTTTTGAAATGGCATATCAATATTAAACATATAAGCAGAAGAATTTTGTTAGAAATTAACATTAGTGGTAGTCCAAAATACACTGGGAATAGTCAATTCATTGTTATTTTTCTATCAGGAATAATGATACTGTGAATGAACTCATAAAGTTCTTTAAATATTTTAATTTAAATTGTCCATTAGCTATAAAATCAAATAAAAGAAAAAAAAAACTGTATAGACTCTAAGAGAGACTAAGCAATTGACATGATTTTACAAGGAGAGACAGTAACTCTGCCATAAACCATGATAAAAATAAATTTTCTGTTAGTTATAGAATAGATAGGCAAATTTGTTGTGGCTTACAGAGTTAAAATCATGATCTTAAAATAATTTTTATTCTTTAACTTTATCTAAAACTTAACTTTCTTTCACAGATGTTTATATTAAAGTTAATTTGGAACCTTTAAATGCAAGCAATCTTTACAATTGATTCCTTTATTTTAAAATAGAAGGAAGATGAACAGAGTCTGGGTATATCTGTTGACTTGTTTATATGTAAGACAATAAAAAGTAATAAAAAATAATTTTGAATCCATCATTTATAATTATTTGGTTAGAAACTTGGTTATTTCAGTACAAAGAGAATTTAGTTATTTATAATACAATTGTTTCATTTATTAACAGAATAAATATTTGCTTTACGATTAAAACTTAAAATATGTTATTTTCTCTTTTATATGGCATCTTTAGAGCTTTTCTGGCATAGTAACAAATGGAATTTATTTTTCAAATGTACATATATATATATATATATATATATATATATATATATATATATATATATATATATAGCGATTTTCCAAGCATAGCTTAGATGTGGCACAAAGCTGAAAGTATGGGGCACCCTGTGAGGGTCAAATTCACTACTTGTTTGTAATTGTTCTAGCTAGACAAGCTTGCTAACCATTACACCACCCCAGGGTGACCAAATAGTGATTTTCCAAGCGTAGCTTAGATGTGGCTCAAGGTGGAAAGTAGAGGGCACCTAGTGAGGTGAGCTCACTACTCAGTCATAAATAACTGTTCTAGTGAGACGAGCTTGCTAACCATTACACCATGACATGGTGTAATGGTTAGCAATATTTTCTTTGTACTAATGATAATTCTGCAGAATTTAGATTTTAAATTTCACTTATATTAACTTGACAAAGGCAAGCATTTGAGTATTGTAAGACTGCTATTTTAGTAAGTATTTGTGATTTTGAGTAAGTAAAAATTTTCAAATTGTTTCTACAATTTTCAGCATTATGTTTTTCATTATTCGAAACAGAAAAATAAATAAAACATATCACAACAAAAATATGAAAAGATTAATGAGCTGCAACTATGCCTGAAGAAAAAACAAAAAAAAACAGAAATTAATTTTTTATCACATTATGCAAAATTTGTTTTTTGACAAAAAACAAGAACTATGTATGTAATTTTCCAATTGCAAAATTGCAGAAGGGTGCAGCATTATGACTTAATTTATTGTCTTTGTTAAATTTAGTAATATACCAGAAAATAATTCATATTTTCTTTTAGATTTCATTAGATTGTTCTTATCCTTATATATACGGATTTTAAAAATATATATCTTATAAACAAAAAATATATACCTACAACCAGTTTGACTTATGTGTTAAGAATCAAATATTACTTTCATATATCTATGCATGTTCATATACTATTTTCTTATATATATATATATATATATATATATATATATATATATATATATATATATTTATTAAAGACATTTTTATGTTTAACGTTCTTTTTATAGATACAAGTATTTAAGTAAATGCTCTGTTTATAATAGACAGTATTAAATAACATTTACCGGCCTGAATGTCCGCGAAATTTTCATAGAAAATATTTGTCCTTTGACAGGATTCGAACCTGCATCCTATACGGAACCGTCATTTAGCTTGACGTGCCTAACCGTTCGGCCACAAAGGATCGTTTGGTTGGCAAGGTCGAATTTACTGCTTATAAACTTCAACCGAACGATCCTTTGTGGCCGAACGGTTAGGCACGTCAAGCTAAATGACGGTTCCGTATAGGATGCAGGTTCGAATCCTGTCAAAGGACAAATATTTTCTATGAAAATTTCTCGGACATTCAGGCCGGTAAATGTTATTTAATACTGTTTATTATAAACAGAGCATTTACTTAAATACTTGTATCTATAAAAAGAACGTTAAATATAAAAATGTCTTTAATAAATAAATTGTAGGACTTTGTCCATTTCTTAATGTATATATATATATATATATATATATATATATATTTGTTGGTATATATACAACCATATGCAAAGTTATGTATAGTTATTACTCTTTTAGTCTTTCGTTAGTTTTGTTTGCTGGGCGTTAGTGTTACCTATTGTTTTAAATATTTCAAATGGAATTGTTTTAAAATTGCTGTTGATAATGAATTTATATTAATATGAAATTAAGTAAAAGTAAGTTTGGTTAGATCAAAGTTCATTGCATTCGACACAATCCATGCGAAAAAGAATTGCTCAAAGAAAAAAATAGAAACACTTTAGTAATTAGGTGAAATTTTTTGTCACATTTCCGACTTGGAAATTCCATGCAGTTACACAAGGGAAATAACCCCCTCGTCTTCGTTTTGTTCATTTTAAAAATAAAAAGGTAAAGTTTAACCAATTTATTTCTTTGTTTTTTCAATGTAAAATTTTATTAAGAATTTCGATTAAAGCTAAGTAAATTCTGTGACAGTTGAAAAGTCGAAATAACAATTTTTTTTTAATTGTATGAGTCGAAGTTTGTTGGTTACGTAAACTGATTATCTGCCCCTTAAAATGCAGCCGACACTTCAATGAGTTGGGCATCATGTGTTCAACAATTTGGAAACTAATGTTGATATTTTCTAAGCTGTGAGGAAACTGAAGATATGGGATAAACTGCAGCTATCCACAGACAGAAATGAAGAGATCTTGCTGTAAAAAAAAAAAAAAAAACAGGGGTGGGGGATATTGGAAAGGATTTTAAAAGAAAAAAAGTTGGAATTGAATCAAAATGGAGACAACAGAAGATGAATACTAAAATAAATATAAAAGAGAAAAACAAAATTGATAAAATAAAAATATTTGTGTTTAAAATATGTGTAAACTGAGATCTATAAAATTAAAATAATTTTTATCAGCTAACTTAAGTTTGGTTATTTTAGTGTAATAAAAATTTTTAGTTTATGCCTTTGAATATACTTTTAATCCAATTAGTCATTTTAATATTTTCCCCAAAATTTATTTTTAGGTTATTGTTGGCATTTAATAAATAAAATGTAATGATTCTGAATACACTCACTTTTTAAAAATTTTACTAAAAATATCTTTTGATGATATTATATTTTCAGATTCTGCTAGAAACCCCTAAAATATTGTGTCTATTGAAATTATATCATGAGTATTCTTTGCGTAGAAATTTTCTTGCTCTGGAGAGAACAGCTGTAAAAGATAAAAATCAAAAGAATTCACTAGTTGCAATCTGTTTCTAAGTTAACAGTTCTTCATCATAAGATTAAATTTGTTAAAAATTTTAATTAAAAAAAAAAAAAAACAATGAAATCAGTGTATCTTCTAAAAATCAAATTTTTACCTTTTGGTTTTCAGACTATTTAATTCATCAAACAGCATTCTCTGCCAAATAACACCTATAATTTGGCAAAGAATATTTAGGGAAAAAAACAAATATTAAACTGATAAGTTGTCTATACTTCTATATTGTTTTATACTGTAATATTATTATGATTTGTATTTACTAATAATCATATATATTTATCAGGAGGATTAATCTATCAAACATAGGTGTTTAGGTGCTATCCTAGTAGCGCAAACCCAACTATCAGGGTTTAAGATGCAGGGTGATTTTTGAATGAGTTATTTTTCTTAATTTTTATTTTTTAAAGTATGCCTTACATAGAGGGAAATATAGCTTTCTACAATTTAAAATAGATGAAAGACTGATATGCATTAAAACAGTTTATTTTAAGGAACTGATAATTGTGTTAAATTTTGATCTCTTTTTTTAAAAATCTACAAAAATAATATACTGACAGGGAAAACATTTTTAACAAATTTAATCATGGGTTTCATGATATAACTTAAATAAACATTAATTAAAAATTAATTTAATCATTTGTAGGATTTAACTTCATTATTTTTAGTACTGAAATCTCATCAGATGTTCTGAAATTTATGAAATTTATTTAAATTTGACTAACTTTGTACACTTTATTTCTGTCTGTGGTTTGTGTTTCTGCTGTGGTAGAATCAAATTTCAGTGTCCTTTTCTTTTGATTGCTAAAGATGAACCTGAAAACTCAAATTGTGTTTGACAGATGATATATATATATATATATATATGCATGTATTCAATATATTTGAACAACAGTTGTTCTTTTAAATATGTATTGTTAAAAACAATAGATATACAAAATATCTATTGTTTTTAATAAAACATGTTTAAAAGAACAATTATTGTCCAAATATACTGAATACATACATATATACAAACACACACACATATACTATCATGTTCACTATAGGTCAGAGTTTAAAGCTCAGTTAAGGCACTCCATTAAAACTATAAAACACTGATAACATGACTGACAGTGCAATGAGTTCTTCTCTATCAAAATCTAGCCCTGTAGTGTGAATGTCTGCTGGCATCAGGGGTGGAGATAACAGTATTGATTAAAAAATATGTATATATGATAAATAATAAATTTAAAAAAAAAAGAAGATTGAATTTTAATATTAGTAATACTGAGAGAGGGTCAAACTGTGGGCTCTACCATGCACATAGTCAGGAGAAGCCATAGAAAGATGAGAAAATACCTTCTCGAACATTGTTGTCTTTCAGAATTTTACCAAAAGAATTCCTGAGGATGCGCTGTTCATCTAGATTATGAAATAAAACAGCATCAGAATTTCAATATAAGGAAATTCATTTCGTTCACACATACACATGAACAAAAATATTATGGAAAAAATTATTTGAAATTGAAGGAAAAAATACAAGTGTTTCTGACTAAAAAACATTATATAACCAAGTATTTTCCTTTATAAAAACTTAATATAAAATTAGTGTATATTGATGTAATTCCCTTGTGGAATAACTTTGTTAAATGTATTAAAAAATAACAACCTTGATCCTTTGTAATGACTTTTATGCTTATATAATGATTATGCATTATTCTTTTCATGTCAGTGTGATACTTGTTAATAATATTACAATATATAATATTTATATTACTTTAAATGTCATTTTTAATTAATATATAATATTCTTCATGTTTCTTATAATACTAGTCTTTGTATGTATGAGTATTTGCAGTAGTTATGGTTACCATACAAGTCTTGTATACGATTACTAATGAACATAAAACACATAGTGTCACTTTAATTAATCCATTAAATATCTTCAAATAACAACTTATAAGATGAGACACACCATGTTTTTATTATATTTATTGATTTGTAAATTAAAAAAAAAACTTTAAACAATAGAAAAATTAAATAGTTCAAACATGAAGTGATGTTATTTAAATGATGCAATATGCAAAAAAAAAAAAAAAATGATTGTTTTTATACCTATAGAGATTGCAATAAAAGATGCACAAATTATCTCTGCATCCTTATACTCAATGATAAAAATGAAATCCTTTTAAATAAAATCTTGTTGTCTATTCTATTTTATTGAATAAGATGTTCAGTAGATGAAAAATATAAGATTTGTTTAAATTTATTTTTTTATTGGTGAAGTTAAAATTTTCTCCAAGGATTATTGAGATCAGTAAAAACAAAAAATACTTTGTCTCAATAAACATCTGTTTTGCTGAGAGTAAAATAATTGTAATTAATTATATAACTGCAATAGAAACTATTACCAATTTAATTGATTAAATATGAGGAAGTGCTGAAAAGTTATCAATCTGACCCACTTCTTAAAATTAGTATTTTAACAACTAAATATTAGAATACTGATTTGGAAAAGTGGGTCAGTACCTCTTGTATAAGTTTAAGTAGCTTTTAGTAAGTAATTTAAAAAAAACCTAAAATCTACAAAGGAACCAAGTTCTAGGTCTATAAATATTTAGAAGTTAATTAAAAATATAAAATTAATAGTTCTACCTATAGAGAATATGAGACTAAATACTAAAAGTTAAAAAAAAAACAAAAAAAAAACATTAAAATATAAAAATGATATTCAGGTTTATTACTGAAGGGCATTAAAATGCTACCTGAAAAAAATCTCTATAAAATTTATATTTTATTCTATGTAGAATAAAAATGAGATAGTGAGATATAATAAAAAATGTAAAATTAGTAGTAATATTATTAGTATCTGTTGGCTAATATTTTGCAGACCAACATTTATATTGTGAACTTAAAAAATATCTTTTTTAAGGCTAAATTAAACAAGATGATGAAAAAACTAAAATGTGATTTGATTGGTCATTGGTAGTCACATGGTCCCTCAAGCTCATTCCATAAATTTTCAAAAAAGTGAAGAAGTAAAAAACTGTAGACCAACAAAAGAATAAAAAAAATTAATTTTCTGCAAAAATAAATAAATAAATGAAAGTAAAAAAAAAAGAAAAAGAAAAATGTCAACAAAAGAATGAAATGTTTGGGAGCTGTGTTTCTTTTTTTTTTTTAAAGATTTAAGAAATTTGATCACGACAGCTCAAACAAATGAATAAAAACAAATGAAAAAAAAATAGATAAAACATTTTTAAAAATGGCCATCTACAATGAATTGATGTGGTTGAATGATTATATTTTATTTCTATATCTTCCGTAAGGGCTATAAAGTTGGAACAAGAATCTACCTTTCTTTTTTCCCCGTCTCACTGTGAAAAAGGAAAGAATGATGCATTTTGGTTAGTACTGACTGGCAAAAAAAGAAAAAGAAAAAAAAAAATGCACACTGCTTGTCTGCTGAATCACAAAGCACAAGGTCACGTGACAACATACAACCAATCAAAAATCAAACAATCAGAAAGAGTTGCTCTGTCAAAGAATCAAGAAAATTTATGTTGCCAATTAAAGATGTGAACAGATTATTTCTGTTAGGGCAGTTTTAGCTTCTTTGAATTTTCTTTATTATTAAAATTTTGGGGTTTCATTTTAGAAATTAAAAAAATTTAAATACAAAACAACCCTAATTTCTTCAAATGTTTCTAAACAAATTTTTACTTTTCTTAAATGTAATTGTACTAGTTAACAGAATAATTAATTTTTTCATTTCATTAAGACATTCATCGATTATATTTTTGTAGTTTCACAATGTTATTTGTTAATACAACATTATCAAATCTTAAAAACCTTGGATTTTGTCACAAGAAATAAGAGTTGTCATCTATTGTATCTGACAAATTTTAAGTATTTTTTTCAGTAGATTAATCATTGAGTAATTAAAGCTTAGTTTTAATTTGTGAGTCTTGAAGTTAAGCAGGTCTGCATTTTTTAATCATCATTTAGTAAATATATTTTTAAAAAAGTTGCCATGATTTGATGTGGACACTTCCCCTGTTTAAATTTATTTTTTTCACTAATAACCAAGCAAGCATGCAAGAATATTTAGGTTAAATGTCCTCACCATGACATCAGAAATTGAGAAAAACATTGTGAAATTTATGAAAGATGAATGCATTAGTCTGAAATTGTTTGAATTTATTACATGAAGCATTTTCAATGAATAGTTTTGACTAGTTTATTTTACATATTATTATTATTATTGTTGTTGTTGCTGTTTATCAATATGCCTAGATTGTTTTATCTTCTTGGATCATCAAAAAAGCAGCATTAACTTATAATGGAATTTGAATTTGTATTCATGTCCTTGGGGACTGTCTGGTACAGAAAACACTTTACTGATCTGGACACAGAGATAAACTGGTTAGGTACATTTAAATATAGTCATATAGATACCACCTCTCCCATTCAGTGATGATTGGGGTCAAGAATATGTTGACTACCTCACTGTGCAGAAAGGAAAACGGCTAAAAAAGGGCCACCACTTTGTTGCATCTATATCTACATTTTTGACTTATGAAAACCAAACTTGGTTGAAGCATTGTGTCTATAATAGCGTCCATAATAACAAAGATGAGAATAGTAGCTTAAATTAATTAAAGTGTATTGACAACTACTCATCTCAAAATGAAATAAAAAAACATGTCTACTTTTATAACACTAATGCAAACTAAATATATATTTACCTTTCTATTGTATGATAGAATTAAAATTTGGTATTAAATAAATTGAAAAATGTGGATATGTTGAAAAACCAACCT
>OZ010572.1:13664959-13774959 GCA_963932145.1 Acanthosepion lycidas | reverse complement strand
AAATTTGTTTATTGTATATTAAAAAATATGTACTAACAAATGCCTCATTATTTTAAATATTAATTACTTATTAACTAAAGAATATCAGCCATATTTTTCTGATTATTTTCAGACAATATTTCAGAGAATATTTAATATTTCTTGTATTCTAAATTCCTGAAAATTACCAGGCAATGTTTTACAAGCACAAAATACTCTTCTCTGTATAAAAATGCTATATACTTCTACCCAATTGATTGGTTGATTTGTTTTTTTATGGCTTATCAACCTTTGGCAGGTTATTTAAAGCCAGAAAATATTTTTAGATTGAAATAATTTTTTGGAGATAATAATGATTTTACTGATACACGTCCTGTTATTCCTTACACCACCCCACCCCACCCACACATCCAATCTTACAGCACCTGGTATTCTCAAGGTACTGACCAGGTTCAATGTTGTTTAACTTTGGTGATTATTCGAGAACTGGTGTTTCAAAGTGATATGACTGTAAGCCAAGTACTACTGCCATAATTGTAATTTGATAATAGTTCACTCTTTATTAGTTTTTAAAATGCTAATTACTAAACACATTGTATTTTTAGAATTAAGTTTTTAAAGCTTAATACTTTTCTAATATGATGGATGGCTAGATATTTTGCAGAATCATTTTCTGCATTTTTACTCTTGTATATTATTTAAAAAAGGTCATCCATGTTTTTATTGAATTTCTTAGTTGTCACTCTTGATATAAATCTTGTTGTAAACATATAATTTTATTTGTTATCAACCTTTAAACTGCAAATGACTGGAATTTCCATCATTGTAGTTGTAGCTGTATGGCTCAACTGTAAAGGACAGAAACTTTTTATAATATTCAAGTCAAATTTTACAGTCAAATAATGTTTATGATTTTACTGAGGTAGTTTTGGATAAAGCTCACTTATACACTCTCATTCACTCAAATTCAGTAGACTCCTCTGATGTGTATTGTAGCCAAAGTTCTCTAAATGCTAAGTGGTGATGCTGTAGTTTTCATAGCAAATAGGTTTTTACAGGATGGCGTTGCTAGCCCCATGTCCAATCAGTTTTGAATTCAGAGTTGTCCTCCTAGACTGGCTGCCAACCAAGACTGAAGAAACCAGTAAGCCATACTATTTAACCCATAGCTGGAAAGGAGAAGAGATGGATTCATACCTTTGTGCAAAAGTTTATGTAATAAACTCAACTGGATATTGAACTTGTCTCATCAGATCTTGTTCTAAGCTGTTAATCATTACACCACCAGTGCATCCATAAAGCTCTCTAACAGAGATTATATATTGTTCCATTTTAATGTTGTATATTGCTTATTAGCTAAAACCTTGAAGTCTAAGATAAAGTTCAAATCAGCAAGGAAACTAAAAGCATATATTTTAAAATTCATCAACACAAGTTTTTTTTATTTATATTAAAGTTACAAGTACAACTAACCAAATATTATGGAACACCTTGATTTCTTTCTCTCAAAGAGGATTTTTTTTAAAGAATAGCACTCATAGATTTAAAGTTTATCATTTTCTTTTTTTGCCCACAATGAATCGACTGTCATTTTTGTATACATGCTCATACAATTTTCTTTCAGAAGAGAGTCTACCATATTTAAATGATTCTCAAAAGATTCTTAGAATGTGAGAGGAATCATAATTTAGAAGGAAGAAAACTTAAATAGTCTGGAAGAAAACACACACACACACACACACACACATACACACACACACACACACATATATATATATATATATATATGAAAAGGAGAGATAAAGAAGTTAAAAAGTGTGATAGATATTAAGATTTAAAGATTAGTTGAGGCTTGCTCTATACTAAATGCCAAGAAGTCTTTGCATGCCTTTTTTTTAATTTTTTAAAATCTTGTCTAAGCTCATCTAGAAAGGTTTGGCTCCATGCAGAACTGCCAAACTCAGCACATGCTTGCTGCAACTATGAACATTTATTTTCAGACTTTGCATTTCAGATATGAAATTCTTTATAACATTCTTGTTAAGAATCCTCATTGTTATCTCCCCTTGTTATTATGACTCTTCTGAAGCAAAAATTTCCTCAGTTACAGTTAAAAAAAAAAAAAAAAAAAAGGAAAAAAGTGCAGTGAACCAATCAGAGCTTGTGACACATGAACAACAAGCTAATGAGAGCAGTGGACACAAATGTACCTGGTAGATCTTCCTCAGACTCTGAGATCGGTAAACTGCTAAAGGAGGTGGTGTCCCTTCCCGAAAGGACATTTTTGAAACGAGGGGATGGGTCAGCTGTAGGCATCGACTTGGCCAGGTTCACAGAACTCTTTCTTTCAGCTGTGAAGGAAAGAAATGGACATAAAAGAAAAAAAATGTAATTGTTAGTAGGCTTTCATGAGTCCCCAAGAAAAGTACACATTGTTTCTAATTTTGTGTGCATAGGATTCCTGTCAAAAATAAAATTTAAAAAATATTGACAAAAAGAACAAATATCCTGTGGTGATTAAGCAGATCTCATTCTATTTTGTGTGAAAGTCTTTACTGATATATAATTGCAGTGCTTGAAAAGAATTTAAAATGTTTTTAAAGGTAAACTTGTTTGTCTTTAAACCATGAATTGTTCAGACTAATATGAGTTGGTATCAGAAAGTTCTTGGACTAGGATCTTATGACAGAAACCAAAACTTGAATATAGTGATTTCCTAAGTGTAGCTTGGATGTGACACAAGGCTGAAATCATGGGGCGCTCAGTGAGGATCCGTTGTAATGTTTCTAGTGAGACAACTTGCTAACCATTATACCATGTTGAGGTACTCATCCATAGCTTGAATATGAATTCACAAATATTTCTATATTTTTTTGCATCTTACAAGTGATTGATTACCCTGAATGCTAATCTTAACCCTACACTCAAAGAGCCTTGAAACACAATTGCCACAAATTAAAAACTTTTCAAGGATATTTATCAAAAACAGATAAAGAATTTTGAGGATCATAGTAGCAGATTTTTTCAAGCTTCACATAAAAGTTGATGCAAGCATATTGCTTGGAATTTGTCAGCCATCATGAAGCACATCAAGCTGTTACAACATAATGCTAGGAAACTGTCGTATAGTAGAAAATGAATAGACATCATCAGACTCATTGGTTGACTGACTCAGTAGGCTGGGTATCAGTAAGTGTTTAAATGCATGCATATTTCTGCTGGACAGTTCAATTACACCATATAGAGTTTGAGAACTTTCCAATATCATCTTGTACTCACACCATAGTTGGTCATATCAGTATTTTTTCTTAAATTCCTTAGGCATACAAAAATGTTTCAACAACAGAGTTTTAAATATAAGTATCAGAGTTTTAAATATAAGTATCAAAGATTCCTGAAAGCAGAGTTGATATATAACTGTAACTGAAGAAAAAAATGTCCAGGTGCAAACTATGTCAAATTTTATTATTCAAGTCAATGTTTTCATGTTAAAATTGGTATCAACCAATTTATGTTGGTAAAGGTTTTAGGATGTATTTATATTTATATGAGTATTATAATGTGTAAAGTTCAGTGTATAAAATCTATTCTTATTATAAATATTGATAGTAAATTGTTTTATGGATGATTCTGGTTTTATTAGACTTCAGGTTTTGTTAGGCAAACATGAATTGTTACAAATAAATTCAAAATATATAGATCACAGAAAATATATTTTAGCATATCTCATATACCTAAAGTAATTATAATTTAACATAGGCTTGTTAATATATAAATATACATAAATACACTTATAGCAAATACTATGTAATGATGGTAAAAGTACTGTTTAGTATATTTGTAATAAAATGTTTAAATTTATTCAATACAATTTAAGTTTTTCTCTGATCTTCATAATGGTTTTAAGTATGGTCAACATACTTATAAATTCAAAAGAAATTTTTTTTTGTTATTTTTAAATTCTTCAACAGCTCCTTCTATCTATCTATCTATCTATCTATATATATATATATATATATATATATATATATAATATATACTCTGTATATACTGGTGTATCATGTAGCCTTTGAAGAGATAATTTTGAAGCTACAGTAAACAGATATATAGTTTGGACAATGGTGTAGTCAGGGCCAGCAGTACATACACTAATTTTATAATTCATGTATGATATGCCCCCCTTAAAATTAACTTCAAAATTAGGCTTTCAAAAATTGCATGATACGCAAGTATATACGGTATATATATATATATATATATATATATATATATATATATATATATATATATATATATATATATCAGATCCATAAGTGGAAAGGATAATCCAAGTGGTTCTTTTTAATATAAAATATTAAAAAGATAGATCCGTAGAGAGCTCAATGTATAGATACAGAGCAATAAGATATACAAAAAAAAAAAGCTTAACTCATCACGAAAATACAAAATTTTGTGATGTGTTAAGTTTTTCCTTATATAATTAAACTGTTTTTGACAAGGTATATCTTGTCTAGGAGACAGTTATATTTAAAGAAATTGCTCTATACACAGTTAAAAAAAATTGACGGAAACCATGGTAGCAGAAAGGGTTGGTGTTTATAATATTTTAGATATTAGATAGCAATATATATTATAAACATTCATGTGGCAATTGTTTTCAATCTATGCTTGATGATTGCCATGTGCATGAAACTCAAACTTGAACTAAATGCTGAGAAACAAAATGTATATTTGTTATTAGTATAAAATACTCAGTTATTTTGCAACAAGCATAGCCTTAACCTTTATCTCTCAGTATTTCACTTCATTTGTTGTACAAAAAGTTTATCCCACCACTGAAGGTGACTCTGATGCCTGAATTTGAATATGTTTCAATTCATTGTTATGTTGTCTTATCCTGCTATGGCAACAGAAAACACCTTCGAGTGAAATTCACAGTAAGGTTACTGCAATTGAGAAACCTTGAAAAAGAATGCAGTGGAAAAGGAAATAATATTAATTACATATATATATATATATATATATATATATATAATGGGGTGATAAAAAAGTGGCTGGCTTGGCTCACTTAAAAAAAATTACCAAACATCAGAATACTGATTTGGTGGAGTGGGTCAAGCCAAAAAATTTTCAGCACCAACTGAAATATTTGTTGTGTGTCTGCATGCATACGTATGCATGTATAAGAGAGAAAACATTGTACTCATGTATGTATGTATTTGACAATTTGTGTTAAAAGAACTGTAAAACTTTCAGCTAATTTCACCCGTTGCAGGGATATAAAGACAGTCAAACCTTTGTAAGAGAAATTTGCTGTTTTTTCTTTTTAAATTTAAAAATACAAGAAAAAAAAAAACAAAAAACAAGGAATATAAAAACTGAACTGGTAAACAAAAACTTTTACATATTGAAGACTTTTTTTTTTTTAAATCAGAACACAGCTTGTTTGGCAAAATATGCCTGATAGACAATCATTGTACCAAATAGCAATAATCTACAGTATTTATGTTAAATATTTATCTTATGAAAAATTATAATACAAGGGGGTGATGAAAAAATTCTCAGCATGAGAAAAAAATCAAATTCCTATTATCTAAGCAATTGACAAAAAACAATGCATCAGTTTTTATTTTTTTGGAAGGCTTCTTGGTACTTTTCAGCACCACCCCTTGTATTAAATCATTAACTCCTTTCTTTAGTTGAAATAATATTTTTTTCTGTCAAATATGACAGAACAGAATCATTTTTAGTTATATTGGTAGGTTTATATTGAAAAATAATTTTTCTTTCTTGTTAATCATATATCACTACTAAACATTGAATTATATTTGAGCCTCTGGGGTCAAGTTCTTGAAAACTTCTACTTAAAGTGAAATTCATGTGTGTTATTATTTCAAATACAAACATCTTGTGTAGCTTTTTTGTTGCAGTTTTTATTAGTTTTGCTGATATAGATATATAACTGGATCATTATTAAAGAAATTAGCATTCTTATCTATTTTGTTTTTATTGCTTTTGGTAATAAATTTTTTTTTTTTACTATTAATTCAATGTTCAGACTCAGTATCAAAATTAAATAAGATTTTTAATTTCTTTATAAGTACTAAAAACACCTGTCTCATTTTCTGTTTTATAAACAGTGATTTTGCAGCATAAAAAAACTTTAGTTTCTTTTTGGTTACAGAAATAAAAATTAAATGATGAACTAGGATAACATTACAAGTATGCAAACTCTCAAGCAAAGTTCTGGAAAATTAAAATAATTGAAAACCAAAATCTTTTTTCATGGAGATTGTCTAATATCAAAGATAACATTCAGATTTAAAACTTGATAAGATGTGACCGACATTTAAGTCAATTTTAACTCGGTTTTATGTCAATGTTAAACTTGCTTGCTAAGTTTTATTTTTGTCACTTTGAGGACTGTGGGATTGTCAAAAAGAGCCTCAGATACCCTTATGAGTGACAGTGATGGACTGGAGAGTTAGAGAGAGAGAGAGAGAGAGAGAGAGAGAGAGCATCTGTCATTATCCATACTTCAAAAAGCAGAACTGTTGCAGAAATTTGTGATGAATCTGTTATCTTAGTGAAGATTACAGTTTTGGAACAAAAAATAAAAAAAACAACAAAATGTTGAAGTTTTATAGTTAGAGTGATGATTTGAAACTAATGAAATATAGAAAAAAGGTAAAAAAATAACGGGTTTGTTCTGTTATGTATCAGTGGCAACTCTCGGTCATCAATGTTTGTCGGACTCATTACAATCTTTAACAAAATATACAATTGGTATAACTTAGATACTAAAATGATTCCTTTACTCTAACTAGAAGATATAATTTAAAAAAATCTCCGTGCATGAAATTAAAAAAAAAACACTTTTTGGTATATTAATATTAATTGTAATAATTCTATAAAAATAAACATTTATTTTAAAAAAATTTCCAGACATGTAAGTGAGGACAAAGTCTTTGATATGTTTGTCTGTTTCTTGTCCCCTTTCCACTTTTATTGTTTTATAGCCTTGTTATCAAGTCACTGGTGGTAGAGATAGGAACAGTTGTTGTAGGATCAGAAAGTAGAAATATATATTTCACTCACTGAGACTAGGGTGTGGATAGAGGAGTCTTCCTTTTTTTAAAGTCAGGAACATTGTGTGTGGGTCAGTGTGCATGTGTATGTGCGTCTGTGGGCACATACATAAACCTAGTTAATGTGTTTATGTATCTGTCTGTTAATTATTAGTTTAATGTACCTGACTGATACCATATTTCTTCAACACTATCCCAGTCACACTCTTCAACCCAACCCTCCAGTCAACGAGTTAAGGCTGCCACTTTCTTCAATTTTTGCTGACTTTAAATCAGGCTAAATTTAATTTGGTCTTTTTTCAATTGATTCATTCTGTAAAAAAACGTTATACTGTATGGAATAAATTATTTAAAATGGACATTTCGAAAAAAATAAGGTGAAATAAAACATGGCATACAAGTCATTGGGGATTATTTAAAGATTATTTATAAAATTAAAGCAAGAAATACATTGCTTATTAAGTTGATAGGTTAATAGGGCTCAGGTTTACGCAACCTGACTAGACATGTCAATTTTATTTCATTCTTTTTTTACTTACTTTTTTTCTTTATTATGAATAATATCAACAAAATGTGTTTTGGTGAATATTTTGAAACATGGAGTTAAAACAATTAATTTTGGACCCAGGTCAAATCAAGAATGAAAATGATGCACTACGAAAGATTTTTGTTGCTTTGAAATAGATATACTTAAATATTGACTCAGAATCGCCACTGATACATACATACGTACACATATTTTTATAGATACAATTATTGAAATAAGTACTCTGTTTAAATTTACTTTAAATTTACTTAAATAACTGTATCTATAAAAATAATGCATAGACAGAATAAATATATATATATATATATATATATATATATATATATATATTGCCATTTCAAAATATGTCTGGTCCCAAGGGATTTCCAGATAAGGGATTGTCTACTGTATTATTATAATTGGGCTTGTTCCACTCTTCGCTCGTTCATACAACTGTTACATCCTGCCAATACCTCATAAATAATGGGCTATTCTTTTTTGATTGCATTGAAAGAGGGGAAACATCATACTCTACTTGATTTCAGTGAGAAAATGAAAGAAAGAACGAAAGAGTGTTTAACAGCCATTTCAGCAAAATAGAGAAGTTGTCAGTTTCAAATCTTTTCATTTGTACCCCCTTACTTCTTAAAATAACAACCAGCAGTCATATTTATGATTATTATTGCAATATTTTGTTAAAGTTGTTAAGCTCAAATATTTAACTACACAATACAATAGGGTAATTTCTACAGATATTTTATGATCGTAGAACTTGTCATGAGCTGACTTAATCATTAACTTAAGAATTAAGATTCATCAAAAGTAGGAAAACTGTTTAATTTTCATGGGTTAAGACCAGTTACAATTACTGCTGATGTTAAGAGAAAACTGAGCTTCAGCATCATGCTATGGTTATCTCCCTTGCTATTGTTTTTTTTGATCAGCCCATAATAATCATAGTCATGTTAATGGAGGAAGAAAGTTTTCTAAAAAATGGATTAGATGCATGAAGTGAAGAAAATGAAAAAAATATAAATTTCCCAAAGAAATAAAGCAAGAAAAAAAAAGAACCAACTTACATTCTGGATAGTTCTCCAGTATATTTGGATAATCAAGGTCCCAGTTTGGTTTTTGTATTGAATCTGTATCTGATGCAGAGTTGGAGGGTGGTGGTGGTGGGAGGGAGGGGGCAATACTGGCACAATTGCGTGGATATGGGCTGAATGTCTGCAAATGGTCAAATGTATACACCGGAATATTGTTCAGATTCTCCAGCTGATCGGCCGCGCTGCCGTAGTTTCGAACTGCATCAAAGTTGTTGAGTGTGTTTAGGGAGTCGTGGTTGCTTGGGGTATAGGAGGCAGGGCGGTTCGGTACTGGCGGCGGTTGAGGGCTGGGGCATCTCTGTGGCAGGTTCAGCTCATTGTTACTCAGTTTGTGCTGCTTCAGCTCATCGTGAGCGCTGTTCAGGATGACATTGTCTGCCAAGCGGGAACGTGTATGGGGTGGTCGACGCCGTGCTTGCTTCTTTTGATACCAAAAGCGGACACCTATCAACAGGATTACGATAACAAACAGACCACTAACGGCACCTGCAATTGAAAAATAAAGGAAAGTAGGGTTATATTTATAATGGCAAGTCTCTTCAGGATGTAGGTGATCATGGCCCTCCACAGACTCCTCCTCTTTTTTTTTTTATCTGTGAATTGACATTTTCAAAATTTTTTGTGGTTTTCTGTTGCCTTCCCCATGGTTTGGAATTCAGTGTTTTCCTTTTCTTAAACTGGTTGCCACCCAAGGCTAGAGAGCCCAGTCTACCCTGCTATTTAACTTCTAGCTGGGGAAGAAGATACTCATGCCATTTTTTAAAGGCCTTAATGTGAAAGTGAATGCAACAGGCTACTACGGAATTTAAAACACTGTTTGGCAATTCCACAACCATATTGATTACGAATCATATTCTTTTAGTTCCCTATTTTGTTTCTGCCGATGTACATCATGCATTCATGCCATCTCTCAATATCTGATTGACTATGTGATCATATGTAATAATAATGAAAGAATCTGTGTTTGCTTGTTACATACAAACTGTTACAGGTATAAAGACTATCAAATGAAATCCTGTATTTACCCATACTGGGTATGACAATAAACTACATCAGCATCCCGGGTAAGCCGATAGACTGCATCCAACAGCAAAGCCTCTGATCAGGAGGTTTTGAGGAGCATGAGACCACCTCTTAATTGCTGGTGTTCCTAGATCCATCCTGACACGGGGTGGTAGCACCTGTTAGGGTCCAAGCTATGGGCAAATAGTTAACCCCCAAACTGTGGTCAAAACATTTTGAAAGTATAAAAATAGGTTTTAATACCAGAAATACTTTGTAAAAAATTATTACCAGCAATACATTATTACCAGCAATATGTTTCTGAAAAAAAAAAAAAAAAAATTACCAGCTATACACTTTTTGAAAAAAATATTCCCAGCAATACATTTTTGAAGAAAAAAAAATATTACCAGCAATAAATATCCTGTCGGCATTAAATAACCCATTGAGGTTGATATGTCACAAAACAAACCAAACCTGTATTTACCTCCTGGCTCCTCAACAGGTGGATGTCCAGGTATTGTAATAGTTAACATTTTGGAGAGAGAAATATTTTTCCTCTAATGAGAATTTTGAAAGTTGCCAAAGTTCATTAGATTCATATTTGCCCAAATATTCCTGGAAAAGGCATGAATCCATCTCTTCTTCTCACCAAAATGAGTTAAATAGCAGAGTAGACTGGATTCTTTAACCTTGATTGGCAACAAGTTTAGAACAAAAACAACATTGAATCCAAAACTGATTGCCATACTAGCAAACAGACAGGAGCTATTTAGTCTGGGTTTGTAATTTATCTAGAGATGATGACACAATAAAAACACCCATCCCCCAGCAAAATTGTTTATAATATTAGCTGACAGTTCCACTTGGGTGCCATGTTGCAAATCCCAGTTCACAAAAAGGAAAAAGACAAGGATGGGCATGGCAGCTTTGAGTGCTTTTTCCTTTCATCCTGAATTAATGAATTATCAATTAGTGAGAAAGTGAGGGATTATTTGTAAAAAGAATTTCTCCTTTCATAAAAAGGTCACCTCAGGGTGAACACATAGGCTTGAAACTGCTAGGAATCAGAAATTTCTCTTCCTTTTTCTCAAACACTTCCTCTCTATCTAACACTGACAAGTAGTCAGCAAAATTTCTCTACCAATGACAAAAGCAGTCAGTACAGACTGTATACAATGCAGTGGCAGATATACTATGAAACTAATGAAGCTTGAGCTTCATGGCCCCTAATTACAGAGAGGCCGCTAAAGTAACTTTTTTTAATGAGTGAATCAATGTTCTTTTTTTTTTAGTGTTTGATATTAAAATCAGGCGAGTTTAGTGATAGAATCCTAAACCAATGGGCTGAAGTAGCTAATTCTGGCCTTAGAATATGCTCTAATACTCATTTCATATAGCCTTAAAATTCCCCAGTAATTTGGTCAAATTTCAAAATTTTCTTGGTGGCTTGCAGTGCCCAAACCTCTAGCTGTATGGGTTCATTGGGCTCATCAGAATTTATTCATAGCCTACATGAAGGCAGTTGGATCCTTGAATCTATTGTTGCTGGTTGTGACCCCTATGCCCACCTCATATCTATTTAAGCTTCAGGACTCCAATGATGTAGGTCTGTCACTGATACAATATAAAAAAATTTTCTTCTAATGAAAACACATTTAAATATTCAGTAAGTGGCAATGACAGTCCAAATTTGTTATGGTAATTTTCTAAGCATAGCAAACTGTGACACAAGGCCAAAACTATGTGGCACCCAGTGAGGATCGAAGTGACTACTCAGTCATAAATTGATCCAGCAAGACAAGCTTGCTAATCATTACACCATGTCGGAGTGCCCAGTCTAAATTTGTTATGTCGGTCTCAAGAAAGCTGTGGAATTTAGCAATGCAACCAACTTGACTCATTATAGAAGAATGACAGTAGTCAGTAAAGACCCTTTAGAGTCACACACCCACTCATATGATATGAAAATGTCACATGACCCATTACTCACCAATGATAATAATGATTTCTTTTTGGGTGATTCCATATCTGTTGGATGAAATGTTTGGTAAAAGAATTTCCTCACAATGGGTGCCCTTGGTGTCTGAACTGCAGTTGCAGAAATAGGAGCCTGGGCCATTGTAACATGTGCCGCCATTTTTGCATGGGTTTTGGGCACACTTGTCAGATTCATATTCGCACAAGGGACCTGTTAAAGAAAATAAAAGAATGGAACAGCATGCAAGTATTTTGTAAGGCAATCATCTATTTTTTTAATCATTTCACCCCAAGCAAGGCAACAAAGTCACTAAAACACTAGAGGTTACTGAGTCTGAAAGATTATAGGAAAAAGGAAACATTAAGGAGAGAGAACAATAAAAGAATAGGAATTAAGAAGACAGAAGATATCGATTGGCATTACATTTAAATTTTTGAAAATCGAGGTTGACTAAAAAGCAAGAAACCGGAAGAGAGTTTCACAAGCGAGAAGTGTGAGAAAATAAACTCTTAGCCACTTAAAAACTTACAGTTACATCTAGCCATTTCAACTTTAAAATGATGAGATCTTGCTGCCAATCTAGTATTGTGCTTAAATTCATGAACTCTGGGTACCATAGAGGAGAGTTCATTAGAGAATTTACCATGAAAATATTTATAGAAAAGGCAGAGGGAGGCTACTTTATTTCAGTGGGAAAATGACTGAAGTTGAGATGCAGGTCAGGATGAGTTATATTGCAGATTCTTTTTCGGATTTTATCAAGGATCTCTAAAGCAGCATCAGACCATATGTGGCAGAAATATTCTAAGCATGGATAAATGGTAGACTTATAAATATGTAAGATAGATTCTGGAGAGAAAAACTGCCTGGTACGATGCAGTGAAACAACTTTCTTAGCAGTAAACCTCACAACTGATTCAATATAATCTTTCCACTTCATGTCAGTGAAAATCGTTATGCAAAAAACAGGAACATGACATGTACTTTAAAGTGTAAAAATAAATGTAAAAAAGAAGATTAACGTCATAGATTCAATTGTGATTACTTTTCAAAGAGGAAATTCACAAAAGAAAATTAAATAAAAAGATAATTTATATAATTAAATATAGAAATTTTGTTAATTTTTGAGTTTTGCATTTATCCCTAGAATCTACAAAACCTGATGAATCACAATCAATAAAACTGCTGGAAAACATTGTAGATTTAAATATACACCAGTTCTCCATGTCTATAATTTTGTATATACACATATATTGAAACACTCGTGTATATAAAAAATATGCAAACTAAATATTGAAACAAACACACATGTACACAATTACATTTTTAAATATACAGTTGTACACAAACATACTAACATGTGTACAAAAATACATATACATGTGCATATAAGAACATATATACATGTGCATTCATGTATAAACACATGTACATGAAGGTACATACACATACATAAACATACACACATGTATAGAAAAATACACACAAAATCTAATTGATGATGATTGATAAAAGCTATAAATATTCAGACATTGGAGAATTTGTATTTAAACGTTCATTGGAAACCAGAAAAATAGTGAAGAACACTAATAAAATAATGAAGACTATCAAAGAATACCAAAAAATATTGAAGGATATCAAATAACAAAAATAACAAAGATCTTGCACTGGCCTTTTAACCAAATTGCATAAATGAAAAATCGCTGCCCAAATACATTTGTTTTTTATGGTTTATCAATCTTTTGCAGGTTATTTAAAGTCAGAAAACATTTTTAGATTGTAAGATTTTTTATTAGTGGTACGAGTCTTACTAATTAACCCATAGCTGGGGAGAGAAGAGAGATTTACACCTTTCCTAAGAGTGTTTGTGCATGTGAATATAACGAACCCAACTGGAATTTGAACTTGGCTCTCTGATTAACAATTCTGAGCCATTATCCATTTAATCACCTGCACATCCAAGCTTACAGCATCTGGTATTTCCAAGTGGTCACCCATCCAGCTACTGACCAGGTTTGACACAGTTTAACTTCAGTGATTGTACTGAAACCAGTGTTTCAACATGATGTTGCTGTAAGCCCCTTGGGGATACGCACACATACAAAACATGCACAAACATGCACATACATATACACAGGTATACAAATATACATATATTAATCGACTTAGAAGAAAAATGTTGACATTACAATTGATATCTGATGTTTTTTCTCTGCTCAATAAGGCAATCCAAAAAAGATGAAAAAAAAAGATTATTATTTAATACAAACCTTCATAATGGCCAACACACTGGCAAATGGCTTTGTCAGGTCCTTCAATACAATTGGCACCATTTCTGCAAGGGTTAGTTGCACAATAATAGCCATATTCACAGCGCCGACCTTTCAAACCTCCAACACATTTGCACCAGAAATCATTTGGAAGGACAGGGTTGTTGCGACAAGTACCTACAAAATGTCACATGTCAAATACAAGGAATGTCTTAAGGAAATACAAATAACAAATTGCCAGAAGGAAATGGAAAATTCTATGCCTATTCACTCTATGCTACCTGTTAGCAATCCTTGTATTTTTTCTAAGAACTGAAAATCCCTTAACATAAATACTGAATGGCAAAACTTGATAAAACAAATTTGATATCAAAAACTGGAAAATCAAGGTTTGAGTCACTATTTTTAAGGGTTAATGTTACTAATGTTGCTTTATTGTTTCAGCTATCTTTAATGTGAAAACATAATAATAATACATTGATAGTCAACTCAAAAAATCAGGTTGTTTGCAAAAATCTGTCAGGTGACTCCCAAAAGATGGAAGCAATAGGTTTACTGCAGCTGAAATTATAGTCATTGTGAATCCATCATTTTGTTGATGGCTGCATAGCATGCCAGGGCTACATATAGTTTTGAATTCAGAATTGTCCTTCTATTAAATTAGTTGCCAACCATGGCTAGTAAGCCCAGTCTTCACTGTTTTTTAACCCATAGCTGAGGGAGAAGAGTAAATGTAATGAAAGTGTTAATGTGAATGTAATGAAGTTGTTTCATTTAGATTTCAAGGAATATTTTCCAGACTTTGAAAGGCTTTTATATCAGTGGTTTTTAAATTCATTTTTGTGTAATTTGACTGAAATCCCTGACAGTTTTAATTGTTTCATGGAACAAATAATCACATTCAGGTTCGTTATAATATTCAAAATTTATTAATTAAAATAGCTAAGACGTAAAGATTTTAGAGGTATCTTAAAAATATGAAGTGATCAACAATTCTACATCAAAATGGCAGGCTCCAGGAAAATATTCCAAAAATAAGGTTTAAAATAAAATAAGATTAGAAATTTATGGATGGTGTAAAAAACAGAAAAAAAACAAAACATATCACTATTTATCCGAGTAAATTAAAAACTTTTGGCATATCTATCAACTGAAAACAGATAAGTAAAAACTTTGAAACTAGTCATAGTCAGTCAACTCAAAAAATCAGGTTAATTGCACAAATCTGTCAGGTGACTCCCAAAGATGGAAGCAAAACTGCTAGAGATCAAAAGACTTGCCAACAACTGCACTGGGACTGTAATCCTTTCCTGACTTAGTTATACAAATAAGACAGGGGAGGTAATCTGGTTGTCTTACCACACTCAACTAAAACGTATTTTACTTCTGTTTGACTCTGTTGAATTTATGTAGGTATATTTGTAAATTCAAATGATTTATTTAACAGGTATACCGGGCCATGTTTTCTTTTCTTTTATTATTGTCTGGAATTCGGACATGTGGATATGTTATATGTATAACAAAAACAACTGGACAAAAGAATTTCCAAGAAATATGCTCTGCATACATTTGTTCCCAATTTTGATGAACTCATCAAAAAGTTGGATCGGTGATGTTTTTTTCATTAGTTAGGTGATGAAAAAAAATTCATTTTCAATAATTTCTGACATTTTTTTTGACATGGTTCTTAAAACAATGTTTTACTAACATTGAATAAAAAGTATTTTCTGTTGAGAGTTTTTGGAAAATAAAAGATGAAAAAGTTGGCTAAACAATGTTAGAAACATTTACCCTCAACTGATGGTGGCTTATCATCATTAAGCATTTAATATTTGTCTAAAACACTTACTAGACATTGGAAGTCACACTGAAAGCTTAAATGTGCAAGGTACTACCAATAACTTTTGGTAACTTAAGGTACAAAATGGTTTTTCTAAAAAAGATGTATAAAATGTTCTGAAATGGAAAATGCTTTGTTTGTTTGTTCTGTTAATTCTTTAAAACAGCCTTTCAGAGACAAGTGGTAGACTGCCGAGTGACATTTGAATAGGGAGAATAACTCTTTAAAATTAATATTCATAAGCAGGGAATAGTTGTTTCCCTTTGATTTCAAATAGGCTCAGTCATTTTGATACATTACGCTAGTAACTTGGTACACAGACACATTCTATTAGCATAAAATAATTCATTATTTGGCACTGATGACCTTGCTCACGGGAATTTTTTTCTTCAAGTTGACGATTTTGGAAGAGACTTTCATAGTATTGTAATCAAAAATCGATCTCTTTGAGAATAAATAAAAAAAAAAAAAAATTAAACATGGTTGCTTACCTCCGTTGAGGCAAGGGTTATCTGCGCAAGGGTTAGTATCAACTTCGCATCGGCTTCCTTGGAAACGTGGTGCACACACACATGTATAACCGTTGCGACTTGTAGTAATGCATTGACCTCCATTCAAGCAGGGGAAAGTAGAACAAGGATCTGTATTAAACAAAATATAAAAACAAAAAGAATGTTAGATTCGAAGGAACTTATAAAAAATTGTTTTTCAAAATTCTGAAATGCTTTAATTCTTTTAATTATATTCCTTGTCGGGCCCATAAAAAATAAAAATTAATTATAGTGCAAAAAATAATTATAACAGTTATAATTATCATTAATTTATACATTAAACCAATGAGAATCGACCCCACTTTTCTCCTTTACACACGCAAACACGTGACAATCTCACTATCGGACAAGCAGTACACACGGACAGATCATTAACACGTGCGTCAACAAAAATGTCATCTCCCTTTCCTTTTACAGGCCATAATAGTAACATTTATCTTTTAGCACTCAACAAAAATTCGAAGTAAGAAAACCCCAGGCAATTCTAGTATTTTTCCAACTAAATTATCTGGACACACATTTATAAAAAAACAAAACAAAAATCACACGAGAAAAACTGTATACACTTATCTTATTCTTCTGTCGGATTTTGATCCATATTTAATTTGACACCAAACACAAAATTTTATTCAATATTACTGTCTCTCTTTTCGCCAACACCACATAACAACAAGATAATAAATAATAATCATTTTGTTGTTTCTACGTCTTGCTGTTTCTCATTTTTACGTGTATTTTTTTTTAATATTTATAATTATTTACTCAGAGTTATAACTCACACCCTCAATGTGATATTTCCGGTGTGGATCCAGTGTCAGGTCCTGGACCCAATTCTTTTCCTCAGCAAAACAATTTTTTAAAAAAATATCTAGATTAAAAATAACCCCCAAAATCATAAATTAATCTTAAAAACAAAAACTACATATTTTGTTTTCCTCTTACGCGGTGAATACCTATCTTACGGAGAGAGACAAGTAAATTCTAATATAAATTATCTTACTAGAACTTACCTCTATAAAATTTCTGTAAAAACAATATTTTCTGTAAGACATATATATATATATATATATATATATTAATTGTTCAACATCCAAGGATCACTCAAGGTCGAGATTTACTGAACAAAGTGTTATGAGCACAAGACGAAGAGGAGGTAAGAATTGCTGTTTATGAGGCTATGTAGGTGAGTTAACGGTTTGGATTAACCCTAGAATTGAAGAGGTTAAGAATTGTAGTGATCGGGGAAAAATCGTCTCTGTAGTCCGCTTCACAGTTCTTTTAACTTCTTACCATTGGATCAGGAAGGAAATGTGAATAGATAGAATTATAGAATATATCTCATTAAAACATTTGCCATGTAGAGAGACTTGCGACGTTTTGTCTGTAAAGTGGAAAATAATTAATCATCCAGAAAGCGGCATAGACGATTCTAAAACAGGAAAAAGTGAAGACTGGACAGCTCCAGTCCAGATACGGCAGCAATACTAAAATTTTTGGTTTAATCTGGCTCTTGTAAAGGCAGAACATATCAGGAGGAGTCAGATACTTACTAGAGCGGTACAAAGAAACGACCATTTTTCCTGTATCGTGTATACAAGTTTTTGCTTGAGTGAACTTTAGTTCCATTATTAGGCTTAACGCCAATTGGGACTAAAAAGTCTCTCAAGAAGGAGGATCCTTGAGATAACAGCCATTCATCATGATACGATTTTCAAAGTTCTTTTTGTCATTATAATAAAACTAAAAAACAACTTGAGTTTCCTATTCCAGCTACATAGAACTGACCATAAGCTAAACATTTGAATAATTTTCTATTATTATTAATAATAATAATGATGATGATGATTCAGCAAACTTACCATTTTTCTTACTTTCACAGTGTGTATATCTGTGTGAGTTAGTGTGACGCGCATGCGTGGTCTCACTGACACGCAGACGAATGATAAGGGAGTTAACTTTATCGGAAATCAGCAATGGAAATTTTCCAATTTTCACTTTCGTATGAAGGGAGAAAAAGGTTCAATTTCCATTCTTAGATAAATCATAAACATTCATAAATATATTTGTATATATATTTTAACTTTATACATTTATTTTCCAAAATCAAATCAAATTCCAACTCACCGCTGTCACCTTTTTCCCAAACATTGTCTCGGCAGTTAAATTCAATTTTGTGGAATTCTTGGGAAGTGGCGACTGCATTCCGGTCAGTGAACGGCAGTCGGATATTGTGCAGCCTCAAGTCTTCCATGCAACCTTCGAAGCCTTTGTTAATGTTTCTGAATCCGTTAGGAAAGGTCTCCACTTCGGCTCCAAAATAGACGTTGTTGCTACCCAAGTTGAGAACGTCATGCTCGCCAGGTGCACTGGACCAAGCCGTGTAACGTCCGTCCAAGTTGATGGTGGCCGTGTTTCCCATACGTTCCACAAAGATCGTATGCCAGTCCCCATCACTGATCTTGCGAGGGAGTTGAACACGGCCGACCCCACTTCCACATTCAAATCTGTATTGTACCATTCCGTTATAGAGCTGAAATAAAACATGATTTATAAATTAGTTGAAATTTTTTAAAAGTTACGTTTTTTGTATAGTTATTTGTAAACATTTTCATTTTCCTTACACATACACACACACGCGCGCGCGCACACACACAAAATATGACTATAATTATTGATCATGCAACGTGGTACCACTTATTAGTAATGAAATATTCCGTTGTTATGGTAGCACGAAGCAATGGTGCTACACGAAGGAAACATGCCTCGAGGTACCATAACAATGAAATATTACTAAATAGTGAGACTGAGATTCTAATACCGTGATATTTGCTTCTTTTGTTTTGTGAATTTCAGTAGTTTTACGTTTAATGATTTGCAAAGCAAAATTATTTCTTTATGATTGGTGATTCTGAAGAAATAGTTATAGTAAGGGAGGTAAATCTGAATTCCTTGTTGAATTAATTTTTGTTAAATGGAACCTGAGAATGTAAAATAATATATAGTTATATTGTCGAGTTATCACCTCCTAATTTTCGAAACCGCTACTAGGGTCTCTCTCAGGACTATACATACTCTGCAATAATTTTTTATCATTTCTCTTTTTTCCTTTTTCACTCAGGGACGGCAAGATGTAGGTCGAACGAGGAAAACGCTTTCTCACTAAGGAACACACTCACGCACACACATTGCACTTCATTTTCTCTAGGACTTTCTCCTACACCAAACTACACACACAATTCACTAGTTTAAATGTTTTCATCATTCACGTTCATTGTTCAGTAACACGCAACACTGTTCTAGTTGCTTATGTATACCCTTGTTCTGTTAATACATTATTATTAAAAAAAATTATATCAAGAGTACCAAAAATTCTTTTACAACTACGTGGTACCAACATATTATGATTAGTATTATTATTTTTCACAATAACGTATACAGAAATGGCACGTCCCTTTCTAAATATTTTTGTAACTTAAAAAGAACTTGTTAAAACCCTTACGGAAAAATGAAAAAAAAAATATATATATAAGTTGTACATCTCTAAATGAACCCTACTTCTTATGTTTACATGAAAAATTACAAAAAATCAAATTTGCTGACAAAAAAAAAAAAAAAAAAAAAAAATCCCTGTTAAACGAAATGAGTTAATTAACTGTAAATTGCCAACAGAGTTTATTTTTACCTTAAAATATATCTAAATTAAAGAAAATTTTTTTTAAAAATATGTATTACCATTTCTTATAGCCATAATCTATTAGTATATAATGCTGCACCCACTACAGGTACTTACTTTATTTTGTTTATTCAGATTAAGTATTGGTATGTACTGCCACCTAGTTAGTATTATTAACATCGTATATAGATGTTCCACATTTTTAATTTTATTTATTTTTAAATATTTAGAAAGGGACATGCTATTTCTGTATACATTATTATTAGTATATATATATATATATATATATATATATATATATATATATATATATATATATATATATATATTGGTTCTTGTCGTTTCTTTATTTCCTTACGTGGACTCCCATTCCGACATGTTTGTTGTGGGCATTTCAGAAGAGACGCATATTTATCTCTCAACGCATACACTGGCTCGCAACAATATGATAAATCCAAATATATAAAACACTATAAACATACATATGTGTACATATTACTAAGTTTCGTAATCACCGTTTTAATCATGATTCCATTTTGATGTGCTTTATTATACATTGCAGGTTCTTACAATGTCTTACCTCTAATATACTGTAGTCGACAGTTCCACTGGCAAACATTAGGTTTGCGTTTTTCTGTCGTGTTTTTATTTTCATTGACACACTTAATCGGTTCTCGAAGCCATGTTTATCCACCAGTGTCCATCGGGCGTAGCTACGCCCAGCAAATGTCATTGGTCTATTATCTGTAAAGAGAAAGAATATTTTATAATGAATTAATGTTCCACAATACTTTCATGATACGTCCTTCTTCCTTCCCGAACTTTTAGACCGCCCTGTAGAGTAAAGAGCCACACTAAATGGTACCACTGCAGCTTCAGTCGCAAATAGGTTTTAGAGGGTGGAGTTGCCTCATAATTAGCCAGTTTTGTCTTTCTCCTAGACTGGCTGGCAAACAACCACTTTTTTTTCTATTTAACCCAGAATAGATGGATTCATACCCTTTTCAAAGCCAGATATATACGAAAGCGAATGCCACAACCTTAACCAGAATTTGAACCTGGCTAGTCGATTCCATTTTCCAAAGCGATAACCGATACGTTACGAGTATCCCAAACATATATATAGGCAGATACATACAAGATTTATTGGAAGAAAAGTGGTAGAAATATTTAAGAAATATTGTCATTTGTCTTTGTTACATCACTATGTTTCAACCGCACACAGTTTTCTTTGACTACCTTCAGATTTTAATTCATCCAATAAGCAAAGGTTCCTGCTATAGATAGTTGTAGCGACATGGATTATCACAAGCAGTGCCAATTTACTAACTGATTACTCAAGGTAGAGGGTTACTGAATGAGGTTCTTGACAAAATAGAAGGATATATAGGAAAGACAATGGTCAACCGTAGACTTGAACAAGTTAAGATGATTGGAAAATCATCTACTCCGAAGCATGTTCCTAAAGGTAGCGGTTGTTGGGAAGAATGGAACTTAATAATGGAATGCAAAGAGAACTGGGCTGATTTTGCCAGCGTATGTAGCAAGGCGCATCTTCACAAGCATATCAGTTTAAAGCAGCTTGAAATTTAAAATTATTTTATTTATGCCGAAAACCATTATACTAATTTGCAGTCCCATATATATATATATATATATATATATATATATATATATATATATATATATATATATATATTCTAAGACATTTTTTATGTTTATACGTTCTTTTTATAGATACAAATATTTAAGTAAATGCTCTGTTTATAATAAACAGTATTAACAACATTTACCGGCCTGAATGTCCGAGAAATTTTCATAGAAAACAGGAATCGAACCTGTATCATTACGGAACCGTCATATAGCCTGACGTGCTTTTACCGATTGAGCCACAGAGGAGTGTTTCGGTTAGCAAGGTCGATTTTACTGTTTTTAAACCACAATTCTCCATGATTTTCTCTCATACATTCATATCTGCTCGATGTGTATCCAAATGTAAACAAATGACGCCACACATTATGAAATGGACAAAGTATATATATTATCCATTACAATATATATATATATATATATATATATATATATATATATATATATATATATATATATGTGTGTGTGTGTGTGAAAAATGTGTATATATAAATATAAATATATATATGTGTAATATATATATTAATATTTATATATTATATGAGCGGTACTTATTAGAAAGCGCTCAATATCAGAGATAGAGCTAACATGGTCACAAACTCACATCAATCCAAACAATATATATATATATATATATATATATATATATATATATATATATATATATATATATATATATGCGAAAATATATAGAAAATAGGAAAGAACTGGTTAGGTAAATAATCCAAAGCTCTTTAGTATTTTTGTTATTATTTTGAAAAAATAGTGCTTGATACAAAAGTAGAGCATAAATATAATTATTTATTTAAAAATATGATTCCAACACGCTACATAACTCTTATGTAGCGTGTTGGAATCATATTTTTAAATAAATAATTATATATATATATATATATATATATATATATATATATATATATATATATATATATATATATATATATATATAATATTTCGGATCAAATATAGATCAAACATGGATCGGAATCCGGCAGAATGATAAGATAAAAAAAACAAATCAGAAACGTTTATCAATCTAACATGTTTCAATTTTCTTAAAGCTTCAGCTTAAACAAACGTTAACCGTTAGTATAATTTGCGGCATTCTGAATTCAAATTCATATGAGCGCGTCATCTCTCCTTCAATTTGGAACGCTACAAATTATGCTATGCCCAGGAAACATGATTAACCATTGAAAATCAAACAACACAAAAAAAGTAAAAATACCAGAATTTCTTTCTTTTTTGTCTTCACATCTCATACTCAGATGAAGGTTTAATAAAAGTAAAAATTTCCCTGGACAGAAATGACTGTAGATATTTGTGCCCGAGTGATATCTGGAATTTTTAAATCAGTCTTTATTGACCGGCTAAATGACGAAAGACAGCAGCGAAAAGCGTCATCAAATTGTCGGATCCTATGAAAGCGACAAGAGAATCCATCAATGGCTTTAAGATCCTAACTATCTATGAAACATTGAAAATATTTATTCCAACAAAGAAGAGAATATTGATTCAAAGAACGTGTGGAACAATAGCAACTAATTTCAGAATTTTAAACTATAAAAAATCTATAATTTGTTTGTGTCTATAATTGTACACACACGACGAGGAACAACTCTATTAATTACTCATCATAAAATTATCTTTGCTAAAATATGTGGGATTACCGCCCTTAGATTAGAATTACAAAAGGCGCTTTTTTAAAAAGCCTCGATCTCTTTTTACGCCGACCACGAGAGAGACATTTTACCTCTCGCAACTCACTAAAACATATTTGCGGCATATAAGTATTTTTATATCTTTAGAAACTTCAACTGAGGATTGTGTATGAATATTTAACAAGTTCAACTTCTCTTTTCATGACTATGCAAACAAAACAATAATAATTCTGTAGTGTACCACTGTACTGTAAAGTAAACCAACGTATTTTATTTTATGACTATTTGAATCCACGGCGTGATTTTTCTCTTTGTCGTCAGCTGTAATTTTAAATTGTTTTATCATCTACTGCCAATGTTGTCCATTTCATTATACCTTGTGTTGAAATTAACCCAGACTCACATGACTTTGTAAAATATTGTTTCCGGGACAGTCGTAAAATGATTATTCAAATAAATTATTTCGGATTCAAATAATACAAAGATAAATGTATTATTTCATGAATAGAGATAACATGAAAAAGTGTAATCTATATGTTATGAATAATCAAGAGTGGTTTCCCCTTGTTTTGTTACTCTCCTCTTTGAAAGAGCTATTTCTGTTTACTGGGACTATAAAAGGGCACTATACGCGAACTTGTATTCTCATTTGAATAAAGCTTTCTTAAAGCCTACACCTGCATACTTTTGTCATTACGCTATATTTATTACTTACCATGTCGACAACCTGTTTCGGCACAATCAGGCCTAGAATCTTCATCGCAGTAGATCCCAGTCTTGCCCTCTGGACATATGCACTGTGCTATTGACATATCTGTTTCTTTGCAAACTTTGTAAGGTGGACACTGGTGACCAATGCAAGGGTCTAAGTACCAGATGCACTTATCTGTAAAATATCACAGGATTTGTGCTTAATTTTAACACCAGAAACATGAGAGAGAGAGAGAGAGAGAGAGAGAGAGAGAGAGAGAGAGAGAGAGAACAAAAGCAAGTGGAGTGTGTGTGCGCACGCCTGTATATGAACACACTAGTAGGAGCGAAAGAGAAATAATGTGCGAGATTGTATAGACAGTTACTGAGAGAAGGAGAGAGGGAGAAAGAAAGAAAGCAAGTTGAGTGTGGGTACACAGGCTAGTGGGAGAGAGAGAGTGAGAGAGAAAGAAAGAATATAAAAAAAAAAAAACCTGAGAGACTATCGACAATTACTGAGAGAGAAAGAGAGAGTGGAAATAAAAATGAGCATTTCTTTTGTTATTTTATATTTTAAATTGTTTTTTTTTTTCTTAGTAAATTCATTAATTAGATAAGTAAAAATAGAATCAAGTAAACCAGAAGTTTTACTTACCTTCTTGACATTTGCATTCGTACGTGTGTTGATGTTTGAGCGACACAAAACTCCGTCCACCGATCTCCGTAACACTAGGATGTTCTTTATCGACCTCGACAAGCCCTACGCAGGTACCAATCTCGCACGTATCTTTCTCGCATACATCACTGAAGACTTTGAGTACCTTCAGACGGAGGGCAGCCTGAATTTTAGGTATTGCGTTCTGCACTCTTCTCCTCAGCAGGCTGCCCCGCATGTACGAGTTGTGAGATTTTTTCACTGCAAACAAAACGTCCAAGTCGTCGGACGTAGAACGTTTCTGTCGAGTCAGGGCCTCAATGGTCATATCAGCGGGTTGGAGACCAATAATTTCAATGTCTCTGCTACGGATAGACATCTCATTCTTCAAAACTTTTAGAAAGTCCCTGAGGTGACGCCGAAGGAATTGGTCCGGCTGGACATTGCCCAGTCGAATTGTCACAGAGTTCTTTACCATATCCTCTGTAATGACGGTAACGTCAACCATCACCTTACCATACGAGGAATACTTTCCATCAGAAACACTGACGTTAATTAAATAACGACCAGCGTCGAGGCCAGGTTTGGCTATGATCCGACCGTCATCTTCGTGGATGTCAAAAAGATGCAAGTTCAGAGAGACGATCTTGAATTTTAGCGTGTCATGCATATCATCGTCCCTAGCGCTAACTTTGCCGATTATCCCACCTGGGAATTTGTCTTGGTAGGAGTTGATGGAAATTTCTAGGTTTGAAATTTCTGGTGGGACTGTGCTCTCCTCTGTGACCTCAATGGTAACCGTAGCATCAGAGTAAAGTGGTGGACTGCCATTATCGTAGGCTCGAACCGTCAGCTCGTATCTATCCTTGATTTTCTGATCAAGGTTTCTAAAAGAGCGTAATGTGCCATCGTGGTCTATACGGAATTTTTCACGGCCGAGACCAGAAATTATATCAAAAGAGAAAGGGCCTCCGTTAGGTTTGAGGTCATCGTCTGTTACGTCGAATTTGATTATATTGTAACCACGTTCACGATCCTCCTAATGAAATAAAAGATGACATTATAATTCATTAATTAATTTATAAACAAAAGCCAAAAGACAGTATAAATAAAACAGCTGTATATTCTAGAAGTACAATTAAAGTGTTTTTAGTTGATTTTCATTGGCAGAAAATACCCGTTATTTTAATTTCCTGGCTAATAATAGATTTTGGAGGAGTTTACTTTAGTGGTCCAATACTGTTTGTTGGTTATCAAAAAACAACAGTACTTTGGTGGTTTACACTACAGAGTGTCCAGTTTCAAATAGCTTAAAGCGAAGGAATTTTATAGTTCTATTCTACAAAAAAATCTCATGAAATACGATTAATTTGTATCAAATCTTGTAATTTTATAATATTTAAATATTCAAAGTGAATTATGCTTTGGTTATGTGAAAATCTTATAAATCGACATCAGTACCTCCACCAAAATCAGATTATCAGCTTCGAAATTAATTAAGTTGTGTGATTAAAAAACAGTATATAAAAAACTAGAGACGTTATTATGACGCACACAAAAAAAAAAAAGGAATTTCAATTGTTTTTAGTTCATTTAACAAAAATTTAAGCGAAAAAATTCTTAATCATATTACAAAATATATGAGGAAAATTATGTATTTTTATTCAAAATCTCCAATTAAATCTTTGTTACCTGTTTTACTTAAATTAACTCACGTTTTACAAACATTTTCACTTTACATATAAATTAAAATATGAAAAACTGAACAAATGAATTATTTTGTAAAAATACCATAATCAACAGTCAATTCAAAGTTGCTTCCCTTTAATGAATAACAGTTATTTCCCTTGTACGCTACGAAATATTATTTGATCAAAAATATCGATAAATAACTGTTGAATTTTTCCAGTTCTAATAATGTTGTGAAAACGCTGAAAATATTCCTCATGATAACTTCGATCTTCAGTTGTTGTAAAGACAAAGGGATCAATAATTGAAAGGCCTATTCGTCATCTTTTATCGAAGCAAAAATTGTTAAGCAACAGTTTTAAAGAGAATTTGTTTATTTGAAATGCTCCACAAAAACAAAATAAGTTTGATTTTTTATTTCCACAAATTTTAACGTGACAAATTTAAGGATATTAAAATACATTTTTTCATGAAAATATAAATCTTATTTAAACTTATGAAAAGTGTCAAAAAAAAGATTCTGTGTAATTTTTATTTGGGTGTTCAGGACAGAAATTATTAAAAGTTTACTATTTTTTAAAACAAGGAATTATTGTTAATAATTTTACTTCATATGAAACAGTTTAATGAATAAAATATATGAAAAAGGAACTAGGTAAAATGTTTTATTTTATTTGTCAACTTGCCTGGACATTTCATGTTGAGAATTCATGTATTTAATGTTGTAGCTACATAGAAAAATCCTGATGTCTTCAAGAACTTATTTGTAAAACCTAAGTAATCAATGTTTCATTAAATATAGATACTGATACAAGATCATGTATACTGTTATATCCTTTTTTCTTTTTTAGTAATAACAAAAAATAAATTTTGGGCCTGAAAATCTGCTTTCCTTCGACATTGCAAATTGATGTTTTTCCACATCATTGTTGCTTTTCTACATATAAACTTTTTTTGATGAATTTTGAAAAAACTTTAAACTTTCTGTGTAAAATCAATCTTGGTCAGTGGGATTATTCCATAACAGTTTTTTCAATGCTGATATGTTAAGTAATTAAATAGCTCAAATCTATACTTGTGCTGGATAGTAAATATACATTTGAGTTATTTAACAAAAAGATAAATTTCAAAATTTGGGTAGAAGATAAAAATTTAATTTAGCATAAACTGAGAAGACTAATGATACAATCCTTCAATAGAAAAATTATCATCAGCATTTTTAATGTTTTTCCACAACATTTTTGTCACTGGAAAATGGTGTGTTTTAAATTAAATATGAAATTATCTAAAGAAAAAAAGCAGAGGAGAAGGCAGGTCTCTGCAGTCACCAGAACAAAACCAGGAATGCAACTATTGAAAAAAAAAAAATAAAAAAAATACAGACATGAAATTTCTATCTTACCAAGACAATTACACTTACCAATTTAGAGGCTTGTTCGAATAAAAAATGAAAATTGATTTGAAACAAAGCAGAATGTTTGGATTCTAAAAGCTATGCCTTTTGGACAAGTAAAAAAAGGAAAAGAAAAATGTGTATTTTTTTTCCCCTCTTAAGAAAATCAAGCCCCAAAATTGATTAATATGAAAATGTTATTCTATCAGCGATAATAAAATGCATAGCTTTTATTTTATTAAAAAATATATACAAAGAACAAAAGTTCTTGCGAAGGGACAACATGTGATAAATGTCACTGGATTTGCTTTTTCATAAGAAGTAAAGTATTCCATCAATTTTCAAAGGTTACTCTATAATAGGTTTTTTACTTGCTTTAGTCAAACAGATGCAAAGGAGCAAAATTGTCAAAATTACAAACCAGAATTGTAATGAACAATTTTCTGTAACTGTATAAAAATATATATCATATAATGATCATATAAAAATATATATCATATAATGATCATATAAAAACAAATCTGTAAAGAGTGTTCTAAATTATTTGAAAAAATATTGAAAAATTAACATGATACATATTACATAAAAATATTTCTGTTAAGTCAATTTGAATTTTATTTGGTAATTTAAGATATCATAATCATTATATGGAAACACTGTATATATAGTGATTAAGAAGTGCTGCTGAAAAATACTCAGCCTAATCCACTTCCCCAAAATGAGTATTTCAGTGCCAAAACATAAGAATTATTATTTGGCCCCAAATTTTACAATGTTTCCTCTTGTGTGTTATCATATACACACACACACACATAGCTAGCCACTCGTATTTGAGGATCCCCGTCTACTAGGGTGACTAGCAAATCCTTATTGCAGAAGCTTGCCCAGGTGCATTTTATGTTTGTTCAACACCCACAGAGCCGATCTGTGGTTTATACTGCAACTATGCTGAGCAAACCTTAGTTACAGTTTCTGGGCAAGAGTGTGTAATCTAGCTTGATCAACAATTTGAACAAGGCCAGCAAGCTCAAACTCTCAGCCACGGTGACTTGTGACTTCATGCTAGCACAGCTATCAATAGGCTCCAGGGATGCTGTCTACCCAATTTCACTCACAAGGCTTAGGTCAACCTGTGGTATGGTTTTCAGGCACTTTCCAAAGGTGCTGCATGCTGGGATCGGTCCCTCTAGTCTGATAACACCGAGAAGTCTCCTTCTTGATAAATTCACCATGGTGAGATTCGAACTCAGGTCTCATTGTCAGAATGTGAATGTGCTAATCATTCGGCCATGTGCCCATATATTTCCTTTTATGTGTTATCATATATATATATATATATATATATAAATATATATATATGAAATATGGTTTAATACTTATTGAGATCAACTCTGAATTTTGTAATTTGTTTTCATTACTATTCAAGACACTTGAAAACTAATGGTCAAGCATTTTATTGGCAGAAATTCTGTTCACTTTGATATATATTAAATTATATAATTTTATATATATTAATTGCTAGAATTATTTTATTTCATTTATATATATATATATATATATATATATATGGGAGATATATGTTATATAACCTCTATATAGAATCTAGAATTAATTAATCATAGAGATTTTCCATTCTGTTATTCAATTGCACACACACACACACATATATGTGTGCGGGAGGAATACTATGACAACGTGGAAAAAATCTTTTATGTGACATGTTTCATTTTTAGGACTTCATTGGACTCATGTGACATTGATGCTGAGAATTTTAAATTAATTTTTATTTTTAAATATATTTTGGTTCTATAGTCTGATTTCATTTAGTTTCTTTTTGTTCATATTGCCTTCACATTTGTTATTAAATATTCCAGATTGTAATAATAGAAGATCTGCCAAAAAATTTGAAATGTATAAACCTGGACACAGATTTACTGTGGATAATCTAGTGATAAAAAGCACTTTCTATATATATATATATATATATATATATATATATATATATATATATATATCCAACTTGCATCTTCCAATGTAACCGTTTATAATATATATATATATATATATATATATATATATATATATATATATGTGTGTATGTGTGTGTGTGTGCATTAAAAAAGTATAGTTCTATATAATTGTATTTAATTTTAGATCAGGTATGGTCAACTAAGTCATTTCCATCTGAGCCAGATAATGATATAGAAGTTATACATATGAACAGATTCAGAACAACATTAATTTGAACAGATAAAGCAAATTCTAGACCTAAAGTATTTTTACTAAAAAATAGTTAACATCAAAGATTTAACGATTAAAACCTTTGTACTGAAATACCTCTTTAATCAAATAAGTGTCCTCACAAGGACTAATAATGGCTGCTGATCATTCTAGGTGGTGACTATTTATCATCTATAATATTTAAATTAGTATATCACTATACCTACATACTTGTAAAATGTAAATAACACTATACCTATATCTATATTTTTTATTAGACAGTTTTGCCTGTAATATCCAAACTCTGCTAGAATTGTAGCCTTTGGTATCAATACAAAATAAAGGAATTCTTGCTTAATGGGGAAGCACATCACCAAAGGATAACTGCTAAATCAAAGCTCCAAATCTAAATTGTGATTAAACCTTTCCATGGTTAATGTTTTAAGGGTAACAGCTTGGTTTGATTGTATTTTAGATTAGACTTAATGAAAGAAAGGAAGGTGTGTTTGGCATTGTCCCTTCACAAAAATTGTCACTTGATTTACATTTTGAATGAAATAATCACGGGAAATAGCAACTAAGTTCTACGTGGATGCACAAAGAAAAGTGCAAATGAAAAGAAAACTGAAGAGAGAACAAGACAGAAAGGAGATATAGAAAACGGTGTGTATACAATGGGGGTTGTAAATAGGGGAGGGAAATAATGGAGATGAAAATGTGTTTTGAATGAAGTTAATTAATGACATAAATAACGATGCTTACAAGAAAAAATAAAATAAAACTTATCCACATACAAAAAAAATAACAAAAAAAAATAAAAACACAAATCCAAGGTAATCTATGAATACATTTATACACATTATCTATGTAGTATGGATGTGTAATGGACATGAACTAACAACCAAAACACTGACATCACAGACATAGCAAAATAGAATATATATATATATATATATATATATATATATATATATAATTGTCCTACCCAGCCACTTGAAAAGTATACTGAATACAAAAATGCAAACATTGATATACATATATGTATATATAATTACTGTCTTTTATACACACTGATGAGTAATGAGTTTATTTGGCAGGTATTACTGGGTAAGGATCCAAATAAAAACATTTCACAAAATAATTAGAAAGGGGCAAAATAAAACAACAAATAAAAACAGAAATTGTCTCCAGATAGAAAAAAATGTTCGAATAGCATCAGTTGAATTTAAAACAGAATTTCATCCCACCAATGTAAAACTATATTGGATAGTTTTCAAATTTAAATCAAGTTCAAGGTTTGTGTGTGTGTCTGCTTGAAAGCCTGAACATTAATTAAATATATATAAAGTTGAGTATTTCTCCATGTGTGTCTGTGCATGTTTGTGTATCCAAATGTTATATAAGAATGTGATCTCAAATAAAAGCAATTTTATCATTATATATCTGTGTACCTACTCAAGCTGTGATGTGGCATGAAGCCAGGTTGAAAGTAGAAATTCTGAGTTACTATTGACATGTTTCAAATATCAGGGATTGATCTTGACTCTCTCCCACTTACTGCAATTTTGTCTGGAAGAATGACCACCCATACCATAATGAAAAATGCACATAAGAATGCAGGTTTATATTCTATAAATACAAACATATATTTTATATTTTACCCAACTTATCCGTTCTTGTTAAATTGGGTAAGCTGATTTGTATATATAGCATTAAAAATCATGTTTAAAAATAGCTTTATTTTGTTACTGATTTTCAATCTGATCTTTTGTGATCTTTATAAATAAGCGATTATTTTGTTGATGGTTTTTATAATGAAATTGCTTAGTTATTCAAATGGATCCATTTTTTTGCTCTGAAAGTGGTAACTGCCTTAGTATTTAGATCACAGCATGAAAGTAAAGGGAAGTAAGCAATGCTAAAATATTTTAATAGTATATTTTGAAAATATAAAAATTATTATAAATAATAATGTTATAACATGCTGTATATAAAATGAAGGATGAGAAACATTTTAAAATCCCTTGAATGGATTTAATTACAACATTTTTACAAATACCTTTTTTTTGTATATACAAGTCTCTCAAAGAAATGAGTGCATAGCTCATGGAGCATAGGAAAGAGAATTGCTCTGTGCAATGCCAGTCATTATTATTTATGACAAAGAGAATACTTGCTTCAAGATAAAGCAGAAATGAATAATCTAGAGTAAATATTATTAACTATTAGGTTGGTGCAAAAATAATGACGTAATAATGTCGTTTTTTGACGTTAAAAAATACGTCAAAAAACGACATCATTACGTCATTATTTTTACACCAACCTAATAGAATGGAGACTATTCTAAAATGAAATACACTGAATTCTCCCAAGACTGCTACAATAATTGATGACATATGCACATTTATGCAATTGTTTAGGAATTATTAGCATTGTAAATGGTTCCTTTTGAAATTCTAAAATTTAGGAGATACATTTGTTTGAAGAATGCAGAAGTCTTCAATGAAATGTGTTGAAAAATCAGAAAAATTCAAGACAAAATTGAATTAACATTCAAAGAAAATTCAAAATTGATTAAATTTCAAGACAAATTGTATTAAAATGAACTTTTTGAAAGGAGTTTAATATGATTCAAATATGTTAGGGATGCAGAAATTGATGTAATTTGGAATAACTTGTGTATCCATGTGGGGGAGTAATTTTTGAACAAGCTTTTGAGAATATTTATGTAAAGGTGTTGTTGTTGTTGTTATTGACCCTGTAGATTAGTGGGCAACATTTCTCAACTGTGGTACCTAGCTGTACTAATGCATCCTAAAAGATAGCCATGTGTGCCTCAAGTTAACACAAGAGCAACTTATGAATTATTTTTATATGTAAAAAATCTTTTATTTTTAAAAAGCTAGAGATACCATGCACATGGCTTCCATATCTAAGTCAAGTTCGTATTTGATATTTTAAACCGGATACTAAATACTTTAATCTTTAAGAAGAAGGGGATAATCTTTTACCTTTTGCCTTCCTCAAGGGATTGGAATCAGTTATTATTGATCTCTCTAAGAAAAATAGTAGATTCTTCATAAATCCTTTAAATGAAAACTGTACTGCTAATCTTCTTTGGGAATGTTAACCAAAGATTTTTAGTTATTTTACACTTTAACCCTGAAGTAAAAATTGCTATAGAGCAGGGGTCGGCAACCTTTTGCTGGACTATATGCCGACTTAGGGTTTTAAAATCATTCAGTGTGCCAACAGCATACGTATTTTTATACAGGTCAAAGTCAATATACCTCTTCTACAATATATTTCATATAGTAATATATATTATATATACTTTCATATATATTAAAATTGAAACGGCTAAATATCTTCTTTGCGTTGTAGTAGTTTTTGGTTCGGACTTTGCAGCTGCATGCCATTGGAATAGGACAACATCCTCACTAACCTAGCTGTTACTGCTGTGGTTTCTCTAGGGGTGAGGGTGGGGGGTAGTTACCTAATGTAAAGGAGTTATTAGAATTTAATTCCAGATTTGGAGAGTGTTTAAGAGTTAATTAGAGTAACCAATTGCTATCAGTGAAGAACAGGAGTATTTGTGTTAGGAGTAAATCAGAATAGATGTCAATCAAGAGAAGTTATGAGGAGGAGTGGTACGAGTATCTGAAGTTATATTTTAAAATCATATTTAAAGAAATCAAAACAGATTAAAATATGGCAACTTGACAGATGGACAGATAGAAAGATTACATTTTTGATTCAGAATTTACTAAACTGATAATATAGCTTTTGTTGTTGAATTAGAATTCAAAATTTCATTTTAAATAATTTTGTCATAATTTTTTTAATGCTTTTTTAGATCAAATTCTGTTACTTAAATTATTGATCACTAAAATAAAAAAATAACTTTTTTTATCAAAATAATAATTCAAATTATCAGGTTATAATCGAGTCTGATATAATAAAATACATACATGTGTATATAAAATGTGATATTTTATATAATATAACAATAATAATTATATATACATATATATGAATAACAAAATTTTATTATATAATATAAAAATATCATGTGGAAAATATATATATATATATATATATATATATATATATATATATATATAAATATCTAATATCAATGAATTTATTTATTAATTTATTGATATTATATTGTTTAGTGATTTGTATTGGATAAGATTTTTCTTGGCTTGTCAAATTGTTGATTAGTACTATTTATTGAGTTTATATTGTAATATTTCATTATATGATATAATAATATAATGAGAAGTGTCTACACACACACGCACATACACATATATATATATATATATATATATATATATATATATATATATTGTAATATTTTATTATATGGCATAATATAATGGGGATTGTATATATATATATATATTATATCATAAATCTTTTCCTTTCAAGTCTTGTTAGCAAAGTGACTTCACCATTAACTACATTAACATTGTTAATTAATTCTTTGTATAATTACTTCTTTATGATATAATATATATACTGCACAATTTAATATATATATGTATATATATATATATATATATATATATATATATATATATATGTATATTAGTATAAAAAATTAGGAAATCAGAAGAAGTAGATCATGCTACTTACCAAATAACTTGATAGTATCTCAGATAAATATTCTCAGTTTGATATATTTTTTTTATATATATTTTATCTCAGATCCATACTGTTTAAATTCTGCAGGTATAACAGAAAGAAAATGGTGTCCCAGAAGATATTAAATATACTAATTTTATTAAATAGTAGTTTATTTGGTAATCTTACTTCATTCAGTTTGTTATTTAGAATATTTATTTAAATAATCTCTCATTTCAAAAATATCTTCACATGAGTTTTGGGAATGGTCAGACATTTTGATCAAGAAATGATTGATTCAAAATCCAAATACTGAATTTGAAACAAGACACTGATAGATATTACAAGAATATTACTATGAAACTTTTTGTTACTATATATATATATATATATATATATATATATATTACAATAGTACAATTGTTTTAACTTTAGACGAAAAATAAGTTAATTCTTTGAGTCCTGAGATATCATTTCATGTTTAGATGTTTAAATATATACGTTTTTCTTATATTGTAATTCATCCTCCAATTGTAAGTGACATAAATATACACGCAAAAAAATTCTGGATTGTGTTGCTAAATCAGATAAACAAAAACCTACTTATATCTTGTGTACTTCTTAGCACATTCTTATATTATCTAAATATTAGATAAGACCTATTTTTCCTTTGTGTGTAACACTTGTATATATGTATATATAGTTTTGTGCATGTCTTAGTGATATAAAAGTCTCTCAGAGAACAAAGCATGTTTGTCATTCATTTTTCTTTCAACCATTCCATTCCATCAGTGAAATCTGAAATTATATCATGACTATGATAATGCTCATAATGGGGGAAAACTAAATGGGAGAACAAATCTTTCTTTCATGTTCGTCTCCCATTACAAATGTAAATAAGTAATTATGTTTTACTTTTAAATAACAAATATTCTTAAAATAATAAAATTCTTAATCTGTAACTAAAGAAAATTCATTAAGAGACATTGTAATGTATATATCAATATCGTTATTTATTTGATTAAGCAATTGCTTGATTAAATCTCATGCTTTTAAGATTGCATAATATCAATGTTTATGGTTTGAGAAACCTTGTGTTTGGTTTTACCCTTAAATGGCTACAAAGTTGGATTTTGACTAACTTATATAAATATTTCAAACATTATTTTTAGTGGATACCTGTGTTTGAAATAGACACCCCATTTTTTTTATTTTTAAGCAGTGTGTATTATGTTCACTGGCCTGTGCCTTTGAGAAAACTCAATAAAGAAAAGGTGCTTCCAGTGAGCACTTTTGTTTTTTTTAATAAGTTCCTGTGAATACACAGGCTGGTAAAAAGTGTTGGTTACAAAAATTAAAGCATTACATTTACTTAACTATTGCATATATAGTTCTTTATCGTTATAATTTTTTGTACTGCTATAGTGGTAATAATTACTTAAATATAATTATCTCTCCTTCAATGTTCTACAAATGGTACCACTCAATACCTACATTGACAGGAAAATTGAGAAAGAAAATCTATTAGAAAAGTAAAAAAATAAAAGCTATTTTGAAAGCAGAGTTATTTTTAGAGTCATTTATTAAAGCATAGCTTAGTTTTAGCACTAAGGGTCAAGTAAAATATCGCCCAATGAGGATTGAACTCATTACTAATTGCACAACCATAAGTCTAACGTGTGATGTTTAAAGATACTGTGCCATCTTTAATATTCTAGAAAGAAAGTAATTTTAATTCTAATTTATTAAATTTAAATTAAAAAGATGTCTTTTTCTAATTGGCAACAACAAAATTTCATTTCAAAGGTAAAAAAATAACCCAGTCCATACATATAGTCATTTATATGGGATGGATCAATAATTGTGTAGCCTGATACATAATTTGAATTTGGATCTGAGATTTCCTCTGTATAATGTTCAAGTTATGACCTTAATATTCATCACTGAATTAATTGTATTGGTAAGGAATGAGTTTATGATGAAAAATAGATATTTGTTGCGTAAAATACACACATTTTTGCCACTAGCTCACAGATTTATATATATATATATAGGGAATGGACATGGGTCATGAACTGTATCGTTGGAAGAAAAATAATTTAGAAAACAGATATTAAGTAAGTAAATTAAATTACAGTAAGTAAATTTTTCAATTTTAAAAAATTATATATATATATATATATATATATATATATATATATATATACAACCCTAAAACACAACCTGGGATAGTTGAATTTGAGTTTTTAATGTTTCCCCTGATAAAGTCATGTCAGGTTGGTCATATTTCAACAACAAAGAATTAAAAAGAAAAAAAATACGAAAACACCCCTCCACACACAAAAAAAAACAAACAAACAAATGTAATTCAGATTATATACATCCATATTATGTACACACACACACAGTGACACACACACACACACAGATATGTATATTTTGGCAGCAGGTCATTATTGAAGCATGTGTTATTAAAGACTATGAAACTTTTCTGCTTAATAATTTTTTTTTAGTTTCAATAATGGCAGAAACATCTTAAACATATTTAATAAATAATTCTCCAAATAATAAATACCAACCCCCTACTAATTCCTAATGAACTAATCCAACAACACTGCCTGAATACCCTCGAAAAACATTAACTATAAAAAATAAACAGTAACCTATTTCAAACCAAAACATACTGGCATGATGACATTTGATGACCACTGAAAGTGATCGGCAAAAAATCAAGGACTTTGGTCTTTTTTTCAACAACTTAGACCCAAATTTAAAGAAACTTGTGAGAAAGCAAGAAAAAACTGAAAGAAAGATTATTAAACAGAAAGTTCCATGGTCTTTAATATTATAACACATGCCTCAATAATATATATATATATATATATATATATATATATATATATATATATATGTATATATATATATATATATATCGGTTTCACACAAAATTGGTTATGCAAAGAAAGTTATCAATGCAATAAAGAAACATGTCTCACAAAAAATAATATTTCATTCAATCATTTGTTATGTAGAAATGAAAACTAAATCATTACAAAGGCAAATAAGCTTCAATTCTTTGCACAATATATATTTGTAAGTATAATGCTGAAAAACTAAATTCATTTTCCAAAAGTTTTATATAAAATTTAAAAACATTCTTTCATATATATATATATATATATATATATATATATATATGTGTGTGTGTGTGTGTGTGTGTGTGTGTGCAGTTGAATGAATAAGTCCATAGCCTGACTGACTTCTCTGAATTTTAATCTGAAATTTTCACTTTCCTGTTATTATTGGAGAAGTATTGGGTTAAGTGAGTTGAAAAGGAAGGATATTATGATGAAAGATAGAAAATAGATATTTATTGTGTAAAAGACATGTAATGGTCCTCATTAGGCTATGGACTTATTAATACATTTCTCTCTCTCTCATATATATATATATATATATCATTCACAGACAGTACTTTTTCACTGTATCACATCTTATCAGTGCGACTAGACATCCAAATGATTCAGGCCAGTACTGAAACCTGACCGATTTGGTGTCAGTCAGAGTTTCTACCACTGAGCTAGCTATATATATATATATATATATATGTATATATATATATATATATATATATATATATATGTTTTACCAGTTTGTGACTGGAAGAGATAATTCCAAGGAGGATATAAATCCAGGGAGAGCTCAATGTAGACTACAGAGCATTATAATGATAATAAGAAGACGGGGACTTTAATTATCCATTTCGCTTATAATTGAAATGGATAATTAAAGTCCCCTTCTTCATATATATATATATATATATATAATCTATAATAATATAAAATATAAAATAATCATATAATGAAATATAGTTTTAAGGTATGTTGTATTTATGGGTTAAAGTGTTCAATATTAGGCATAGATTGTATGTAAATATAAAAGTGGACATTGAAGTCAACAACCAGAGACAAAGTTATGGATATTTTTAAATTTATGTACAATTTAAAAAGTTTTATACAATTATAAAATATATCCTCATCCCAGAAATATAAAATTGTGGTTGATGTAATATAAAATACAGAAATGATAAAATATATAATAAAATGAAAATAATAATAATAATAATAATAATAATGATAATAATAACAATAATGGTGAACATAGGGAGATACAAATAGATATTGTCTTAGAAGTAAACATTTTGTGTATTTATATATATATATTATATATATATATATATTATATATATATATATATATATATATATATATATATATATATATATATATATATATATATATATATATATATATATATATGAGTGGATGCTGAAAGATTCTTGGCCCGATCCACTTCCCAATATCTGACCAAATAAACAATTATCAGAGTTTATTTTAGAATTTCTTGTTGTTTGAGCCAAGAACTTTTCAGCACTCCCATTATATATAAACTCTGCTTATGTGTGCACAACAAACACTGCTTTTTTTTTTTTTCAAATCTGTATTTAAGCATTTCACAACATTTGTATGGCTGTAAGTAATATACAAAGTAGACAGATATACATAGATCAATATAGGTATGTGCAACTGATGGAGGTGTGATGGTGATGGTGGTGGTGGTGGTGGGAGATTCCAAGCTAGAGACATGGGGGTAACTGCATGCTGAGGTGGAGCTGTAGACTTACGAGCAATGCGTGTTTCTGCAGTCAAGAGAAATATAAAATATAAAAGCAAATATGTGAGTGACTAGTAAGAGAGAAAAACAACAAGCAGCAACAACAACAACAAAAGTAATTATCATAGTAGGTTTAGTAGTTTGAGTGTTGTCATGTTTGTTACAGTAAAAATTATGCAATCAGTTACCAAATAGGTAAATGACATAGGTAAAAGAAGAAAGGATGAAGAAGAAAAGCTGAAAGAGTCGCAGGAATTGTTTTAGAAATAGGTACTGGAATCAATGTATTTGCAAATTAATTATGTATAACGACCTTTGTCTCGTAGTATTTGTTATAGATTTTATATGAAATTTATATAACAACTGTTATATGACCGAAGAATTAGGTTGAAAAATAATGATACCATTCACAATGATAGTGAAAAATTAAATAAAACAATATAAAAATGATTTTATCACAATTGATTCTGTATTTGAATGAGAATGATACATACAGGGTGAGGCCGAAGTACCTCCCACATATACCCCCCCCCAACCAGGAATACCTCCAACATAATGGTAAGACATTAATCTGATTAAAACACCATTGCTATAAATGTCTTACCATTATGTGGAAGGTATTTTTGGGAAGTATATATGGGAGGTATTTCTGCCACACCCTGTATAAATTTGAATAAATAACCATCAGTATTATAATAAAATTAAATAATAACAATATTAATATTTTTGAGGAAAATAATCTCAGGAAAGATAACATTATTGTCAAAGCCACAATATCGAGTCATGTTGTAAGAAATTCTCAAAGTCAAATAATAAAGATAATAGTAATAATTTTAAAAGCCTATAATCAACTAAGGAGAGATTTCAAAAACAAATCAAGTACAATATAATTTAGCATGAAAAATAATAATGACTGACTTACAGTGTTAGTTTGTACAGACTCATTTTCCACTATATAATAAGTATGTGTTTAATTCTGTGGTTATCTGGAGGGCTATGTCATTAACTTGTAGACCTACCCCAAACTATGAGCTTTGGGATATAATACTCAGGATGACTTCTAAATCAAAATTTTGTGGAAGAACATCTTGATTATATGGTGGAAAATATGTCATTAACTTAAGATAAATGTCATTAAAAACCTTTTGCAATGGTAGTAATAAATAAAAAATGTTCTTTTGATTAAAAGTAGCAGTAATGGTTAAAAGGCAAAATTTTAGTTGCATCATGTGAAATAGATAATGAAAGAATGTGATAGCAAAAAGTATATTGTTATTAAAAGTATTGTTAATAGCGAGAGAAACAGTTGAAGCACTGTATTGGTGAAGGCTTGGATTAGAATTGGCAATAAGTGATGGTTGATTCTGAAATATGTATGGTTGCTCCAGTATTTATTGTAATAATCATAAGAATACTAACAAAAGACTACTTGCTGTTAGTCAATCTACTGTTTACTGCTGGTGTGAATGCTCAATGAGTGAATAATAATAATAATCAATTAACCAATGCTTGCTAACTAAAAATTACCAAGCACATGTACTAAAAAATTGTGTTAACTGAAAATGCAGATTGTGATAAATATCCAGAAACAATTGACCATCTTGTATCAGGTTGCACAGTGTTAGCACCCACTGAATATAAAGATAGAGTGGGCCAATATCTGCACTGGAAAATATGCAACAATCACAGGAAGAAAATTGCAAGAAATGGGCATGAACTTCACCTAGACCTGGTTAGTGAGATAAGACCCATAAAAATTTTATAGGGACTTTACAATACACACAGACAGAACAATCAAAGCTAATCACTCACACATTGTGATCAAGGACCACAAAAATAGAATGTGCTTTCTTATTGATATGGCAGTCTCTGCAGATTGTAATGTATCTTTGAAGATCTTCAAAACATAAGTTTCTTGAAGTGGAAATCTCAGAAATGTAGCACAGGAGGAGAACAATAATTCCAGTTGTAGTTGGAGCCCTCAGATTGATTAGAAAAGGTTTCCATAGACATTAAAGGGATTTCTGGTAGCCCATGCTTTAAAGAAATAAAAAATTGGACTTACAAGTATATGTCACACATTACTAAGAGCTTAATCATTGTAAAATGTGTTTGATCTTAGTTTTTTCTTTTTTTTTATAAAAATGACCAGTGGAAAATATCATGAAGCCATTTCTGACATATATATATATATATATATATATATATATATATATATCAGTTGCCATCCAAGGCTATAGAACCCAGTCTGTCCTTCTACTTACCCATAGCTGGAGGAAGAAGAAGAGGATTCACACCTTTCCCAAGGGTATTTGCATGTAAGTGAATATAATGGTCTAGGAGAAGGACAACTCTGAATTGAAAACCTGTGGAGGGTCGTTTGGGGACCTTGTGGCACGTAGTGCACAGGTCTCTGTATTCAGCTGTTCAAAAAGTGTGGATGGTCCTGCACAAAACCTTCACCACTATAATCAAATCTTATTTGCTGTTGTCGGCAGTCGGTTTCCTAGGAACTGATTTGCTTGACCCTCATACATTGAATTCGACGGGAGAGTCGAGTACATATATATATATATATATATATATATATATATATATATATATATATATATATATATATACTTAATACAAATAAACAATTTACCACTTAGCTGATTGATGTTATATTCACTACCTCAACTCCAGAGTTTTATAGACAAACACTTTTGCAATTGTTCAGTCCACTCATCAGGAGGTTTCAGATTTGTATATTCCTTTTCTTGTGTATATAAGAGTGCTCTATTTTAAATACTTTTAAAAGAGCGATTTAATTCATGAGACATTTTTTGATTATTTATGCATTAACAATGTTCCATGCAGTGCGACTTTCAAAATGGGTGTTTGTTATCAGTGCATGCTCCTGCACTCTACTGTTCTTTTTCATGCTTTTCAAAGGAAATACGTCAATGTGCGAGCAGTTTGAAATAATTTGATTCCTCTTACATATATCTGAAGAAGTACAGTCATAGTATTGAAACATGAAAGCTTTTGTGTAGCGATTTCAACATTTTTATTATAATCTCTTATAATAAAAATAATAATAATTATATATATATATATATATATATATATATATGTAAAATGTAAACATAGATTATCATCACTATTTGAATAAAATGCAATGTATATCAATAATATAATTAAAAGATAATCTTTTTGCTGTAACAATTTTCAGAGAGCACACATAAAATACACTCTGATGCCAATCTATATGTAAATAATCCTTCATTTTTGACAGGTATTACTCTAGTATTAGTAATAATTAGCAGTAGAAACTTGATTGAAAATAAGGTGTGATGATGCATTGAGAACTTTCTAAATAATCTCTACTTGAAGCCTGAATTGCAAGACGGTTTAGGCATGAAAATCAATAAAACTGTGTTGTAAGCAGCTTTAACTGCAGTCATAAATCATTATCATTTGTTACAATAATAGAGTACAACAGTAAGTAAAGTACAATAGTAGAGTACAAGTCATTATGATAAAAAAAAGAAAATTATACATTTTTAATAACCAAGAACACCAGTGAAAATTGCAAAAAGCTGAAAAGGAAATTCAAAAATGTTCAAATAAGAAATGTCAAGTGTGTGCAAATGTTTTAGCGTTTTTCATTAAAAAAGGAAATATTTTTGTTGTCTTTTATTGTGTATTCAATCTAGTTTTCAGAAAGGTAACAGGAAACTGGGAACTTTTGCACACACCCAATAAAATAATGACATTAACATAGAAAACAATGTTTTTAGCAATTCTGTTTTCCATTGCTTCCTCTGTGTAATCTTGATAAATGATTAATGATAAAAAGGTTAGAGTTTTTACTAACAACATCTGTTGTGAGTTTAGTTTTAACAATTCATTAGTGATCTTTTCATCTGAGTATTTTGTTTCTCTCTTCTTTTCTCTTTAAGTTTACATCATTTTATGTCCAAATAGTAAACAATTTTTACTTTTCTCATTAAAGCAAATGTTTCATCTTCTTCTTTGCTGATCTAATTTTCTAGCGTAATACTTTTGTTTTTATTCATTGTGCTTTTAGATTTTCTCTTCACAAATACTTTTGAAAATGAAAGGTTTTTATTAAATTTCTCATAGCAAATGATTAAGTGTTAAAAAAGAAAACAATATTATTGATGCGTATACACAGCTGTAAATTACTGATGTCTTTTTATGGACATGTGCAGAGCATAATGTGGTAAGTGGTATCAGAGAGATAATATTCTGGCTAAGACATTAACTTACACACAAATTTGCCTGGGAAAAATATGAATCCATCTCTTTTACCCTCAGCTATGGGTTAAATAGCAAGGCAGACTGGGCGCTTTAGTCTTGGCAACTAGTCTTGGAAAATTCAAAACTGGTGAGATGTGTAACTCCACTCTGTGAAAGCCTACTTGTTCTTGCGATTACAATAGCAGCATAAAATGGTTCAGATGTAACCCTGTACACCATGGGAAGTCCAAAGGCTCAAGAGTAGTAGTAGTAGTAGTAGTAGTAGTAGTCAGTCAGTTATGTACCATGCATGATACATGCTTAGATAATCATGTATCTTTTGATACATGACTGATGAGGCAGACATTTTTTTTTCTGCAGTAGGTTGCCATTTCTTTCTGTGATAGACCACTTGCCATTCAAGGCTATAGAACTTGGTCTGCCCTGCTAATTACCCATAGCTTGGGGGAGAAGAAGAGGATTCATACCTTTCCCAAGGGTATCAGCATGTAAGAGAATCTAATAGATTTAACTGGAATTCCAACTTGGCTCGCCGATTACTCAATCTGAGCCACTAACCATTACTATCTGATGCTTTATAAAACTCCTACATATGTTTTTTCCCCCCCAAAAAACATCTCTCAGTTCTTATATGCAAAGTGAAAGGAAGCTAATGTTTACCTGTCTGTCATAGAATATCAGTACTTATATAGAACCTCATTATATAATTAGTCACTCATTAGCCCTCACAAGGGTTGGTAATACTTCTTTTCCAAAGGAAGGTTTTATCTGTTAGTTGATTTTAGCTGAGTGATGGTTTATGTTGGTCCAGACCTCTATCCTTTGGACACAAACATTTTTTATCTAGTAGCAAGGCAAACATCACAACATGTGTAATGTGCTGTACTTTACCTATGCTGGTGAATGATGTTGGTTGGGGATTTTGAATTCTGAGTTATTCTGCTAATTTGATTCAATAAGACCTTAGAACATCTGATTTAAGATACACTTCTAATTTGGCTAGGAAAGGCCTTAACACATCTGATTTCAGATACAGTCCTAATTCAGTGGATAATAATTTTTAAGTTGATGTAATTTTTTTTTCTGTAGCTAAATTTGAATAAGCAATGTATATTTTACCACTTTTATAAGTTTATATTTGATATTTCAAACTGAAATATGATTGATAAAAAACCATGACAAATAAAATAAAAGAAGACCCATCAAAATTTACAAGTGTTTTTGACTGCTACCATTCCAAGGTTTATTTTATAAACAGAGTGAAGACTGACAAACAATGAAATTATTTTTGATAAATTATTAAAAAAATATTTATCAATTTTTTCGGTTTCAATCTCAAATGTTTGAAACGATTCAGGAATACTGAAATGGTCTGTTCAAGTTAATGATGAAGCTGTCTCATGGGTTTTACTTTTACTAAAAAATAAAAATTTATTAAATTCTATTTGGAGAACTTAACTCATTCTGTTGAATATTTATAATTGACCAATCAGATTCTCATATTCTTACACACAAGTTATTTTGATAAATTTCTTTTAGATGACAAGATTGTAAATTCCCATGGAATTTTCAAATGTGTCATAGTCTTAGGATTAGGATTATTATCAAGCAAATTGTTAGAAATATCTATTTATTTCATACATTGCTCATTCATTTTAGATATTGAATGATTATTGCTGTAGATTAAGTGAGAGTAAGTTTCCTAAAAAATTCCTGTACTGTTAATTTTCTTTGTTATTATTTAACAGCATCTTTATTCTGTTTAATTTTATTTCCTTTCTATATAATAAATTAATGATAATCTATTCTGGAGTGGTATTTGGTTAAATTGCATTATAAATTATCCTTAAATTTACATAATCCATCAACAAGTGTTCCGGCATCTTTAGAGGAAGTTGGCAAAACAGACATTGCCTCTTCACTTAAAGAAGAATCAACAAAAATGTTATTGACACATTTTTGTGAAAATATAACAGTGTATTTATGCATTTAACAAAATAAAACTGAAAAATCTGAAATGGCAACAGTATTATCCAATGTCAAACACTGCAAATATTGAGTCATCACAAAAACACAACTTTTATCTGATATGAAGAAACACCCACCACCCAACCACTGTAAAAAAAAATGTATAAAAATATACATAAATCAATCATATAATTGTATTATTTTATTTTTTGCGTAGGAAATTGCCATAAGCTGTATAAGGCTTAAGTTTAGCTAAAAAAATGTTTGTATAATTTTTTATGGTTTAATCTAAAAAGAAGAGGAGGAAGAAGACGATGTAAGAGTGATGTTCAAAAGTTAAGGAACCATAGATAAGAAAATATTTTACAAGTTCATTATGATTAACCGATAGAGTGATTTTAATTACAAAAAAAGGGCATTATATTTGTAACCAATTTTTATTAATCTTTGATTAAAATAGATTAGCTCTCCTCTGATCATATCTTCTTAAACAACACCCATACACACACATGCACAACATTTATATGAGAGGATACTGAAAAGTTATTGGCACAACCTATTTCCCAAAATCTGACGAGATTACACATGGGCTCCTCAGTTAAGCTGAGAATCTTTTGCATGGTGAGGCATAGGTAGCTTGTATCTAGTGATCATGATTACATACACAAACACAAGGGTAAATCAATAAGTCTGTAGCCTGATATATATTGGGTTGTCAGGTAAATTTGATGAGTTTTTTTCATTTATTTTAATCCTATTATTCGTCAACAATTTTAACAGATCAGTCAATAATAGATTTTACTTCATAACAATAAGCAAAATTAGTATTAGAGAAATAGATCTAAGCTACAGAAAACCCACAGAATATTATCGTAAAAATATTTTGTGTGTTAATTCAAATAACAATGGAAAGTTATCTGACAATATTAACATTTACAATTGAATAAAAGGAGAATGCTGAGAAATGTTTGTTGTGTAAAATAAATTTGTTTTTCTTTTCATGAGACTTTGAACTTATTGATTTAACTACATATGCACACACACACGTACACATGTAATTACACATGTACACATGTAATTACAGGCACAGGTAGCTGATATTTATGGTGATGAACACACGCACACGCACACAAACGCACACAGGGTGCGATGGGTAAATTGCACATGCACATGCACATTGTTTTGTTTTTTTTTGTCGACTGCATAGTAGAGTAGGGCATCATCTATGAGAAAAAGAGCAACCATGATGCAATTCACTCCAGACATTTGGAAACCACATGATGCACTGTTTGACATTTGCACTGGAAGCTCCAATACGGGCATTTCAGAATGTTTGGGTGTCAATCTGAGGAGAATGCAGAGGATTCAGAAAGAGTCTAATGGTGATTACGAAGGTGCTTGATCACTAATGATGGTGATGTTTTGCCTCCATTCATCTTCCCGCAAGGCCTCAGACTCAATACAGAGGCCTACATCAAATTGATGAGGTAGAGCTCACCTGGGTCAAGAGGGTGGCTGCTAGAAGACCCTATGTCTGGCAACAGGACTCTGCACTATGCCACACAACCCAGTCAAGGTTGTCAGACAATTTCTGCAACTGTATTACCCCTTATTTTTGGTTCTGATCATATTCATAATAGTTGTAATTATTTTGATATTGTTAAGCTTAGATTAATTGTTTTGGATAGTAGATGTTATGGAGTTAGTAGTTAACATTATATATTTGTTTTTTCATCTTGTTTATTGTCAGTGTTATTGTTGTTAATAATGTTACTATCTTTTTTTGCAGTTGAATGACCTTATCAATTTTTATTCCCAACAATGCAACTGGATAAAATAAAAAATAATTACAGGATTCTATTTAAAAGCACTAAGAATTTTCAGCCCCCCACCCCTTCAGAGGACTTGAACAGAAAATCTTGGTCTAGGTAATCCGAGCTTTGAGCACTTTACTGAGTAGGTAAGTTTGCTTTCTGGCCTCTGTTCTCTTTCTTTTTTCAGTATTATTATCTTTATTAGAGACTATCTGAATAGGAGTTTAGGTTTTGGCAAGATATTCATTAGTTCCAACAATGTTTTTTGTTTACTTTAGCATATATATATATATATATATATATATATATGTATATATTGTAAAGGTAATAAATCCATTGGTATATAATCCAAGTGGATCCTAGTAATATAAAATATTAAAACTAATCCACAAAAAGAGTTCATTTATTATTACAGAGCAAATAATTACTACACAATAAAATCCAAAATTACCTCATAAGGGGAATAGTCTTATTCAACCTTGATATATAGACAGAGTTTGTGTCAGAATTAGAAATTTAATTGTAACAACTGCTACAAAAAAATAGTGTCTAAAAACTAATACAGAATTTATCCATTTCAATGTTTCAGTCAGGCATGAGACAGTGGTCAAGGGAGGGGAGAATGTATTAGGCTTAAAGAGAAGAGGTTCTATAAAATTAAACCAGGATATTAACCTTATAACATTGCAAGTTTTCTTTTTTGTTTTACACACACACACACACACATATATATATATATATATATATATATATATATATATATATATATATATATATATATATATATATAATGCAATAGTTGCATAATCCAATAGATGGATCCTTGATGGTTCAATGAGTTGTTTGTGATGAAGCATTGGTTGAAATCTAACAGACATCTTGTGTAAAGGTATCTCTACTTCAGCATGTACAGTTTTGAATTTAGAGTTGTCCATCTGTTAACCTGATTGCCAAATATGGTTAGAGAGCCCAGTTTGTACTGCTATTTAAGCTATAACTGGGGGTGGGGGAAGATTGAAATTCATTATTTTTTTTTATAGGGTATTTATACATGTGCATGTAATGAACTCAACTGGAATTTGCACTCAGCTTTTCAATTTCTCATTTAGAACAATCATCCATTACACCACCCACACGTCCCATATATCATATAATAGAAGCAGTTGGTATGTGATGAAGATTATCATAAAGACACATGTATACCATTTTTCACTGATTCATATATCGATAAGAATCCATTGTACCAAAATGAAAATTTCCTTTCAGCATTTTAAAATGATAAAATCTCAAGAAAGCTACTTAATTCTCATTGGTTACTTAGTTACATTAGTTATTTAGAAGTATAATATAAGTTTCTTAATCTGTCAAAATCAATGCTTTATCTTCATATAGAAATCAGGAGCACAAATATTTAGCTTCTGGTGTCATCGTGTACAACTGGATAATAATTTATAATCTCACAGATGCAGATACAATGCATATATTATTATTATACAATCTGATGCAATGAGGTATAGAAAATATTTGCAGAGATGAATTGTAAAATTTCTTTTTAGGATGACAAGGTTTTGTTAGTTTTTGCTGCTTATATGAAAAGAAGACAGGAAACTGATTTAGTAAAACAAGATGCAAAAGTATTAATCAAAATGCGTACAAAGAAAGGTATGGTATATATTTGACTTACCTGGACAGTTGTTGAATATGCTGGTTGGCTAAAGCGAGGCGGACTGTCATTAACGTCCAGAATTTCAATGGATAATGTTGCTGTTCCTGTTAGAGTTGGGAATCCACTGTCCACAGCTTCAACCTCAAGAACGTAACTGGAGATCTATGGCAAAATACGAAGAAAGAAAATCTTTTGCAAAAAATCACTGAAGATGAACAAATAAAAAAGTAGATTTGGTATAATGCATAAAAAATGCATAAAAAGAAAGAACAAAGTAATCACTGCTTAGATTATGATTTGTTCATTGTTATATACATATACATATACATACATATATATGTATATATATATATATATATATATATATATATATATATATATATATATAATAATGAATACAGAATCCTTAAAAATCCTTTCAGGTGATAATTTATGTTGTGGACTTGGATGTCCATCTCTTCAGACCAAATTTTACAAAATAAATTTTGGATTTTTAAGGATCCTGTATTCATTATTATATTTGCTCTGTTCTTACATTCAACTCTCTTTGGATTTATATCTTTGTTGGAATCATCCCTACTAATTATCAAGTCATATTATATATATATATATATATATATATATATATATATATATATATATATATATATATGGGCATGGTGGTGTAATGGCTAGCAGTTCAGATTGAGAAATCAGAGAACTAAGTTTGAATTACAGCTGAGTTGATTACATTCACTTGGGAAACGTATGAATAGATCTCTTCTCTTCCCCAGTTATGGGTAAAGGCGGGACAGACTATAGCCTTGGGTGGCAACTAGTCTAGGAGAAGGACAATTCTAAATTCAGAACCTGCAGAGAGTCATTTGGGGATCTCTTGGCATACTGCACACCAGTTCTCTATATTCGGCTCTTTGAAAAAGTGTAGTTGGTTCTGCACAAGCCTTCATCAAAATAATCAAATGATGTACGTGGGTCATCTGGCCATTGGTTCTAAGAACTGAGCTGCTTGACATTCATACGTCAAAAATGACAGGACAGTCCAGTATATATATATATATATATATATATATATATATATATATATATATTTGGGCATAAATGAACACTGGCTCTTCAGTCAATGAATGTTGAAGATATATATATATATATAATATATATATGTATGTACACACATAGGCATACTGGCCTGCATACTCGAGAAAAATTAATAGAGAAAATGTGTGTCCTTATTAAGATTTTTCAAGTATGCAGACAGGTACATGGAATAAATTATGTTTATATTAGATAAACAACATCTACTCAAAATATGAGTATCCACTAAAAATAGCATTTGTATGAATAAAAATATTATTTACATTGATCAGACTGTTGTTCTCATCGTTATTGCTATATTCCTGACATTTCAGCCATGACTGGAATTTTAAACTGAACCCTTTATTTTGTCCACTGGGTTTAGATTTTTCTACTTCCATGTGCCATGTCACTTTCAGATGTCTCAGTTATCTGCCCTTTAACTCAGCTCTCCAAGTTTTGGTTCAACACTGTCTTTTTTAAAATTTCTAATGAAATTTTTCTAGTCTTGCGAAATCATAAGCTAGTAAATTTGCATTTGATGAATGGAAGCTGTTTGATACATCATCTATCGACCAGGCTTAGAACCAAAATATGAACACCAAGGTTTTTATGCAACATTCCTCAATCTAAAAATTAATATCTCAGATTGTGTGTTTGTTTAAAAGCTTTCCAGTAATATGGAATAACTTTCCTTTCTTTATAATTCGTATGCCTGATTGAACTAACAGCATTCTGTCACATGTGTTTTGTGGGTCAGCCAGGTCTAAATTCTTTGCATCTCTTAACCAAAATATCTTTATATGGACTTTCTTCCAGTTTGACTACTTCTTCTATGTGCAGGATGTGGGTGATCATGGCTTTCCACAAATTTCTGTCTTCTGTAGCTCTGAGTAAAGTTTCTCTTTTTGCTAGTCCCTGTTCTGTTGACTATTCACACAATCACTATCACTTATATATATCACTTATATATATATATATATATATATATATATATATATATATATATATATATATATATGGATTTGATACAGTCTCTGGTTTCAGGGAGACACTAGAGGTATGAAAATATACCTCCAGCTTGCATTTGAAAACAATTATCTTTGAATATCAGATTTCAGAAGAATATGGTTGTGGAATAATTAAATGACATTTGTTGTTGACTAAATACATTGATAAGGTTTGCATTGAGTAATCAGAAGGTTTTAGTGTATGTGATGAGTCAAGGTCATTTGGGAATTGATCGATGAAGAATGATAAGTGAAGAAAAAATAAATATATAAACTATGGAAGAAAAATTTTGGTAAAAAATGGTTTGTGTCATTTTCATGTTTATTCATTGGTAACAATAGAAAAAGAAATTAAACTCTAGAGAAGGATTAAAAATGTTTTCAGCGACAAAGAAATGAGAATATTGAGATTAAAATGCAAAGTAAAAACTTAAAAATACATCAGAAAAATCTTTTAAAAAACAACAGAAGCAAAAGCAGAATAAATTATAGAACAACGAAAGTTTGGTAAAAATGAAATAAGAAATAAAAACTGAAAGAATTCCAAGACAGATGTAAGTGCAACCAAGAATATTTTATGATGGCATTACTTGCAACAATTCTTTTATCTTTCCTGCAGATTACTCTCACTCTCTCTGTACTTACTCACTTATAAAGTCACATCTTTCTCTTTTACAAGACAATTCACTCTCTTTTCATCTCTCTTTCTGATACACTTTTCTTGCACTGTATTAGTATACTCTCTTTCTCTATTTTTGCATGAGATTCACTTTCTTCTCTCTATCATTCTTTCTTTTTCTATCTCTAGTCATCGACTCACTGTCTTTGATTCACTTTCTTCATCACTATCATTCTTTCTTTCTCTCTCCAGTAACCTACTCACTTTGATTCGCTTTCTTCTCTCTTTACCATTATCATTCTTTCTTCCTCTATCAACATTTACACACTCACTATCTGTGATTCAATTTCTTCTTTCTCTATCACTAATGGCTGCTAATACAATTTCCCTCCAACTTTTTCTCTATTCTTCCTCCATATTTTTCTTTTTCTTTTTCTTTCTAAGTATTTCTTTCTCATTCCTCTCTGTTTAAATTTATTCTGTCATTCTTTTTTCTTTCCTTATTTTTTCCCTTTCTCTCTTTTTTATTTGCATTTACATTTTCTTTCTTATCTTATTAACTTCCCTGCTTTCACTTCCATTTATTTCCTTTTCAATTATTTAACTTCCTTTCATTCACAATTTTATTATAATATGACAATTTGCAGTCAAAAAAGGTAAAAGATAAAAGCTATTTTAAAAAGAAAGTCAATAATAAAATGGCTTACCTTTTCTCTGTCTAAAGCAGTTTTGATGACAAGGATTCCATGTTCGGGATTAATATCAAATTGGTTAGCAATATCCCCACTGCTGATAGAGTATGTCACTAGTGCATTCGATGCACTGTCTGTATCAACGGCCACAATCTGTACACTACTGTTCCCAACTGGCTCTGACTCTAGAATCTGTACGGAGTAGACATCGTCTGCGAACCGTGGAGGATTGTCATTTATATCAGTTACATTAATTGTTACAACAGCCGTATTGCTTAAGGGAGGTGTACCACCATCAATGGCTTGAATGGTCAGGAAATATTCTTTTGTTACTTCATAGTCCAATGGTTTGTTTACAAATATTACACCTATAAATGGAAGAGGAAGGACAAAATTGGGAAGAAATGTCAATATATTATGGAATCAGTGTAAAATGAAGTATTCTTTCTAAAGAATTGTTTATTCTCAGTGAAGGGCTTATGGAAACACCAGTTCAGAAGTTAAGCAACATTGAGCCTGGTCAGTACTTAGATGGGTGACTGCTTGAGATTACCAGGTGCTGTAAGACTATATATATTTTTTTGAAGCATTTCACCCCAAGCAAGGCGTGAAGCCACTAGCATGCAAGGGGTTACAGAGAGTTGGAGCTAGAGCAAATAGGAATGATAGAGGAAAGGATGAAGAGAATGATAGGGGATCGATCAAGGCATCTGGAGATGTTGATTGACACTACATTTGAATAGTTGGAGATTATAGCTATCAGGGAAATTGGAAGAGAGGAGGGAGTTCCACAGGCGAGAGGTGCGAGAGATGAAGCTATTGGAGTAGAAGAGACGGCTACATTTAACAGTTTTGACAGTGAAAGGGTGAGAGCGAGATGCCAGCCTAGTAGAACACTTAAATTCATTAAGTTTGAGAACCAGCGAAAGCAGCTCATCGGAGCAGTTACCATAAAAGTATTTGTAAAAAAGACAGAGGAAGGCAACGGTACGCCTGTGAGATATGCAGATGATGTGATGGATAATGGCCGAGAATTGGAAATTGGAGAGCAAAGTTCCAATTCTGGTCAGGTTTGTTATATTCACTTACATGTAAATAACCTTGGGAAATGGTATGAATCCACTTCTACTCCCCACAGCTATGGGTTAATCTGTAGGGCTTGTATGAATAAATTCTTATTATCTCAAAAAAGTTTGTACAATCTAAAATATTTTCTGACTTCAAATAATCTACAAAAAGGGTTGACAAACTGTAAAAAACACAATCAATCAATATTTTCAATAAATAGTAAACAAAGAGAATTGTACTGTTCTCTGAAATAACAATATGCCATTTTCCCTTTCCTCTTCTTTCTGAGATAAATAAACAATTATACTTTTCAGAAAGATGCAGAAGTAATGGTTATAGTGTGCTGTAATTTATGTAGTGTGTGAGATGTGATAGCCACTTTGTGGATTTTGCCGAGATTATATAAATAAGGTATCATCATTGTCTATATTATCCAAACAAAGTACAGACTTTGTCTAGCTTATTCAAATATAGTAGAGACTTTGTCTAGATTATCCAAATAAATTTTTGATTTTGTCTAGATTATCCTAATAAAGAACAGATTTTGTCGAGATTATCCAAATAAAGAATAGATTTTGTTTAGAGTATTCAAATAAAGTAGAGAATTTGTTTAGATTATCCAAATAAATTATAAATTTTAACTAGATTATTCAAATAAAATATAAACTTTGTCTAGATTATCCAAATAAAGAATAGATTTTGTCTAGATTATTCAAATAAAGTAGAGACTTTGTCTAAATTATCCAAATAAATTATTGATTTTGTCTAGGTTATCCTGATAAAAAATAGATTTTGTTTAGATTATCGAAACAATGTGTAGATCTGCAGGTGTCAGGAATACAGAACACATTTGCTTGCTTCCTGTTTCTTCCCAAGGAATAATGGTGGATGATGTGATGTAGACTCAATCTTAATTATAGAGTAGCAACTTCTTAATGACAAGTAATGCTCCCAGAGAGAAGGAGACGGAACTTCCTGGGTATCAGTGTTAACAGTGTAATACTCTCTGTCTCCACTCTTCACACTTATTCTCTTTTAGGATAACAGACTCCAAATCCATCTCTGTATATACTCAGGCGCAAAATAAATGCCAGAGTTCATCCATAGGAACAGTTCATTTTAGGCAAATAATAAATTGTGCAGGTTGAAACCCATCCTCTATATCTCCTCTAGAATAAAGTATGGAGACATTGCATTTGTGGAATTTTTCAAGAAGGTTACTGATTTGCTGTTCCATCTTTTAAAATGGATAATTTGTTGTGTGTATGTGTTTTGAAATTTTCATTATGTTTGTGTAACAGAGAAATCAGGTCAGTCTGATAAAAGAGTTGGTTGTATGTGGTGCTGTAAGCACTAGGTGTTGTGTCCTCTTCCACAATGGGCTGTTGAGAGAGGACCTTCTACTTAGATTAGGTGGTGCTGACTATTTTCATATGAATTATACTGGGCAGATATTAGCCAGTAGTCAGCATGAGTCTGGGACTGGGAGAGCTATATAACACCAGTTTTTTTTCTCAGTTTAGAGAAGCACTTTCAACTTGCAAAAACCAGACAAGACAAATACAGTTTGTGCTTTTCAATCTGTGATTTTTTACTTTATATCAGGTTATCACAAATTTGTTGAAAGTATTAATTTTTGTGTCCATGTGGTTTGGTTGGTAGAGAAAATAGTGTACAATTCAAGTTACTTGAAATGTCCACTTCCCTGGCTCCTGCTCTTGAAAAATGTCAAGGTGTTGCATAGTCGTATTTGTTTTTTTGTGTATGTTTTTGGTATGAGTGTGTTCAAAATGCATTGTGTCACCAACTTGCCATGGTAGATACATGTTGAAATCACATCAGAAAGTCACTATATATTGTGGCAAAGCTTCTAGTTAGACTAAAAGTAATGGCAATGATATTTATATTGTATGTAAGAAAATAGAATGAATTTTGACAAGGTGATATCTTTTATTTTTTGCCTGGTAAGGTCCCAGACGGCATTGTCCCTCTGGCATGGTGGGAGGTAAAAAGAGAGACAAGAGAGAGAAGTGCCTTATTTCTATAATTGTTTGACAGCACCACCTAACTACTTCTTCACAAAACATGGATGTCTGGTGGAGGATCAGTTGCAATGAAGAGCCAGACAATTTTTCCGTGCAATGGATATATTTCTCATACTTGATAATCATTGGTGAATAATAGTCTTACTTTGCTACCCTGGCCTATGTCACTGGAGAGTTTTTAATTCAGAGTTATCTTTCTTCTAGACTCTTTTCAAAATGAAAGAGCCTTGACTATTCTACTATTTAATCCATAGCTTGATAAAGAAAAGATTGGTTCATGCCTTTCTAATCATTCATTTTCTATGCCATCAGTACATCTATAACTGATTGCATAATATTTTTGTTGGAATTTATTGGAGGAGGAGTTATTATTTCCATGCAGACTAGTGTCTTCATTTTTATTGTAGTTATCACATTTCAGTTGTTATGTCATCCAGCCTTCATCAAGTGTATGATGAACTTATACACAATTTGACATCCACCTAAGGAAGGCTGAATGGTAGAATGACTCAAACGTTGCAATAAGAATAATAAAGATGTGGAAAATAATAATGATTACAATCAGTCAGTCAGCTATGTGCCATGCATGATACACGCTTAGGCTATAATGTATCTTTTGATACATGACTGACGAGGCAGATTTTTTTTCCCCACAGTAGGTTGCTATTTCTTTATGCGATAGACCAGTTGGCATCCAAGGCCATAGAATCCAGTCTGTCCTGCTATCTACCCATAGCTGGGTTGAGAAGAAGAGTATTCATAACTTTCCCAAAGGTATTAGCATGTAAGTGAATGTAATAAGGAGGCTTGGTGGAGTAATGGATAGCGACTTGGATTGAGGAATTGGAAAGTTGAGTTTAAATTCCAGTCGAATCCATTATATTCCCTTACAAGCTAATACCCTTGGGAAAGGTATGAATCCTCTTCTTCTCCCCCCAGCTAATGGTAGATAGCAGGACAGACCAGGTTATATAGCCTTGGATGGCAACTGGTCTACCGTAAAAAGAAATGGCAACCTACTGCAGGAAAAAATCTGCCTCATCAGTCATGTATCATATACATCATAACCTAAGCATGTATCATGTATAGCACATAACTGAATGATCACAATACTGTGTTAATAAAAGTAAATTGTAGTAATATACATTGACAAGGAAAGGAGACTGGGGTTAAAGTTATGTTTATGAGTATGACACTGAGGGATTGAAATCTGCAGTATTTCAGATTAAGGTTTGATAATAGGTGATGCTGTTTTGCGAATATTCTCAAAATATGTACAATCAATCCTGGCTTGATTTATGTTATGGAAACTCAGCGAATAAAATTTGTATAGAAGAGTGGGGAAAACTAATAACCTTGTTCATGATTTCAAATATTTAAAGATCTTGAATGAACATCTCAAATTAGAATCTGTATGTGCTGCTGCAGTTGTATCAACTTGAAAATTCAAGCAACCAAAAACTTGTTCAATTTCAGAAAAGGATTACTTACCTGACTTGGAATGTATTCTGAATCTCTGCTTTTCATTTCCTGAAACAATACTGTAGTTTATCTCTGCATTTACCCCAGCATCTTTACTTGTGGCAAGGACCCGCACAACACTGGTGCCAACACCGTTGTCCTCACGCACATCTCCCATGTAAAGAGTGTGTTCAAATTCTGGAGGATTGTCATTCACATCCAAAAGTTTTATATTCAGAGTCGCTGAAGATGAGAGCCGTGGGAAGCCCTGGAAATAGTTGAAGAGAAGAAGTTTAAGATTTGCATGCAACTAATGTACAGACTTTCATGATTTAAATTCCCTCTAGTAAGATTTTAATAAAGAATAATTATTTCCATTTGGAGTTTATAGTGCTGCTTGATGTTGTAAATATTGTAAAGTTGTGTTTTAATGAAGATGAATTACTGCTGGAGTAATTAAATGTATAAATGTTAATTAGACAAATGCATAAAAATGATCACAAAACTTTGACAAGAACTGACATTAACCTCCTAGAAAGTTACAATTATAGAAATACCTTGAGACAAAATTGCTAATACAGTGCACTCATTTGTGTCCGTAGTTAATGTTATTTCCTTTTTAGGGTAAAAGATTTTTACAGTTTTTTTTTTATAATTTCTTTCTTTAAATTTTGAAATCCTGTATTCTGCGATTGATTCAGTTTAAATTTGTATTTCCTTTTCATAACTCATCAAAGGGTTTTATAAACCTATACTTTGGCAGGAGGCACGATTGAGTAATGGATTGAGGAATCAAGGACTGAGTTTGAATTCCAGTCAAATCCATTACATTCACTTATGTGCTAATACCTTTGGGAAAGATATGAATCCTCTTCTTCTCCTCCCAGCTAAAACAGACCGGGTTCAATAGCCTTGAATTGCAACTGGTCTACTGCAGAAAGAAATGGCAACCTAATCTCATCAGACATGTATCGAAAGATACATGATCGCCTAAGTGTGTATCATGCATGGCACATAACTGACTGACTGATACTTTGGTAAATATCTTCTGTAAAAATTGGCTAACCTGAAAAAAGATTCCAGTTGTATTTTTATTTGTAGGTGTCAATACCTCTGCGATTTTCTTTATTAAATTTGTGTCTGGTAAAATTCTGTCTTTGAAAATCTGGTATCCCAGATAGATTATTGTATCTCAATTTAACACTTATTTATTGTTGTTTATGGTCATACCAAGATGTTTTCATTTGTTTAAAACATAATCCTTTTTTTTGTTTTAGCTCTTCAAGACTGGTAGCACTAGATGGTAGATTTTGTCTTGATACTATTGAGTCATAAATGATTTTCATTTTTGGAACCAAAGGTTATGATGAATATACTATCCTAACTGTTTCTTAAATATGACAGGTGATGAAAATCGGTTGCATTAAACAAGCCCATATTTTTCTGCAATAAGATTTCTTAAATATTCAGGCCAGAAGGTGAAAATAAATACATATATTGTTTAATAAATAAACAGAATGTCTACTCAAATATGAGTATCCACAAAAATAACATTTAAGTAATAAAAATTTGTAGAATTAATAAATAAAGAATCCATTAATTCTTTAGAAATTGCTTTGTTTACGTTTGGATATGAAACTGAGCAGATATAAAATTTTGAGAGTCTATGATGACAAGGATTTTGCTTAAAGACACTATTCAGCCTTGTTTGATTGGCAAAGGTTCTTCATGGCCGAGTTAGTTCAAGCATGTCAGATCTAATAATGGTTCTATCTGTGGACACAAGTTTGTATCCTTCCAGAGAGCACATGTTTTTCTTTAATAAGATTTCACAAATATTGAGGCCAGTAGATGAAAATAAATAAATATGCGGCAATGTTTCGCAGAAAGGCAGTGGATTGGCAAGGATACCTGACTGAAAAAACATGTATCCATTTCTTCTACCCTAGCTATATTTTAATTAGTAGATTAGACTGGGATTTTTAGCCTTAGGTGGTAGCCAGTCTAGGAAAAATACAAAAATTTAAAAACTGTGGAAAAGGCAATGGGGAGCCACTTCATTGATTTTTGCAAAACTGATAGCAATTCAAAGATAATAAAGACAGTTAATTTGTAGAGAGCCACGATCACATGTGTTCTGAAGGGACATGACATTTGTAGCCTATTTGCTAGTCTAATTTGTTTGTCATTCCACACTCCATTTATCTAGGTTTGTTCTAATTGAAACTAAGTTTAGTAATAATTAAAAAATATATGGAAAATAATTTAATTAATTAAATTGATTCTGATTATTCTATATCTTAAATCAATTCTAGGATTTATTTCGTTGGGATGCTTACATTGAAGTGCACATGAATTGTATGGGTTGATGTCAATGTCATATCCTGTCAGCACTACATTTTTTTAAAAACAACCAGAAAAAAAAAGCTTAACCAGTAATCATTGTAAAACTGATTCAAAAAAGGCACCATCCACAGCCCAGGTGACTAGGATCAAAGAGTAGTATCTGTTCATAGTAGCCGTTCCAGCCAGCCATCAACATCTGCAGCTCCAGCTTGGATGCCAGCAGCAATGATATGCAATAAACTATCAGGACAATGCCCTCCAGTGACTACAAAACTGTCCTTTTTTAGGACAACTCTTTTCTAACCCTTTACATGAAACGCGTTTTTTGCTTAGTGTACTGTAAACCTTATTTTTGTTGATTTATTTTCCTTAATGAAAATAAACTTAGCAAATATATTTTTTACTCAAGTTTTTGTTTGTTGTTGGCTTTAGTAATTCAGTATCTTTTTGTGGGCCAATATACCCCCACCCACAATAACGAGACATGTTACAAGTCCTGTAACTGTTGTTGCGACTCTATATGGACAGTTGCCATAGCAACAGTTGCCATGGCAAGGTAGCCTAACTGAACCCATTCCTTCACAGGCTGGTTTCCAATTCAGAGTAGACTTCTTTTAATGCAAGAGTTCAGTTTATCTTACTAATTAACCCATAGCTGGAGGAAGAAGAGAAGCATTTGTGAATGCAAAAGATTAGCTTAAAATTTGAACTTCACATGATGGGATTACTTCTATACCAATATCCATTACACTATCTATATTGGGTTGATAGTGGTTCCAATTAAAAACTGGTATATGTTAAACACTTACCATTTTGTTACTGTCTCTCTTTTTATGTCCTTTGTCACTTCATAATGTAGGCAAAAAAGTGAAAGAGAATGATTTTTTTTATTTCTAAATGTTTAAGTCCTACTTAAGAATACTTAAGAATACTTACTTTGTCGTAAGCCACAACTGTAACATTGTAAGATTCTTTAATTTCACGGTCCAATGTTTTTGTTAAACTAATAATGCCATTGTTCATGTCGATCTTCAAGAAGTTATCATCAGGATTCTTCAGTCGGAATTTTACTTGTTTATTGATTCCTGTCAAATAAAATTGTCAGATTAAAAAAAAAAATGTAATTTGTTAGAAATTAACAATCATCATATTGAATAAAATTTTAACCTGAAATTCTATTTACAGTAACAGATAAAACGTAGTCAGAATATCAAATAACCCCAACACAAATCCAAGTGTATAAATAAGTAACTACATAAAAGCCTATCTCAATATGAAGTTTTCATATAGAGAGAGGCTTATCATAATTTTCAAGTCTCAAACAGGGACAATTTTAAATATTTATTTTTAATTGTTTCACCTCAAGTCAACAAAGTCATTAGGACACAGAGGTTAAAGGGTGCAAAAGATGATGAGAATATTTTAATGAGGGGAAGTGAGGAAAAGGACAATAAAAGAACAGGTTTCAGGAAGACAGAAGATGGCGATTGATATTTCGTTTAATTTTTTGAAGATTGTAGGTGACAGGGAAACAAGTAATTGAGGTTTATGTTATTTTATAGCAAGTAAGCTTCAGAGATGACATAGAAAATTGAATAGAGCAACTTATATCTCTTGTAGGAAACTGAGACTGATCCCTAAAACCAGAAGAATTCCAGTCAAATCGTTATGTCTGCTAAGTTTACGTAGAATATAGAAAACAATGATATATCAACACTGAAGAAATGAATCAATGTTGACAATAAATGGTATGTATTTTCATATTAAAATGGTATTTATTTCTATTTTAATTTTCAAATTGAATATTTGGTATATTAAAGAAGCCATATGCTTTTGAAAAAAAAAAAAAAGAAAAATGTGTGACAAGTTAATGTCATAAAATTGTTAAGACGATTCTGCAGGGATCGGTTGAATTATTTTGATAAAAAAAATAAGAAAAAGATAATCATTAAATAGAAACAAAAACATTCAGTGAAAGATGAAAATATGTCAGAAAGACACATCTTGAAGTGACACATCTTGAAGTGACACAGCATATAAAAGAAAAACTTTCTCAGTTGTTTCTTTTTATCAATTTCAAGATGAGATTTCTTTTCATACAAGAATATCCAAATTTGTTACAAGGAGATTTTTTAATTTTGATGAAAAAGTTGTGAGTTCAATGCCTAGATTAAGCAGTGAAGTACAAATACTCCACTTTCACGGAGTATTTGTACTTCAAGGAAAAATTAAGAGAAAAGAATAAACTAACAGCTGTCTCTATTTCTGAGATGAGGTATTATAACTATTTACACTATTTGCATCATTTGGACTGTTGTCCTCATCTTTATTGTCATATTGACGATGTTTTGGCCTTCTTCGGGATCTGTATATTTTTCTGAGATGAGGTGTTGTAACTACACTATTTACACTGTTCAGACTGATGTCCTTATCTTTAAAGTCATATTCACAATATTTCAGCCCATGTATGCTCTGACCTTCTTCAGGTGATATATGTTGGATAAAAGTGTTGGTTGAAGAAATCCAGTGACTTGGCCCAAAGAGTTGTGAGTTCAATATCTGGCCACAGCAGAGATGAACAAAAACTTGGTGAATTGAGTTACTCAAGGGAATAACTGGAACTGAGATATCTAGAAAAGGCATGGCACTTGGAATGAGAACAATCTACCCCAGTAAACTAAATAAAGTGTTCGGTTCAGAATTCCAACATATATATCACTTGAAGAAAACTGGAGCATACAACAGTCGAAACATTAGAAATATGACAATAAAGATGAGGATAACAGCCCGAACAGTATAAATAGAATTAACTAAGATGTTTCATCCCTCCGAGAATTGACACTAGGATGAAGTTCTGAGAACAATATGATTATGACATGGATCTGAAGAAGGCTAAAGAGTACAACCGTTGAAATAACTTTGTTAACATCATTACAAGATTATGACAGCAGTATGGTAGAATCCTTACTGTAAGTTAAAATTAAAAATATATTGACTCTTTTAAAATGTACAGCCTGTATTAGTACACAATTAATTTAAGATCTGAGGACTTCATGATACTACACTTTGTTTAAGTCTACAAATTTTAAGTTAAAGAAAATTAAGAAACTTTTAGAAAACAGTATTTTTATCAATATTTTTTAGGAAATGGGGAAGTTACTTTGAGTATTCTGACAGGAAGTTAGGAGATCAAGACTGTACTGACCAGCATCTCTATCAATAGCTGAGAGTCTTGTAATCAAGGTGTTGATTTTGGCATCTTCTGGAATAGAAACTTTGTAGACTGAGTTGGAGAATTGTGGAGCATTGTCGTTGACATCTTTAATACTGATGAGCACATCAGTTGTACAAGAACGTCCGCCACCATCTACAGCATGGACTTGCAGTCGATATTCTGATTGTTGTTCACGGTCAAGACGACCTTTAATAGTCAACACCCCTGAAAAAAACAAGAAAAAATGTTTGATTTATTATCTGGGATTCTACAAATTTGAAATTGGCTAACCTAAGTAAAGAACAGGTGTAATGTGAATGTGAAGTTATTTCAGTTGTGAATATAGGAACAGAAAGTGAATGAGCTAGTGGTCAGTGAATTCAGTTGAAAGTAGGGACACTGGTGGCACGGAGAAGCTCATTAAAGAGATTTTTTTGGTTAATTTGTATTTAAATATGCCTGCTGATAATTTTGCTAAAATCATCAATGGCCATCTACTTGGCAATTCAACTCAATTCGATTACAAGACTGAAAGTGAAAATGTTAATGAAGTTGATATTGAAATCGTTTTTTGAAGGCTACATTTCTATGTAGGATTAAGATTAATATAATGTGGATATTATAGACTTTAAAAATTCATAATGTACTGGCTGCAAGGGTATGCTAATTTTTTAAGTGAATGGAACTTACTAAACCAAGATAAACTCATTACTGTGGTATTAATAACCAGTATGAAATTGTGTGGTGGTTATGAGGGCAGACATTGAAATTAGTATGCTGAGTTCAATTCCTGCTGATGTTATTACATTCACTTTTTCACAAATAGCCATGGGAAAGGTATAAATCTACCTCCAGCTATGGGTTAAATAACATAGCAAACTATGATATCTAGCTTTAGTTGTTAACCAGTCTAGGAGAATTTGTTGGATGTAAGACTAGCAACTAGCCTCTGGTAAAAACCTACTTACTACTTACTACTACTTACAAAGTAGTAACACCAAGCAGAGTGAGGCTATGGTTCTACACTCCATTGGGTGTTTAGAGTGTAATCGATGGAAGAAACAATATGTGAACGAAGATATAAAAATGTACAGGTATGAAGAATTAAATTTTTTAATGAACTTACCTGTGTGTAGTCCCATGCTAAACATTTCTGAATTATTCCCACTAAGATGGTATTTAATACGAGAGTTTCGAGTTTTCTTTTCGTCAATGTCATGAGCCCGGAACAGCTTCAGGAAAGTGGAAGGAGCATCGTCTTCTTTTATAAAAATGGAGACAAATGTCTATAAAAGAAAGAAAGAAAAAAAAGAAGCATTTTAATCTTGCATTATTCACACCATTATTATAAAACCAAACAATTTCCAAATTTTGTATACAAAGGGGTGCTGAAAAGTTCTCAGCTTGATTAATTTCACAAAATCAGTATTTTGATGACCAAACATTAGAATAGTGGGTCAGGTCAATATTCATTTGTATTGAGGAATTCCATAATATATATTTAATTGTTTATATTTTTATTAATCTTTATTTTTATCTATGTGAATGTTTATTGATTTCATAAAATGAGTGGGTGACTCTGGACATTAATGAAATGCAGCATTTAATATATATATATATATATATATATATATGTTTATATATATATAATAAAATATAATAAAAAGGCTTAAACACTAGTATTCCATGGTCATAATTTATTACATTGGAATCGTAAATATAATCCAATTCATCAGACCTACAAATTCAAAAAGAAATCAGAAAAAATAACTCCGGGAATAAAAAATAGAATTTAGTGAGAGTCTATACAATAATAGATGATCTTTTAGATTTAGATACCTCATACACTCTTACTAAATTTTATTTTTACCAGTTATACATTTTTGAAAAAATAATATTACCAGCTATACATTTTTGAGGAAAAAATATTAAGAGAAATATATTTTTGACAAAACAAAAATATTACCAGAAAAAAAAAAAAAAAGTTGTCGGCATTAAATGACCCATTGAGGTTGATGTGCCGTAAAACAAACCAAACCAAGAATATGTACAAATTATTTATTTAATTTATTCTCAAGTTGCAAATGGTTAATGTGTTGCAGCCAGTAAGAATCTTTGGAGAAAATAGAATATAAATCAACTCAAGGCTGTGTAGAAAGAATTATGTGCCTTAACACTCATAGGGCATGATGAAGCTAAGAAAATAAGAGAAAATCAGTAAAAGAAAAGTTTGAGCAAATGGATGAAGGAACATGTACCATCCAAATAAAGAGGGATCCTAAAGGAGTAAAAAACGAAGTTGTGGAGAACCATGATTGCTCAAGTCCTGAAGTGGCATAGTAGAAAGATAGCAAGAGATGTTCCATGTGACTAAACAAATCTCTTAATATATGTAATGTTTATTAGTCTCTTCCTGATGTGACTGATCATGGCTTTCCACAATTTACTATCCCTTGTGGCCCAGTTCTGCAATTATTCACACGAGCTTGTCAGGTAGGGTGGCCTTCTCTTCCCCTATCTCTCATGCCCTCACAATGTGACTTGTAATTTTTCCAAACCCTTTTTCTTCATTATGTTATATAAATGCCCCCGAGAAGATGAAAAAGAGAAGTTCTACAGAAGAATGCTGAGGATACCATGGACCAAATATGTGAGCAACAGACAAAGTTTGGGACAGAATGGAAACAAAAAGGAAACTTATACTTAAAATTAGGAATAGGCAGTTGAAATTTTTGGTACACATAATGAGGAAGGAGGGCTTAGAAAATCTGATACTCACAGGACAGATTGAAGGCAAGAGGAAAACAGTGCATAAAATACTTGGGCTTGTAGAGCAGGATTTATGAGAGATAACAAAAAACACAAAATTTATTAAGAACTACAATGGACAGGAAGATGTGGAGGGCCATAATCGTCCACGTCATGAAGGGACACAGGACATGAAGAAGAAGACCAGTGTAGTCAGGTTAGGCTCATCACTCTGCATGTATGACAGATTTGTGAAAGACATGTAATAAAAAGTTTAAAAAAATAGACGGTTTTTGGCGTTAAAAATACGTAAAAAACCGTCATTATTTTTGCACCAACCTAATATCAATATAAAAAATTTGAATAAAAGAAATCCTTACCTTATTACATATTGGGTCATTATCGTTTGCATCCAGAATATCCACTCGGACTCTAGTTGTTGAAACAAACTTTCCATCTGTAACAGTAACTATGAGTTCATATCTGGATTTGCGCTCTCTGTCAAGTTCTTTATTGACAATAATCTCCCCACTATTACTAATCCTGAACTGTCCAAGGCGATCTCCTTTTGTAATGTGATATGTTAACTTGCTGTTACGCCCAAGATCCTTATCTTCTGCCTGAATGGTAATAATGACAGTTCCTGGAGCGGCATCTTCATTGACCGAAGACAAATACGTCTTCTGACCAAAGACTGGCCGCTCATCGTTGACATCGGTCACTGATACAATGACCTGGCTGTACGAGATGAGAGGAGTCTCTCCATGATCTTCAGCAATAATTGTCAGGTTATATACTTCCTTTTCTTCTCGATCAAGTGGTGATATCAGCTTTAACTCTCCACTGCGACCGTCCAGTGAGAATCGGTCAGTGTACAAAACCATGTCTTCAGAAAACTTATATGAGACAATCCCACTCTCTCCTTCATCTTTATCGTCAGCGTGAACTTGTACAAGAACTGTTCCTACCTTGGTGTTCTCGGCAACAGTTACGGAATATGGGTTAGACTCGAACTCTGGGGAATTGTCATTGATGTCGTTCACGCGAATGTACAGCTCAACCTGATCTACCAAGGGTGGTGAGGTCTGAGTAAGGGCTTGAATTGTTATTGTGTAGTCTTTGACCATTTCCCGATCCAGGGATCGGACCAGACGTACCTTGCCATCAGTAGTGATTGCAAAGGCAGCTGGATTATTTGTGTTTTCTGTGTAACCTGAATGGAGTGTATAGTCCAGCACTTCAGGTCCTGAAGCCTTGATGGTGCAAATTTCACTTTGGCTCATGCTATTTTCCGAGACATAAAACACTTGGTGTTTAAATTCTTCTTTGTCGAAACGTGGCGGGATGTCTTCAGCTCCCATAACAACAATTTCAAGAGGGACATTATTTTCCATGCGCTGAGTTCCTTGGTCAGTGGCAGAAACAAAAAATTGGTGGACTTTATTTTCTGGAAATGTAACGTTAAAATAAACAATTTATAAATCATGTCATCTTGTTTTTGATTTATATTTTACAAAGTATTCTAAATTCAACTAAAGGTTGCATAAAGAAAACATTTTATATTTCATATTTAAAGATTTAAAAAATCATTAAATATATAAATTGAAAAGTAAAAATCAATACAAAAAAAAAAATAAAATAAACAAAATTTTTAAATCAATGCATACATAAACAAATTGCATCCCTACATGCAAACCACCAATCTGCCACAGGTGGCATGCCTCTAGCATTTACCATCGGTGGCCTGCTGTTGGACCATTGGCATATTCCTCTTGGCAGTGTAACCAGAGGTGATGTATTAGTGGCCTGCTAATGTCTGTCACTAGAGGACTGCTGGCATTGCCATCAGTGGCTCACCAGTGGGCCACTAGTGGTTTGTGTGTAGGGTAAATAACAAATAAATTAACAAACTATAAGTGCACACATAAACATAATAATAATCAACAACAAATAATAAAGTAATCAATAATAAATAATTAGTAAAAAATGTTAACAAACAACACTATACAATAGCTGCAAATAACTGTGTACGGATCCACAATTAGTTTTATTCAACAACTTCTAGAATAATTCGAAACATATCCATTACTGCTGATACTATAACTGTTAGGATAATACAATACACCTTCTAGCCATAATGCACCACTGACCAGCATATATAAATAGTTGAGCCAAAACACAATACACATGGCCTGAAGATTGCATTTAAGCATGAAACAGACTGTAGATGGTGGGTGCTCACCTCAATGTCCACTTTTATATTTAAATCTCTGATATTGAGAATTTTAACTCATAACCATAGCATACTTAAAACTATATTTTTATTATGCGTGTGTGATTAATGAAATCTTGAAAACAACAAGAACTAAAAAAGAGACAAACCAGTCGTAAGGTGCTAGGGAAAAACAAAGACAAAAATAAAAACCATTAAGAAACTTATGATACAAATTGGTCAATAATCTAGAAATTTTCAGTAAGAAAGCTGACCTGGAATAAAATGTGAATTCAATCCCCAAAATGTCAACTACAAAAACTTCACTGTAACTTCAAGTTTAATGGTATGAAGTGATCTATAAAATGGATTAAGTCCAAAATTATTTAATATATTTTCTGTTTATACGTTATTTAAATAGATACAATTTATTTTAGTAATTGCTCTGTTTTTTTAAATAAACAGTATTAATTACATTTATTGACATGAATGTTTAATAAATTTCATAGAAAATATGTGTTCTCCGACAGGAATCGAACCTGTAGTTCTATATGGAATCATCAATTGATCTTACGTGCTATACCACTCAGCTATAGAGAAATGTCAAATAATTGTAGGACTTAAATAATTTCATATGTTGTTAATGTTTACATTATGGTATGTGTCGTGAACAGCTATGATTCCTGTTGGAGAATGCATATTTTCTACAAAATTTCTCGAATGTTCAGGCTGGTAACTGTACTTAATAGTGTTTATTTGAAAAACAGAGAATTTACTTAAATAAATTGAATCTATTAAAATAATGTATAAACAGAAAATATATCAAATAATTGTTGGACTGAATCCATTTCATAATATATATATATATATATATATATATATATAAGCAAATATATGGATATAGATCTGACAGTATGAAGAAAAATATACAGAAAAAGCAAACAAAAATCCTTATATGCAATTATGCTGTTTTAATGTTAATATAATGTCAATGTCGGACGTTCTTATGTCCATCGTCCATCGTCTTTGTCATGTTGAATTGATAATGTTAATTATATTTTATGAACATGTCCTGAAGATGGTTTATTAGACCAAAACGTCCGACGTTGTCATTATATTAACATTAAAACAGCATAATTGCATATAAGGATTTTTGTTTGTTTTTTCCGTATATTTTTCTATATATATATATATATATATATATATATATATATATATATATATATATAGTTGTTTCTTTAAGTTACTTGAAGATCATAGCATTAAACATGAATTCTTCAATTTCCTTCCAGGTGAATATTAAATGTTTCTTACCTGAGTCAGAGAGATTGCCTTTCACAGATAATACACCTGTGCTAGGGTCAATGGTAAACAATTCCGTCACCTCTGTGTCTTCTCCTGGATACAAGGAATATACAATTCTCCCATTGTCACCTTCATCCGAATCATGAGCCTTGATCTTTAAATAAAAAATACGATATTTGTAAAAATTTATACTTTTTAAAAATTCTTTGATGAAAAAAAAAAAGAATTTTGGTTATTAGTTTAATGACATTTGTTGGACTTGAGGAATATCGGAAGAAGAAAAGGAAATTTTAGAGCAAGCATGTTTACTTATAGAAGATTTTATAACCATGACATTACAATAACTCATGTATAATATCACCACAAATTTTATTTTTACAACAAATAATATTGACCCTGTACGAGGCTCAAGAGTCACTCAAGGTAGAGGGCTACAGAGTAAGAGGTAAGGGGCACAGTTTATAAGGATATGTGGGCAAGATAACAATTAACCTGAGACATGAACAGGTTAAGATTGTAATGATCACAGAAGCAATCCTTTTGGGTGTTGGTTCTACAAATGGCAGTTCGTGGGAAGAAGCTGTTCTTATATTTTGCCGGTGAATATGAAGAGAATGAAAGTGATTTGCTACAATGTGTGGGTCTTAGCGGTGAATGTCAGAACTGGTGGAACTATGAAATCTAGTTTGTCTGAAGACTTTTCATGGAAATAGTGATAGAATAGTGAAAGGCTTGCAATGTTTTGTCTGTGGGAAAGCGGTTGTAGGGCGGAAGATAATTCATCACCCACAAGGCCATGTAAACACATTTGGACTCTTTCAAGACTAGGCAGTAAAGAGTGTGTAGATTCTGGTAGAAGTACTTCATTTTCAGCCTGATCTGGCTCTTGAGATAAAATAATCTGAACCTGTGGAAATTCAATGGGTATTAACAAATAAGGTTTTTAATTGTCTCATGCCTATGCTCTTCTATGCTACTTTACTTGTATATTTTCAGTGTCTTCTTTATCCATTCCAATATTCACTGTTCACTTATGTTTTTATCTTACTGTTTTACAAATATTGATTAGCTATATGCATATGGGTTACAATCCTATTCATCAAATTCACTGCAAATAGTTTTTTATTCTGCTACACATTCTTTTTATCCTTATTTTGTCTTATTTTTCTTTAAGGAATGTTAATGTAATGCAAATTTTATGCCTTTCTGTCCATACTTGCCTTTCAATACTCTACCCCGTGTCTCTTGATATCCAACCAGCAAGACTCTCTCTCTCTATATATATATATATCTGCATTTCATCCTCATCTTTCCCCTCTATTTATTTATCTATATATGTATTTTTTCCTTTCACCTGGTTCTCTTTTTGTTTTTATCTAGCTTTCTTACCAACCAGCTTTCCTCCTCTGCATCCTCCTTCATCTATTTCTCATCTCTTTCAATTTTCCGAATTCTTTCCTGCTTAATATTTTACTATATATGAGTGAGTGTTGAAAAGTTATTGTCCTGATTAATTTATCCCTAAAAAAAATAATGTGTTGCCTCAGAGGTTGGGAAGTGGATTGAGCTGAGAAATTTTCAGTAACATTCATATTTTGTTCAGAAAAGATAACTGACTCAGGCACAGGTACTACACTTTAATCTTTGATAGAAAAGCAACTGTCATAGATGCAAACAAGCAGAATTATACATTTATGTAAACACTATGTCTATCTCACTTTTTTCATATCTATCTATCCCAGTCTGTTCATATCTATCTCAGTCTGTTCATATCTATCTATCTATCTATCTATCTATCTATCTATCTATCTATCTATCTCAGTCTGTTCATATCTATCTATCTATCTATCTATCTATCTATCTATCTATCTATCTCTCTCAGTCTGTTCATAATGGCTCAATACAACTAAAGCATTCAATATATACTAACCAATGTAATTGATGCGGACGTAGTAGAGAGCATACCACCTGACTATTGTTAGCCAATGAAATTACAGAGTAAATATTTGAAATGTTTGGGCACGCACTTTAGAGAAAAATCAATCTTGATCTTCTCGTCGAAATATACTTTCATCGTAATTGCTCTGATGAGCTGTTTTCGCTGGTTCCAAGACTTCGCGAATTCAAGCGCCCTACGAGGCTGGCATCCCACTCTCACCCTTTCACTGTTGAAACTGTTAAATGTAGCCACCTCTTCTACTCCAATAGCTTCATGTCTCACACCTCTCGCCTGTAGAACTCCCTTCCCTATTCCTGTTTCCCTGATAGCTATAATCTCCAATTATTCAAATGTAATGTCAATTGACATCTCCAGTTGCCTTGATCTATCCACTATCCTTCTCCTCATCCTTTCCTCTATCATTCCTACCTGCTCTCGCTCCAAATTCTCTATAATTCCTTGCGTACTAGTGGCTTCCCGCCTTGCTGGGGGTGAAATACTTAAAAAAAAATATCTATCCGGCTGATGAGCTAATCCATATATCAACAACCCTATTAATTTTTGTGGATGGTATACTAGTAGTAAAGATAAAAATATTTTATCAAAATTTTAGAATTTGGTTATTGAACAACTAATACATATTTAGTTAGCAAAAAAAGAAGGTGCTCAAGCCATGAAAATTTGATGATAAATTACTTTTTTATTTGTTTTTTTTTTTTTATTAGATTTGTTCAGTAAACAGGACTTCAGCTCCAGTTTTATGGAATTTAGGTTTTTTGAATAAATCGGGTTTTTTTTGAATTTATAGATTTTGGTTTAATTAAGAGTAACTTTAAACTCATGACATAATAAATCAAATGATGAAACATAAAAGTAATTTTTAAAATCATTTTTTTTTTACGCATATGAATTTGTAGGCAATTTTCAGTGGCATGGTCCACTTTAAATATGAAACAGGCTATATAACCTGGTAAACAGAACTGCTAAACATTTAGGGACTGCAAGGCCATAAAAAGTTCCATTTTCCTATGCTTGAACATTCTTTGTCATGGCATGTCATCTTAGATATGAAATACTTAGAGTCAATTATATTAACCATTTGGATCTGGGGCTTTTTGTTTTTCACATTTTTCACACCCAGGTGAATTAAAAAATTAAAAAAAATAAAAAATTTAATTAAAATTAAATTAATTAAAAATTAAAAAAAATTTAAAACTACATTGAAAAAATGTCTACTTCAGCTATGAGCTTCCATTATTCTCCATGCCAATGTGTAATGTTATTATTTTCCTTGCTTTCATCACTAGCTACAGATTATCTTGAATCATTACCCAATTCACTACGAGAGTAAAAGAAGACACAAGACAAAGAAATCTCTCTGGAATCTTCTCATCAGACAATCTAAAATATTTAAGAGTAATTTTTTCACATATTCAATAATATTTTCAGACAAGTTTTTATATATTTTACTTTTTTTGGCAAACACAGACCACCCAGGGAATTACAAAATGTGTCTTCTTGTCTTTTAGTGTTTAATTTCATTATGGGTGGATTTACTATTTAACTAAAATGCAAATAAAAAACACCCACATATACAAAATATCTAAAAGATTACCATACTGACCTTACACTCTATTAAACACCTGCCCTGCCCACAGAAGATAACAGTCAGCTAAGTAAATTACATTCAAAAAATATTTCCACAGCCGTCTAGCTAAATGTAATAACATTTCTTCAAAGTCAGTTTTCTTAAATAGATGAAGAAAGTCCATTTTCATGCTCATAAAAGAAAGTCAACATTGAAATAAATAGAAAATCTATAATGTTAGTAAAATCTCAATTTTCACTATCCTGTCTTCATTTTGTCATTTTTGTCATTATCAAGACCAGCAGACTTTTAAAAAAAAATCAAATCACTTCAAATAAGGTGATAATACCACTAAGGCTACTGTGAGGGAAAGAAACTGGAAACCCAATCCTAAACAGGAAATGAGGGATAAACCACTACTCCTGTTCAAAAACTGAGGAGGAGTGTGAATATATGCTGGTAACTGATAATGAGTATCCGTGTCTCTTGCAATCAACTGAAAGTTATTTTGTCTTTATTTGTCTCGTCTAGTCTAACAACATCAGGGTGGGATGAAGTTTAAAAGTTAATTTTGCAAAGCACTAAAAGTGATATGAAATATTTCTTTAAATTCAGATGTGTATAAATAAATGTATCATTTATGCAAGTTTCGTTCAAATTCTCCTCAGAAACAAGAAAAATGGCCCAAACTACAAAAAGATTTTTAAAATTCTTAAACAAAGAATTTTTATTGGCCCTAAAAAATTTAATAAAAAGAAAGAAAATGTTGCCCAAATACATGCAATCAGATTTTTTATAAATGAATGTTTGTACTTTTTTATATGATTTAGTTTCTTTATCAATATACACTTTCACCTGCAATAAAACTGGGTAAAGATGATAAACTACATTCAACAGCAAGGAAGTTTTGAGGAGTATGGAACCACCTCTTATTTGCTGGTGTTCCCAGGTCCACGCTGACCCAGGGTCCCAACTATGGGAAATTAGTTAACCCAAAACACTGTGAAAACGTAAAAATAGGTTTTAATACCAGCAATACATTTTTGTAAAAAATTATTACCAGCAACAAACTTTTGAAAAAAAATTTATTACCAGCAATACATTTTTGAAGAAAAAACATATTACCAGCAATACATTTTTGAAAAAATGAAATATATTAGCAGCAATACATTTTTGAAAAAAAAAAATTATTACTAGCAATAAAAATCTTGTCGATATAAATAACCCATTGAGGTTGATATGCCATAAACCTATAAAACAAACCAAACCAAAACAATGAGATCCTGAATCATCAGTTGCTGACCAGATGTAGGTGTTTTCTGATCTTGCAAACTGTTGGCAGTGAGTCACACTTATTATAAGTCACTCCAATACAAAACTGATAGATGTGCCCATATATGTGCTAATTTTCTAAAAAAATACAGGTGATTGAAAAATAACTCCCTATTTTATGTATAATGGACTTTCCCATCTACGATCAATTTTATAAGCTGGGAGATTACATCATACATAAAATAGGGAGCTACTTTTTAATCACCGTGTAGATATGAAATTTACATGGGAAACATACCTGTATAATTTCTGAACCTTCTGTTGCATTAGCGTAAATGCAAGCCTTATAGTCATGCATCGTAAACTGAGGTAGGTTGTCGTTCTGATCTGTGATGCGTACGTGCACCGTAGTGAAGCCCATCCTTCCTCCGTTATCTTGTGCTGCGACAGGGATGTAATAATCGGACACCTTTTCACGGTCGAACTGAATTAAGGAGAATATCTCACCTGAGTAGAAAGAAAATAAAAATGATTTAAATTATTGGAAAATTAAAAAATATAAATGGTTGAAAATAAAATGTTTAGCAAAGTCATCTCATGGCAATTAATGCTAGCAATTTACAGAACCTATTGAGCTCAAATTAAATGACAGTCCAAAATTGCTCATGATAGCAGTAACCAGGCCTGATGATTGCGTCTAGCATGAAACAGGCTGTCGCCTCTGAGTGTTGACTTCAATGTTCACTTTTATATTTACATACGCTCTATCTCTGATGTGGGGCACTTTATCCCATAAATATAGCACATCTTAAGACTATATTTCTTCATATATATTATATATATATATATATATATATATATATATATATATATATATATAAGTATAAAAAATTAGGAAATCAGATAGAATTTTTTATCAGAGGAAGTAAATGACGCTCCTTACCAAATAACTTTGTATGTATGTATGTGTGTGTGTGTGTATATATATATATATATATATATATATATATATATATATATATAAGTTATAAGTTTACCTGATGATCCTGAATCCTTAAAAAAGAATTTAGGTGAAATAAATTATCGTAATGGTACCTTAAAGTGGTTTGTTTTTCATTACATATATATATATATATATATATATATATATATATAATTATTTATTTAAAAATATGATTCCAACTCGCGCGAGTTGGAATCATATTTTTAAATAAATAATTATATTTATGCTCTGCTTTCGTATCGAGCACTATTTTTTAAAAATAATAACAAAAATACTAAGGAACTTTGGATTATTTACCAAACCAGTTTCTTTCCTATTTTCTACAATATTTTCACATATATATATATATATATATATATATATATATATATATATATATATATATATATATATATATATGTCATAAACCTTTTCCTTTCAAGTCTTGTTAGCAAAGTGACTTTGCCATTAACTACATTAAGTTAACATTGCTAATTAATTCATTGTATAATTACTTCTTTATGATATAATATATATACTGCACAATTTAATATATATATCGATTGCGTCTAGCATGAAACAGACTGTCGCCTATAAGTTTTATATTGTAGGTTATTGCACTTACCAGTGTCAGCATCAATACGGAAATATTTCAAGGCAACTTGGCTTGTTATTGAATAATTAAGCATACTGTAATATCCAGTATCCTTGTCCATAGCTGTTACTGTGCCGACCAACATTTCTACGGCATAATTCTCTTGGAACCGATACTCATAGACGTCTGACGTGAATACAGGTGGGTAATGGTTGCTACTACGTACACTTACACGCACTCGCGTGTAACTAGTAAACACTCCGTCATTGACAGATATATTCAAATTGTAAAAAGGCTGCAAACTTGGTTGACGATTGTGAGAGAGACTAAGAACACCGGTCTCTGGGTGGATTTGGAATGTTTGTCTGTTGTTACCGCCCGCAATAGCATACACCAAAGAATTCTCACTGAAACTGTCCTTGTCTGAAGCAAGCAGCTTTGTGACAAACTGACCCCTGCTTGCCTGATCGGAGATGACCACATCATAGTAATACTGCGGGAATTGCGGTGCGTTGTCATTCAAATCGAGTACATTGATACTGACTAAAACAGAAGAGCTGAGCGGTGGTATGCCGCTGTCAGTGCCAACTGCCGCAACGTAGTAAACAGGTTTCACCTCGTGATCAAGCAAGAGTTTGGTCTGAATCACACCTGTCTTGGGATCAATCTGGAAATATTTTCTGTCGTCATCTTTGCCTTCTGCTGGAGCTAACTTGTAGTGGATCATCTGATTGACCCCAATGTCATCGTCTTTTGCTTCAACTTTGGTCACAGAGGAACCAACTAAAATTGCCTCTGAAACTGACACAATGTATTTTTCACTCAGAAAATTTGGTCGGCAGTCATTGATATCCTGAAAGAGAGAAAGAGGAAAAAAAATGAAACTCAGTGATTTGATTTCTTTCAAAAAGTATTATTAATTTCAAAAGAGTTTATCTTTGGCAACAGTAAAGTGGCGACAAAAGCATTTGAAAAAAAAATGAAAGTAAGTACTAGAGAAAATTTATAATCGTTGACAGTGTCTCATTTAATAAAATTGAGAAGAAAGTAAATACTAATGAAAAATTAATAATAATGGTTGACAATGCTTCATCAAATAAAAATGAAGATGAATGTAAATACGTCAAAAATTAATAATAATGGTTGACGATATTTCATAATAAAAAATGAAATAAAAATAATACCATTGCTGTAAATGTTACTAGTGTAGAAACAAATATGGCTCTGATAAAGATTGTGAAATGCAATGGTGGGTTATCGGTTAGATTTGTGTTTTATCAAAGCATTTAAGAGAGCTGATGTGTGCAACTATGGATTAATTGCGAGAATTTAGATTGGGGGTGAGGGTTCACGTTTGTTAGGGGCCTCCGAATATCGTTTCAGGAGACACGAATCGTCCTGTGGTCTGTACTAGAAGTTTTAATTTTTGAGTTAATCATGGTATCAACACATTAATCATGGCAGAAATGTCCGCCAGAAAACTGCAATTGTAAAGATTCCCTTCACTCGCAGTTTAAGAGTTAACATGAAACTTTCAATTTATGAAAAGTTACCTGATATTATCAAGCAGAAGAGAGAAAAAAAAAAAAAAAAAAAAGAGGAAAGAAACAAATATAAACTTAGATGCTTAGGTGTGAAGATTAACTTTGGAGAAAGCAGTTTGTCTAAATGATTAGTCAGTGTATCCTTGCATTCAACATTCAAACAAATGAAATGATTTCATTTTTATGTCGCTTGAACTATTTTGAACGAATTTTCATCATAAGTCTAGACGTACACCTATACACATTATACAAACTATCGATGCGTTTACTTGTAAAATCAGTTGCGCTAAGATAGCGTAAACATAAACTTGTGTGAAAAGAACATAATTAGATGTGAGTAATTCGAAAATGATCTTGAATGGACTATTTCCTGATGAAAATTAACAGTGCAGTTGTAAGAAATAAAAAAAAATATGAAAATTCTAGCATCTGTTAATATCCCATAAGTTCTGACGTTTGGGGAGTTCTTATGAATGTTTACAAGGTTAGTGGGTAATAAGGTAACTTGTCACACTATAGTTAAGATATTCTTTTGGTGGGGGAATACAAACTCTAGATATATACCTACATCAAACAATCTCATATGGCGCACCGTCATTTTTTTTTCTTCAATGTGTCATGTACCTGTAATATTCCGTGTTAATTTATAACGTAAACGATATATATTCACCTAAATTCGCAATTTTATAATTATATTGTAGCTAAATAATCTATTTTGAAAAAATTTATTTAAGATAGCACCAAATATTTTAAGTTTCAGTAAAGTTATACCAATTGTACCAAAACCTTCATTTGAAAGTAAAATATACCAAGTTTGGTACGAAAGTACAAATTCTGACGGTCCTGGCTCTGGTGGTGTACCGTTTGGCTAGCATCTTCAATTCTTCTGGCCGCGTACCGGTAGCTGATGGTTCGTGTACCGGCATCGGTCCGTGGACTACCATTTTGAGTAGCACTGCCCTATATGTAAGCCACTAGTGGCCCGCTGGCAGGCCGCTGGTAGCAACGCCAGCGGTCCTCTGGTGACAGCCACCGGCGGGCCTCGAGCGGTCCACCATTGGTAACATTGCCGAGAAGAACACGCCAACACTCCGATAGCGGACCACCAGTTGTATGTCACCCAATGGCAGATTGGTGGCTTGCGTGTAGAGTAGGTATGAACAAGCGAAATAAAGTCTATCTTAGTCTGACACAGCGTTTCATTGTGGGATTTTCAAGTGCATGTTAACTTTGAAAAAGCAAGTCACTCTCTTAAATTTTACGTAAGCAATAATGTTTTGGACAGTTTTTCTATCACCCCCAGTAAAGGTGATTTTAAGGAATAAAGCATAATGATGTCAAAGATGGGATGTTCTGGATAATTCTTACCAATAAGTTAATGGAGACCGATGTTTCCATAAATGTTCCGGTAATGACGTCAGCCGCTTGGATGGTCAGATTGTAACGATTGATCTTTTCATAGTCAAGAGTGTCAACCACAGAAAGTATACCTGTAATAATAATAATAATAATAATAATAATAATAATAGAAATTGGATGAGTTGAATATCGGAGGAAGAATTGAAACTGTCCAGATTACTGTGGTGCTTTGGTCAGCGATGATACTGAGGAGGGTGCTAGAGATTTTAGAAAATTTGCTGTCATTCCATTTTTAGTGATAACCACCAGACATTAGGTGTGAACATGCAAATGTATGAGATGATGATGATAATGATGATGATTAATGTGGAAGAGGAAATAATTTCACTTTGCCTGATAAAAAAAACTGAAAAACATTTTTTATAGAAGTTTATCAACTTTAGTTTTATACTCGTTAATTTTCAAATACAATAGATAACTCCGATAAACATGTTGGAAGGTAATCGCACTTCTCGCTTGTGGAACTTCCTTCCGGCTCCATGCTTTCCACCCAACTTTAATCTACACAAGTTTAAATGCAATCTCAATCTCGATTACTCATTTCTCTTCCCGCTGATTAATAATGTTTCTGTTTCTAATTCTTCCACACTTGGTAACTCCTTGTGTCTTAGTGGCTTTACTGCTTTACATAGGGTGAAACCGATTTAAAAAAAAATCAATATTTGATTAATAATAAAAAAGAATCACACGTTTTTGTCTTTGAGTTGGATATCGTTTAAAAAATGTCAAACGGTCATGTTAGGTTAATTTGAATAATTTAACAGGATATCAACCGCATAATACCGAATATAAGTTCTATAGGACAAATTTAGAATGGTATACATAAGCCTAGTTTATATTACATTAAAAAATGTAGATCCTGTTTATATAATAGTTTTACAAAAACATACATTAGGTGGGTTTACACCAGGATCTGAAAACATCCACTATGAAGGTGGCTCTGAGGGTTTTTTTTCGCTTCTGCAAGGAGTGCAGTACCTATGCAACGAAGAAAAGGGTCGTTCGCATTGATTTGATGATCCCAGCTACGGTTAACATCATTAAAAAATCATCATATACATTAATGTTGTTGAGTCAAATATACATTCGAATAAGAAATATTACTAATTATAAGAATTGTGACGACCATGAAGATGGTTCTGGAGTTAAATTTAATGGTGGGACAAATTCTTAATAAACTTGTCTGAAAATGTTACGATAACGAAAGCTCTAGTCGGTAAAATATGGGATTCTAGGCTTGTAGACGTAGACAACAATACTTTGACTAACGATTTCATTTGTATATAAAAACGTCAAGTAAAATGTCTGAAAGCATAAAGTATCCTTTGATGGTAACTTGTCTTAAAAAACCTTTTTAATAGTCCGTTTATTTCCAATCTTGTGTTGGATGTAAACATAACTCTTCTTCTGAATCGGGAATTTCTAAATTTTGTTCTCATATTTTTAATCATAATTTTATGTTCTTCGGTTTTTCTTAGGTGGAGGGGATATATCATTTGATCAACATTCAATACTATCATGATGCTTTTTTAAAAAAAAAAATCTTTTGAGACTTTTCACTTAAAAGAGGTCATAAATTCGATCGTCAAAAATCGCCCTGGCACATGAAAAGGAGGCGAGATCAAACATAAAAGAACTGGACGATGCACCAAAATACAATAAGCATTTGAAAAATGCCGAAGAACGCATGAGTTGGGACGTTTGTCGTTAATAAAAGGTGGTCCCGATTATTTCTGAAACAATGCTTAATATCATTAAAAGTTATTCAGACTATTGAACACTTCCTTTTGGTCGTTGATGTTTTTGTATCTGTCTATATTTCTGAGATGAGACATTATGATTAATTGCGTTATTTACATTATTCGGACTGTTATCCTCATCTTCATTGGCCATATTCACATTGTTTTGGTCTCTATATCTCTGAGATGAGGTATTATGATTACTTGCATTATTTACTTTATTCGGAATGTTATCCTCATCTTCATTGGCCATATTCACATTGTTTTGGTCGCTATATCTCTGAGATGAGACATTATGATTAATTGCATTAATTACATTATTCGGACTGTTATCCTCAACTTCGTTGCCATGTTCACAACGTTTCGGTCGTTGTACATTCCGGCCTTCTTCAGGTGATTCGAATTTCGAACCGAACCTTTTATTTCGCCGACCGGAATAGATTGTTCTAGTTCCATGTGCCATGCCTCTTTCGGATGTCTCGGTTATTTTCTTTCAACTCAACTCTCCAAGTTTTGGTTCAGCACTGCTGTGGCCTGGTATTGAACTCATAACTCTTTGGGTTTAGTCACTAGATCTAACCAACGTCTTTATCCTTGAGGACACATGACCTAGTGGTGATTTGAAATTCCAATCACCTGAAGAAGGTTAGAGTGTACAACGGCCGAAACGTTGTGAACATGACAATGAAGATGAGGACAACAGTACGAATAATGTAAATAATGCAAGTGATGTTTTTGTATTTGCTAATAGTAGAAACAATTTTAGAAATTATAACAACTTTTCTAAATTGTAGGTGATACTTAATTTATGCCTTGAAAATATTAGGTTGGTGGAAAAATAATGTCGGTTTTTGACGTATTTTTTAACGTCAAAAACGGACATTATTTTTGCACCAACCTAATAAAACTGACCAATTTCAGTGAAGATAAAACGTTCTTTACTTGAAAAGGGAGAAATAAATTGGCTGGATTGATGTGAGCAGAATGAAGCAGTTAAGAACACAGTAAGGTGAAAATGAATACAGTGAGAGAGACAAAATGTAAATGGATGAACTATTGTATAGATATTAATCAAGATCAACAGATTGAGAGAAAGCGACAGGGAGAGAAGGGTGATAGAGAGAGAGAGTGGGGATAGAGAGATAACGGGAGAAGAAAAAAAGAAGGTAGACACGAAGAAAATATGAAGTGAGTAGATACATAGACATAATAATTAAAATATTTCTGTTTATTATTTATATTATTTACGTGCGTATTATAGTCTTTACCATTGCTGTCATCATCACAACGTTTCGGTCATTGTGTCCCCTCCGGCCTTCATCAGGTGCTTGTCGATCTGGGTAACTTTCAAGGAATTTCGTACTGAACACTTTATTTAATTTAGGGAGGTAAATTGTTCTCGTTCCGATGACCAGTTATCTAGGGCTATCTTGTCTAGTTCTTATTTAGTGTTACTCAGTTATAGCTCATCTCATTTTCACTGAGTTACCAGCCCAGGGATAGAACTCAAAATTGCTATGTCGCTAACGCTTTAATCTACTAGGATTCTATCGTAGAACAATCCCGAGTGAAGAACTTGAATCCTTAAACCTAACCTGTCTGCTGATGAATGCTGCTGTTACTTGTCATGCTTGACTGCACTCACGGAAACTTTTTCTACGGCGGCAGCAGATGCTGTTGAGGCTTTGCTGTCATTTCTTTCTTTCTTTCTTTCTTTCTTTCTTTCTTTCTTTCTTTCTTTCTTTCCGGCTCCCATATCGGGTTTATTACTATGCTAGGCTTAAAATGACCTAGCATATTTACCGATTCTTCCAGAAATCTGACTCCAGCGTTCTCTATCTGATTTTCTTATTATTATTAATAAGAACTAGATGAGACGTCTCTAGACATGATTAGTGGAATGAAGACAATCTATCTCCGTAGGTCAAATAAAGGGTAAAATTTGAAATTACCTGAAAATTACCCGGATCAACAAACACTTAATGAAGGCCGGAGGGCACAACAACCGAAACGTTGGGATAATAACAATAAAGACGGAGGCAATAGTTGGCATGTAAATAATATAAATAATAACAACTCATTCAAGAAATTCAAACAGAAATTCCTGGTCACGCGGCACCAAAAATCTGAGCGTGCATTGTTAGTAAGTATCTAAAACATTCATTGTTAATAGAGAAAGGCACAGTAACAAGAAGCTATGTTAACAATCGATAATCTCGTGGAAGCATATGATTGCAAGAAAAGATTAGCACACTCACGTTACTCATTTTATTGTGTTTACCGCCAGATTCGACCTCTTTACATATTCTTAGTAAACAATAGAAATCATGTATACACTGATTTTTCTATCCTGTTTTACTCATTTGTCCTCACTTGTTTATCCATATCTCTTTCTCACTCTCTCTATATATCACTTTCTTTACAGTTTCCTTCTTCGTTCCTCTCCGTTTCCTCGTCTCTCTCTTTAGCCATCTTTATTTCTCTGTTTTTATTTTATTTTCTCTCTCTCCATCGTTCAAACTCCCTCTTCTCCAATTTTCTTTTTCCATGTTCTTATCTCTTTCTGTCACTATTTTATATTTCTCTTTACACTTTTTCTTTCCTAGCATACTTCTATCAATATTTTCATATCTTCTTTCTCTTTTCTTTCTCATACACATTCCACTAATAATCTCATAATTAACGATCAAAACAAAACAACTGCAGAAGCACATAAATCACCAATAGCACAAAAAGCCCGCCAAATTCTAGTTAAAAGTCTGACGAAAATCATACTTTTTCCATGCTGCGTTATGTTAAGAGTAAAAGCCATTAAAATTAAATCTAAATATCATGCAAATATTTCATAATGAATTAACAAAATTTATTTTATTTCAAACGGACATGCAGAAGGAATTATTTCCAAGTCATTGGCAAATAAAGACAAGTTTCTTTAGTAAATTCTTCCTTGTATCTTTCTCTATCATTACAAATAACAGGAATGTACTGTTTTAACTTTGCCATTTTAAAAGTAAAATAAGAAGAGAGATTCGGCAAGCCAAAATAGAATGCATTTTGAAGCAATAAGTCAAGAAACTATTCTATTATTTCTAAGAATGGAGCAGGTAGATCCAAGAGCAATTAGCAAGGTAGAGAACCTGAATAAAAAAAATGGAAAGCAAACAGAGAAATGGATAGGAAAAAAAAATAATCAGTGGACAATGTAAATTAAATGTGATACAGAAAAATGCAAGAAGGGACAATATGGAGAAAAAGAAAAATGATACATACCTAGTGTAATATAAGGTAGAAAAACAATGGTAAAGACAGAACACTAAATAGCAGATACAGGAAGCAAGATGGAGAAAGCAGACGATGAAATGGAAGTCGAAGATAACAATATAGAATATATGAGAGTACAAAAGAGTAGACGTGGAAAGAAAGATGTCGTTAGAGGAAAGAAATCCTGCTAGTCGCCGGAAAAAGCGAAAACAGGCTATACAATAAACAAAATGGAAGACGCAGGAAATAACGAGAAAGAAACAGGTGGGAAAGAAAAACCAAAATTGTCAAAAACAACAAATAAAATAATGGACGTAAGAACCAAATTTTGGATACAAGAAACAAAATGAAGACATGATAAAATGCTGGACGAAATCGTGAAAAAAGTTCACCCTCTTCCAAACCAGTAAATATGAAAGCAAAGAATGGATAAAAGTATAGAAGAATACAAAAAAACAAAAAAAAAAAAAAACAAAAACAAAAAAAAACGGAGTTAAAACAAACAATGATGGACAATGCTCAGATATTCGTGTTACGAAATGAAAAAAAAAAAAAAAAATGATAGTTGATATAGAGTTACGTCGGTAAATATAGAACAAACACTGTAACAAGTTGCAGCCTCCGTGAAAGTAAATCTTTTGATGAACGTTGTGTAAAAAAGAAAAGACAAAAAAGAAAGAAAAAGAAATTAGCAGCCATGCTAAGCAAATAGTGTTATTTAAATAAATACTTACTTGATTGATATACACATCAGCCTGTCTACCTGTCAATCAATTTCTATGTCTGGACGTACGTATTCAAATGAGTTCGTACATTTATGAAGATGAGCTCTTTATAAGTATGGATGTATCTACATAATGCGTATATGTACATCCATATAGAAACAGATATCATATATATATATATATATATATATATATATATATATATATATATATATATATATATATATATATATATATACAAATGAAAAGAGAAAGAATCAAATATAAATTCAAACGTTCACAACATTAATTTAAAATAGGGTTCAATACAATAGTAGGTCAGTATTCTATATTATAGGATATTATATTCGAACAGATGTAAGACCGCTACATAAATGCATTCATGTTTCAATGCATATAATCGCATCTCATCAGGCGGTATATATTATATAATGCACATCAGTATATATATATATATATATATATTATATATATATATATATAGTCCAGATACATACAAACAATTTCAGAAAGAAAGGTGAAACTAGCCTTAGCGATAAGCCAGCTTCTGCTGTGAATAAGGATAAGGTCAAACAAGCTGCTAATCTAATTACAATTGGCAGAACAATCACCATTACATAATTCTTCCAAAGTCTTCTAATCCATGGTAATATCAGCAGTTGAGTGTAATCTTTGGGCTGTCGAAAGTTTTGTACAATATGGATTCTTAAATTGCTGACATATTCCAGTAGTTCATATATACCTTTATTCTTTCGAATTAGCATCACCATGTTTTTAAAGAACGTATCTTTCCTTGAGGAAAGCTACAAGGTACAGCGGTCGAAACGCTTTGATTACAACAATGATATGATGGCCCTAAAAATGTGCGTATATATATATATGTATATATATATATATATATATATATATATATATATATATATATATATATATGTATATATATATATATATATATATATGTATATATATATATATATATATATATATATATATATGTATATATATATATATATATATATATATATATATATATATATATATATATATATATGTAGATTTAATGTCCAAAAATGGCAGTCCAAAATGGTTTCATTTGACTACTACTGCACACAAAAGATAATAGTCAAAAGACTTAACATAAGAGCAAGAAAAAATTAATTCCTTTAAATAATATGTGAAAATAACCATTCGTCTCCATATGAAGATTAAAGGCCTGAAATACGTGTAGCAATATATATAATATTATATATATATATATATATATATATATATATATATATATATATATGATAATAAGAATCGGGAGACTTTAATTATCTATTTAAATTATTATTTATTTCGTGAACACCGAGGTGTTCAACTTTTCAGACCGAAATATCCTCTGTAAAGTTATATATATATATATATATATATATATATATATATATATATGTGTGTGTGTGCATAATTTATAGAAATCCTGTAGGTTATAGATCATTTTCTTAATGATACCACTTTGGTGAGTGTAGTAATTTCATTTGCTAATGACAGACAAAATGATAGACAAACAGACAGACAAAAGCTGGAAGAAAGCTTAAAATACTGGTTTTTATTTATATTTTTAACTTGTTAAATATTTGGTCAATGATTGAAAATTTCCAAATTGCAAAAAGATTTTCCGAATTTTCTCCCTCGTGCAATACATAGTAAATAAAGGTGTAGATCTAAGCGAAAATCAACATTAACAATAAGTTTATAAATTTCATAAAAACCGTAAAATGAATCACTTGCTTTTAACAAGCACACACAAATCATGTTTGCGAGAAATTAACTTTATTTGGTCTGACCCATTTAAAAAAAAAACATTTCTGATGAATATTCGAACGTGATTAAATTTAATTTCGGTTAAAATCTTAAAATATTTTATGACATTTTTTGTTTTTTGCAATATGGTAAATTTTCAACATTGACTTTGTCCTTTCTGCGATCAAGAACCACAAACATGGTCACATGCACATAGAGGAGGATGTTGGATACTTACATGGCCCTAGAACATTCATGTCTGTGGAGTGGAAAGAGAGACAGACCAAATGAGGTTAATAATAGAACATAACAACTGAGCTAGGTTTTCATAAGATTAGGTTATAAAAAGCCTATTCCAGATCATAAATACCAAACATCAACTAAAAAGCTCATCACTAATATAATCTCTGAGAGTATGACGCTTGTTGGTTGACCCATTAGGGTAATAACCCCATGGGCCACCAAAACTTGATATTCGCCCAAGGATGCAGTTTTATATTTACTTACTAGACATTGTTATACATAGTAGTTATAAAGGAATATGTCTAGGTATATTTTGCTTACAAGGTATGTATTTTAGGTGTATGCAATCCTTATTATATGATATCCAGTTTTATTGTTTTACTCATTAGAATGTTTGGTAAGGATTATAATCATATATATTGTTCTTTAAAAATATCTTTCTCTGTATTTGATCGCTAATTTATAACTGACTGAATCCAGTATTGTTTTAACTATTAATCAAAAACCTTATTTTGATGTTTAATGATACATTATTCCATATGATTTTAGTTTTAGGCGAATGTCTTTTTGACTCCTTTGTAATCACAGTGTTTTAAGTTAATTTACATTGAAGAAACTCTGAATAAAGTATCAGCTTATGACTATCTTGAACTCGCATTTCATACTACAGGAGCCCGCAATGTCCTGTAGTAATACCTAACGATTTTGGATATCGGTCTTCTTATACTAAAATGTCTTATTTCGACTTCCTCAACATCTGATATCTGCTAATAATTAATAATAAGGGGTGCATGGAATGATAATTAATAATAAGGGGTGTATGGAGTATATCGTCAGTGATAGTACCATTGTAGCGAAGCGGTCGACCCTGCTTTCCTCAGGTGAAAGCGATGCGGAACAGTAATGGTCTACGGCCTACATCCAACTCCCACACATGTCTCCAAGAAATGAATGATAATGATAAATGAATAAATAAGATTTTGTTTGGGATTCGAAGATAAGATATTCTTCCTTAATCCACATATATTGGGTTTTTTAAAAATCAAAATGCTTTTTTAAATTCGGTTGTGATAATAGATGAACTTCTGACTTTTGCCCCGACACTGAAATAGTTACGTATTTTATGCTGGTCGATGTTGGAGTCCCGGTAAAATGCCAGGATTTTGATTTTTAAAGCGAGGTAGGCCCTTATAAGTTAGAAGAGCCATACAACAAAATCTTATTTATCACATTCAACACTATTTGATTTCGTCTTAAGTTAAGGTTAATTTATATCAAGAATAGATCGGCGTAAAACAGTGTAAACCCCCCCACCCCAAAAAACAAAAAGATAAAGATACCCATATAGGATGTTGTCACAGAAAGAAGAGGGTTTTTTTTTTATTTCAGAATCTTAACAACTGAAAATATTCTACGGTAGAATCACATTCGAATTACATTTTGGCAGATTGTTCTTACAAAGAAAGAAAAGAACTACTGTATGTACTCGCATGCCAATGTGAATTTTGAAAACCTAATTTTGAAGCTAATTTTAAGAGGGTCGCATCATACACGAGATATAAAATTAGCATATGTACTGCCGGCCCTGGCTACGCCGTTGACCAAACTATATACCCATTTGCTGTAGCCAAATCTACAGTTGTATTTAAAGCAAACATCGCGCGTTACACGAGTACTTTTTTCTTGCTTGTTGCATAAGGCGACACTGAAAAAGTCTCAACCCAACCAATTCTGATATTTACTCATTTTGTCAGATCTTACAAAGTAGGTCAGGCCGAGAACTTTTCAGCACCCCTAGTATGTACTAAAAAAAAATTATAAATAGCCATTAGTCGGTTTCCCTCCATTAACAATAACAGTGCATTCAAACAATACGCACCAATTCACTTTGAGTTATTTTCTATGTAATGAACTTTTCAATGTCGTCTATACACAGCTGTGTACAAGAAACCAAATTAAAGCGAATATTGTCCTTTGCTAACAGCTGTTGGGAAACCCAGTGTCAGTTTTATCGATTGAACAAACTTTGATCACTTTCAAGTTTATGTGGTTTTGATTAGTGCTTTCTTTCGCAGGCAGTTAGCAAAAATTAACGTTGAAGGTTTCTTGAAAGATTCACTACGAAAGTGATTCATATAGAAATAGAATTTAAACGATTGGTTATTTTTATATGAAAGAGTAATGTGGTAATTGAAAAAGATTGTTTTACTGTAGCATTTGTTCATTTTTTCCCTTAATACTTATAAAGTTTGCTGACTTTACATGGAATTAACATTGTGAGACTATCTGAAGTCAGATTTTTTTTATCGCCATGCTTCCTCATGGCTTTTCGCAGATACCTTTTCTTTATTATCTATGAATTACCATGAGTTCTCGGTAACGATAGGGGAGTGATTTACCATTACTATTTCTACAGTTCTGATTTCAGAGTAGTCATTCTCCTACCTAAAGCGTCCTGAGTAAGACGATAAAATACATCCAACAGCAAGGCCTATGATCAGGAGATTTTGAAGAGCGTAGAACTACCTCTTAATTGCTGGTGTGCCTAGGTCCACCCTGACCCAGAGTGGTAGCAACTGTTAGAAGTTCAAGCTATGGGCAAATAGTTGACCCCAAAACTGGTGTCAAAACACTATGAAAGTGTAAAAATAGTTTTTAATACCAGTAATACATTTTTGTAAAAGGTTATTAACAGCAATGAATTTTTGAAGAAAAAAATATTACCAGTAATATATTTTTGGAAAAAAAAATATTGCCAGCAATAAAAATCTGGTCGGCATTAAATAACCAATAGACGTTGATATGCCATAAAACAAACCAAGCCAAATCCTATTCAAAACCAGTGAGCCTATTCTACCCTGCTATTTAATCCATAGTTGAAAGGAGAAGAAATGGATTAATTCCATTCCCAATAACTTTTGTACGAAAGTGAATATAACAGATTAGGCGAGAATTTGAACTCGGGTCACCGATTTCGCAGTCTGCGCCGGTAGCTGACGCACTACCATATACATCCCATCCAAATTTCGTTTATGGTTCAAATGACATCAGATCGGATTTTATTCTACATTAACGGTTATATAAAAAACACAGATCCCTCCTGATAACATTCAGAGAATACGTGGGCAGAAATACATTCTTGCCCTACTCGTCCGACCTCGAATTCAAAGGATCGGCATGAAACATGTTTCTCTGAGGTATGTCTCTCTGTCCCGTCAAACCCCCATTAATATCTTGTTACAATGTGATACTATAAACAAGAAATTTGTCTAAGCCAGGGCGTTCCAAGATTTTTGCAACAATTTTTTATGCAACAAAAAGTACTTTAAAAAATTTGTTAAACAAATAACTTTGGTTTCCAGGGTCGGTTCAAATAATATTAAGCCAAGCTCCAGGAGGTGTCCCTCCAGGCAATACGTCTCATTCGGGAGGAGGCTACGTTAATTGCTCGGCGACTGAGTCGTCCCCAAAATGGAGGTACCGAGGGGGCTTGGACAATTTTTCCACAGTATTGCCGTTAAACCCATTTTAAACCTCGACTATGTGTTACATCCTGTAGCGACGGACGTGGGCGCTTTGGTAAATACCCTAAATGTATAATTCAAATTGTATATAGAAAAATAAGAACTAATTTAGTTAATAATTAAATTTAGTTAATAATTAAAGAAAGAATGGGTAATTAATTCTAATAAAATGTCGCGACACATCAGTTTTGAAAACTCCGGTCTAAGCTGAGTAATTTTGCAATGGTTCCTCTGTTATAACTTTTCATCAGCGTATTACAAGCGCAGTGTTTTTTGAAATGTGACTTGGGGTTTATATTGTGTTTTTCTTCCATAGTTTACGGATCATCGATGCATAAGAAAAAATCGAACATTGTTTCTGGGAGTGTATAAAAAGAGATGGGGACTCTAAAACGGTAGTGATTTTCTAAGCCCGGCTTAGATGTGGCACAAGGCCGAAAGTATGGGGCACCCAGTGAGGATCGAACTCACTACTCAGTCGTAATTGATCTAGCAAGACAAGCTTTCTAACCATTACACCACGTCGAAGTAGTAGTAGCAGTTGAAGTTTGGAACCATGAAAAAGAGTGAGGCTAGACATTCCAGCAGCGGTCGGTCTTCGAGTTCTGCTAGAAGACAAGGCTAACGCAACACCAGGAGAAGATTCGCAGGGAATATAGCGAAAGAGAAGACTTCAGTTTCTGTCGGTAAGACCTTAGAGAAAATGATAGCACATATATAGACACTTCTACAGATTCTTCTTCTTCTTCGTGTTATGTTCCGTCAGGGTGTGGGCGATCATGGTTCTCCACAACTTCCTATCCTTTTTAACTCTTAACAGAGTTTGGCTTTTTACTATCCCCCGCTATTGGCTATACCAGTTATTTACACAAGTACGTTAAATTACTCGGTGTTGCCTTTTAATATGTTTTGTGACTATCAAATTTTCCGAGCCTTCTTTCCTTATTATGTGTCCTAATAGCTTTGACTTTCTAATTCGAAATATAAGTATCCTTTTTTGTTTTCATTTTCCTTAAGGCTTCCTCGTTGCTTGGACGCTCCGCCCATGGTACTCTCAGCATCCTCCTGTAGAACCACATATATGTTGCCTATAGTTTTCTCTTCATCTGTAAGGAAATTGTTCCGCATACACTGTCACCGAAGAGGATACAACCATTACCTAACAGTTCAGCACTCTACCCCCCGTTCTCACTATGTTGCCCTTTTAGCCAAGATTAATGAAAAAGGTACGGACAACTGTCTTTTTTTACTTTACACCTAGATTATTTGTTGTGTTCCCATTCAAACTAATGAACTTTACCTTTTCGTTAACACAAAAGGTTAATTTATACAACGTAACACTAAGCTACCTTTTTTATTTTATTTTCTTTAGCTGGGCAAACAAACTACTGCATGAGAAACAATCAGGCGCATTCTTACCTGTATTGAAGTCAACTGTAAACTCATTGAAAATGTCACCATTTGTAATGGAGTAAACCAGTTTTTGACCGTTGGGGCTGAGAGCTTGAAGGCTCAGAATCGGAGTGTGTAACTCAATGTTTTCTGGTATAGTGACATTGTAGAATTGTTTCTCAAAAAGTGGGGTGGCTTTGGTTATCACTTTTATTGGAACTTTGCTACGTGCAAACAGCATAGGTTCGCCTGCAAAAAAGAGAAATAAAAAAATTTAAATGAAGGAAACTTGCTTTGTTCATAAATGTCCTTAATTATAATTCAGTTTGGTTAATATTTTAAAGCGAGAATCACACGCTGCATAAATATTATAATAAATACGTTTCCAGAAAAGCTCTCTGTTTGAGACGTATTTGTGTGAATGTCGATCTCCCGCTCTTAACTAATAATTAGTTTACCTTTTACAAGAAGGTAACAGAACAAGGCATTTATTATCTGCCTGAGGAGGCTGCAGATAATATTGACCAAGAATGTCTGGCAAAACAAAATCCCTCTATGCAGAGTGAAGAAGAATGATACCGTTTTTATTTCATTGTATCACTACAAACGGGATAATAGTAACTCCTCGTGGCGGCTTCGACAACCTGTTTAAGAAGGAGCTGCCTGTAGTGATACTTTTCGCACAGCTTGTTGTTGCATACATGTGTTATAATTTCTCTGCGTTGGAAAATATAAATGTTTACATATAATTTTGTGTATGACTTAGCGGTATAAATCTTTTTCTGACAACAAAGCATGTTTGTTATTCCTTTTATTTCATTTATTCCGTGAGATCCGTGGATTAAGGTGTTATTTTATCATGGTTATAACAATGCCCATAATGGGGAAAATGCAAATTAGGAAATGTTTGTTTCTAGCATAAAACGCTATAAACTGGTGCCTTATCCAATGTGATATGACATTAATCTCTATTACAAGTAATACCATCTTTATATTCGTCCTTTCATATACTGCTTGTTTTTGTCACATGTGATATAATTTCGCTGTGTACGAAAAATTGTGATATGAATATCTTTGTGTATGACATATTGTATTACATATTTGTGTATTCTAGTATTGTATATAAAATGTTTTCTAGCACAATTCATTCTTGGAATATATATCTTGGACTTATTCTAGTGTACTGTGTGATGGTGTTAGTATTTCACGGATATGTCTAATGTGGTTCAACTCTTAGAAGTTGACAAAAGTTGCAGTAAAAATATAAGATACCTTTAAAAGATGATACATATTAAAAGAAAGAAAAATTGTAAACGAGTCATGTTAGCAATGTCATGTTAGCAAACGAGTTAGTGTCACGTTAGCAAACGCTCAAACAGTGAAATGCGTTTCAACAAATTATTTTTCCTGGTCAGATATGTTCTGTTTTCTAATCTAAAAATCAATTTGGCACATTTTATTGTAATGTGTCGACGGATATTGTGAAGAAAAAGACTGTCAATATCGAAAGAAATTACCGTCGTCTCTTGCTTCTACTGTAAGTTGAAAGTCCTTATTTTCAAAATCAGTTAAGTCCTTCTTAACCAGGATCCGTCCAGTTTGGGGTTCAATTGAAAACAAACCCTCTTTATTTCCACTAGTTATGCGATAGCGAAGTTTTCGATTCTTTCCCTCGTCCTTATCGACTGCAGAAACCTGTGGAAGAAGAAAGTTAAGAATAATAAAAAGACAAATACTGGGATGATTTATAAACGCGAATAAAGAAAAGCACATTTCAACATTTGGAAACAATTCTTTTTCCCTTTTTATCTTAACATGAGCCTCACTAAATTGGCACTTTCTACTATATGTAATTTCTTCCTTTTAATTTACTTCTCTTTCCGTTACTCCCATTTAAATATTTTCCTTGTGAATATAGGAAGAGAAATAGACTTAAATTTATTAATTATAAAACAAACAAACAAACAAATAAACAGCAAAATTTGAATGACTGTAGCCTAATCGACAAGGCAGCTGCTCCGGAATGGTAAACTCCCCAGTTCAAATCTTATCAGGTGTTTATTTTTTTTTAATTTATTTCCGATTCATACCGTTCCATAACGATCGTGGAATGACCATCTTGAAGTTGAAATAAAAAGCTAGTCGAATTAAAAGAAATAATAATAATAATAATAATAATAATAATAATAATAATAATAATAATAATAAAACAGTTGACAATGCTCCGTTTAAGAAATTTGAATAGTAATTATCAGACTGCTTCAATTATCTTTGGGACCTGAGGGCAGAAGAAACAGACTTTCTTTTTCCTCATCCTTTCATGCACTTGAGCGGAATATAGTGTGGGTCGTCCGTAGGCCCCCAGACTTTGCCTTCAGAGTTGTCCTTCTCTAAGGCTATCCTGCTATTTAACCATAGTGTGTGTGCGGAGGGGGAGATGAATTCATAGCTTTCAAAGGTATTAGCATATGTGAATGTAATGAACCGGATTGGAATTCGAACTCGGCACTTCGATACCACAATCCGAGCCACTATACATCGTGGCTCAAAAAATGTTAGGCTTCAAATTCTAAGCAATCAGACATAAACAAATCAAATAAGTTGTTCATTAGGAATTTGTTCGTTCTTTTCTTTAATATCCTTTTATTATCTATCTACCTCAGATGCATTGCAGTAACAGTTTGAAATTGGGTATTTATTATTTCTTGTTTTTCCGTGACTGATTGGGTGCCCCAAGCGGCCTGGGTGAACACTGTAAAATCGGCCCTTTAACTGAAGCTATGGTTTCGGTAGGCACAGCAAGTACATACAGCTGGTGTTTCGTGGGTGCTGTCAGCCTGCGAGGAAAACAGTGTTGAAATTAGAGAAGGTAATAAAGTTCTCAGTTTTCTAACGAGATGGCATCGGTCGACACACTCACCGGAACCTTGGGAGTTTTACCCAACCTGCCCCTGTTTGCAGCAAAATAATCCCACATTTCTAATATCAATGGGCGTGATTTTTTATTTCTGAAAACACTAGAGCTTTATCTGTAAGGTAACCACAAAGTTAAGAGAATTCGAACAACGCACTTTGGCCAGTTGTGGTATGAACGTTTTTGTGTATGTACAAACAGTAGACGTAGAACAAGTTCGAAGGAGTCGGTAGAAACTAGATTTTAGGGTAAATCATTTTTTGGCCTAGATTTATTGCACATCATGTTAAATGCTTGTAAATTTGTAAAAAAATATAATTAAAGTGTAGAGATTAATGAACTCAAGTTTTAATCATTTGCGGCCAATTATTTGCGAATTAAGAAGTTGAAATAAAAAGCTAGTCGAATTAAAAGAAATAATAATAATAATGAGAATTATTATTATTATTATTAAAAGTTGTTCAGGAACGCATGGCTCAAAGGGTTAATATAGAAAGAACGAAAACGAACACTTTAAAGCTGGACAGTCTGTCGTTCGAACTGAAAAAGGATCGGACAATGTAGCTAAATCTTGAACAGAGAATGCTTATTAGAATTCTACATTTTGCAAAGAAGCATATGTCTATATCTCTGAGATGAGGTATTATAATTACTTGCATTATTTACATCTCGGACTGTTATCTTCACCTTCATTGTCATATTCACAACGTTTTGGTTGTTGTACGCTCCGGTCTTCTTCAGGTGATTGCAATTTCGAACAAGGTCACATGGCCCAGTGGATAAAGACGATGGTTAGATCCAGTGACCAGACCCAAAGAGTGTGAGTTCAATACCTGTTTAAGGCGGTGGAGAACTTGGAAAGGGGAATTAACAGGATATAACTGATAACTGACATTCATTAGACATAGCACGTGGAACTAGAAAAGTCTACTCCAGCGAGCGAAATAAAGGGTTCAGTTCGACATTCCAACCACCTGAAGAAGGCCGGGGCATACAACGGCTGAAACGTTGTGATAAATATGGAAACAAAGATGGGGATGATGGTCCGAATAATGTAAATAATGAACATAGATATTGTACAAAAAAAGAAATGAAATGAAAAAATACATCTAATGAAATGGAATTGTTTTAAGCTGCTAGTATATTTATTGCCAGTGATGTCATTGGCTCTCGATAGATGAGACAACTATTCCCTTGCAGTACTCGGAAGCTGCAGCAAATCTGGGAAAGATAGGAAAACAAACGAGAATTTTTTTTTTTTTTTTTATCGGGTTTACTAACAAGAAAATGTCTTTATCTCTTACAGGGATAACTCAATATGTATACACATATGTACATGTTTTAAGAATCAGTCAAACAAATATTCGTTACTATTTCTTACTTTTTTCTTATAACAATGTTTAATTTCACTTCCATTGTGATGGCTTTCTTTTTCTTCACAGCACCGCAGTCAGAAGAGATTGCACTACGCTTGGGGGCCATAAGAAGGGCAATAAGTTTTCACCAACACAGCACAAACGAAAGCGAGCGAATGCACAATTCAATATGATGTAGGAACCAGGAATTTACACACGCCGTACAAGGCAAACGGAATAAACTGAAAAAAGATTAATGGCGATTGTGTCGTAAACCAAGAATTCATTGATGACAATCTTCTAGACTGGCTGCTAACTAAGGCTAAAGAAACCATTCTACTCTGATATTTAACTTATGGCTAAGACATGGATTTATGCCTTTCCCCAAGAACTTTCGTGCGAAAGTAAATACAACAGCTTAGGATAGGAATTGAACTTGTCTCTCTAATTTCACTTTCTGTGTTGTTACTCGCACGTCTTTGGCAATTTTTAGCGAGTTACTGTACGTCGCTTAGCCGAATATATAGAGCATCCAGTGAGGATCGAACTCACTACTCAGTGGTAACTGAACGACAAGTTTGCTAACCATTATACCAAGTTACACCAAGACGTAGTGCCCTAATGATTTTCCAAACGTACCTTAGATGTAGCACAAAAGTGGGGAGCGCCTACTCGCTACTCAATTGTAATTGATCTAGTAAGTTAAATTTGCTATTACACAAAGTCGAAATGCCCCACCCCCGGCAGTCTTTAAGCGAATGAAAAACGTAAAAAGTGATGACGGGAGACAAAAACACAATAAAGATTATTTTTGCTTGGCTAGTCATAAAGTTTATTATTAGAAATTTGTAGTGACATATGCCAGAGGTACGGAGAGAAACGAAAAAAAAAAAAAACAAAAAAAAAAACTGGTGTTGATACTAAAAAATACAAATAAAAAGATAGATAAAAAATTAAAAGTTTGCTTACCCTTTTAACGACATCTCCAACTTTTGATTCAACAGAGATAACTGAATTATACGGCTGGTTCACAAAAATAGGTTGGTTGTCATTAACGTCTGTAATTTTTACGTGAACAATGGTCCGGGCGAACCGTGGTTGAAGAGATGAATCTTTAGCTTCCACTACCAACTTGTAGCTTGATCTTATTTCTCGGTCAAACGGTCTGCCAACAGTATGAAGAACACCAGATGTTCGTCCAATAGTGAACATGTCGTTTGGATTGAGCAAGTCAAAGGTGACGTGCTCGTTTAGCGCGAGGCCTGTCAACTGGAGGACGATCAGTGATTGATTGGTGACAATGTTTTCTTGGACGTCAACAAGGTACTCACTTTTCGTGAACACCAGACCCGTCTCGTCGCTCCGTTGTACGCTGATGAAAACCTCGACAAACGTTTCATGTTTACCGTCGGTGACACTGGCCGTCAGATTGTATTGGCTGTCAATGTCAGTGTCATTGATGACCAATATGATGCCAGTCCGGGGTTCAATCTCAAACTTACGGTCCTCATTTCCGCTGACGATACTGTAAATTAAAACGCTGTTGACTTCTGTGTCAGGATCTGTTGCATTCAGCGTAAACACCGCTACCTCTTTAAAAGTTGGTAACAGGAGTGTGACATTGTAGAACTCTTGGGAGAATTCCGGTGGAGAATCGTTTGTGTCTAGAATATGGATTCTGACCATTGCTGGCTCCATTGTCAGCAAGCGAGGCCTCCCCATGTCATAGGCTCGAACTGTGAACTCGTAATCAGTTATGTTTTCATGGTCTAGCAGTGTTGCTGTGCGGACAGCGCCAGTACTAATATCAACAGAGAAGAAATTTGTCATTTTCTGTTCAATTATCTCGTACTGGATTAACGAATTCACACCAGTGTCTCTGTCCATAGCTCGAATAACCAGCGGGGATTTAACCTCGTTCAGAACGATGCTACCAACGGGGGCCATTTCAATGATCATGCCAAAGTGGTTCTCTTTCTCAAAGACGGGATTGTTGTCATTCTTATCAATGATATGAATTAGCACCAAACAATTGGCTGACCGCCCAATTATATTGGTGGCCGTAATGGTCAGATTATAAAAACTCTGTTGCTCGTAGTCGCAGACTTTGTTCGTGGACACCACTCCAGAATTAGGATTGACCATAAACATATCATTCAAGTTCCCGTTTGTAATTTTATAAACAACCGAAGATCGGCTATCGGCCCGGATACTTGTGACAATCACTCCTATTGGTTCATTTTCGGAAATCTCAGCGACATATTCATTTTGGGGAAATTTTGGTGGCGCATTGTTTGAAACGGTTACAAATATACGAACTGTTCCTGTGCTGGACAAGGACGGTACTCCAAAATCTGATGCTAAAACAGTCATTAAATATTCTGATTGACCTTCGCGGTCAAGTCCTTTCGCCACCGAAATAGTTCCCATGGTTTCATCTATGGAGAACGTTCTACCAACATTACCTTTAAATTAAAAAAAAGAAGTTATAAATAATTAAATTGAACCGAAATTAAAAAAAAAATCTTATGAAAAATAAAAATATCTAAGTGTTCAAAAAGTAATGTAGACTTTAGAGAGAAGGAATAAAACACTTCTAAAATATATTTTTATCGTCCCATGCAAGACAGTAAAGCCACTAAGACAAAATGGGTTATTGAGTGTGAAAGAATAAAGAAGTAGAGAAACATTACTAAGGAGCGAGAACAATAGACAAGTAATCAAGAAGACTGTAGATAAAGATTGACATTGTATTTCAATTTTTGAAGACCAAAGTTGGCTGGAAAGTATGGAGCCGGAAGAGAGTTACACAAGTGAGAAATGCGAGAAAAGAGACTGTTAGCATAGAACTTACGATTACATCTAATCAATTCAACTGTAAAATGTTGTCAATCTCGTACTGCGCTTAAATTCATGAAGTCTAGGCATCATGGCGCAGATTCCATTCGAATCATTACAATGAAAGGATTTATAGAAAAGGCACAGAGAAGCTACATTACGACGGTAGGAAAGTGACTGAAGCCGATATGACAGATCAGGACCAATAATATTACTAATTCTTCTTTGGGTCTTTTCAAGAATCTCTAAATATTTAACAGAAACATCGGACCATATGTGCCAGCATTCTGAAAATTAACTAAAATCGCATATGGCAATTAAATCTTAACATTAAATCACATGTTCTTTATAAATCAAAACTAATCTACTAGTAACTGGCAAAATTAATGAACTTGACTGCAGTCACTGAAATGTATAGTTTCGCGTTCCAATTGCCATGTTACCATGAAAATCTTTGTACTTCATATATTCTAAATGTTAAAGATGAAATCTAAATTTAGAAATAATTGTCTTAAAATATTTAATAACATCAGTATATGTTAATTCTCCTCCATTGTCAATACATTAAAATAAACAGCATTTTAATATTTGCCATGTTTAAAGTGAACAGTAGGAACAAAATATTTATTAAGCTTAGATTCGTCTGGTATTAGGTTGGTGCAAAAATAATGACGTAATAATGTCGTTTTTTGACGTATTTTTTAACGTCAAAAAACGACATTATTACGTCATTATTTTTTGCACCAACCTAATATAAAGCCACATGTATGAACTTATTACGACAATAATTGCCAAAATTGTAAACCATTAGTCCAGAAAAATGGAATTTTTAACAGAATCATTTCTAAAACTAGTATTTTTTATTTTAAAAGTATAGTTTACTTTATTATGAATATTCTTAGACAAATATCTTTTTTTAGAATACAGATGCAACCTTGTGTCAGGAAGAGTTGGCTGATGTCTTACGGGGTTTTTGAATTAAACGCGACAGCCCGCTGGTGGGAATAATCAGTTTCTGCTTAGATTACGACGGAGCCACTAGCCAACTAGCCGAACCGCTGACAGCAGCATTGTCACTCTTTCTATGAGTCCTAAATAGAGAACCTAGGAAATATTACCAAGACTGTACCATGTTCCTCTTTGGGTCGTTACACGAAAGACCATCTTTTTATTCCACCCATTCACTTACAACTTGATTCTTTTTTTTATATATGTGTTTTAATTTCTCTTTCTCTCTTTGTGTATGAGGTGGGGGAATTTCACACATACACATATGTACTGCATTTTAGTATGATTTATATTTGTGTACTTCGGTGTTGTATATAAAATGTTTTCATCTATGACTCATTTTTGGACTTTATTCATTTGGTTTATTCTAATTCTTCATTCCCCGTGTTAGTATATCGCATATACTAATGCCTATAGTGGACGTTGGAGGGTGGAGAATACGAAGATATTCCTTTTCTCTTTCCAATTACCATATTACAGAGAAATACGCACATGAGATAGTAATGTAACGTCGAAAGTAAGAGCAAATTGGATTTATATGGTGTAATTGTAAGTATTCTTATTGAAAGAGCTATATGAATCGACGTAAAAGAGATACTGGAAATTATATCGTTTATCAATAGACAATTTAGATTGTCTCATAATAGTTCTTTCTCCAAGAACAATAAGAAGAATTGAAAATAGTATACATACCTGAGATAATACTGTAACGAATCTCAGCATTTTTACCCTTGTCTTGATCAGCAGCCACTACCTGGAGGATTGATGTTCCAATTGCGGCGGTCTCAAATACCCTTCCTTCAAAGATATCTGAGAGGAATTCTGGCTTATGGTCATTGTTGTCCAATACCTTGATGATCACTCTGCACATATTTCGTTTTAATGGTAAACCTTGGTCCCTTACCATTACTACTAATTCATGGCGGGCAAGAGCTTCTCGATCTAACTTCTCATTTACCTTGATAATACCTAAAATAAAATAATTATCACCCACATATATAAAATACAATAATAATAATAATAATAATAATAATAATAATAATAATAATAATCCAAATATATAATGCCCAATACACAGGTTGCGATGGGTAAATTGTCGCCATTTTATATTTTTAATTTCGCGCATGCGCGTTGTTAATTTTTGATTTTGTCGACTGCCCAGAATAGTAGGATCAGTTGGGCACCGTTTGTGAGAAAAAGAGCACCATGACGCAATTCCCTCCACCAGAAATTTGGAAACGGCTTGCTGTACTGCATGGCATTCGCGCCGGAAGCTCCAATACAAACATTTCAGAGTGTTTGGGTGTCAATTTGAAGACAGTGCAGAGGATTCGGAAAGGAGTTGGATGAGAATAATGGTGATTTCGAAGGTACAGCAGCTCGGAAAACTCACTCTGATCGTTCTGATAAGAAAATAATTCTTGAATTTGTTGATGAGAGCCTCAAACAACTTGAAATGAAATAGCGGCGTTATTTTCATTTTGGTGGCATACTGACGACAATTTATCCATCGCACCCTACGTTTTATTAATTTAACATATTTCGCTTTTATTTAAGTTTCATCAGAAAATAAAATATAGAGGGGAAAAGAAAATTCTGGTATTTTCCTTTTCTCCTTCATATATATATATATATATATATATATATATATATATATATATATATATATATATATATATATAAGGAAATGTATAAAATCATTACACTTCATTTAAAAGTAATATATAAAATAGTTCCCAATGAACCCTCAATTCAGATATAACATTTCATTTCATTTTGAATTTAAAAGCACTTGTTAATGACCACAGTTTCCCTACATAGGATCATCAAACTCTTCTTCGGAAACCAGAGGTTTAGTTTGCTTAGTTAAATATCAGTATTCACTTTGCATACCATTCAATCGTGGCGTAGCAAATATTTCCATATATGGCTACACAGTACAAAATTTATTTTCTGCTATTCAGTAGTTCATCGGCCGGATTATATTCAACCTACAGAAATTAGTACCAGTATTATAGGTATTGATCCGTTTTAACACCTCCCACTTTTTAAATAGGGTTCAATACATACTTTTTCTTCATACTCCAAATGTACTTTGGAAAAAATGTTCTGTACTGTGTCTATATTTTTCTTAGAAGTCATTTTGTAGTTGTTAGAGGTCATTTTGTAGTTGTTTGAAACGTAGACTCTTTATATACTTTATCATTGTGACCTTGAAATTTCCCAGTGATTTTGTAGAGCAAGCATTTAGGTTGACAATGTCCTTCAAGTGGACAACCGGGCTTATATCTACAGTTACAGGGGTGGGTGGAGGTATTTTTATTTTTATTATTTATGACCGTTTTATTGTGTTTCTTAATGCTCTTAAGTTTGTAGTACAGCTTTTTTACGGTTAAAATCAGAGATTATCATATCATTTTAAACTTCGTATCTTAGGAAGGAAGCTTCGACAATAGACTTACCATCAAGAAGCTGATTGTACCTTAGAATTTTCCGAAGTCTACAATCAAGCAGTCTTATTACATGACCTGCACATTTTAGCCGAGACTGTATCAAGATAAATTATTTGCTCTTCATAATCAGTGAATACTTCGTAATTAACACACACACACACACACACACACATATATATATGTATGCATATATATATATATATATATATATATATATATATATATATATATATAGATAATAGAAATAATCTTATAAATATAAGAAATTATACTCGTCCGGAAAACCTTGGGTACTTTGATATGTAAATAAACAGACCAATATCCAAGGGTAAAAAAAGGTAAAAAAGAAAGAAAGAACAAAGAACATGTACGTCAGCCGAAGACAATCGTCTAGCATCCAAGTTCAGAGTCCAAAGAAAAAAAAAACCGATACGAGTGAGTAAAATAATTAAATAAAGTGCTCAATACGTTAAGTAGAGCAAACCTAATTAAACCTAAAGAGCCAGATAAACCTACCAAGGTTTCACCTACGTGGATCGTCAGAGAGTACTGGACAGTATTCCCTGACAATCCGCATAGGTGAAACCTTAGTAGGTTTATCTGGCTCTTTAGGTTTAATTATATATATATACTAGGTGGATGTCTATGTGTACAGAAAAGATTGCTCAGAAGATGTGGGACTGACCTACCGTATAAAGCATTTTCGTGATTTTATCTGATATCTGTAATATAAGACGACCGACTTGAGCCCATATGACGAAATTGTAAATGACAACGTATATGATGGACTCTTTGCATCAGATGGTAATGATTATAGTAACATTGAAGGATTTTGATTATTTATGAGGGTGTCTTACGTTTTTTTTATTCTGTAATCAGATTTTATGTTTATATTCTGTTGCTTAACACCGCAAGAATTACTGTATAATGTCTATTATTAAAACAGACTTTGAATGTTATACTAGATGTTATTGTTATTTAACGCAACAATGAATTTAATATATATAGATTATATATAAAAGTATAAATTATATGTTATCGTAAATGTTGTAATTTAACACTACTATGAGAAATAATGATTGATGTAAACGCACCCATAGCTCTACAAATCAAGAACGAAATATATTCTTGTTACTTGTGCGTGTTGCTCTGCAGAACCTTTTGCAAATTGCATCGTCTCTTTTAATGCGAAATTCAGAAGTAAAATAGTTTTATTACATTTATAATTATTTTTTTTATCCATTTTGTTGCAAAGGGCGGATTGTACACTTATATGCCGTCTAACATAGTAGGTTATATACACATTTTTTATCATTACAATTTTGTTTGATCGTCTAATTATCTAATATATCTATTTTTTATAATTAAAATTTTGATCATCTAACAGTAGGCTACATATTTATTTTTTTCTTATTTCTTTCTGTATTTTGTCTCAAAGAATGACATTATTTATGCTCCATCACAGAAAGTACCCAAAAACGAATGAATACGTCAAACAATTTTTCCTCGTAAATATAATACATAAGCGAAAATTTGCCAAAATTTTTTTTATCTTTTCGTCCCCCACCATAAATTTAATCCGGATTACCTCCCTTATATACGGTCCGAAACCACCAGACGTGGAAATATCGCCTAGTATTATTCAAATGTTTTCAATTCTGGCCGGTTTTGTATCATGTTTGTATCATGTTTATTTTTTGTGTAGATGCCATTCAATTCTCACCCACATCGCTATTCTATTTAGAAAGAAAAGCGTATCATCGATTTATTTTTTGATCTTATCGTTTGTTCGTTAACAAAAGAATAATTCAAACAAACTTTTTAGGGGTACTCACCATTTTCCGAATCTATATGGAATTTTCGTTTACTAGCTGAATTTGTGGCCGAGGCAACCGAATAAAAGAGACGCCCTGTGTCACGGTCAGTTGCTGATACCTGCAGCACTGTTTTACCAATAGCGGCAGACTCATAGACCTCTCCGATATATTCTTTCTGCGTAAATATCGGTGGGTTGTCATTCACATTTAGAACTTTGATGTACAACTGAAAATAATAATAATAATAATAATAATAATAATAATAATGATAGAAGGATAAATAAAAAAAAACAAATTTTTATGACAGTTTAAAAACAGACAAGAAAAGGATTGAAAGAAAAAAGCGCCTCGATGTCAAGAGGATAAAGAGTTTGTCATAATTCTTTTTAAAAAAAGCCCCAAAAAGCAAAATTAATCAAATAATAATAATAATAATAATAATAATAATAATAATAATAATAGTGAATTAATGAAGGGAAAGAAACTATAATTTACCCAGGCAAAGTCTTGATGTATTCCATCTGTGGCCCTTATGGTGATATTATAATGATCTTGGGTCTCGCTGTCTAGAGTCCGCGCCACAAATATCAAGCCATCCTCTGGGCGAATGCTAAATTTGTGATCTTCGTTTCCATCTGAAAAAAAAAAAAAAAAAAAAAAAAATTAGATCGAATTCCAAAAACTGTTCAGAACCATTTGAAACTTTACTATGTTAAAATTATATTTACTTTGTACTAAAATGCTTTCAGAAGATAATTACTTTAAGACTAATTGTATGTAGTAAATACAAGTGTCGGGATGTGTAGATTATTATTTACTTCTCTTTGGCACGATGTTTATTATTTTTTCAAATAATTTTCTCCGCGGAATGATTATTTTATTCCGGAAATAAAAACTACAAACTTGAATCTTTCCCATCGGCATGATTATTCCAGACGACATCACTATAGCAATTGAATTCTTTGTATTGTTGATGTCACCAGCACAAAATCCCAGCCGGTCAATTCTGCAGTTTTATTCAGGGGTATAATTCGTAAGGAAAAGGAGAGATCTCTTTTGTATGACACTCGGAAAGAATATTTTTAAAACAATATTTGGGAGAAAGAGTAATCTTTTTTTTTTTTTTTTTTTTTTTTTTAATATGCAACATGCCACGCGTCTTGTGGCATGTTTGGTGTTGTTCTGATTAGCATGTACATCCATTCCACTGCATTTTCTAGTAGCATTATGTAAAGTTAAAATATACAAAGTACACCCTTGTGCAAATTAATTAAAAAAACTGCTTAAGTTTCCTTTTTTTTTTTCACCATACGGTCAGTTTTTGACCCATTGGAGTGACAGGGTGTAATCGATTTCTATTTTTAGATTAGGTCATTCGCAGTGGTGTGTAGAAATATGAATCTATTTTCGGGTTGTATGTTGAAATTTATTTGGCCTCGAAAAATATTGCGTCATCCGTGATTGCATCAGATTTTTATCACACCCAGACATTATTGTCTTGACTGTCGATTAGTTGTCCTACGGCCATTGTCTGCAATGGTCATTACTCCATGGAAGCGTCCGAAAACTGTAGCTCTGCATGAACACACTGGCAAGGTTTATCAGTGTACAAATCAAAGAACGATAGACTGGCTCGGAAACTTTTCTGATTTAAATCCAATTGAGAATCTGTTCTCAATCTGCAAGGAATGATTTCGTGGAATGGACATACGAAATACTAAGATGTTCACTGGGCCATATTTCATTGGAATAATACAAAGGAAAAGTAAATAATAGCGGAATTATTCGTTTTGTTTCAATTAATTTACACAATGTGTATAAGTCGACGTGTTAAGGACTTGTGTTGGAAAAAAAAAAAGAAAAAAAAAGAGATTTTGTTTTGTCTTTATTAATTATACATCTGAATAAGATTGTAGATTGTGTATTTATAACCAATTATATCCCAGGAATACGATAAGATGGCGACTGTGCTCACCTTGAAATTTTCCATTAGTTGATTAATTAAGAGCAATTAATCAAGTAGTTTAGTATACATTTTACACAACTCTTCTGCTATTTTGTTCGTCCACCTGGGGTGGGACGTTGGTAGTTTGCATATGTTGTATGACAATTACTTCAACCAACGCTTTTATTCATTTTATATCATCTGAAGAAGGCCGAGGCGTACAACGTCCGAAACGTCGTGAATATGACAATAAAAATGAAGACAACAGTGTCCCCAAAGTCACATTTGTGATTTGACCCAAAGAGGTGACAAAAAAAAACTTGGAGGAAGAGAAATAACTGAAACTGCGATACACTGGAGAAGGCCAGAGCGTACAACGGCCGAAACGTCGTGGATATGACAATAAAGATGAGGACAACTGTCCGAACAATGTAAATCTTTTCTTAATTCTCTTTCTTCTCTAAGAGTTAATAATAATAATAATAATAATAATAATAATAATAATAATAATAATTCAATAAAGGAGAAAAAGCCTCTCAAATCTTTATGCATTACATTGCCGAATTAGCGTGCAGATATAGAACATTTAACGATATAAATTATAAATTAATATCTATTGATTTCTGTCCTTTGTAAATCGAAAAAATGGCCAAATTTGTAGAGCGTTGCTTGTAATATAAATATTTCTTGGATTTTAACCAAATTTGACACCGAGAGAACAATTTACTCACTATTAACGGCTTGAGAGATTTATTTCCTACTTTTTCTTCTTTACTTGGATTAACCCATTAAGTTCGACGATTAGGATCCCTTATTGGATATTCTCCATTTTGGTTATTCTTGAATTTTTTCAGCTGAAAACTGACCCCCAATATTCACTAAAAAATATTTTCCTAATAACTGATTAATCATACGGGGTGGATGAATTTCCTCTGCAGATAAAGCAAATCCTATTTCTTAATCAAGTCAATGAATGTAATCCGGGATTATCCTATTTGTATATCGACTGTTTATAAAACCACGACTTAGAATCTTTTGTACATCTATAAAATGCTCTCGGCTATGCCAAACACTGACACCAAATTGTCTGTTGTTGCTGGTAAAAAACGAAAATGCTCGCTGAAGGACCGAGATAAAAATGAAAAATAAATACTATTTACGACTAAACTCTATATAAAAAATATTGATCTTTACACCGAAGCATTACAGAGAAACCTGATACTAGTTTTTTTTTAAAGGAAGTTCGCCACAAAAATAAATCTTATTCTTTCACAGAGCTGTTCACAAAATAAATATTATTCTTAATACGACTAAGCTTTCCACGAAGACACATTTACGATTAATCACTCCACAAAAATAAACACTATTCATTTTGTGATTATGTTAATAGTATCTGTCTATATTTCTGAGATGAGGTATTATGTACATTATTTACATTATTCGGACTATTGTCCTCATCTTTGTCGCCATATTTATTACAACGTTTCGGCCGTTGTATAAAGAAGGCCGGAGCGTACAACAGCCAAAACGTTGTAATAAATATGGCGACAAAAATGAGGACAATAGTCCGAATAATGTAAATAATGTAAATAATGTTAATAGTAAGCGCGAGACAACCGTTTTCATACAGGAACCATTATGTATTCATTGGTCGAAAAGTTAACTTTATTGTCGGTTGAAATTTATCAAATCTTTTTCTGAAAATAGTTTTTCAGGAAATCAGTCTTCTCAAGTTCACTGTTTTCACTCTTTCTAGTACTGACGGCAGTTTCCTTCCTAACCTTTTGTTTGTGGTAGTTTGGAAAGTTTACAGCTTAATTATTTCTTTAATTTTCAGCAACACAAATGAGTAGCTACTAATTTTTGTTGTTGTTGCTGTTGGAAGTGTTCAAGTGATGCGAACTTTGCTATTTGGTAAAGATTCTTGTTTGTGATTATGTAGCGCCAATCTATAAGATGTGAGGCAGGATAGTTTTCATTAAGACCTAAAAGATTCATTCGCTTGAAGCCATTTTTACTCATTGATCTGAGAAACGGTTGTATATACCAGCTAGTTTAGGCATTTTTGAACTTGTTAGATGACATGCATGACATCGGTATGAGAGTCTAGATTTGATGAAGCCTTTTATGAAAATGACTATTTTTCATGTCAATGATTTTTTTTTGTAGCACCTTACGATGTTGGACATAAACGCCCCCAGCGTAACCTGTTCTGGTTTCAACTTATATACTATATACTAAATTTGTTTTAACTGATTCCAGCATCGAGATATTTTAAATGTTTAGATTTTATCAATTCTGTTCTGCTCTCCGCAAAACACATATTTTTTATGAGATTGAAATCTAAAAAACAATACTGTTCTTTATAACTAAGTTCGATACAAACTTAAAAATGCACAAATATGGTTAAAATCTTAATCATGTCAGTGGATTGTCTGCACATGAACCTTTCGCTAAATCAGTAGCTTAAGTAAATATTATAGACATTTGTTGTGGAGGTGGCGTCTGAGTAGAGCGCCCCCTGTTGGAAGTTTAATCCAGTTAGTAAAAATTCCCTTGTATTATTTTAAGCAAATCTCTGAAAAAATGTTTTTACTGCACATAGTATTTTTTTTCTTCTATCTTTTCCACCTGACTCTCTTTTGTAGCAGGAGGCCATTATTTTCTTTTCCAGAAGTTTAGTCTGTCTTGAGACTGCAGGGATTTATTTAGTTATGCAGGTAAAACCAGTTTAGGATATTTTTTGGCAATCACTCCCACTTATCTGCTCTGGTTAAATCTAGAAATGTCGAACGGAAAGATAAAGAAAAAATGAAAATGACAGGAACTTTACGAACGATCGAATTTTTGTTCAGTCCAATAAATTCTGCCCAACTAAATGTACAAAGCTTAGCGATATGAACAGGAAAAAAGTCGAACATCAATGTTTAAATCTTATAAACGAATTCGATTAGATTAAAAAGAGAGAAAAAACTGTAGGAGTGCACGTTTCTCCGTCGAAAGATATGGAAGTATTCAGTCATTCTAGTCCAAAGATGAAATGCACCACAAGGATTTTTTTTATTAAGCAAACCTACGCACGTTTCTATGAGTAATATCGGCACATTGCAGGGTTTCATTAGTGAATTTTACGAGAGGGCAGAATGGTTTCCTATTGTTTCTTTCACGGTTTTTAATTCAGAGTAATTTCTCTCCAAGACCGGTTGCTAACCAAGGCTAAAGAGCCCAGACTGTCAGACTATTCTTTTCGCTGTTGTGATAAGGGTAATAGAGATGGATTCATGAATTTTCTAAAGGCATTAGTTCGAAGTGAATATAACAAACACGGCTGAAATTGTTCTCTTGTTGATTCCATTTTCCGCGCTTACGACTTCTATATAATATATATATATATAATGTTTGGGTGTATGTATATAAGATATATGCATTCATATAGCCTACAGAGTATGTGAGTAGATATTTACAAAGGATTGATCAAATATAGCCATGCTGGTACATGTGGTCGAATGAAGGCAAAACAAGTAATCAAGGCTCATGATTTATTTATATTTACTATTACAGGGCATTAACCATGAAACAAACAACTCGCCATACACGGTAAACTAGCAAGTGGAAGCCGGAGAAGTTCGGTTTCGATCGGACCTTCCTGAGGTCGAAAGCAGTCAGACGATTTGAAAAAAAAAGTAAACCTCATTCTCCAACTAGAAGTAGCATTTCGCAAGGAAATTTCCGAAAAAAATCACAGGAGTTCACACCTAGAACAATATCATTTTAAGTTGTAATCTTGACACATTTTAACATGAGACGAGGATGAACGGCGTACAAAAAGGAAATAATTGCTGTATCAAAACTGAAATTACTATATATATATATATATATATATATATATATATATATATATATATATATATATATATATAAGATATATGCATTCATATAGCCTATAGAGTATGTGAGTAGATATTTACAAAGGATTGTCTGATATAAGACGGCAACAATTGAGCAACTAGTGCAATGCTAACTTATTACACACGATATTATTCACGGGCTTGTACAACATTATTTTCTGACAAATGCCTTAAATTATTCTAATTCATTAAACTTAACTGAACCTTACCATGGTATATCTCTAGCTGCGAAAGTCACTGAAGTTTATCAGGCCTGCATTGAAAATTATCCCTAAAAAATCTGCTTTCATCTGTATTCGAACACGGACCACAAGTATTTCGATGAAATAGGCATCTGGTTAAGTGAAGTCTTGTATGCTAAATAATCTCTGACAATGTAAAGTGTAATCACTTTTGAAAGTCATCAACGTTAGTCATTGGTGAGTGGTTAGACTATATATATTTTGAGGCTTATTTAAAACTAGTGTATCAACTGGTAATTTCTATTAAAGCGAATAAACTAATAGTGTCTGTTAAACGAGACCTTAAATAAAATTCAAATTTCTTTGAACTTGAGTTAATGAAAGCAAACTATAAATTTCGGTGTTTATTTACTCCATCTTCAGAAAAGTACCATTTAATTTTATATCATTCTGGTTACAATTTTTATTGCGAGCGTGTTAATTCCTGAATGAAGGAGCTCAGGGTTTGTTCAATGTTGCTACTTGTTCAAAGAGATTCCAGAAGTTTTCTTGACAGTCATTAGACTATTTAAATTGGAAGAATTAGTTCCTCGATTCCACTTTACATTTTACAGATATTCAAGCATTAGACTGCACTGCATATAACCATTTTTGTGGCATCTGTGCGTGTGGAATAATGGTTAGTGACCTAGTCTGTGATAGTCATTATTACAGAGTGCTGAGTTCGATCCTCCTTCGTTTCCAATGCTTCGTGCCGAAATTAGCTTAAATATTTTATGCTTCCCTAGAC
>OZ010572.1:13642459-13659959 GCA_963932145.1 Acanthosepion lycidas | reverse complement strand
ATTGGAATTCGAACTTGATTTTCTTATACAAAAACGCTATTCATTACTCCAGCCGCACATCCGGGGAAAAGACAGCTGCGAATCATGAGAAAAAAACTCAACAATGCAAAATCAAGCGCTAGATAACAGAAGTAAAGAAAAGGAAGAGAAAGAAGTAGAAGAGAGAGTAATACTACAACTAGTAAAAAAAAAAAAAAAAAAAAAAGAAAGAGTTGAAAGTAAAAGAAGAGAAAGAGAGAAGAAGCATTGTACTTACAACAAAATCATATTCCGATCCTGCCTTGAGGTCCTTCTCGCAGGAAATAATTCCCGTGTCTGGATCAATGGAAAAGTCATATTGCTTCTTCCGCTTGATACTGTAAATGATCTCGGCGTTGCTGCCGACATCAATGTCCTTGGCCATGATTCGGAACAAGGCTGAGCCCTTGACGGAGGCGGGCACCTGCAGGCGGTATGGACTGCTAATGAACTCTGGTGCGTGGTCGTTCTCATCCTCGACATGGATGACAACCTGAGTAGATGAGCTGAGATTTGGGACACCATTGTCTCGGACTGTGACCTGCGATTTGGGACAATGACCCCCAAAAATTAAGGAGAGAGAGACAGAGAAAAAAATGTTAAATTCAAAGAGACGTATTTTGTGACATTATAAATTTATCAATTCCACATAACAGAAATAACGTCAAACATATAATACTTATAATATAACCTTAATATATTCCGGTTAATTGGGATATATAAACAATAAAACTTGGCCCAATTATGCGGCTTCTATAGATTTAATAAACAGTCGCTTAAAGGCTGCATGAAGCAACTCTTAATCACGATGCAAATCCATTTAGCATTTATATAATTATAATTATTTGCACAAAAAGGAAAAAAATCTTGTATAAATAGCTTTTAATGTATATCTGAGTCGACTTCCCTCAGATCATTCAAGATGAATACAGATGTAAAATTGGCTAAAGAAGCGGGTGAAAGCACTTGGGATAAGAGAAACCGCGGACAAACAAATTTATGAATACCAGAAAAAAATGAATCAAATTTCTCTTGTCTGTCGTCGTAGTCAACGAAACATGTTTGAAAGAATGGTTGTTGACTATATATATATATATATATATATATATATATATATATATATATATATATATATATATATTGAATGACTGACTTCAATACCAAAGGACTAATAAAGTGTGTTGGAGAAACCGAAAATTCGGTGATTCTTTCAAAAACTTTATTGTATTCTTACATGTCAATTTAATAAGAAAAAAAATCTACACCCCATCTTGACATTCAGTTTTTATATAATAAAAGCAACCTTCGTGGATTATCTATCTATCGTCTGTTCATTATTTATCTATCTATCTATCGTCTGTTCATTATCTATCTATCTATCTATCGTCTGTTCATTATCTATCTATCTATCTATCTATCTATCTATCTATCTATCTATCGTCTGTTCATTATCTATCTATCTATTTATCTATCTATCGTCTGTTCATTATCTATCTATCTATCTATCTATCTATCGTCTGTTCATTATCTATCTATCTATCTATCTATCTATCTATCTATCGTCTGTTCATTATCTATCTATCTATCTATCTATCTATCTATCTATCGTCTGTTCATTATCTATCTATCTATCTATCGTCTGTTCATTATCTATCTATCTATCTATCTATCGTCTGTTCATTATCTATCTATCTATCTATCTATCTATCTATCTATCTATCTATCGTCTGTTCATTATCTATCTATCTATCGTCTGTACATTATCTATCGTCTGTTCATTATCTATCAATCTATCTATCTATCGTCTGCTCATTATCTATCTATCCATCTATCTATGTATCTATCGTCTGTTCATTATCTATCTATCTATCGTCTGTTCATTATCTATCTGTCTATCTATCTATCTATCTATCTATCGTCTGTTCATTATCTATCTATCGTCTGTTCATTATCTATCTATCTATCTATCTATCGTCTGTTCATTATCTATCTATCGTCTGTTCATTATCTATCTATCTATCTATCGTCTGTTCATTATCTATCTATCGTCTGTTCATTATCTATCTATCTATCTATCTATCTATCTATCGTCTGTTCATTATCTATCTATCTATCTATCTATCGTCTGTTCATTATCTATCTATCTATCTATCTATCTATCTATCTATCTATCTATCTATCTACGCAGACGCACAAATGGTTATTTTATTCTATTCGGCGCGTCGGTAATCAAATGAATGTTCATACAGTCGTAGACCAAGTTCAGAATGCCCACATAGTACATATGCACGCCAATATCAACGCATTGAAATAGCAGGCATTACTGTAGGTGATAATTTTCTCATCACTGTAAATGATCATTAATTTTGTCAATTGAAAAATATACTGCGATTCTATTTCAGATATTTTTAATACCAATAAAACCCGGGAGTGCTGAAAATTTCACGTTTCCACTGACTATTCAAGAGCAGTATTGTAAGCTTGATCACACTCTGCAGGTGACTTCATTTGCTGTACAAAAGTTTATCCTGTCACTGAAGGTGACTTATCCCTAAACAATAGTGTGTTTGAATTTAATACTTGTGTTGTCATATCCTGCTATGGCAACAGGAAACAATTTTGAGTGAAGTTAACAATAAGGATAATGCAATTGAGAGACCTTGAAAAAGAATGCAGTAGAAAGTGAAGTAATATTAATAATGCAGAGTGATAAAGTTTAATAACCACACATCAGTATATTGATTTTGTAAAGTAGGCGCATTAGAATAGCAAAAGATGCCTCTCCAAGTCTAAGTATTAAAATCGGGAAAATCTCGTTAGAAACAAAGAAAAGAATGCTGAACTGCTATGTAATATAAATCCTCCTATATGCCATTGTATACGAGACAGTTTTCTCACAAAGAAGAGATTTGAAGGCACAGAGATGTGGTCCTACAGAAGGATACTGAGAATAGCATGGACTGAACATGTGAGTAATGAGAACGTTTTAAGGAAAATGGAAATAAAATGGACACATATATTTAGGATCAGAGAGAGAGACCTGGTGAAGGCCGGAACGCACAACGGTCGAAACGAACAATATAAATTGTGTAAATATTAACTAAGTTGAAAATAAATACGATTCCTAATATTCGTCTTTCTAAACTATAAATACAGATTCAGATATACGCCCTTGGTGCAAATTAATTGAAACAACTGCTTTAGTTTCCTTTCTTTCAATATAGGGTCAGTTTTAGACCCACTGGAATCGATTTCTATTTTTTACTCACATTAGGTCATTTGCTGTGGTGTGCAGTCATATGAATCTATTTTCGGGTTGTATGATGAAATTTGTTTGGCCTTGAAAAATATTACGTCATCCGTGATTGCATCAGATTTTCATCACTCCCAGACACTATTGCCTCGACTGTTGATTAGTTGTCCTACGGCCATTGTCTGCGATGGTCGTTACTCCAAGGAATCGTACGAAAATTGTAACGAACAGACTGACAAGCTTTATCAGTGAGCAAATCCAATCGAGAATCTGTGGTCAATCTGCAAGGAACGACTTCGTGGAAATGACATGCGAAGTACTAACATGTGCACTTGGTCATGTTTCATTGGAAAAATGCGAAAAATAAGTAAATAATAACGGAATTATTTAGTTTGTTTCAATTAATTTGCACAAGGGTGTAGGTGATCATGACCCTGCACATCTTCCTGTATAATTTGCACAAGGGTGTATATTTAGGATCAAAAAGAGAGAGCTAGAATTTCTTGGACACAAACTATTAAAAGCTCTTAGGAAAATTTGGCATATTGAACACAATTGGAGCAGTGGAGAACTATGATCGTCCACGTCTTGAAGGGACACGGTACGTGAAAGAGAATCAAGCCGAGAACTTTTTAGCAACCCCTTGTATATAGACATCGTGAAATTATTCTTAGTGAATACCATCGTAACAGTTTAAAGGATGGAATATATTTTTTCACGGTGAGGTCGAAACTGATGTCGACTTCTGAAGAAGCCGGCTGCGGGTGGGGGTCACATCTTTTACATATTCTTTATCTGATTTGAAGAAATTTAATTTCTCCACTCGACAAAGTAACATGTACCGACATCAAAGTGAATTTCCTCCAATGCTGACAGCATGTTCTTGAACATGTCATCTGAAGAGTAGAAGACCCACTTGATCGAATCTTTACATGGAATCATCTAAAGAAACGATTTTGCGATCATGTACAAAGACATACATCGTGACACCGATATAACCCGATGGAAATCCTTGCTAATGATCACTTGCTTGGAATCAATCATTGTGGTACAGATCACTTTGTGACTGAACTTCTCCAGAAAGGAAAGAATACAGTAAAGAGAGAAAAAAGAAAGAAAGAAAAAAAAGACTTTGCAACTTTCTACTCATGCATTTTGATGACAGACACCCGTGTCACGTTTTTATAAGGATCCGTGATGCACAAGTAAATTAAGAGAAACGTTTACTTTGTCAACAGCAAAGATCGGGAACATGCCGTTGCGTTAACGAATCGACAGATCGTGAAATAGAATGAATCAGAAAAAAGGAAAAACAGTTGAAATCATTGAATCAATTCCGTGATTTATAGAGTGATTTTTTTTTACGGTTTGTCAAACCTGTGCAGGTTATTTAAAGGCAGAAAATATTTTAAGATTGTAAGAATTTTTTTTTTAGAGATAATAATGATTTACGGATAGAAATCCCACGAATTAATCCATAGCTAGAGGAAGAATATGTATTTGCGTGTAAGTGTATTTGCGTGGATTTTTGACAATATATTAGTGTTTAAGGGTATTTACGTTTAAATGAATAAAACGAACTGTAACTTGGAATTGAAACTCAGCTCTCTGATTGCCAATTCCAAACCATTGTCCATTACACCACCCGCGCATTCACGATTACTGCACATGGTATTTCCAAACGATCATCTCATTGCCGCGGGATCATCTTAAGTGTGCCGCGATATATTGTCACGGTATACATATATAAGGTGTGTGTGTGGAAGTAATAATGGTACAGTATTAGTCTTTGAATATATGAATAAGTATTAAACTTTTTATCCCACATTAGCTAAAAAGGCTTTATAGGTTTTATGAGTTTTATTGCAATTTTCTACTTCTTATTTATATGAATTAGGCTTCTCAACCCTAAATAATATCAAAAATAAGAAGTGAGAAAGACTATGCTCAACTAAAGAAGAAATGAGAGTCTGCTTATTGCACATTCGACCAAACATTGAAGAAATCGCAAAAACACCCCTTGCACAGGTTTCACACTAAAATAAACTTCACAAATAGTTAGATAGAAATATTGAAGTAAAGTAAGTTCATATTTGTGTGTGTATTTAAAAAAAATCTATGGCTTTATTTCATAACATGTAAATGCGTACGGCTTAAAAAATTGGCTAACCGTGCTATGTTCATTTGTTCCTAGGTGTGCTGTTGCTTAAAAGGTTTGAGAAACACTGATCTAGATGCTGACCAGATTCAACGTTGCTTAATTTCGGTGTTTGTATGAGAACCGGTATTTCAATGTAATATGGCCGCAAGCCGTGATTTACAGAAGAATAAGTTTCTTAATTGTAGCTTATAGAAAAAAAATTTTTTTTTTTTTCGTTTTCTTTTTCGGTGCATAAAATATGTTGATTACGATAGAAACAACATATTTTGTATTGAATTAGAAAGTGACCGCCATTTGTTTTGTTTTTTTATTCAAGAGTCTTCACTATTTTAAGCGAAGCTTGGCGTATGCAAAAGTTAATGGCTTGAAGGTTGATGTCGACAGTGTCTCAAGATGAAGCGAACAATATTAACCGCACGACAACAACTTATACGATATTACCAAAAATAATTTTAAAAAGTGAAGTTTGACATTTGCTTTGTTACCGAGATGAAAGCAAACAGAGCAATTAATTCAATTCAAAATCATCTTTCTTGAACAGTGAACTTTCTCTCTCTCTGGAGATTGGAGACTGCTACAGAATGATTCTCCTTCAGAATGTAGAAAACCTACCAGCGGAAGAAAAAGACGGGGCAGATGCAGTGGTGTTGGAAATGAGGAAGAAATGTTATTTTACTTACCGTCAAGATGTGCTCGTCTTTATACTCTCTATTCAGTTTATTTTCTGTAGTTGTAATTTGGCCTGTAAAGAAGCAAAAATAACAAATCATTAGATATACAGAGACACTTCACAAATGTGTAGTCATAGAAGTATGCTTACATATGTGTGTGTGTGTGTGTGTATTAGTTAATTTAAGATATTAAAACAAAAACATGCTAAAAATCGCTACACAATTACAATTATGTTTCAACACTACAAATGTGTCTCTTCGGGCGATTACATGCGCTTACACGGCTTTTTACTCACCCAGGGAGTCACGTTTGTAGTGTAGTGTTGAAATTGTAATTATGTAGCGATTTTTTAGCATGTTTTTGTTTTAATATTTAGCTCTACTCTGTGTTGAGCCCTCTTTTAAATAAAATGCTATGGATAGTGGAATTATACTCTTTTTTTCGTTTTAGCTATATATATATATATATATAAACACACACACACACATATATATATATATAAATATATATATATATATATATATATATATATATATATATATAGAGAGAGAGAGAGAGAGAGAGAGAGAGAGGAAGAGAAAGGGAGAGAAATTTTAAAACATGCTTACACAAACATTAGTATACAAGAATAGAAGAATTATTTGAAGCTCGACATGTAGTTATTAAGTGAATTTTGAGCTGAAGTTTTCACTGTATAATGTTCAACCAATATAATTCCTCAGTGAATTAAGTGTGGGCACTTCGACGTGATATAGTGGTTAGCAAGCTTGTCTCGCTACATCAGTTATGACTGAGTAGTGAGTTCAATTCTCACTGGGTGCTCCATATTTTCGGCCTTGTGCCACAACTAAGCTACGCTTAGAACATCCGTATTTGGGCACTTTAACATGGTGTAATGGTTAGCAGGCTTGACTCGCTAGATCAATTAAGACTGAACAGTGAATTCGATCCTCACTGGGTGCCACATACTTTTGGCTTTGTGCCATATCTAAGCTACGCTTAGAATATCAGTATCACTGAATTAAGTGCATTGACAAAGAAGAAAATTATGTTAAAAAAATATTCATTAAATACATTTTCATCATTAGGCTACACACTTACTAATGTATCTAGGTGCATATGCCTCTGCACACACATCACACACACACACACGCACAGAGACACGGAGGGAGAGAGAGAGAGTGGATATAAACATATCCTTTCTGAGATATGATTCAATATGTTGATGAACTCATAATGTGTATGTGTATGTGTTTCTGTTTCTTTTTTTTTTTTTAAATACTAATGCATTTATTTTGGAACTTGATTGTATTTTTGATGATTCTTCATGTTGAACTTTGACACACACGCATAGAATTCATAATGATATTTAATACAAAGCTTTGCTTCATACAGCCCAAGGCCATGAAAAATGAAGCATCAAGTGAGGCTTGACCTCACTACAGTAGCAATGGCTTGTGAGAGAATCTTGTTTACAAGCTCAAAAATGAGCAATAGAAAATCTGTTTATAATATTTTCTGCATTCATTAGCGACACACAAGGACCAAAATATTTAAGAGTTATATATATATATATATATATATATATATATATATATATATATATATATATTGCTTAAAATTTTCTATATTTACAAGGGTGATAGATTTTTTATAGATTGCTGAAAATGTGACACTGTGATATATATATATATATATATATATATATATATATATATAAATTACATATAAGAGAAATTCAAAAATACACATATATACAGTTATTTTACCCTGCAACAGCAAGAGGTTACGAAATAAAATAGATTTTATTTTCTAAACCCTTGCAAGGTAATTCTTGCAAGGTGAAATAGCTATACATATGGGGTATTTTTGAATTTCTCTTATATGTATTTTATTTATTTATATATGCTCTGTTATAATAAATACATTGAGCTCTCTTTGTGGATCAGTTTTAATATTTTATATTATTAGGATTCACTTGGATTGTTTACTCATGGATTTTTATCTGTATATATACATATATATATATGTGTGTGTGTGTGTGTGTGTGTGTGTGTATACTAGCAGCATTGCCCGTGCTTGATTAAAAAATCGTATGACTCATTCATCAATCACTATCACTTGACTTAAAATATTTTTGCCCTTCCTTGCCTTTAAAGGAGTGTCCTTTGCCGTGCTGATGTTGCTACATGCCTTACTTCTTGCCTATCTCACACTGCGAATTTTTTCGAAGCTCTATACTAAACATTAAATCTTTTACGAAAAAAGAACTAAACAAAATGAACACAAAACGATCAGCTTTAAAAAGGGACTCGTAACTGGAAAAACCTAATGAAAAAAGAATGTTAACAACAAATACTTTCTCATACCCAACCCAGTTCTGCGGAATCAGAATCAACGCTGAGTTTAAGCAAGCGAATGAGCCAATTGGAGTAAAGTGCCATTCAGATCTAAATTTTTCTCACTTGTGACGAATGCAGCTATCGATTTTTTTTGCATGCTAGCATGCTAGTTAACATTCGTGTCAGTCAGCTGTTGGCTCTCACGCTGGCCAATAGAATCTTCCTGCCTATTCGTGGCAGTCAGCTATAGGCTCTCACTCTGGCCAGTAGAAAATGGCTGCAAACTACATGAAAACTATTCCTTTCCACTATCGATGGGAGTTGGGAAATGCAACGTCAGTCTTGGCCTCCCCGATAACTTGGAGCATGTGCATGTAAATTTTGGTGCAAATCCGTCAAAAATTGCGGCCGTGCATTCGTTACACACACACGCACATCCTGCCTTTTATATATATATATATATATATATATATATATATATATATATATATATATATACAACTATTACGAAAATTTTCGGACAAAGGAGAAAAGATTTTTGTGACGTGTTTTGTGCTTCAGGACTTCATTGGAATAATTTTATGTTGCTAGGACTCCACTTATGCACAACAGAAGGCTGCTGGGAATTTTATAATTTTTTTTTTCAGCTGAATTCATTTAGAATCTTTTTTCTTTTTCTTTCCATCCCTTTTGTAAGTCAGTATGCCACACTGATATTAGAAGATCTGCCATGAATAGTAAAATGGTATGAGAGCCAGGCTGCAAATTTACTGTAGATGACCTTGCAATTAAGGCGCTCTCAAGGCATTTAGACATTTTCACATTTAGAAATAATATATAAATATAATAAATAATAATAAAACTAAATATATTAAATAATTGTTGGACGTAGTCTGTTTCATAAAGTATTATATCATTAAGATACACTTTGAGCAGATATGAGTGTTCGAGAGAAGTCATGGGAAATTTGTTGTTCAAAAACAGTAATTTAACTTTGCTAACCAGATGCTTCCTCTGTAGCTAAATGGTATAGCACATCAGATTATATGGTAGTTCCGTGTAAAATATAGGTTTGATTCCTGTTGGAGGACACATATTTTCTTTGAGATTTTTCAGACATTCAGGACCATGAATATATATATATATATATATATATACATATATATCTATATATATATATACATATATATACATATATATATATATACATATTGTTACGCCCGGGGTTTCGTTGGGACTACGATAGCCGGGACGCAACGAGAAAATAAAAAAAAGTAAGAGATCCCAAGGTTCGATATAAAAATAAAGAAAAGAACGTTGGGAGGGGGGTAAATTCTCCAATTCCGGACGTCGGTAAACGCAGAGAGAAACTGAACTATACGCAGATACAGAACAACAGAAGACAACACGAGAATATGTAATACAAAGATTTTATTCATAGAATACACAAAGTGTGAATGTAAGAAAAAGAAAAAGAAAACTAAATAATACAAGGGATGCGGAGAGAAGTTACCAATTAAACAGATGCGGCGAAATACATATGAATACGGAGATAGCAGATTATAAGATATGGGAAAACATGCAGAAACTTACATAAGGTTGGAATCGACGTCGATTGACTATTATCGGGGTACAGTTTGTTCAAAAGAATATTCATACACCTCTCTGAAAGCAAAGGGTGGGATTGACAATGTTCTAATATGAATTTTTGACTGGCGACGTCCAATCCGGGTTGATGGAGAGGAGAACACACAGAAAAATCACGGGAGTATAGCCGACTTGGGTTGACGATGTTGATCAAGATTCTCCCGTCGGTCCTTTGGTTTTTGGTGACATCTAATTCTTCTGGCATCAAACAGCGTCGAAGTCTGGGTCTGGTGACAACTGCTTCTTCTAATGGCAAATAGCTAAGACAGGTTTTGGTGACGTTTGACTCCTCCGACAGCCAGCAACTATATGTGGTTGTTGTTACCTCAACACGTGCGAAACGAAAACTGCTATATGTTGAGTCACGTGTTGGCCCCCAAAAAGATATGCGTCATTCACGGACCCTGTTAATGTCATCCACACTTATCTGTCAAACAGCGTTCGTTCTGGCCAGCGACTATGGAACTGGCTAACATCATTCACACCTATCCGTCAAACAGCGTTTGTTTGGCTTACGCGTCAGGGATCAGGTAGGAAATGGGGGTAGAAGGAAAGGTTCTTTTCCGAGAACTGGCCCTGACTCATCTGGTTATAAAAACAATATAAATCTCACAATCTGCATATTTAAGAAATAAAGAAGTTATTAAGATTCATATGTTTCGTCGCAAATAAACAAGGTACTGAAAATGTACTTATAAAATCTGAGGTAAGGGTACAAATATGGGGTTAACGTAACAACATATATATATATATATATATATATATATATATATATATACATACATAAACATATATATACATACATATATATATACATAAACATATATATACATACATATATATATACATAAACATATATATACATACATATATATATACATAAACATATATATATATATATATATATATATACATGTATATAAAAGTGAACATAGAAGTCAACACTTAGAGGTGACAGTCTGTTTCATGCTATATGCAATCGTCAGGCTTGGCCTGACGATTGCATATAGCATGAAACAGACTGTCACCTCTAAGTGTTGACTTCTATGTTCACTTTTACATTTACACACTCTCTATCTCTGACATTGAGCACTTTATCCCATAAATATAGCACTTCTTAAGACTATATTTCTTCATATATACATATATATATATATATATATATATATATATATATATATATATATATATATATATATATTACATGAAACATTCATACAAAAACAGATATAGAAGTTAATGATTTAAATGATGAGAATAAATCGTTATCTTCTATATCTGTTTTTTGTATAAATGTTTCATGTAATGTAAATTGAACTGCACCACATACTTGATATATATATATATATATATATATATATGCATACATATATATATATATACATACATATACATATATATAAATATATGCATATATATATATATGTTATAATATATCATATATATAATTGTTGCCATTCACTAGATTAACTATAGTCAGAAATTTATGTTCAAAACGGAAGTATTTCTCTATACATTAATCACTCCAAATGTTGTGTAATCAGTTGAACTTGATATTATAAATTTCTAATGTTAAAATCTAAATTAATAATGAAACACAAATTGGTAAGTGCTATTCCATTAATTAACATTTATCTAGAAACATGATCAAATAATTGTAATTGAACAAATTTAAAATTTTATCTTATAGAAAATATCAGTTTTACACCATTAACTTTGAAATGATTTACATCATCATAAAAAGAATGTTTTTTTATAGAGAAAACAAAAACTGATCTGAAAATAAAATCAATTCATAAAAATAAATTATAAGGATTGTATGAAGGTTTTGTGAAACTCAGAGTATGGATTTAATAAAAGATAAGTGAACTATTTGACTTAAAATTTTCAAGAAATTCTGATCTCCAAATAAACTCAGTTTATAAAAATTCGGTTGTGTATTGAATTACACTTCCATGAAACTCAGAGAATGGATTAAATTGCAGGTGAAAAGTCTGACTGTGAAAAAACAGAGGAAGACATGTCAATGTGGCGCTGAAGATCATAACATATATGTCTATTTGAAATGGTGGGAGAGGAAAAAGAAAACTGACAAAGGGGAAGAGAGAGAAAGAGAGAGAAGTGTGGAAAAGAGAAAGAGTAAAAGTGAGAAAATAGAAGAAAGAGAGAGAGTGAGGGAGAGAGAAAGGAGTGCAGAAAAGAGAAAGAGTAAAAGTAAGAGAGAGATGTATGAAAAAGAGAAAGAGTAAAAGTGAGTTAATGGAAGAAAGAGAGAGAGAGATAAAGAAGTGTGGAAAAGAGAAAGAGTAAAAGTAAGAAAATGGAAGAGAGAGAGATAGAGAGAGAGAGATAGAGAGAGAGAGACCTGTATTTATATAATGTACAGTGGAAAACTGGATGTGACTATAGTGTAGCAGTTATTAGCACAGAAATTGGGATTGGTGTGTCAAATTTAATTTCCAGTCTAAGCTGTTGTGTTTGCTTTCATGCAAATACCATTGGAAATGTATGAGTCCATCTCTCCCTGCCCCAGCAACAGGTTAATAACAGGGTAGAGAGGGTGGTTTGAAGTCTGACTGGATTATTTTGAAAGAAAGTAGTTTATGTTATAAGTTTATAATAAAATGTAACAATAAAATATTTTCTATAATGGAGACAAAAAGGACATATACATAGTATCAGAAAGGGACAGTTGAACTTTCTAGGATGTATAATAAATAAAAGATGAGGGCAAATGTGGCAAACTTGGCAGTACTATCCTACCACACCCTCTATAAAATTTGAATTTGCTATCTTCCAGCTTTCATTTGTTTAGAAAATCAAAATGTATTATACAAACATTTTTCTGAAAATGATGCTGTGTTCATTGCTGTCAAGGCTATAGGATCCAGTCTGTCCAGCTATTTAACCATAGGTTGGGGGAGAAGAGATGGATTCATGCCTCTCTGAAGGATTTTTCCTCCTTTCAAAGTGTGTGCCATTGACTTTTCACACTGAAGCAAAAACGGCTGTGGATGCTTCACATGCAAATACCTACACAGGCAAGTCACACTCAAATACATTCATTAATAATTTTTGTTGTTTATGCAATTTACTTCTAGGAAAAGAAACTCATGAACTTTCCTTTTGTTATTTTTGTTAAATAATTGTTATCTTGTATTGCAGAGCAATTGGTCTTAGTTATTTTGTGTATGTACCTTTTCATCACCATTATTTCATGCAAAATTTTCTCATCGAGACCGTATACATTAATTATAAAAGTAATCAACGCATTAAACATGCAAGTGAATGTAATGAACTTGACTGGAATTCAATCTTGGTTTTCTTAATCCTATAAACTGAGCCAATGTCCATTACTGCACCATGACTATGTATGTATTCAATAGTGAAAGAGTGGCTTATTTTTATTTTGACTTATTAAGAATGAGAATACATATTTTTAGTAGATTATACACATATGCAACACAATCAAAGTTTTTCATTTGATCATTTTTATAGACATACACATTATTAAACAATAGAAAAGCATGTTTATCAAAAGTTAAAACATTCCATTGGATATTTCTTTTAAACTATGAAGAATAGTTTAAGATATTGAATTAAAATTTGATGAGAAATTCATTCTGGAAACTACAAAAAATAATGTTCTACTTTTCCAAAGTAAGACATTTATTCAAAGTTTAATTTGCAAACAGAAAGGCTGGTTTTTCTCTCTGTGGAATTGGTAAATTTGAGTAATCATTATTTTTAAAAGTTTTTGGCAATTTTTTTTTTTTTTAACATTATCCATGACCAATCAGAATTCTTTCTGTAATGGAATAGTGAATAAGGCTACATGATTACAAGATCAGAAAATTTTTTCATTTGAACTTCTGGAAGATGACTCAACATAGAAATATTTTCCATGTTAATTAATTTTGATCATTTAAATCTTGAAAATTATCTCAAATTGAAAAAACAAGATGTTCATTTTTTAAAACAATGGTAAAAGGTAAAATTAAAAAAAAATACCCCATCTATGTCTCTTCATCTGATTCAATTTGATAAATTATCGCAAAGATGGTTGAATTGGAAAGTACACATCTAAAGAATCATGTTTAATACATATGTACAATTTATAAGACAAAAAACATGTAAATATCTAAAATGTCATATGACTAAAAAACATGTGCAATGTCTAAAATGTCATGGTCCAAAAATATATCTAATATATAAAAGTCATATGTTCCTTTTAAAAAAACAAGGAAAAATTGGACTTGCACATTTTATACTTAATCTGTCTGATACAAAGGTAAGTTAAACACTTCATAGTAGAGTAATGGTTAGAAAGCTAGTCTAGAAGTCTATTACTGTTATGTAGTAGGTTTTAATCTCATAGGGGTTCAGAAATTGTGACCTTGTGTCAGACACAGCAATACTTAGTATCTAGTATTTAAATTTTAAGTACTACAAATATAGTCAAAATTAACAAAGTGTTTAGGCAGTTTTAAAGTGTTTAAAAAAGACCAACACTATATAGTGGTATATAAGAATCATTTTTTTTTCTTTAAAATTTGGTCAAAAATATTGCCTGTGTCTTATCTGGAAAGTTGGGGTTAATGTGTCCATGGGGGGGTGATTTTATATACTATCAGATATGGTATCTTGACTTGAAAATTTAAGCTTGACTTTAAATAAAATATATTGTCAGTTGGCAAGAAGAATTAGCTTACAAAGGGAATGAATAATTTTGTATTTTGTTTCTAATTAGTTCAGAACCCACCTGTCTAAAACAAAATCCATTTTGTGTAATTATATACTAATTAAAAGAGAATGACTATTTGAATTAAATGCAATGACATTGAAATCATCTGAAAGGTTGTCAGTTATAAGAAATATAGTTATGTCATCATTTGAAGGGAATAACAAACATTTAGTTTCAACAAAGAAAGTTGATTAAAAAAAGGTATGGAAAAGGGAGGCTTTTGAAATTGGTAGCTGAATTCCTGATAACAGCAATTAATTGTTAAACCAATTGTCAGATCATTATTTTCAACACTAATTTGATTGGGTTCAATTTAGAAGAAAAGAAAAAAAACAAATACCAACAAAGATGGTTAGCATGAGAAATTGTTTTGGTGAATCTCTCATCAATGATAAAATCTGTTCAAGTTATCTCCCCTCTTTATTGTAACTCTTCTACACTTATAGCTATAAGAGGCATTTACACAATGGCCATGTTGTAATAGTGTTTACTGAAGCTTTATTAAGCTTCAGTAAACACTATTACAACTCTTGGTTGTTGTTCATTACAGTACTACATATGATTCTTCTTATAACATCGACAAACTAAATTAAGTAATTTCTGACCATTTTTTTCGCTATTGTGCCATCTATTTATACAAGAACATTAACTAAGTTATTCACTGTTTCTCCTTGTCACTCTTGTGGGTGCTTGGCTTTCTTTCCTCATTATGTGTTTCAAAAATTTAAACTTCTTCTTTCTCACTGCAAGTTTACTTCTTCCTATTTTCATTAAAACTTCCTCATTGCTCACATGTTCTGATCATGGTATTCTTAGCATTCATCTCTGTCACTTTTCATTTGTATTAAGGAAAATATCCAGTATTTACTGCTATATAAGAAGATAGATATAAGAGTTCAGCACTCTTTTCTTTCTTTGGAATAAAATTTTCTTATCTCTTAATATTTTGCTTAGTCTCTGGAAGGCATCTTTCACTGTTTCTATATACTTTTCAGTTTCTGTGTTATATTTTCTGTCCCAGATAGTTAAATTTCTGTATCAGTGTGTTTTTGATGTCTCCAGTACGTAGCTTATATATTGGATTGTTGCTTTTGTTGATAAGCATGCATTCTGTCTTCTTACAGTTAACGGTTATTCCTTCCTTCTTGCTTTCTGTTACTACTTTTTCTAATAGTTCTTTCAGTTTCTTTTTCGAGACTGCAATCAACACAGTGTCATCTGCCTGTCTTATGTTAAGATTATGGCCGCTGATAATCATAATATTTAGATGGCAAATTTATTATGGCTTCTCAATAATGCATATACATATATATATGCATATTTTTAAATTCTCTCTTATACCACTTCTAAACATACACATATATATCTATCAAACAGCACACAATGAGTTCTGGTGGTAATAATAAAAGAGTGCTTAATGTAAAATAACAGAACTAAAATCTATACAAAGAACAAATATACTTTATATATATATATATATATATATATATATATATATACTTGAATATATATATATATATATATATATATATATATATATATATAAATACTTGAATATATATATATATATATATATATATATATATATATATATACTTGAATATATATATATATATATATATATACTTGAATATATATATATATATAAATATATATATATATATACTTGAATATATATATATATATATATATATATACTTGAATATATATATATATATATATATATACTTGAATATATATATATATATATATATATATACTTTGACTATATCAAAAAGCCTTTATTCTACATTCAACACCATCATTTGATAAGACACCAGAAGTGTTGAAACAAAATGGCTATTTTTGTAGTGATTTTTTAACATATTTATGTCATAATTTTCGAATAAATAATTATATTTGCTCTACTATATATTGAACACTCTTTTAAGAATAGTATTTTTTGGTTATTGGAATTTATTCCATATACACCAATCCTATACTTGTGCGTGTATATATATATATATATATATATATATATATATATATATATATATATACAGTGTAAGAGAGTTGTCGGGACCGGAGAAGAAGTCTCTTTTATCCGGGTTTCTCTTATATCCGGGTTTGGTCTATTTTGTTTAGGTAAGTATGGCTCTAATTTGGGACCAGAGAAAATCTATCTTATATTCGGGTTTCTCTTATATCCGGGTTACACTGTATATATATATATATATATATATATATATATATATATATATATATATATATATGTGAATAAAAAGACGAGAAAAAACTATAGTTAGCCAATGTGTTTTGTCCTCTGAGAGACTTTATCAAGGCAATGTAGGATTTATTACAGTGAACAAATTTGCAAGCCTTGATAAACCAATGAGATCCTCGCCTCTGTGTATATAAACATGTGCAGCATAATAAATCCTACCTTGCCTTAATAAAGTCCCTCAGAGGATGAAATGCATCTGCTAAGAATAGCTTTACCTCTTGTCTTTTTTATTCATTTTGTCTCTTCTACACATACACTCCATCTGAGAATATTTGCACACACACACACACATATATATATATATATATATATATATATATATATAGAGAGAGAGAGAGAGATAAATGTAGTTTTGGCAGTAAGGATAACAAAGCATTTATTTTACACTATAAATATTTCT
>OZ010572.1:13617459-13639959 GCA_963932145.1 Acanthosepion lycidas | reverse complement strand
TTTTCATTATTACTACCAGCACTTACTGTGCACTATTTAATATTGATATTCTGTATATATATATATATATATATATATATATATATATATATATATATATATATATATATATATATATATGTGTGTGTGTGTGTGTAATTAGGCAGAATATTTTCATTTAAACATATTTTGTTGAATACTCTAAACATTTTGTGTCTACTTATCTTTATATCGATACTTTCAAGTTGTCTAATTAGTTTCTTGATATTGAGATGAAATCTATCAAGGTGCCCTTATACTGAAATTCTTGTTTTGTAAAAATTCCATGACTACAAAGAGCTATAACAGAGCACATGTGTTTAAAAATCACTATGACAACAGAATGCAAATTTTTTAAGACTTTAGCATAAATACACAAACACATGTTTGAGTATGTCTTTCAGTTTTATCACAGTTACAATAGCATGTTTGTCTTTGTAATGTAGCACTGAAAATGATCTCATAAGAGGTTGAAAGTATTAGGTTGGTGCAAAAATAATGACGTAATAATGTCGTTTTTTGATTTTAAAAAATACGTCAAAAAACAACATTTTTGCACCAACCTAATACTTGGGTTAAAAAAATTCCAGTGCCTTTCTAGATGGATTTCATCTCAATATCAGGAAACTAATTAGATAACTTGAAAGGATCATTATAATAATAAGTAGATATATTATCCGTATTATTTAACAAAGCATATATATATATATATATATATATATATATAGTAATTGGATGTCTAGCCACATTGATGAGCTGTGATACAGTGAAACAGTCTGTCTGTAGATGACGATATTAGCTCTTGATAAAATAATTTAATCAGTTGAGTACTATGGGAAGTAAGAAATGAATTTGTAAACAGTCACTGTTACTGCTGATAATGCAATACTCTCCTAGTGACTGGTGTGTTTATGAAAAATTAAATATGCAAAAATTCCCCTTTCTCTCTGCCAGGTGTTGATGTGGTTAGACTCTCCAACTGATACCAAATTGGTCAGGTTTCAGTACCTGCCTGAAAGTGATCAGATGTCTAAACACACTGATTAGCTGTGACACAGAAAAAGTCTCTCTGTGAATAACTATATATATATATATATATATATATATATATATATATATATATAAATAAAGAGATAGATAGATATAGATATAGATGTAAAAATGATCTAAATAAAGTGATGCGATCAACAATATTTTGAATTTATACTCCAGTACTATATTATATTTATAATAATCTTGAACTTTGAATCGACACACAGTGTATTGTTGTTCCCATGACAACCAGAAATTTAAAAAAGACAACTGTATTGAGCAGTTCTTTTTGTACCTGATGATTGGCAAATCCATGAAACTTTGAGTTGTACTGTAAACATAATTATATGTATAATTATGTGTAATTATTAATATATATATATATATATATATATATATATATGTGTGTGTGTGTGTTTGTGTGTGTGTGTGTGTGTGTGTGTGTGTGTGTGTGCACAGGCTTATTTATATATGCATGCAGGCTCCCTCTCACCCAGATACAAATATACATATAATCCTGCTTGATCTTTTGAGCCTGGGAATTAAATAAACCAGTACATATTTAAAAGTAAAATCCTAATCCAAGATCATCTGTTTATTTCTAATTGTAGATAATTTGCTGAACTCTAGTGCATTGAAAATTAAAATAAGTATCTGTGTATGCATGTCCAGTCTGTGTGTGTCTCCATTGTGTCTGTGTTTGTGTTCAGTGTGTTTTTAAATAAAACCGTCTCCTTCTTATAGATTGTAAATTGCATGATCTATATTGCTAGTGTAGACTGTATGTTGTACACCCCCTTGTAATGCAGACTACATGTTGTACACCTCTTTTATTATAGAAAGAGAAAGAGTATTATCATTTTTTTTGCACACACAACAACTGATATTGATTTAATAGCAGAGTATTTAGTTTTTTAGACTTTGACATGTTTTCCTTTTGATACTAAGCTTTTAAAATTTGCTTCAGACCTGTTGCTCATCAAAGAGAGCCTAAGAAATAATTTTATGTTGCAGAGAATATGACCTCGAGCTGTTCCAAATTTTGGTGACATGACTTATTAATGATAACTGAGGAACTCATGTGACAACAGGTATAATCTAGTTTAATCAGAAAATAAATAAATGAATGATTCAAAATGATGAGAAAAGACAAAAAATAAATCTACAGATGTTTTCAAACTTCTGATCCTGATGTTGTCAATATTTGGCCAAAAATAAATCAATCATAAATGAATCAAATTTCTCAGATCAAAAAGCTTTGATTAATTAAGTCATAACTTAATTAAAAGTTAATTAATTGAAAGCAAAGATTCAATTGATAATTTTTTTTGACCTTTTTTAAGAAGAATTTTCATTATCTTAATTAACAATATTTTTCTTGTGCATTTTTTTAGCTCACAAAAACTGAATTTCATTCAACGTATTTAAAGAGGCAAATAATATATTTGAAGTTTTATGCTGTGTTTTAGCTTGACTATTTATATATGCTGGTCAATGGTGTATTATGGGTAGCAAGGCCAGTTGCATTTTCCTAACAGTAATGGTTATATTTCAAATTATTCTAGATGCTATTGAGTAAGAATAATATATATGTGGATATGAATGTGGTTCTTTGTAGCTATTTTATAGTGTAGTTTGTCATTATTAATTAATTGCTTAATTATTTGCTGTTGATTATCAATTATTATATTTACTTATGTTTATGTGAGCATTCATAGTATTGACCAACGTATATAATCAACCCAAAACATGACATACAGCCTGAATATTGCGTTCAAACATAAAAAACAGACTGTCACTACTTGGTCTTGACCGCAGTGTCCACTTTTATATTTACATATGCTCTATCTCTAATACTGAGCACTTTTACCCATAAATATAGCATACCGTAAAACTATATTTTTATCAAATTACATATAAATATATGTATGTATATATATGCATGTTTCATTAAAAACGACAGACAAGGTACTACAGTTAAGCTTTTTATTTAATTTTTCTTGTGTTCGAATAAGAGCTTTCTTTTCTGGACAAAGAGTGTGTAAAAACTGTCCAAATGTTTTATAGTTCTGAGCACTTTCAGCTATACCTTTAGTCATTATCAAGAACGATTCAATTTTTCAGCTTAATTGTGTGTGTGCATCATGTGTATGTTTTAGTGATGTTGTTGAGACGTTTTTAATTTCCGAATACGGTTAGCACATTGTGGCTTTGTTCGTAGTTAATATTGTTAAGAGTTGGCTTTTTCTTTTTTATTATTAAAGCTTCCATTATTTTAAATCTCTTTTTAGAAATGCGTGTGTGTGCACATATGTGATGCTCTGCAATTTTTTACATTTTATGTGTTTACTTTTGCATGTTCTATATCTTTATGTGTTTACTTTTGCATGTTCTATATCCTTTATGTGTTTACTTTTGCATGTTCTATATCCTTTATGTGTTTACTTTTGCATCTTTATTGGTTATTATTATTATAATAGTTCTTATGCCTTTTGGTCATGTGGAGTGATTCTTTGCAAAGAGTAAATGGCCAATTTGGGTATTGGGGGTAGCAAATAGCTCAAGGAACTGACCACCCTTGCTTTGCATAGTTCATTTGCCTCTTGGAATAAATAGATGTAGTTTTGTTATTCACTCTTTCTTTCTCTCCAAGAAACAAACAAAAAAAAAATCTGCTAATATTGAAGCATTGGCCATTTTAACACTTACAGCTTGAATATTTCAATTATTTAGGTATACGTCTTGGAATAAGTGAACTTGTGTTCACTTTTCTATCATTTTCCCATTTTTAGATTGAAAAAGAATGGCTATACTGAGACGATTGCCAGTCTAACATATTGGGTTTAATGGTTCCAATTATTTGCAGACATGCATTTTAGTATTTGCAGCCTCAAGAACCTGTGCAGTGAAAATCGATTAGCCAGTAACTTGCAGTCTATCAGCCAAAAGTTAATATATATATATATATATATATATATATATATATATATATATATATGAAAAAGCTCTGGAAATGTTCTACATATGATGTCACTTATATATATATAAGTATATTTGGATTTGAAATGTAACATTCCCAAAAATATCAGTCTATAGCCAACAACACCTACCTATGATTTTGCTAACATGTAACACCTGATTATTGTTGGGAATGTCTGATTGAAACAGCTTATTTTAAAATTAGGAAGATATAATAATAAAAGATTAAGCAGACTTTGTCTGATCAATTTAATACATGTTTAAATAAATTATTGCTGTTTAAATAGACACGATATATATATAGCTATATGTGTGTGTGTATATATATATATATATATATATATATATATATATATATATGTATATATATTGTGATGTAAAGTGGCTGTTAATAATTTAGTATAACTCAAGACTTCAATTTTAAGATAAAACAGTATTTAATTATAACCACAAATAAATACTTAACAAAGAAGCAAAAGTCAACCAAAAGTTAACCGTTTCAGTGAATAATTTGTTTGTGGTGCGGCTCAGCTTAATGTTTGATAAATCCTAAGTCAAAACCCAAATCATCAATGCACAGTCATTTACACACTTACTGGATAGTTTCACTGAATAGTCACTCAATAATCACCCAATAATCACTCCAGTCAGCACTATTTATACAACTGGCAGAAACATAAGTCCAGAGTGTCATGCTCAAAACTATATATATATATATATATATATATATATATATATATATATATATATATATATATATATATTAAGAACAATAAGTGATCAACAATGATAATTGGTGCTAAAATATAATGTAATAAAAGTTACATGACGAATAGAAAATTTTGGTTTCGTAATGAAATTACTTGTACTTCTGGCATTCATCCTACTCTAAACTACTCTGTCAAATGAACTTGTCTACATAATTCAATGGAAATGAAATTGCATGTATTATACTAGTTTTGTGACAATATATATATATATATATATATATATATATATATATATATATATATATGCTGAAAACTTCTCAGTTTGATTAAGATGGAAGTAAAAAACAACCTGATGTTTGATCATAAATAAGTGAGTTTAGTTGAGAATTTTTATCATCCCCTTCCTCATATGTATGTGTGTGTATCATTTCCATTTAAATTTTTATATTTTATATATAACATAGGTAATAAATATGCCTATGCTTAATATTTTAGTAATTTCAATTTTTATTCCATCTTTAAAATCCCCAGAGAAGCTGGAGTTAGACATTTTTTCAATCCTTTTTTTTTTATTCAGTAGATTCAAAACCTTGCAAAATCTCTCCTTATTATCAGTCCACCTTTGAAAATTTGTTTCATTCTTTTAAGAATCAATTTTTTTTTATCTGTAACAAACATAAAATAAGGAAATTAGTTTATGAAATCTCTCTGATAATAATTATAATAAGAAAAATAATAATAACAATAACAAATCATATTTAATATATCTTTATGGAAAATATCCAGTCATTGCATTAACAATTTCACTGCTGTATTGTTAAAGCATTGTTGTGAAAAATAGGAAATTGCCATTTACTGGAAATAAATGACTACAAAGACGCTGATAGGGGATTTTTTTTATAGGCACTGCCATTTAAGTTTTGTTTGGATACTCAAGCTTAAAGCTAAATCACATCATCAAGACATAATAGAATAACAATAAAAAAACTATCACAAAACAGGTTGTATTTTATGCTACTGTTTGTCTACACTTATTTGGAAATAGCATTATGCATTTGGAAATAGCACTAAGCGTTATTTAGTTTATAGTACAAATGTTAGGGACTGACATTTTACAGTGTCTTGAAAATATATATGTTGATAGCAGGTAATATCAGTTTCATTAAGACATAAGTATCGTCACAAAGGCAGAAGTGTTAATGAATAAATAGCCTACCAAGGGCAATGGTGTCATATTCCTTTTCAGATTACCAGCCTTGGGACCCATACATTTATCACAGTACCTTTCCACTTTTCAAAACAATCTATAAAGTTTTTCAGAATTACCATCAGCTGCCTCATGTTCTTAACCTTGACCATGGTGTTTCTGGGCGATGTGATGTTTTGTCTAAAACGCTGCATGGGATAATGTCATTGTGAATGCAGGAATCAAATATGCTTTCTGTAGAAACATGGCTATCTCCTTGTAAAGGCTGGTCAGCTAATTTACCTCATTTATAGGAGAGTACCTAATACAGCAGGTGGATTAGTCCACTTTACTAGAATAGACCTGCCCAATACATTTGTATGAGTGGACTTTATTCACCCATATATCTCTCCATTAAATCACTCAGTGATGTTCTCCAACTTGAAGTGCCTACACCAGCCTACCTGCATATCAAACCACTTGCAAGTTAACCAATATTCTACACTTTCCAAGTTGCAAATCAGTTCTCAAGATATTCTAAATAATTACATAAATTCCAGAGAGAGCTCATGTCATGAGAATAATTTTTGTTGTGAATTATAATCCAGCACAAAGATTTTATAAAATGACATTCATAAAGGGTCGAAAAGTAAACCCAGTGTTAAATGCAAAATTGATAGGTTTTGATCTTTCATATTAATTAACAATTATTAATACAAAATATAATGATCAATATATAACGATTAATATGAGGATGGTATGCAGATTCATGAAGGGTTCATATTTTTGGAAGGTGAGAGGCTCTGAATAGAGGTAGTACCTCTGATGTCTGGCATGCTGTATCTTTAAGTGATCAGGCATTACTGGCTCTCAACCATCTAAATCTCTCCTGTGATGGCTTCAAGTTATTATGCCTTGGTAAACTGTTACAGCTAGCAGGCTAAACTCATGTGAGGGGGTTGTGTTAACATGGCACCACTGGATGAAGGATCTTCTTGAAGCAGGTTCCTCAGATGAACTATCATGGCCACGTATTTGCAAAGAAGGCAATCCAACTAGTTGGAGCCTCTGCTCTAACCTGGCAAAGGATGTGCTCTGCCTGGTTAAAACAACCAAGACACACAACATGATCGGCACACCAAGAAAATATTCACAGACACCCAGCCTCTTGCACACGACCATGACATGGGGATTACTGGACAACTAAGCATGTTAGTGTCATTTTCGGTGTCCCAATGACTCCTTCCAGGTTTAGGGTGAAAAATGAAGAAGGATATAATATAAAGATCAGATTTCTCTTTGTGGGTGTGTTTTCCCTATAACACAGCAAAAACTGCACTTTATAGCAAGACATTCGTGAGAGCAACATGATTAAAATACCCTTTTTTACTAAAGATGAAATGAAAATCATATCAACATTGAAAGAGAAAAAGTAGCCTTATTTTATGCAAAAATTATTCATCTTTTTATTTCTTTACCATTTCCAGCCTAAGCATTTCCACAATTCTCTACAAAAACAATTTTCTAAATTTTAAGCATGTATGTTCAAAAATCATGTAACTTTAAACTTCTGCTAATTAGGGCAGTGATTCCCAACTGCCAATATGCAACATGATCCTCTTAAGTTGCAGTTAAATATTGTCATGGCATACATATATATATATGTGTGTGTAATTAGTAATGGTACAGTGTTATTATTTGAATAAATGAATAAATATTAAACTTTTTATCCCACAAACGCTAAAAAGGTATTATCAGTATTATTGCCTACTTTTTATTTATGTGAATTAGGCTTCTCAACCTTAAATAACATCAAAAATAAGAAATGAGAAAAACTATGCTCAACTGAAGAAGAATTGAGGGTTTGCTTATCACACATTCGATCAAACATTGAAGAAATTTTGCAAAAGCACCAGGATCAAGTTTTACACTAAATAAGCTGCATAAATAGTTTAACAAAAACATTGAAATAAATTAAGTTCATATTTGTGTGTGTGTAATTTTTTTTAAAAAGAATCTATAATTTTATTTCCTAACATTTAAATGTATACCCTTTAAAAATTTTGCTATTTGCTCATAGGTATGCTGTTGCTTAAAAAGGTTGAAAATACTGGATTAGGGATTAATAATACAAGTGTCAGAAGTACTTAATAGTACAATCAGAAAGAGGAAGTTGAAATTTCTAGGACATATATTGAAAAGGGAGGGTGTAGAGAATTTATCAGTGACAGAAATATGGTTCCACCAATGAATACTAAGAATACCGTGGACAGAACATGTGAGTAACAAAGAAGGAGAATAGGAACAACAAGTAAACTTATACGTAAAGACAAAAAGCAACAACTGAAATTTCTGGAACATAGAAAAGAGGGAAGAGAGAATCAAACACCCACTGGAAATATTGAAGATAATAGAAACAAAGAAAACAAAAAATAAAATCTAATGAATTCATGTAAATAGATGACAGAGAAGGGATTAGAAAGCACATTATGATGAATATTGCTTAGAGCTATAAAGAACAGGAAACTATGGAGAGCCATGTGCTGAGAGAACATAGCATATAAAAGTAAAAGTAAAGTTAACTTTTTAAATGTAGTTGGAGTTAGGCTAATTATTGAGTTGTCTCCCATTATTTATTTATTTAAAGCTAATTACAATTTAAGTTCTCTGAACAGGAAACACAACACTGAACTTTGTAAGTTAAACAAAAAGTCAAAACAAGACACTTCTGTTTTGTTTATCAAATATAATTAATTTCTTATCTATTTTCTTTGTTGCTTGTTTACAGCAGTCAGTCCCCTTAAAGATTTTCCTACAATCAACCATGATATAATTTTTTCTTATCTAAACTTTGCAAATCTTTCTTGGTGGAAACAAAGAAAAATCAAAAGAAAAAAGATGCTTTCAGGAACAGGATTTAAAAAAAATAGATTTTGTTTTTCATTTCTTTGTTCGTTTTTCCTTTTAAGCTTAGCTTGTGATTAAATGCTTTATATGTTCATCTTCATCATTCCATTTTGAATGCCTTTCAGACTCTCTCTTTCTTTTCAAAGTATCTTGCCATCTATTTCCCCTTGTTCATCTTGTAACTATTTTTTCATCTCATAACAAATGCTGTCATCTCTTGGGTAACCATCACACCCTACTAATTGAACGTTAGGTGTCACTTTTCATGTAGTTTGGGCAGCACATTGCCTCCGTATTCCATCACCCATGACTGAATCCTGGAGAGGTCACTGTTAAGGCGAGTAGTATTAGATAGAAATATCAACATGGATGGTATTAAAAAAAGGTATTAAGATGTGTAGTATTAAATGTAAGTAGGCTTACAGCTATATCATATTGAAACACTAGTTCCTGTATGATCACCGAAGTTAAGCAATGTTGAGCTTGGTCAGTCTCTAGAGGAGTGATCACTTGGGAATACCAGGTTCTATAAACTAGGATTTGCAGGTGGTGGAATGGATAAATGCTTGAAATTTTTAATTGGAGAGCTAAGTTCCAATTTTTGTCAAGTTCTGTTATAATCCCTTACCTGCAAATAAACTCTTCTTCCACCAGCTATGGGTTAATTAGTAAGATTTGTGTAATTAAATCATTATCATCTCCAAAATAATTTCCTACAATCTAACAATATTTTGGGGCTTTAAATAACCAGCAAAGGGTTGATAAGCCATAGAAAATGAATGAATTGATCAATAAATGGATATTTTAAAGTGGGCAGTATAAAATAGAAGTATGAATGAGACAGTTGTAGGGAAATTGTTGAAGGTATTTAAATTCTATCATCTGCTTTCTGCCCTTCACATCACACTATAAAAAAGTTAGGAAAATTTAAAAATAAAAAATAAACAAAATCAATTAACCTCCAATATACCTAAGTCTAATTTAAAAAAAAAAAAAAACTTCAATGGTATTTTGCATTTAATTCAATTTAGCCATTGCATTTTCAACAAGCTGGTATTTGAAAAATTCTTTACAACCACCCAGTCTCTTACTAATTAAACTGGTATCTTCAGCTTATAACCCTTCCCAACCACCCTATTGAATTAGAGCCGAATTTCATCAGGAGTGATTAAGTCTGCCAGTAACATTATCATCATTAACAGCTAACATCCTCCCCCCAATCAAATTATTACTGCTATCCTTATAAACTACCCTATCATTGTCTTAATAAGTTCTATAGGCACATAGAAGCTTGCCCCAAATAAAATAAGAAGTAAAGGAAAATTGAAGAATTTAAGTTTTCAAGATTTTTATTGGTTAGGCCCATCCCTCTCATGTCAACATCAGAAAAAAATAATTTTTAACGTGATAAATATATCTATATTTCTGAGATGAGGTATTATACACACTACTTACATTATTCGGACTATTGTCCTCATCATTGTTGTCATATTTATTACAACGTTTTGGCCATTGTATGTTCCAGCCTTCTTTAGGTGGTTGGAATGTTGAACTGAACCCTTCATTTCACTCACTGGGGTAGACTGTTCTAGTTCCACGTGCCATAGCACAGTGGATAAAGGTGTTGGTCAGATCCAGTGACAGGACCCAAAGAGATGTGAGGTTAATACCTGGTTAAAGCAGTGGAGAATATGGAGAGGGGAATTTACAAGAGATAATTGATAACTGACATCCATTAGACATGGCATGTGGAACTAGAACAGTCTACCCCAGTGATCGAAATAAAGGGTTCAGTTCAACATTCCAAACACCTGAAGAAGGCCAGAGCATACAACGCCTGAAATGTTGTAATAAATATGACGACAATGATGAGGACAATAGTCTGAATAATGTAAATAGTGTGATAAATACAATGTTTACTTTTTAATCAATCTTACATTATTAAAACTTACAATACTTCATCATCCTTTTTTATACTATTGTTCTCTCAATAGTGGCTATGAAGAGAACAATAGTATAAAAAAGGATGTTGAAGTATGGTAGAGGATTTCTGAATGAGGTTGTTGTAAGTGCATGCAAGGAAGAATTTTTTTAAAATTATTCTTATAATTCTTTATCATTGATATTTTTATATGTAATGAATATGCATACACCTGGGTTCCCCCTCACAGTAATATGATTGGCTGGTGTCAGCCATAAATACAGACTGATGTGGAGGTACAGGATGACACCTATTGGCTATGCTTATTGCCTACGCCTAATGCCTACCACTACAACGAGGATCAGTCATTATGGTCACCTGCTAGATTGTCCTACCCGGTTACAGTAGTCAACAACCACTTTGCTACTTCGAACAAATATATCCCTTTCTGGGACATATCAAATAATAATCATAATAATAATGGTTAATATTTATAACACGTTTATTGCTTTGTAACTTTTCCCTTCATACTGAAAAGGATCTTGAGAAAGAAATCTAAACTATGATAGCATGTTCAGAATTGTTGAAAGTTTCTCTCCTTTTACTGGAAAACAATCAAACTTAGAATAAAAATATTTCCAAGAGTTGTTCATACTACAAAACTCATTATTTTTATTGCTGAATGAGCCAAGTCAGTTGTTACGTTTCTTTTATAATTACCAAATTTTTTTTGTCAAAAAGATAATTTTTGCATATTGTATATTCAAAGAAGAATGGATTGACCAAAAAGCCCTGGCAACATCAAATGAAATATAAAGAATGAGTCAATATTCTAGACAACTCTTGAAATGGTAATGAATCTTTAAATTATAACCAGTAGGAATACAATGAATTCTGTAGTTTGTCTGCATAGAAATCTGTACAAGGGATAAAGATCAATTTTATGGGAACACCAATACCAAAATAGATAGCAATCATACCTCATAAAAGCCTGACTGCTAACATATGATTAGCTTACAAGCTGATGGCTGATCAGATATAGGGGACAAAAATATATTAAAAAAACTCTGTATCTATGAATTAACTCATATCTTGTTGAATACACTGTTTTTTGTTCAAACACTGAAGTTAAGCAATGTCAAGCCTGGACAGTACTTAGATGGGAGACTGCTTAGGAATACTACATGCTGTAAACTTAAAATGGGTAGCTAGAACTTATGAGTTGATGGAACGCATTAAGGTAGTCTATCTAAGAGAAGGAAAACTCAGACTGCTGCTGCCTTTTGTTGAAAATGCAGAGTAGATAGAGTTCCTTCACCATAATAAAAGCAGTCTATATAGAAGAAAAATCCCCAGTGTAAAAATCATATTGTGAGTATATAAATTTCAGATTGGTACCTGTGATGAGTAAACCCACCTTATGGACGGGAAAAACCTTTAAATCTGCCTGCATACGAATTTTCCTAAGGCTAGATGTCTCTCTTCCAATTTGTCTTAAGCCAGCATGGAAATGTAGGCTGGTAAAACTGACATGAAAATGCCAAACTAAAGATTTTAAGACCAGAGGTTGCCATCTCTGGATGTTTGCCATGCAATCAGGAAAGCTGATGTGACAGTGGCAATCAGGAGATCAATCCAACAGCCTTTGTCTGGTGTTTACATTTGACCAGAAGAAAATAAATATGGCCACTCAAAGCCCTTTGGAAAGAATTCATATTAGTGAACAATCTTCTGAAAACAGAAATAGTGAAAAACATGGCAACTGTAAGGAAACTATCATTCTGTTGCTTCACTCCTCCAAGAAAGTTCACGAGAAAGAAATTCAAAAAGAGAGGATTTTCTAAAACTGGATGCATCTTCCTTATTTTGAAACAGAGTTCAAACTTGGAATATCATTGGAAGATATTGTTTATTTTTATTTTGAGAATGAAAATTAGAATCACAAATAGAGGATACTGAGATTGAATGCAGATAATAGATAAAAATTGCCTGTCTTTCTCTTTGTGCTTTATTCCTTCAAGATGTGGATGATCATGTTTATCCACACGTCCTTTCATTTGTTGCTTTCAACAATACTTTGTAGTACTTGTAATACCCTGTTAGGAACTCCAATTCTTTAAATGAAAACAGAAAAACTCATTTCAGAACTCATAGCTCATCTACAGAGCTTCATTTTGTCCATTTTTACACATCTATTTCCAGAATACTTTAAAAAAGTGCCATGGTCATAAAACATCTTTTCTGAATGATCAGAAAATGTTGTCATGTTTTTCACAGCAGTCTTTTATTTAAAATAACAGTATCACCATTTTCTTTTTTTGTAAATAGTTAAGGAAGATGCAACAGGTTTGTGAAAAACAGCACATGACTGTCTGGTTCAAATATCAACAGAAAGGGAAATAACTCTTTCAGCTCTTGTGCCCACACATTTGTCAATAATCTAAAATGAATCATATAGAATAATAACAGTAGTAAGTCATTAGCTTTATTATTGTTGGCTTCATCATCACTACAACTGTCATCATTTAGCATATTATTAAAGTTTGTATCTTGAAACTTACAGAGTCTATCAAGAAGGCTTTATTCTCTTGATAACTTATGGAATGGTCAAAAGCAATGAGGAAAAGAAAAACAAAGTAAGGAATGAGAGAAAGATTTAAGGGTTCAAATAGGGATGAAAGCAGGAATGAGTGAGGGATTAGGTGAGGAAATTAGCAAGACTGTAAATAATTTCTGGGGTGAGGTGAGAGAATTTTCTGGAATGAGGTGTGAGAAATTTCAAATTTCAAAGAATTTTTGAAGTGATGGAGGAGAAGCATGGAGTTGTGATAATTAGAGTAAAAGACACGTAGAATCAGTTTGGGTGGGGAGAAACGAAAAGAAAGATTTGAAGATGAAGGAAGAGAGAGAGAGAGAGAGAGGTGAGAATAGAGATGAAAGTTACTGAAGAAAGGGAAGCTTGAGAAATGCCAATGAAAGTGAAGGAAACAGAGAGAGAGAGAGAGAGAAGTGGAAGTGTTGAAGAAGTGTACTGAAGTATTAATAGGAAATGGCTGATAATAAAAAGAGGATGATGGGAGAGTGAAGAGAAATGGAAAATAAGAAAAAGCATAACAAGAGATGGATTCAGTAAAGAAGAAAAAAATAAGATTGAGTGAGGAGATAAATATAGAGGAAAAAAAAAAAAGAGAGAAAATTATATAAAAAAAAACAAAACAAGAACAAAACAGAATAAAAGATACAAGGAGTAAAAGCATCTGTGGAAAGAGTTGTCTTTCTTACTCATTCAGTCCTTATTAATAAATAGAAGGAAATAATTTTGTCTTTCGTATAACTTCCCACCAACCCTGTCCTGTCCAATTTTTCTGAAATAACTCCTGCACATAATTTGGAAATCAATACATAATTGAAAAGACCTATTTGTATAATTTAAAGGGAAGGAAGCTTTGTGTGTGGAGGAATTTTTGTGCCGAAAAAAGGTTTTTTCCTCTCCATCATGATTTCTATTCTAATAGCTGAAGAATGCCAGAAGGAGTTTCATGCTGGAAAGAATTTTTTTGTTGCTTTGTTTAGAGAAATTGGTATTCAGTTTTGATAATTGTTTTTACTTTTTCTCTTTATATTATACTTTTCCTTCTGTATATATTTTTGTTAGGAGTTGGGTGTGGGGGTGATGAAATGAAGATATATAAATGAGTATTGCTGGAGAGATAGGAGGGGGTGCAGTATATAAATTCAGTTGTACATATGGGATTAAATGCTATGTTAGTTGAAATAGTATATACAAACAAACTGATAGATAAATATATAGATCATTAGTAGATAGGCTGTTTGGTAGATAGATAGGGACATATTTTCCCCAAAAGTTGTTAAGTATATTTTGCTGAAAGAGTGTACTTTGGCAGCAAATACATATTTGACTGAAAACCATGGAAATATTTTTTTTTTTTTTTCTTTTCTTACAAATGTTTGTATTGTTGATTCAAGATTACAAATGTACTTTCTGATCTTATTTCTCAAAAGTGCGCACAGCTACTATGACCGTCTTTGAGGAGTAAAGTTGTTTTCAATAAGGGTAGGTGTTTGTTTTCTCTAGCATCTTATTTGGAGAGTTGTAGGGTTATATTACAAATTTGGATTGTTTATCATATCCTATGTCATGAGGTTATAATTAATTCATTAGAATGGGGAAAAAGAGCCAAAAGTACTTTGAGAAACAAGATCAAGTAATATATTCGAAATTTTGAACCAACAGTAAAAACACTTGTGAGAAAACTAGAAAAAAATTAAATTGAAAAATTTCTCTAAATAAATCGTTCTCTGGTTATCTATCTATCTATCTATCTATCTATCTATCTATCTATAGGTATGTATTTATACATACCTATTAATAAGTTCGATACACAATTATAGGTAAAATATTGATCTGAAATAGTCACTGTATAATGTTTGATCACCACTGAATTAAATGCGGCAACAAGGGAGGAGGTTATGTTGAAAAAGATTTATGTAAAATAAATTATTTTTTAATCTGTAGGTTACAGATTTATTGATGCACCAATATGTATGTGCTTATATATATATATATATATATATATATATATATATATATATATATATATATATCTACTATCTATATTTCTCTTGTTGTCTGTCTGTGTGTCTGTCGTGGGTGTTGTTACCTCGCCTAGGCCGCATTTCTCACCCAATTTCGATGTGGTTTTCACCACAAGTTTGCAAATGGCTGCTGTAAGGACATGACGGAGGCCGATTTTTGAGTTCGGACTCAGGTTCCGAAAAAATCGATAATCAAAAAAATCTGCTTACAGAAGGAATGATCGCATTTCAACCAAATTTGACACCCTCTTAGAGTCTATTATTAGAAATGTTATCCAGAAGTTTCATGGCCACTGACCCCTAAACAGCGCTGAAAATCGATATAACCCAAAAACCAATACGCTCAGATTGCACCTGAACCGCATGTCGGTTTTTAGCAAAAACTGACCGGATTTATGAGGAGGCCATTGGGAGTCACCATGGGAAGTTTCAACTCTGAGCGCCACCCAAACAGAGTGTGAATCGACAATCGGTCAACCCTTAAAAATGTTTTTTTCCGGTTGGGTATTTCCTAAATGCAGATTAATTTAAGGTGACGCTATGCGCGGGAAGAAACAGGTCAGTGTGTGCAGTGGAGTGGAAGAAAACATTTGACCTCAAATTCTGAAATGGGTGCAGGGCCATTGAAATTCGGCTTTTTTTATCCCTGCTGCCAGTTCTGACTTTTAGCCACAAATGACATATTCGACTTTGTCAACACTATTGCTTTAATTGTAGTAACATCAGCATGGCAAAAGGCACTCCTTTAAAGGCAAGGAAGGGCAAAAATATTTTAAGTCAAGTGATAGCGATTGCTCTATAAGTCGTACGATTTTTTAATCAAGCACGGGCAACGCTGGGCCATGCTGATAGTATATATATATATATATATATATATATATATATATATATATATATATATATAGATAGATAGATAGATAGGCACTTGATCACAGGTTCAAATCTCACTGTAGTTGATGTGTCAGGAAGATGACTTCCTGATGTTATCAGTCTTAGCAGGCAACCTCAGTGTGCTACCCAAGTGTTGACCCAAGCCTTTTGAGTGAAATTGGTTAAATGGAATAATTTGGAAGCCATTGATGGTTGTGCACAATGTTACAAGTCATCATGACCGATGGCTTTAATGTATTGGCATTGTTCAAACTGCTGATTATGACAGATTATCTCTCAGAAACTGTAATTAATGTCTGTCCAGCATCATTGTAGTATAAAGCACAGGGTCTGGACAAACAAAAATGTGCCTGAACAGGTATCTGCAACAGGGATTGACTAACTACCCTAGATAGGTAACCTCAGAAAATGAGTGTAGCTGGTCATTATATATATATATATATATATATATATATATATATATATATACAGACATCTATGTGTGTATGAGTAAAAATTCATGTGTGACTAAAAATATATCTGTAAAAGGACAATATGGGTAAAAACAAAAGGAAAATATTTCTCAGTTAACCTGTTTCATCCTCTGATGGAATTTAACTAATGACATTTTTATTTCTGTGCATAAACATTTCCTGCAAAATAAAATCCTTAAAAGTCCATCAGAGGACAAAATGGCTCAACTAAGAAAAGTTTTCCTTTTGACTTGATTCATATATATATATATATATATATCATAATTAAGTAATTCATCAAGTCTAGAAGAATCCTCAACAGAATGCAAAAAGCACTAGACAGCTGTTTTGTCCTATTTTGGGACTCATCAGCAGTGTGCATCCACTACCGAGAATCAAACTCGGACCATTGCGATATGATGAAAGTGTCATACTCACTGCACCAATGGCTGTCCAGTGCTTTGTCTATTCAAATTGCCTAATAATTTTCTATCACATATATATATATATATATATATATATAGATATATATATATATGTGTGTATACTAAAGTTACACAGTAGAAGGCATGAAGGTCACTCAAACTAGAGGCTTACTGTTGAAATGGTTGTCATAAATAAATGAGGTGTGAAATAAATGAAAGAGGAGGTGAAAGGAAATGAAGATCATGGGGATAAGGAGGATAGATAATGATTTATATTTAAAATTGTAATATTCAGGGAAGCATCCATACAGGAACCTGTTCCACAAAATAATTCTTGAGAACTTTTCCTGATATTTGGAGAATGTATATATATATATATATATATATATATATATATATGACATTTGCTTTCTGACCATAAGATCTGGGTTTGAATATCACAATGGTTAATTTTTCAGGAGGAGGCTTCCTGATCTCATCAGTCTGGAAGGAGTCTGAAAAGCATACTATGGGTTGAGCCAAGCCTTGTGAGTGAAATTGGGTAGATAGAACAATTGGGGACCATTGACAGCTGTGCCAGCATGAAGTCACAAGTCATCGTGACAGAGGGTTTGATTGTGCTGGCCTTATTCAGGATTGTTGATCATACTAGATAACATGCTTTCTCAGCGTAGTTGCAGTATAAACCACTGGTGGTCTCTGTGATTGTTGAACAAACACAAATGAGCCTGATTGAGTGTCTGCAATAGGGATTGGCTAGCCACCCTAGTACACGGGTATACTCGAATATGAGTGGTCAGTTATTATATATATATATATATATATATATATATATATATATATATAAATATATATATATGTTTGCAGTAAGTAGTATGTGTATTTAAAGGGTCTGTACTTTGTTAAGGTCTACTATATTAGTTATTGGAAGCGATTTATACAATTTAATAAAATGTTTCAGTAATAGATATGAGATGCTCTCACAGCAGGCATTATCTTTTCAGTCCACTACAGAGTTCTGACCTTTCACAAGTCAGTCAAACGTATGGTATAATGCCTTTACCAGTTCACATAGGATCATGATGGATTGGCAAGGGGTTTGAATACGTAGTTATCCTTCCCATAGATTGGTTTCCCTATGAAGGACAAAGAATCCAATTTACCCAACCGATTTCACTTATAGATTGGTTGAGTAAAAAATGGATTCATACCTTTCCCAAGACCATGAGTGTGAATCTGAAGTTGACCAATGACTGATATACCACCTGCATATATATATATATATATATATATATATATATATATATATATATATATATATATATGTGGTTGCTAAAAGGTACTCTGCCTGCCCAAGTAGGTGTTTTTAACAAAAACTGATGTTTAGTCACATGATCAGATTTTGGGAAGTGGGCTGGGTTGAGATCTTTTCAGTTTCCCTTCATTTATGTATATATATATATATATATATATATATATATATATATATATACATACATATATATATATATATATATATATATATATATATATATATATATATATATATATATACACATATATATATATATATATATATATATATATATATATATATATATATATACATATATATATATATATATATACATATATATATATATATATATATATATGGGTGAAAAACAAATATATATATATATGGGTAAAATTATATACGTATATATATATGCGGAAAAAAGTTTTCTTGTGATGTGTTTCATCCTTTAGGTCTTTATTGCACTAAATTTTGTTATGTTGGTGCGATTACACATGCCTAATCATGTGTAATCGTACCAACATAACAACATTTAGTCCCAAAAGATGGAGCACATCACAAGAAAATGTTTTTCACTTTCACATATATTTTTACCCAATATTGCTCTTGATAGATAAAATATATTTTGCTATCTCATATATGTGTGTGTATATATATATATATATATATATATATATATATATATATATATATATATATGTCTATGTATGTATGTATATATATATATATATATATATATATATATATATATATGTCTATGTATGTATATATATATATATATATATATATATATATGTGTCTATGTATGTATATATATATATATATATATATATATATATGTGTGTCTATGTATGTATATATATATATATATATATATATATATATATGTGTCTATGTATGTATATATATATATATGTGTGTGTGTCTATGTATGTATATATATATATATATGTCTATGTATGTATGTATATATATATTAGGTTGGTGCAAAAATAATGACGTAATAATGTCGTTTTTTGACGTAATTTTTACGTCAAAAAACGACATAATTACGTCATTATTTTTGCACCAAGCTAATATATGTCTACGTATGTATGTAAATATATATGTCTATGTATGTATGTATATATATATGTCTATGTATGTATGTATATATATATGTCTATGTATGTATGTATATATATATATATGTGTCTATGTATGTATATATATATATATATATATATATGTCTATGTATGTATGTATATATATATATATATATGTCTATGTCTATGTATGTATGTATATATATATATGTCTATGTCTATGTATGTATGTATATATATATATATATATATATATATATATATATATATATATATATATCTATATGTCTATGTATGCATGTATAAGATATATACATGTATATGTGTGTGTAAATAATTTAGAAAGATTTATTTTTCTACTGACCTACAGATATATCTTTATGAAACTCTGAGTTAGGTGGCAAATCATAAACCTTTTTTAATTTATTCATGACACACAGACATACACACACACACACACACATATATATATAACACATATAAATATGAAAGCATTTAAATTCTAAGAAAATTTTTCAGAAAAAAGATTGCCATCACATAAAAAGACACGTTTGATTTAACTCCTGATGAACAGTTAATATTGTTGTTTAATAAATGAAGGTGCCCTCAAGATATGGCTGGTTATGTGACATGAATCATTCTGATTTAATCTGATATGAAATCCAATATCCTATTGTTAGCAAAGAGATAACAAATCAATAAAAGGAAGCAATTCTACATTAGAATAAAAAATAGAATTTTTTCCTACAATAATGTTCTGAAAAAAGAACATTTTAAATAAGCAATTAAAAAAAAGTCAGAAGAAGAAACAAGAGTGAGAGAGAGAAATAGATAGAGAGAGATAGAAAAGAGACGAAAGGTAGAAATCCTTTTCTCTATAAATACAAGGAACTAAAAGATTAGACTCATGTTTTGCAAAATCAGAATTTTTGTTGTACTTCTTATCTAAGCTTTTGCTATCCATACATGTTAAGAACAAAACACACACACACATATATTAATAAATATACATATTATTCCTCACCGATAACACAACAGAGCGTGATGGATAAATTGTTGTCTAAATTACACAAAAATGAAAATAACACTGAATCTCATTTTAACAGATATATTTACCAAAATTACAAGTTGCAGAAATTGTCTGACATCTATTACTGGGTTCTTCAGCTTGTGTGGCATGGTGCAGTATCCTGTTGTCAGATATAGCATCTTCCAGCAGCCACCATCTTGACCAAGCCACTTGATATAGGCCTCCATGTTAAGACTGAAGCCCTCACAAACAAATTTGGCAGTTCTTATCAGAACAATCAGAGTGAGTTTTCTGAGCTGCCATGTCTTCATAATTATCATTAGATTCATCCAACTCTTTCTGAATCCTCTCCATTGTTATCAGATTGATGCCCAAACACCATTAAATGTTTGTATTGGATTTTCTAGCATGAATGCCAGCAGTACAGCATGCCGTTTCCAAATTTCTGGTGGAGTTAATTGTGTCTTGTTGCTCTTTTTCTCACAGATCATGCCCAACTGACTCCACTATACTGTGCAGTTGACCAAATCATAAAGAAATAATGCACATGTGTAAAATAAAAAATAAAAAATGGCAACAATTTATCCATTACATCATTTATATATAAAATAATAATACAAATGAAAATACATGAAAATTCCTAGAATTTAAGGTATTTTAAGCCCAGCAGAATTTTTGTCAAAACGTGAGTGCACAGGTGATAACTTTTACTTCTTGTCTTGTCCCTTCAGGACGTGGGTAATTATGGCTCTCTACAATTTCCTGCTCTTTGTAGATCTTAGTAAAGTTTGTCTTTTTGCTGTCTCTGCTAATTCCTGTTCTACCAAACGTTTTCACAAGTCTGTTAGATAGCTTATACAATGCCTTCCTCTGTCCATCTTACCATCAATATCTCCTGGGAGTATCAAATTTTCTAAGCAAACTTTCCTCTTTTACCCCAGAAATTTCAAATGTCTCTTTCTGATGCTAAGTAAAAGTGTCCTTTCTGTTTCCATTTTTCTTGAAAACTTTGTTGTTGGTCACATGTTCAGTCCATGGTATTCTCAGCATCCTTCTGTGGAACATTTCTGTGGTCTAAAGATTCTTCATTTTTGATAAATCCAAATAAGCATTGCAATGCTATTGGCCCTGAACTGGCATCTCGGCTTCAGTCACTTTCCCACTGCAGTAATGCAGCTTCCCTGGTCCTTTTCTATAAATACTTTCATGATAATTGTTCTGATGAACTTTACTCTATGGTAGTTAGATTTAAGTTCAGTACTAGATTGGCAGCAAGGTCTCATCATTTTACAGTTGAAATAGCTACATGTAAATGTAAGTTCTTTGTTAACAGTTTCTTTTCTCACACTTCTCACTTGTGGAACTCTCTTACAGCTCCATACTTTCCAACCAACCTTGATCTTTAAAAATTTAAATGCAATATTTACTGTCTTCTTGATTCTTCTTCTTTTATTGTTCTCCTTATTAATGTTTTTCTTTTTCTTATTATTTCACACTCAGTAACTCCTTGTGTCTTAGTGGCTTTATTGCCTTGCTTGAGGTGAAATGATTAAAAAAATAAATTGATGGATAGAAACAATGGAAATGTCATCATTCTTTCCACAAACATTCCCACCTGAAATTGTACAGTGCTACTGATGGTGGTGGCAGAGTTGTAGATATGGTTGGGGGTGGTATTTTGACTCCTCTCTCTCTCTCTCTCTCTCATTCACTCTCTCTTCCCTCCCCCATCCTCCAAGTCATTTGATTTCAGTCTGACATAAATAAAACTGGCTGAGGACATTAACACAATAACTGTTGACAGAAAAATAAAAAAGACAAAGTAGAAAATTTGTGATAAGACAGGTGAATGGATTCTTTTAATGCTGATTGAAACATACAGTTAAGGCTTACTTGGAGTGGCTATATATAAACACACAGATGTATGTTTGCACGCATTTGTGCATATG
>OZ010572.1:13597459-13612459 GCA_963932145.1 Acanthosepion lycidas | reverse complement strand
TGTTTTCATTTGTTTTTCCTTTATTTTCTTTCCTCATATACCTTCTTTTTCTTTCTTTCTCTTCTGTTTCATTTCAGAGCCAGAAACTAAGAACGGCAATATAGATTAGTTGCTAAAACAGGAAATGCTGGGTAAGGTCCACAGGGTGCTATATACCCGAGTTGCTTACAAAAGCTGCCAACTGTTACAGCAGGGACCTGAGTTGCACCTCACTCCTGGGAGTCTGATGCATTCATCATAAAACCTGCTGGCCTATCGTCAACTTCACTCATTTTTCCTTCTCAGCATCAACTCTACTTTCATCAAAAGAGAAAGTCAAGTTCAGTTTCATGGACCTGGACCAACTTGAACTACTTACAAGAGTCCATAATAATTTCAAAAATAGATATTTCCTTCTTTTTTATTGATATATATTTGTTTTGTATTGTAATTTTTTCTTGTACATATGCACTGATAAAAAAAACAGAAAGTTTCATTCATTATGGTAAGAAATTATAGAAATTGTGTTTAACAAAACATGACAGTAAAATAGTTTTCTAAAGGTGTATCTCACTTTTTAGATTTTTTAAACCACCTTTAAATTTATAAATAAATTAATTTTAAAATTAATTCTAATATAAGATCAAAATATGATTAGTCACAAATCTCTTCATTGGTTTGTTACTAGTAATTAGTATTAAAGAACAAGTTGGTTTATATTGGTAATTAGTTGTGACATTTACCGGCCTTAGTGTCTGAGAAATTCTCATAGAAAATATGCATCCTCCAACAGGAATCGAACCTGTATTCTATACAGAACCGTCATATAGCCTGATGTGTCACTGATGTTACCAATTGAGCCACAGAGGAGTGTTTCAGTTAGCAAGGTCCATTTTACTGTTTTTAAACTACAATTCTATAATGTTTATACAATTTATAAACAATTTTATAAACATAAAAAATGTCTTAAAATAATTGTTGGACTTTGTCCATTTCATAATGTGTGACGTCATTTGTTTACATTTGGATATGAATGTACGAGAGAAAATCATGGAGAATTGTAGTTTAAAGACAGTAAAATTGACCTTGCTAACCGAAATGCTGCTCTGTGGCTCAATTGGTAAAAGCATGTCAGGCTATATGACAGTTCCATATAGGATACAGTTTCGATTCCTGTCAGAGGACATATATTTTCTATGAGAATTTCTCGGACATTCAGGCCGGTAAATCTCGTTAATATTGTTTATTATAAACAGAGCATTTACTTAAATATTTGTATCTATAAAAATAACGTATAAACATAAAAAAATGTCTTAAAATAATTGTCGGACTTTGTCCATTTCATAATGTGTGATGTCATATATTGATATATTTACAATATTTACATCATTCAAACTGTTGTCCTCATCTTTATTGCCATATTCCTGATGTTTCAGTCATCGTACATTCTGATCATCTTCAGGTGATATGCATAGGAATTTTGAACTGAACCCATTATTTAGTCCACAGGAGTAGATTGTTCTAGTTCCACATTCTATGCCCTTTTTTTTGGATATCTCATTATCAGTTAATTCCCCTCACTAACTCAACTCTCCAAGTTTTTGTTCGAAAAGTGAATTAGCTGATACTGAGATATCCCCCCCCTCCAAAAAAAAGGCATGCTACATGGAACTTGTAAGCTAAAGAACACTACACCTGTGAAGCCTCAAGGATAGCAGCATTAGGTTATATGGTTGCTTTGTTGCAAGAAGGACTGATTCACTTAGCAAAAGAGATGGCATCATGTCAAAGAAAATCTGTGTGGCTATATTGAACCAAGATCTCAAGGCATCAGTCAGAAAGTTAAAGCGCTTCCAAGTGTACAATGACCCCCAGATATATTTCCAAAGCTGTCGCAAAATGGCTTAAGGACAACAAAGTTAAAATATTGGAGTGGCTATCACAATAGCTTGATCACAATCTAACAGAAAATATGTGGGCAGAAAGCGAAAAGCATGTGTGGAGCAAAGAGTTCTAGAATGTGGCTGAGTTCTGCAAGGACAAATGGGCCCAAAACCCAATGGAAATATGATAAATGAAATAAAAGCTTGAATCATTATCTACATTGCTATTCTGACATTTCATATCCTTAACCTTTATCACTCTGTATGAGACTTCATTTGCTGGAGAAAAAGTTCATCCTGCCACTGAAGGTGACTCTGATCCATGAATAATAGTGTGGTTGAATTTCATAGTAGTGTTGTCATATCCTGTTATGGCAACAGAAAACAACTTGAAATTAACAATAAGGATACTGCAATTCATTGCTCTGATGAGCTACTTTCACTGATACCCAAACTGCATGAATTTAAGCATGCTACTAGGCTGGCATCTCAGTCCCACCTTTTCACTGTCAAAATGGTTAAATGTAGCTGTCTTTTCTACTCTAACAGCTTATCTTGCACTTCCCGACAGTGGAACGCCCTTCCTCTTAATTGCTTCCCTGATAGCTACAATCTTCAAATATTCAAATGTAATGTCAATCAACATCTTCTGATGCCTTGATCTTGATCCCTGTCCTTCTATTTATCCTTTCTTAAAACACCCCTCTTTACTTTCACTCTCACTCTCTGTAACCCCTCGCATGCTAGTGTGATATGCTTGGGTTGATATGCTTAAAAAAAAATTGATAGGCCTTAATATTTATCACTCTGTATAAAACTTTATTTGCTGTAAAAAATTTCATCCTGCCATTGAAGATGACTCTGATCCATGAAGATTAGTGTGGTTGAATTTCATAGTTGTGTGGTCATATCCTACTATGGCAACAGAAAACAACTTGAAATTAACAATAAGGATACTGCAATTGAGAGGCCTTGAAAAAGGATGCAGTGGAAAGGGAAGTAATATTAATGATACAGAATGCTAAAGGTTAAAATCAAATTCTGATCCTAACTGACCTAAAACAAGGAATTTTTATAAGGACTAAATGTGAGGAATTTTGAAAAATTGAGTTGAAATGTGCTAAAGTGTATGTAAACATTTGACTTTAATTATATATGAATATTCTTTCTTTTCCATAACAGAAATCTCACAAACTACTATGATTTTTCCAGAGCTAAAAATGGAAAAGTAGATGGTACATCTTTTGAAATCTATATAGAAAATATGTAAAGACATCCTAAAATATCTTTGAATTGAGATATTATTTTTCTTGTTTTGAATTGAAATATTTTTCTTAAGATTTCAGCAAATGCACATATTTTGTGAAGTTGCAACACATCACCACAAATCATTTAGAAAAAGAGAATACAGCTGAGATGGAAAAAAATCTACTTCTACATGATAAAATACTATAGCTTTATTCCATATATTTACTCTAAGATTTCTGAAGCTTATGCAAAAGACTTATTGATATGACGTGCATTTCACAGAAAGGGCTATTTTAAGAGAAAGAATAAAACAAGGAAACTTCTTACTGATATTTCTCAAAATCACCTCCTATCTTTTTATACTTAAATGGAAATGACAAGAGAATATAGTTTTAGAATAGTACTACTTAACCCACATATACCCTCGCCTAAGAAAAAAACAAAACAAAAACAAAAATAAATATAATTAATCCATCTTATCTGGGTCCTGTGACTGTTTTCCTTCAATAAGATTAAAGTATTATTTAGATTAATAATCTTATGGGCTGTACAATTTGATTAACCTGAAATCATCCTTAAGTAAAAGTAGGTAATACAAAATTTGGCAGAAATAGCATGAGATCCAATTAGGCAGAAAAAAAAAGAAAAGCTTTTGGAATTGTTCTAACAAAATGTCTTTTTTCTGCTGCTGATTTTGTTTAAAGATTTCCTCAAAGAAAAGAGTTCTTTAGCAACATATTTAAAAAAGATATTATTGCCTGAGTGGGCAACCTGTCAAGGATGGCTATAGGGGTAACAGCTTTTCTGATACTGTTACTGTATGGTGACTATAGGTGTGTGGTTTGCCAAAACACTATTTCACCTACTGTCTCTATCATGGCATAACTGTAACAAGAGATTTTGTCAGTATAGCTGGTGGTGAGACTGTGTGCAGGGAGAAGTGAATTTATGCCTTTCCCAAGGACATTAGAATGGAGTGATCATAATCAGCTTAAGTGAAAATTTCAACTTGGCTTGCAAATTCTGTTTTAACTTTGGTCACTATTATACCACACCATTTCCTCATACATGGGTGCAACTTTGTAAAGATGCATGTATTTATGAATGAATTTGCATATGTGTGAGTGTGTGTGTGTGTCTGAGAGTGTGTCTATGTGTATATTCTGACCATTTAATGATGGTAGATATGAAACAAGGTCTTTTTCAATGTAAAAATCCATATGCTTGTATGATGAATTTGTACAAAAATTGTCTGGTTCCATCAACTTTTGCTGAAGGTAGAAGGGCATTTCTATGACCCACACTTTTTGAATAAGAGTAAGGTGCTTTCTGAGAGATGGAAACCAAACTTCTAAATAGTCTATTAAAAAATAATTAAAATTTGCAATATTCTTTGGGAAAGAGCATCTGTAGATATAAGTAGTGTTGATTTTTTTTTTAGGTCCAAACTGTTGTTATCTATCTATCTATCTAGATTCATAGCTCTGTCTTTTGGTATCCAGAATTACATCCCTAACAAATCTATCTACATTGATATCTGTCAGTTTATTTCAGCTTGTTCATATCTATCTATCTATCTATCTATCTATCTATCTATCTAATTCTATTCATATCTATCTATCTATCTATCTATCTATCTATCTATGCATATGAATACCAAAGATATGAATATATTTCTGAATACATATTGTTCTATTTGGATACTTATATATATATATATATATATATATATATATATATATATATCTGGAATATGGATAGATATTTATAATATTTATTTTATTATACTGTTATTTTACATCAAGCACTTTTATTACCACCAGCACTCATCAAATGTTCCTTGTCTGTCATATTCAATGAAACATAATTGATAGAAAGGTTGCTACCCAAATATATATATATATATATATATATATATATATATATGTTTGCAAAGAAAAAATGGTTGATCAGGGTATTTCTGGAAAATAATGCTTTTATTATATATATTTCTGAGTGTGTGAATAGATATTTACAAGTAAATGTTTCATACATGGAAGTAAATACATATGAATGGATGTCTACCTATATGTCGACTGAAATGTTTGTTTCTCTGGGAAATCATGCCTAATACTAACTGAAGCTGACAAAAACCTATTTATATTCATTTATCTGCTTATTGATTTAGTTTTTAATAAAAACAAAGAGATTCATTCAATGTCTATATTTATCTATAAATCTATGCACAATCGATTAGTGTGTATTTATGTGCCTATGTATATATATATATATATATATATATATATATATATATATATATATATATAGTAATAAATATTTAGTGCTGAAGTAGTAGTTGTGCATCCCTTGAGCATCAACCATTCTTTATTTAAGTTATTTTGGCTTAGATGTAATATTTAATATGGTATGGTTATTTTATCTATTTATCTATCTCAGTATATATTTATCTATTTATTTCAATATACCCATATCTATCTATCAATCTATTTCATTATGCCCATATCTATCTGGAGATAGAGAGAGAGAGAGAAAGGAGGAGAAACTGAGAAAGCATTAAAAATATGAGTTTTATACAAGAGTATACAAATAAAATTATTTATCTTTGTTTGATATGTATATGTGTGGATATATAAGTATATGTCACACACTTGCAAAAATATATTCATACATATGAAAATGGATCAATAAGTCTACAGCCTGATATATATATATATATATATATATATATATATATATATATATATAGTGGTTAGTTGTCTTTTAATTTGGTTCTTTTGTAGTGTCTGATTTTATTATGGAAGTCATTTATTACAATAAAATTAGTATTTACCCATTCATGTTGATAAATCTTTTCAGGATATATTTAATTTTATATGTTAAATGTTTGAAGATAAAAGTTGACTGGGAATGAAGACACTAGAAGAATGTTCTAGAAGTGAGAATTGTGTGAGAAGGGACTATTAGCATAGAACTTACAATTACATCTAGCCATTTCAATTATAAAATGATGAGACCTTACTGCCAATCTAGTACTGCACTTAAATTCATAAAGTCTAGGTACCATAGAGGAAAATTCATCAGAACAATTACCATGAATATATTTATACACAGGGAATCAACGTTACGGCAATAGGAGAATGACTGGTGCTGAAATACTAGGACAAATAATATTGCAGATTCTTCTTTGTATTCTATCAAAAATCATTAAATACATAGGAGAAGCATCAGACCAAATGTGACAGTAATATTCAAAATTTGGACAAATGGTAGACTTATAAATATGTAAGATAGATTCTGGCAAGAAAAATTGTCTAGCACAATGCAGTGAATCAATTTTCCTAGCAGCAGACCTAGCAATTGATTCAATACAATCTTTCCACTTCATATCAATGGAAAACATTAGCCTGAGAAGGAGGTTAGCGTCTGCTAAATTTCATCTTATAATATCTGTTTTTATTACAAATATTTACAATAGCTTATTTTCACCATATATGATTTTATGAAGTCAAGGTTTATACATTGTATTGCAAATTGATATATATATATATATATATATATATATATATATATATATATATAATAGCATACTTATTGATATTTATTTTTTAATTTCAGATATATATATATATATATATATATATATATATATATATATATATATATAATAGCATACTTATTGATATTTATTTTTTAATTTCAGATATATATATATATAATAGCATACTTATTGATATTTATTTTTTAATTTCAGATATATATATATATATATATATATATGTAAAATCTATGTCTAATGACACCCTTTTACCAAAAGGAGAAATGAGATATGACTGGCAAATAAAACCAGATGGAGGTTTCCCCTAAATCAATAAATTTATTCTCATGTAAACTTTAAACAATAATATTTACTAAAATGTATGAGATTTTTGTATATTGACAAATGTCTATTTCTATAAACAGTTCAAATAAGAAAACTGTTTGCAATGATGACACAAAAAAGTCAACTTACACGTTTATATATAAAACCGAAACCATTCTGGTAAAAATACAAATAACTTACAGTGTTTAATTTTATAACAATTCTTCTTTGATTTGCACATCTCTTCAGGACATGGTTGATTATCGCTGTCCCCAACTAAAAGTTGAATTAGGGGCTTATTTACTATATTGTGACTTTGACTAATTACTAATGTCAGTGTATATATTAATGAAGAATAATGTTTTTTCATATTCTGCAAAGATGACTATTGACTACCTTGGTAAAAAAAAACAAACAACAAACTTCTCTAGATAATAATTGTGGTTCTTTATTAAGGGAGTTGTATACAATATTGGAAAACAAAAGATATCTGGGAAGCCATGGACATTGCTGCAAGTAATGGTAAATTTCAAACCGTAGAAAAGTTATCAAAATCAATCACTGAAAAACTGAAGGTTATAGAATATCAAAGAGTTCATATTAGCATGTAAAATGAGAGAATAATTTATTGGAATACTGTATTAATAAAATATATAGTCCCATCTTGTGGATTCCTTTACAAATAAAAATGCATATTGCCCTTTGTATAATACCACCTGATTTTCCAAAAACAAATTATTATCAAGATGTTTTTTTATTATGGATCAATATTACAAGTTGAAATGCACATGGAATATTGCTAATATAAATATCAGTATATCCTGAACATTTTACCAACATTGGTTGGTTAATACAAATGTTATTGCAGAAACACTGACTTGCATAATAAGATCAGACAGTCTAATGTTTGATCTATATCATTAATAGTTAATATTAAATTAAATTCAGTGGCGAGAAAGGAAACTTTGTTGAGAAATGACTATATAAATATTTGTTGTACAAAAACAAATCATTAGGCTACACACTTATTGATTTACTTATATATATTTTCATATTAGTGTTTGAATATATTGTGCATATATTTATACTTCAGTATAATAAGTATTGTATTTTGGGTTCTAAATATATATAAAAATGTTTTAATTGCACTAGAGGCCCCTTTAAATAGTTCTGAAGCATATATAAATTTTTTTTTAAATCTTGAAATTCCTTAAAATTAACCTTTTGTTAGGTATATCTCTCTGTCTACTTCACAGTGTCTTAAATTTATGTTCATAACCTGATGTCATTTGTGCCGATGTGCCTAAAAAGTGTGAATGTATCTAGGCATGAATTAGTAACCCACCTACCCCTAACTTCTAACCTCATTTTCTATTTCAGCTTTGATCCATCTTTTGATTGGTTAATCAAGACATACCCACAAATGTGCTTTTTAATATTGGAATCTTGGTTTTTCCTCACTCCTTTTTAAATCTCAAATCAGCTACCAAATTGTTTTCTGATTTCCCAACTAAATCATTTTCATCACTAGTTAACTAACATTGTCTGATAAGGAACAATTTTTAGTTCTGAAACAGAGAAATTTTTGTGCAGCGATGTAAAATATTTTATAATAAAAATATTATTATAATATTTGTACTTATATAGATACATAACGCACATAGAGGAGATGTATATTTAAATGGTGAAAATGTGAAACGTGCTAATATGTATATATATATATATATATATTTGTGGTGGGGGGGCACTGATCAATGTGTCAAAATGGTGGTGATGTGGGAAATAGGTATAATATGTACCTTTTTGAAATATTAAGAGCATTTTATTTTTTTCTCCAATTACTTTGAAACTATTTCAACCAAAATGTATGAATGGCATATTAATCAGAATGTCATTTGAACCAGGAAAGAAGCGATTCGCCTGCATTCAACAGACACAGACTTTTCTCAATGTGGAGATTGATTCCAGCTTAGAAAATCATTTCTTGCTTTAATGTCACACTAGAATCTGGGTTACTGGGTGTGGGGACACAAAATGATCACAGCTGGTGGGTGGTGGAAAATATACAAAACAAAATAGAAAGAAGCTGAAAGTATTTGCAATAATGAATGAATCCAGATTTACTTGTATATATCTGATAATGTTTTAATCCACACACATTGTCCTAACAATAATCTATCTATCTATCTATCTATCTATCTATCTATCTATAATCTGTTCATATCTAACTATTCATCTTGATCTGTTCATATCAATCTATCTTGATCCGTTCATATCTAAATATGTATCTATCTTGATCTGTTCATATATATCTATCTCAATTTGTTCATATCTATCTATCTCGATCTGTTCATATCTATCTGTCTATCTATCTATCTATATGGGTTCATATCTATCTATGTATCTATTTATCTGATAAACCAATAAATTTATGCATATATCTACGCATATATATATATATATATATATATATATATATATATATATATAATTTCTCCTTACATAAATCAATTATGCTATAAAATCTACCCTGAAATCAACCAATTCTAGTCAATTTTGGAAAGTACTCAATATCTATTACATGAAGCAATATTCATAAATAGTACCTGTAATATAAATATGACAATCTTACCAAGCTGCTACAGTTACAAAAGCACACACACATGTGAGCATGTGTGTGTGTATATTTATATATATATATATATATATATATATATATATATATATATATATATATATGTATTGTATATATATATATATATATATATATATACAATACACACACACACACACACACACACACACATATATATATATATATATATATATATATATATATGTATTGTATATATAAGGTCAAAACCCGTCTGTTTTATGCTTAAATGCAATCATCAGGTGTTTAAGCATCAAACACACTGTCACTTCTGGATGTTGACTTCAATATCCACTTTTATATTTACATACACTCTATTCTTGATATTGACCACTTTAAACCATAAATATAGCATACTTTAAAACTATATTTTTATCATATATATATCTATATATATCTATATCTATATATATATATATTATACAGCAAAAATGCAAAATTAACTCATGTAGGTATAGTCTATTTCAAACAGGCACAACCTTATTCCACTCTTTTTTAGCCCTAGACTGACTGTCTTGGAATCAGCGGTTTTGAATTTAATTTAGAAAGCAGCCAGAGAGAAGGTACAGGTCTACTCAAAGGAAACCTTGTTTAGATAAGGAGCCTGGGTTGGTAACAAGGGGAAGGCATAGGGTATTTTTCTAAAAAGAGATGGGCTGGAGTGGGAGTTTGTGACCAAAACCTTTAGTTGTATGTAAATGAATTTAAATTTTTGCTCGGGGAAACCACACTATCTCAACAACATGTAAGTTTTAATAGCATTGACAATAAATTGTATTTGGACAATTTAGGGTTTTACATTATTAATTGATAGAGGATTTAAAGACAAAAAAAGTTAGAATAAATTATCTAAATAATTTTTTTATTTTTCTCTGGATCTTCAGATTTCACTTTCAAAAGGTGAAACAAAAAATGAATTTAAGATTTAGACTTTTGATGGGCAGTATTAAGCTTATATAAGTTGACATATAAGGTGGTGAGGAATGGTCGAATTTATATATATATATATATATATATATATATATATATATATATATATATATATTTTTTTTTTTTAAGCATTTCACCCCAAGCAAGGTGGGAAGCCACTAGCACGCAAGGGGTTACAGAAGATTTGGAGCAAGATCAGATAGCAGTGATAGAAGTAAAGATGAGGAGAAGGATAGTGGATAGATCAAGGCAACTAGAGATGTTGATTGACATTACATTTGAATAGTTGGAGATTATAGCTATCAGGGAAACTGGAATAGGGAGGGGAGTTCCACAGGGGAGAGGTGCAAGACATGAAGCTATTGGAGTAGAAGAGATGGCTACATTTAGTAGTTTTGACAGTGAAAGGGTGAGAGCGGGATGCCAGCCTCGTAGGGCGCTTGAATTCATGAAGTCTGGGAATTGTTGATTTGTAGATCTGGAGGATTGATTCCGGAGAGAAAAATTTCCTGGCGCGGCACAGGGAGCCAACTTTCCTTGCGGTGGACGAAGCAATTGACTCAATGTATTTCTTCTATCTCAGGTCAGCAGTCAATGTGAGGCCGAGCAGCCGCAGAGAGGTGCTCTCGAGAAATTGAGCATCAGACATTATAATGGAGGGCAGGGAAGGATCTCTGTGGTGATTAATAGAGAGCAGTCTTGTTTTTGAGGCATATATATATATATATATATATATATATATATATATATACATACATACATACATACATATATATACATACATATATATATATATACATATATATACATATATATATATATATATACATATATATATATATATACATATATATATATATATATACATATATATATACATATATATACATATACATATATATACATATACATATATATACATATACATATATATATATATATATTGTAACCATTAGATTAACAGAAACCTGTGATTCTTTAAAATATTTACCTCCAAAGAAAAACATGCACAAATTATAAAACAAATATATAATTTTGTCCATTTGACAACACAAAACTATTTTATCATGTCTTTGACTATCATATTTATACTCTTTTACCTTTTGAAAATATGATTTGAAAAACTGAAGAAAACTATTTATTAAATTTAGTTACTGGTTTCAAAGAGATCCTGTTCATATATGTTGTCTGAACAACACGTTATCTACAGGCTAAACGTCATTGAATTAATAATTTGTTAAGCTTTCCAACCTCAAATAAATCAGTCAAACATGAGTTGTCATTCTGCACTGTATTTCATATTTCATGTATATAATGTATTTAATCCTCAATGTTTTATGTATTTATATATATAATGTATTTAATACTAAATACATACTGAACAAATAATTTTCAATTGATCTTTTCAGTTATGGAGGAGAGCAAAGAGAAGGCGAATTTCAAATCATTATATATTAAGACTGGACAATATTTTGCCTGGGGAAAGTCAGAATTGACATAGCACTTAGTAAAGGATGAACTTATCATTAAGAGCTTATGAGATTAATTAACTTATAATACTGTTAAATGGTAATACATCACAAACAGGTGCTCATGTCACATTCAAGTTTATCGAAAAAAATTTTCTCTCTACACAAATTAGGAAAAAGACTGAAAAGTATTGATGTGTAATGTTATCAATTTACAGGCGAATAAAACATGAAGCTAAAACTTAGTGTTTATTCAACTCTAGACTTTATCAACTACTCTTGGTGAGTAGATGTGTGGCTTTGGGATTTTCTTCAAATGTGGGTCCTATATTTTTGTAAGGATATAAAAGACTTAACTTTCCCACTTAGGTGGTTGTTTATATATCCACCTGTCATCTGGTTTGTCTCATGTGTGTACATTCCAAGACCAAGAAGTTGTGTATCTTATTGGCTAGAAAGAAATCCCAGCATGCATTTCTGTGGTTCTGCCTATACAGTGCGCAATCATTCTCAATATGAGACTGGAACTAACAATATATAAATTAAGTATATATGTATAATGTTGTAAAGAGATAAGTGAATAATTATAAATTCCAGAATCACCTAAATTTGATAACCATATTTTCTTTACAATTATAATTCATAATGAAATTAAATCATCATTTTTTTTTCATTTGCTGTAGGCTGAAGTAGTAAATCATTAACTATTGTCTAAAGTGTGGCATTGGTGATGTTCCATTTTACAATTGTCAGCAAATTTTTTCTTCAAGAAACATTCATTTGCCTCATTTTATATGTCTTCAGTAAGTAGAACATATATAAAACAATTTTGAAAAGTCATTTTTACTTTGACATATTTTGTCACTGAGGAGGCCAAATCTCTAACCAAACACATCAAAGTAAAAAAATTTTCCAAAATGCTTTAAATATTTTCCATTTCATTGGATTCTCATACAAGTTTACTCTTTACTAACTGAAATAAACTAGTAACCCAAATTAGTATTGTTTGAATTTGATTATTATCATCAATATTATTGCTATTTTAATAATCATGGAAAATACATATCTATACTTTGTTCTATTATTAGTCCTCATTAATGTGTTCCAATAAGTCCTCATTAATGTGTTCCAATAAGTCCTCATTAATGTGTTCTAATAAATAGACAGAGATAAAGAGTCGAATGAACATGTGGGTAATTGATTTTCACTTATTAGCTTTCCAAAAAAAAAAACTGCTGTTTCTATTGTCAGTCATGTCAAATGGGTACTGATGAAGTAAAAGAATAAGGAAAGAATCTAACAACATGAGGTTTTATTTATATCATTATCAGAAAGAGGCCGCACTATAAATTCAAGATGGTTTTATTTTTTGTAAGCGAGAAATAAATGAGTGTTATGTGTTTGTCAGTAAAGAAATTTAACATAACAGAGAGAAACCAAGAATTCAACTAAACAAATTGGAAAATATTTAAATAATAATTTCTTACCTGTGAACTGATCAATTTTGAAATATCCTTCTGAATTTCCTCCAGTGATTTCAAAAGTTAAGTTCTGCTCTAAACTGGTATCCAAATCATAAGCCTGGATACGTATAACTCCTATGTCTGGTCCGCTATTCTCAGGTACCGAGGCATTATAAAGAGGCTCAACAGTTTGAGGCACGTTGTCATTGGTGTCTTTGATACGTATCAAGACTTCCTGGTGTGCATAGAGGGGCACGAGGCCCTTGTCCTGAGCATAGACTGTTAGCCAGTAATGGGATACTGTCTCTCGGTCCAGTATTTGGGCTGTAAAGATGGTTCCTACAAAAACAGAAAATAAAGGAAAATAAAATTTAAAGGATGGACATGATAAAAGAACTTAGACTCTGTTGGCATTGGTTAATATATATATATATATATATATATATATATATATATATATATATATATAATAACATAAAATATGTTAAATGGCCAGAAAACTAACCATGCCAAAAAAATGGACATATAAAAATGTTTAATGCAGTAGCTTAGAAAAACAAACATGCATAGTAAGCTAATACAGTAAAAAGAGATAAAACACTGTATACTACTGTAGTTTTGACTGCTATTTACCCAGCCACTTGATGAGACCTAGCAGTCAAAAGCACAGTAGTGTGTGGTAGTATAAGGTGTTTTACTTATTTTAACTGTATATATATATACATATATATACATATATATATACATAGATATGATTTTGTTGGATTCCTATCCATAATCAATCTCTCTCTCTTTAAATTGGTTGGGTTTCAATCCTGGCTTGAGGCATTCAGATATCTAGTTGCACTGAGGAGCTGTAATATATTGAAACAGTACTGTCTGCGAATGACATAATTTAGCTCTTGAAAATATATTTCAATTGAACACTGTTGAAAGATAGGCTAATTTTATAAACAACAGGCATCTGTGTCAATGCAAAGCTCTTCAGTAAAATGAATTGAGGACTCTGGCTGATTGGCATTTGTTTACATTCATAAAAACAATATGCTAGATTTAGTTGTTCTCTCTGTTGAATGAAGATAGCTCAGTAGTAGAAACTCTGACTGACACCAAATCAGTTGGTTTTCAATCTGGGCTTGAGGCATTTGGATATTTAGCCATACTGAGGAGCTGTGATACAGTGAAATGGTACTGTGTGCAAATGACACACACACATATATATATATATATATGGTCATTGTCTCCTCACTTGTGATAGTTTCTGTTTTGCTTTGGTATTCATGGCCCCTGAAGATGACCCTTGAGACCAGCATTTGATATTATAGGTATCAGGCATATGTGACAAATAAACTCTGTATACTTGATTGGGTTGACTGGATATATATATCCAACAACTCTACTGTGTACTTCCATGTGCCTCCACAATCTAGATGATACTTTTCAAACCTTGTTGCAAATAACAGTATTATCGTCAGGATGATGGGGTACATACATACATATATGTGTGTGTGTGTGT
>OZ010572.1:13577459-13589959 GCA_963932145.1 Acanthosepion lycidas | reverse complement strand
CAGCAGAGGATAAACCCTACTTTCTCTCAGATGTATATTTCTCTCTCTATGTTATTTGACTTCATCTTCCAGTCTATAACTTTCCTTATTACTATCATTCTCTCTCTCAATATTCCTGTTATTTTTATCTTCCTCTTAGTGCCCATCTCTCTCACTCAGTAACTGTTTGACTCTCTTCACTCTCTCTAATGATATTCTAGTTCTATCACTACACATACACATCTACATATGTGTGTGTGTGTGTGTGCCTATCACAGTCTTCTCTCCTTACTTTAACATGTTTTTGTAATACTCCTCTGTCTGTCATATATAATAACATCTTTTTTCCTCTCTCATGGTATTTTTCTTATTTTATTTCTCTGCCTTTTTTTCTCCTTTCTTGATTACTATCTGCCACAGTCTTCTCACTCTCTCTCTCTCTCTCTCTCTCTATATATATATATATATATATATATATATATATATATGTAGAGAGAGAGAGTGAGAGAGAGAGAAAGATTATATCACCTGACAAGTGGACAGAGTGATTGCTGGAGGGTCTGTTTACGGAAATCTGGAGTCTGGATGCTGAAGGTAACACCAATCAGCTAAATGACAAATTTTATATTTGTTTTAATTATATATATATATATATATATATATATATATATATAATTTATTTTAGGATATTAAAACAAAATCATGTTAAAAATCACCTAACAATTATGATTGTGTGTGTCTCCTCAGGTGATTGTAAATTATTGGCAAGTGAATAATTAATTTAATTTCAAAAGCAAAATACCTCCTCTTTTTTTGAGAAAGGGCTTTACCATGATTAACCAATTGAATATAACCTATGTTATATTGAAACTAAGTGAGAAGGAAAAATTTTCTTTAGAAATGGGTCATGACAGGAAGTTGTCTGCAAACAGATCCCAGACATTAGATTAAATTATGATTATGCTATAGTAGTCTAAAGAAAAGAAATAGGAAATTATTTGGTACAAAAATTAACCAATTGGTTAGTACTAAGTTGGGCTAGAAATTCCTTTTTTAACTGATAAACATTTCCCTAAAAGTAACCCTCTTAGTAAAATATTTAACAGAAACACATTAAAAAGTAAATTATAGCTGTACAGATCATTTTTTTTGCATTGTATGATATAGATGTGCTGAAAAGTTTTGTTTACATATAGAAAGAACTGCAAAAATAAAACTTGTTTTTTTGGTTATTTGAAAACATTTTTGAAAATGTGTCAGATTCAAAATTTTTCAGCACCTTGCATCTCTCTGCTCTATTTCATCCTGTTTATCATAATTGTCTGTTTTTTTTTTCTATATTTCTCAGGAATGTTCTTTTTTTTCTCTTTTTAGTCAGGAGTGTTCTTTATAATAATATTGATTGCCTCTAATTTAGAAGAACCATCAACCAAAAAAAAAATATGATTCACTCATTAATTAGATGAGGCTAATCATTGGCGACTGAAACAGACAGAGAAATGTCCACATTCCTTTCATAGTGGCAACAACAACAGGTTACCTTCTGAATTATATATGTCCAAAATTTCAAGTGGAAAATTTCTGAGGTAGGGGGTGGGGGGATCTTGTGGAATGGAAATCAACACTTTTCTAATTGTTCCACTGTTAGATTCATATTTCAGGAATGTGCCCCTCAGAATAAATTAAGTTGAGAAATAATGCATGAAATATGAATTTTTTTTCTTTTGCAGGATGGGAAGGAGACTTTATTCTGGCAAACCCTGACAACCATTTATCAGTATTTTGAGAATTAGCAATGTTGCATGGGAGAAAGGAGGGGCGCGTATAATTACTTCAACAGTAAAAAGAATAAAAAAGTATTTTTTTTTTAAGTAGGGGGTTCAGTTATGTTCTTTAAAATGAAGAAATTAGAAAAAAATGATCAATAGAAATATTGAATTTTCACTAACTTAATTTAAAAAAAATCTTGTCAATATTGTGATTTGTCAAGATTCATATAACAAAAGAATAATAAAAAAATGAACAAAACATTGAAATTGGTATTACTTTAAGTAAATACTAACATATACATGTACTATACATCAATTACATTCAAATCAATTCATGTTGAGATCCAATAGTTTAATTTAAAGGACATCATTGTTCTTGATTTTGTATATGAAATCTGATTGGTTAACTTGTATAGGAAATCTGATTGTTTAAGTCTTATCCAATTATAATATACTTTTATTTCTTATGGAAAAATCTGCCTATGGATTGAAGAATTAAATGAAAAAAATGCTTTAGAAGTAAAAGAAATTTTTTATTCTTTGATAATAGATATTAATGAATGCCACATAAAAACAATAAGAGGCTGAGTCATAATAGAAGCTGGCAGAGTTGCTGATATGTGTTAGGTAGAAAAAAAAAGACAAAAAATATAAGAACACCATTGTATTCAAAACTACATTGGTGAGAATTCATGTGAGCTTAGTGCGCTTTGCCTGACAGACTCAGGTAAGATAGCTTTGTGCGGAGAAGTCTATTCCAGAATCAAATAAAAAAATAGCAAATATTTTTGCTGCTTCTCAACCAGACTTCTTCCCTATGACAGTTATAACAAGACGTCAAAGAAAGTAAAACTTCTGTTTACTTACAGAATACAATTTATATTTGTACAAGAATATATATATATATATATATATATATATATATATAAGGTCTGATCAAAAATTATCAGAACTGTTCCTATGATAATAGTGCTAAAGTATGTTGAGTGAAGCCATTTGGCATAGATTGACCTTGAACTCTGTTATGCATGCACAATAATATTCTAGCTCACTTCTGTTGTTTAGATCACTGCTTGAAAAGGAAGTGTGTAGAGTGTGGTCGTCTTACCACACAACAGAGGTTCCATCAGTGGCCATGGCTTGTGCAGCAGTTTTTGATCAAGACCAACATTCTCTAGGTTCAATAACCACCATATTCCCCAGATCCTACCCCTTGTGACTGTTTTCTCTTCAAAAATCAAAGCCCAGATGAAAAGAACAAGATTTCAAGATGTCAATAAAATCCAAGAAAATGGAATGAGGCAGCTTCTTACTATTCACAAAAAAGAGTTTCAGGAATGGTTTCATCAATGGAAATGATACTGAATAAAATGTGTGGCTTCAGAAGATGACTACTTTGAAGGGAGGTTAAATGCTGAATTGAGATCTGTTGTAGTTTCTTTTTTGTAACATCAGACACAATATTTTTTGACCAGTCCTTATATGCATATACTCACACACACATAGGTTAAATAGCAAGCAGACTGGGCTCCTTAGTTGTGGTTGGCTACCAGTCTAGGAGAAAGATAACACTGAATTCAAAATGATGACAATTGTCCAGATTCCTGACTCTCACCAATGAGGATAGAAAGGAATAAATAGACAAAAAAATGTTTCATGCATGTAATTAATATTCATCATCGAATTAAGTGCATTGACAAAGAAGGAGATTATGCTGAAATATATTTCATCTGTGAAATTAATGATTTTCATTATACTACTTTGACATATTAGTATACTACTCACAAATGTACACAAATTATGTCAATATTTACTAGTTATACACACAAGTATGTGTGTGTGTGTGTAAAGAAAGACCTATGGAAGTTTTTATAGTGAAAATAACTTCTTCAAAATGTTGACATCTCTTTTTCTACAAGCACAACGTTTTAAGCAGTTAAATATATACATGCATGCATATATATATATATATATATATATATATATATATATATATATATATGTATATATATATATATATATATATATGTGTGTGTGTGTGTGTGTATGTATGTATAGATGTATGTATGTACATGAAAATAAACACACATTTATAGACCTAAAGAGAAAATGATAACAAAATATAAATACTTATACTTCCTTTCAGGGAACCCATATGCATCTTTATTATAAAGGAGAAAGCAAAAGATAGAAAAAAAAAAACCCTAAAAAATCACTCATAAAAGTGTCAACATTAGAGCTGCCTGCCCTTGACATCATCATGGCCAACTTGGCAGATCATGTGACAGGTGGAAGTATTTGGTGATCAAATTTTGCAGAGGAACCTGCAACTTCCTCAACAGCAAGGTTCTAATTTTATTGAGAAAATAGAAGGTTGGATGGGAAGTAGAAAAAAAAGCTCTTCTCCTTTCAACTGCAGCTTTCGTATCAAGTACAGTACAAGGCCATTTCATTTTGTGTATTATGGGAATAGCGAACCTAGGATTATTGCATAATCCTGTACCACAGATGCTCATGCAAGGGTTAAGATTTTACAGAAAATAAAGTAAAACTGAAGAGAGATAGAGCATTGATCTTATGGGATTTCTATAAATTATGATTTTGCATGAATTCTCTTCTCTGGATGTGTGGGTGGTGTAATGGTTAGCAGCTCAGAATGAGAAAATGGTGAACTGAGTTCAAATTCCAGTCAAGCTAGTTGCATTCACTTTTGCACAAATCCCCTTGGAAAAGATATGAACATCATTCCCCCTCCAGCTATGGATTAAATATGTCTGGCAAACTGAATTCTAATCCCAGCCACTTATAGCTGCACAAAAATGGTTAGATATGGGGTATAGATAAAAGCACAATAGGTTTCAGCAATTATTGATGATCCCTCCAGAAAGCAATTAATCAAAATGGTTATGTTACTAATGGTTAGTGAGTTCAAGAAGGTGGGTGAGTTTTTCTTCTCCAAAAGAAATACACAAATGGAAAATAAAATGATGAAACTTGACTAAGTTTCAGTTTACTCAAGATCTTACAATTAATATATGTGAATTGTATTAAATGATAATATATTCAGATAACATATGCATATGTTTGCAAGTTCCAAAATTAGATGAATAGCAACAGGACTTAAATCAGTATATCTTCTTTGGTCAGGAATTAAATGGGTTTGTAATTTGGCATACATATGATTAAATCAATGGTTAACACCATCCTGTGATATAGTATTCCATACCTCTTGCACTTGTTGATGCAATACAGCAAGAGATATAGGTGGGCTAAATGAATGAGTCAAGCATAGTTCCATCATGCCCTATATATGTTCAACAGGTCTAGCTATTGTGCCAGCTAGAAATATTGTTGAATATCATGCAAAGCATGTTGAACTGTATGGGTATTGTGTAGGTGTGCATTATTCTGTAGGAATAACTGATTACTTTCCTGTTGCAGAAATGGCAACAGAGTAGGTAGAGTGATGTTCTGCATATGTATGACACTTTTAGCACAGAACAAAAGTAAAAAATAACACAAAATCAATTTGAATAATTGTATGAACTTTGCAAAGCCAGAATAACACAAACAATGAAGAATCCCAAACATTTAAACAAATTTGCTAACAAAAGTAAAAGAAAGAAAGAAAAAAAAGCATGCATGTTACAAAACCTGACTATAAATCTACAAAATTTAAAGAAAGAAATATGACAATCTAAAAGTATCTAATCAAAATAATAAAAAAAAACATGGATTTTCTGCTTTGGTTTCCTTTGTTTAAAAATGGAAAAAAATGTTTTTCAGATATCGATAAACACCAGTGAAGAGTCACTTGTATTTTGGAATTCCAATAAATGTGGCACCACATTCAAAGAAGTTTTTCTTGAAATCATTGTTTTCCTGTATTGTTTAGTTTGCCTTAAAAGAAAACATTAAAACAATTCTTTGTGCTTGGAAATACTTTTGTTCTGCAGGCAAGAAATGGAAGCAAATAAAATATAAATGGCGGCTTATTTCCCAACCAGCCTAAGTCCATTCCATACACAATGCTTCTTTCACATCAGCATAGATAACTTGCTGCCTTTTTAGAATGAGAATAACACGTATTTGTTGGAGTGGATATTGAGGAGCTGGACCAAATTGTAGTCCAAGATGCTTGGTATTTGGAGACAAGTCTATTCAGTAAGTCCATTTGAATAGCTGATTAAAGTCAAGTAGTTTGTATGAATTCATCTGTCAGTTAAATCAAGAATAGATTCAGAAAGTTAGCCATTAGCTACATTGGTTTAGTTTTTACAAATAATAAAGTTATAACAGTTATTTTTATTTTCAATATTATATATATTTTGGCTAAAACAAAATCAGAATTGAATTCTTTTCTCACTTTCATAAGAAGAGGTACAGACACATAGAATTAATACTTACTGAGACTACATCTTTGAAAACGAGTAACATACATTTCATTGAAATCAAAACAAAAGAGTTCATTTTTCTGTGGCATAGTAAATGTTACTTCAATTCCGAGTCTCGCAGGGGGGTGGGTGGGTGGAGAATCTAGCAATAACAGAGCAGCACTAAAAAAGAACAAGGTGTGATATCCCTAGACATAGGTAGCAGAATGAGACAAATCTACCTCTGCAGCTTAAATAAAGGGTTCAGTTTAAAATTCCATAAAGGTGACCCAGAGTTACAAACACCTGAAGAAGGTCAGAGGGCACAATGGTTGAAACACTGTGATAACCACAGCAAAGATGAGGATATTAGTTCAAATGTAAATAATGTAAATTAATATTTTTACTTTAATAGTATCTTGACATTCCAAAAATTATGCTAAAACTTTTCTATGTCATACTGTCCATGCTTGTTAAGTTCTTTCAGACAATAATAGCTCTCCACAATTTCCATTTTTTTAATATCTACAATTGTGTAATGTATGATTATTCATTAGTGTGATTTTTTTTACTGTCTTCTCCACAGATGAAAATTCAAAGTTGTCTTTCTCCTAGAGTGGTTGTCAATCAAGGCTAGAGGGCCCCCACTCTTACTAGGTATTTAAGTCATAGTTGTGGGGAGAAGAGATCAGGTTATACCTTTCCCAAGGATATTAGTGTAACATGGACACAGAGTTTTGACTCAGCATGATGATTCCATTTTCCATACTGTCCCCACACACATCCATACTATTGAACATAGAATAGGGTGTGCCAGAGCCAGTTTCACCTAATACCACAAATTATTACAAAAGTAAAACGTTAACCTGACAACTTGAGTCAAGTACTTAAACATCCTTGTCAGATTGAGTCATGCAGGGCTCTAAACCTGTTCAGAAATATCTAAACTGCTTTCTAAGGTCAAATGGCTAAAAAAAAGCCTTGAGCGAGTGAAGTGCATGGGGGGGGTCTTGGTGAAGGCCATACTTCTTTAAATCTTGTCGACTGAATCATAAAGAACCGTATTAAATAACAGAAACATCATTATTTGAAAACTTCCAACAGCAGCAACAGTTAAAATGGATATCATATGTAACTTGAAGAGAAAATAATCAATATGCTGATATTCCACACTACTTCAAACAAAAGGTTAGGAAGGACCCTTACCCCCCATCAATACTGCAAAAAGAAATGACAGCTACTGGACTTGAATAAACCATTTCCTGAAAAATGTTTTAAGAGAAAGATTTTAGAAATTGCAATGAATGCCAAGAATGTTTCCTTATAAGAGAATGACTAATATTATGTTAACATCATCATAATATCAAAGTAAAGTAATATTCAAAAATGATGAACAAAACCATTTAAATAAATAAATGATAAATTGTGTCTGTCTATTTGTTTTTCTGAAATTCCTCCAACTCGAACCACTCTGGCTCTACACTGACATATTATACCTTTATTGAAATCAGGATGATCTAGAGATTGAAAATCTGCCCTTCATCTGGTGCTTGAACATCCAGAATTGGGATTTGTGTCTGGATGAGGAGGGGACAGTTAAAAATTCAAATTTTAAAATAACTGAAAAAAAAATTAGTTATTTTAGTTATTAGTTTTTAATTTATATTGAGTTTAAAGTAACACAAAACTTTGTGAATTTAAAAATTTTTGTTTTAAATTCCATATATAATATCTACAAAACTTTATGAATTGAGGAAATCAATTTTATTTCTTCAAAATGACAAGCAATCAGTGTTAAAGTAAAAGGTTTTGTGACGTGAGGTTTTGAAGTTCCAAAGAGTTTGTGATTTGAAGAGCTCAACTCAATTGAAGTTCCACTGAGTTTGCGATTTGAAGAACTGGATTTTTGGTCCGAATTGGAATTTTGACCCTAATCGGAATGAGTGATATGAATGAAAGAAGAGGCTGTAGGAAGTCAAGATTTTGAGGCTAAGGAGGCTAGATAATGATCGATCCTTGTCTTGAAAAAAAGCTAGAAAATCTTATCTGGTTCTTTGAAAGTAATGAGATTAATCTTTGTGTGAGGAAATGCAGAAATATACATCATCATAGTATGTCATAGTAAAGAATAGACAGAATTTCCAAAGTTCTCTAGGAATGAGGCTGAATATTATGTTATAAAGAATGAAAAGAACAGTATCTTAGGATTCAAATAAAATGTTTCACTGACATTTTTCATAAGGTTATTGAATCCATCTGAGAAAGGTCAGAAACCACACTGAAACACTGTAATTGATTGATTTGTATTTTTATGGCTTATCAACCTTTTGCAGGTTATTTAAAGCCAGAAAATATTTTTACATTGCAAGAATACATTTTGGAGGTAAAAATGATTTTTACTGATACAAGTCCTATCTATTAATTCATAACTGGAGGGAGAAAAAATAACTCAATACCTTTCCTTTATTTGTCTGGTAGTGAATATAATGAAACGAACTGGAACTCAGTTCTCCGAGTTCCAATTCCGTTACATAACTACACATCCAAACTTACACCACCCAGTAGTGGTTACCCACCTTGATACTGATGAGATTCGATATTGCTTAACTTTAGTAATCATATAAGAAATGCTGTTTCAATGTAATATGGTGGTAAGCCTGAAATATTGTCATAAAGACAACAAAGATCAGGAAATTAATTTGAAAGACTTGATTTCTAATACTGATTATAGTTATTTTCATTTAATAACAATAAATACCATCTGATAAATACCATCTGATAAATACCATCTGATAAATACCATCTATCCAGTTCCTATTTTCTGTGACATTTATTGATACAGTTATTATATATTTGATATATTTTTTTATTGAACTGGGAAGAACAGAATTAAACACATGTTTATTTAAAGCTTAAAGTGTTAGCTTCATGTTTTAATGTTTTTTTTTACTGCTATGGCTGTAACACTAACTTTCAAAATAAACCTGGGAAATGGTTGCAAAGTCAGAACATTGGCACAGGAAATAAACTACTAAGTTACTCAAACACAGCTGTTCAATCAATTTTGCAATGAAAAATGGCATTTATTTGCACTTTGCTCAGGAAACAAAAAAATAGGGATACTTTTAAGTGACTCAAATTTAGCAACTTCATATATGGCCGCAAGAAATTTACAAGTCAGACAGTTGGAGCATTTTTGAATATTTGTTATCATTTGATGATTTTAACCACCTTCTCAACAAAAAGTAAACATCATTTGTAAACATCATTGATAGCCATTGAAAGTCGACTGTTGGACAAAGACATTTCCCAACAACCACAATATTCTTTGATATGACTTACTATCAAAACTCTCTATCATATCATCTGTCTGATTTTTTTAAGCATTTCACCCCAAGCAAGGCAGCAGTACCACTAGCATGCAAGGGGTTACAGAAAGTGAGAGCAAGAGTAAAGAGGGGTGTTTGAGGAAAGGATAAAGAGAAAGATAAAGATCAGAATCAAGGCATCAGAAGATGTTGATTGACATTACATTTGAATATTATAGCCATCAGGGAAGCAAGTAAAAGTAAGGGAGTTCCACTGTTGGGAAGTGCAAGAGAAGAAGCTATTTGTGTAGAAGAGGCAGTTACATTTAACCATTTCAACAGTGGAAGGGTGGGGCCGAGATGCCAACCTAGTAACATGCTTAAAGTCATGGAGTTGGGGTACTAGAGAAAGTAGCTTGTCAGAGAAGTAGCCATGAAAGAGGGAAGCCTCAGCATGTTTGTTAGAAAGTGACTGCAGATGAGATGCCAGATCAGGGCCTGTCACATTGCATATCCCTCTTTGGATTTTGTTGAGGACCTTGAGATAAACAGCAGGGGCACCAGACCATATATGGCAACATTATTCAATGCAAGGATGAATGGTAGATTTGTAGAGTAGTGGACTCAGGTGAGAAAAACCTTCTGGCACAACACAGAAAACCAACTTTACTTGCCTTAGATGAAGCTATATTCTGCTCCTGCATTTGCTATCCATTGGGTACCAATAAAACTAACCCTTTGTTTCATCTATAATCCTTTCCTTTTGATATTTGTTCCACCAGCTTCATTTAATCATGTCTATGTTATCTATATATAAGGGAGCATCCATAGAGTTTTAGCTTGATACAAGCTGTTACAAATGGAATAGCAAAAGCAATGCTTAACTAATTATGAGTTGTGTATAGCTAGTCGACAACACAAAGATTCTTTTCAAATCACATAGCCGTACACAACTGATAATTAGGGAAGCATTGCTTATTAAATATTATTTGCCTGCTATCAGTCTTACACTATTTAGCAGTGGAGATAGTGTGTTAAAAGTTTTCTAAAAATAGAAGTCATGCCCAGGTCAAATGGCCGTGTATAGCATGTGACCATTAAAAAACATACAACACCCACCATACATACTCCACACAGCAAAACTAGGGTGTAGAAACACAGAAATTCATCACCCAAAAATGACATCCTATAGAAGCTGTTAAATGACCTCTCCCCACAAACCACAAATAAAGCTGTTAAATGATGCCCAACTCCTGACAATCTATTTATTCTTGACAGGAGTCCATATGAGTCTAAGATTTAACAGGTTAGGAAATCACATTTTAAAACCACCCACAAAAAAGAAAAGCTACTGCAGACAAATCCGCAAACTAATTTGCTGCTACTTTTTCTTAACTGGCTCCATATTTGGATTTACACTTGTCAAAGAAGTTTAGATGTTTTGGAATTTTGATGAATGCTTATCTTAACGTTCTCTATAAAATCTTAGATTTTAGTCTGGCAAACGATCATAAAATGAAAATCAGTCTTCTTCATATCATGGGCTTTGTGAATAGATCACAAAAGATTGTCAGAATAAAATAAAAGTTGCTATACATATATATGATATCTAAGAGGCAAAAGACTCAGCTTGAATTCTGTAAGTGAATAATGAAGGGACTTTTGCCAATGGATCTTTTCACTCTGATGAATCAGGGTTACTTTGTAGAGTTGAGTATTATTTAGGGAAACCTTTTCAGTTAATAGCAGAAAGGTGAGAAGTAGAGGAGGTTGAGAGAAGTTAGGAAAGAGAAAAGAAGATTTATAGAATCAAAGGAGAGTAAAGATGTTGGCGGGAGAGAGTGAGATTTGAAGTTCAAAATGTATTACTGTAAAGGAGAACAAGATAAAGGCTTAGTGTGAATGAATGACAAATGAGAGATAATGAAGGATGGATATTACAGAGAGATAGTGAAAGAAAGGACAAGAGAGAGAAAGAGAGAGAGAATCAATGACAAATAAGAGAGAATGAGAGAAAGAGATGAGAGAAATGTGAAATAAAGAAAGAGAAAGAGAGAGAGACAAAGAGAATAAATGACAAATGTGAGAGAATGAGGGAAGGAAGAGAGAGTGAGAAAGAGAATAAATGACAAATGAGAGAGGACGAAGGAAAGAGATGAGAGAGATGGTTAAAGAAAGGAGAAGAGCGAGAGAAAGAGAATAAATGATTAATGAGAGTGAATGAGGGAAGAAGATGAGAGATGGCTAAAGAAAGAAGAAGAAAGAGAGAGAGAGAGAAAATGACAAATCAGAGAAAATGGGGGAAGGTGATGAGAGAGATGGTGAAAGAAGGGAAAAGAGAGAGTGAAAGAGAGAGAGAGAATAAATGATAAATGCGAGAATGAGGGAAGGAGGTGAGGGTGATGGTGAAAGAAAGGAGAAGAGAGACAGAAAGAGAATAAATGACAAATGAGAGAGAATGAGGGAAGGAGGTGAGAGAGATGGTGAAAGAAAGAAGAAGAGAGACAGAAAGAGAATAAATGATAAATGAGAGAGAATGAGGGAAGGAGATGTGAGAGATGGTGAAAGAAAGGAGAAGAGAGAGAGTGAGAATGAGAATAAATGATAAATGAGAGAGAATGAGGGAAGGAGATGAAAGAGATGGTGAAAGATAGTACCCCAAACAGAGAGAGAGAAAGAACGAGAGAGGGTGGTTAAATGGTAAATGAGAGAGAACAAGAGGAAGGAAAAAGAAAACAAAGATAAAAGTTAAAGAGAGATGGTGAAAGAAAGGATAAGAGAGAGAAAGAGAGTGAATGAATAAAAAATGAGAGAGAGCTAGAGGAGAGAAAAAGAAAACAAAAATGAAGGTTAAAGAGAGATAGTGAAAGAAAAGAGAGAGAGAGAAAATTAATGACGAATGTGAGAGAATGAGGGAAAAAGAAAGAAATGGTGAAAAAAAACAAAGAGAGAGAGAGGGAGAGAGAGAGAGAAAGAGAGATGAGGGAGAACAGGGGGAATGTAAAAAAAAAAAACAAAGATGATGGTTAACAAGAGATGGTGAAAGAAAGAAGAGAGAGAGAGAGAGAGAG
>OZ010572.1:13537459-13572459 GCA_963932145.1 Acanthosepion lycidas | reverse complement strand
TAGTTATTTTATTTTTTTTGTAGATGAGATGTAGTTGAGGTTAATTAACTAATCTTTCTTTATTGTAAAAATGGTTTTCAGCAAGGAAAATGAAGATTTTTTTTCCAGTAAAAAATAAGATAAAAATGTAACTAAACAAATCAGTGTCTGTGAATATTAATGTTAAGGTTATCCTGTTTCGTCCAGATTAAAATACTTTTCAGAATCTTGTCTGAATTCTGTTAGTTGGGTAGTTTTAATCATTGGAGGCATTTTTTTTTTTTTTTTAATCAGTATCACCCCCAAGGAAGGCAGTAAAACCACTAAGAGAAAAGGGGTTACAGGATGTGGAAGAATTAGAAAACAAAGACATTACTAATGAGCGGGAAGAGAAAAGAGTAATCAGGAGGACAGTGGATAGCAATTGACATTGCATTAATTTTTTGCAGATTAAAGTTTGCTGGAAAGCATGCAGCTGGAAGGGAGTTCCATAAGTGAAAACTATGAGAAAAGAGACTGTTAGCATAGAACTTACATTTACATCTAACCAGCTCAACTATGAAATTGACAAAGATCTTGACACCAGTCTAGTATTGTGATTAAATTCAAAAAGCCTAGGTCTTCTAGTGAAGAATCCATCCAAACAATTACCATGAAAGTGACTAAAGTCAAGCTGCCAGATCAGGACCAATAATATTGCTGATTCTTCTTTGAATTTTATCAAGGAGCATATGAAGCTTAAGGAGCAGCCGTAAGTTCAGTACAGAGCCAGTCTCCATAAATATGCAAAAACTAGAAGAGATGAATATACATATTCCTTATTTGGAAGACAACAAACTCCCCAATGAAAATGTTGCAGAAAAAAAAAAAAAAAAAAAAAAAACAGCAACAAGGAAGATAATTATTAAGTGAGAAAATAATGTTAATAGTAAAGTTAGCCATTTCCTTGTATGAAATATTCAGCCTTTATTGACTAAACAACCAATGCTACTGTTGGTTGAAATTTATAGACTCTTTCTTTTAAAACATTTTTTAAGAAAAATAGGTTTCTCAAATGCAACAACTATTATCACTCTTTTCAGGGGGCTTCCTTTCAAACTTTTTGTTTGAAAAAGACGTGGAATATCAACTTCTTGATTATGTTATTATTATAATCTAGAGTTACAAGTGCTATCCATTTTAGATTTAAGTTGTTGCTGCTGTTGAGAATCTTCAAATGAGATGGTTTCTGTTATTTGGTATAGTTCTTTATTTGTGATTCTGGTTCAAAAGGTTCTAAGAAGTATAGTCTTTGCTATGACCTACCGAGTTCATTCATACTATCCCCCTTTCTTATTTATCTACTTATATGCATATAAGCAAAAAGTCTGAGTGCAAAAAAATAGCTCTCCTTTGGCACATAATATACAGAAGGAGTTACGTAATCTCTGAATTATGACTTCAACGATAATTATTTTTGTTAACTATGCTGACTCTTGTGATCCTACCAAGAATTGAACTTATGGTGATCATCATCACACACACATACACCCTTACAAATTCAAATCTTCAATAGCATTCATTCATTGGACAGGAAGCAACGCTGCTATCTTTGGTGACAACTTTAAAATCATTATATTTTCATATAGTAGATTTTGTGCACTTTTAGGAGAATTGGCTCCCAGAAGTCTCCCCAAAGCTCATGCACTGATTGGTCAGTATTGACCAATCAGATTCTCTGCATGTGGAGAATGATTCTTCCTGCGCAGCCTTCTTGATCCAATGACCACCTATAAAAGCAAAAGAAAAGAGGAGACACACCAGTGAGATTTTAACTGCACAGAAATCCATGACAGTTGAAGCTATGCATCCATCTTCTTACTCAACTCACAGACTGCATATTCTTTCACACTTACATACATTTTCCTCTTGCATGGCAGAACTGTTTAAAAACATTTATAACAGACTAATAACTCTTTCTCTTCTTTCAGAGAACTTTGATAGTCAAAGAGAGACAACTCTCGTCTTACTCATTGCATGCTTTTTCATACACATTCTTTATTGAATGCATTTTTGAATACAATTTTTATATATATTGATACCTTTGCCTTGTCCCTTTCATCACATAAATTTGGTATCCTAATCAAAATTAAATAAATGTGGTGGAAGTCCACCACAAACTCATCATTCTTGGCTAACAAATTTTTGAAGATATTAGATTCTTGCTCCTCAGCTTAATGAATGTGTTCTAAGCAGTGACAGTAGCAGGCTTGTCTCCCTTCCTGCCAAAGTGGATTTAACCTTTAGGCATTATTTAAGTTTACTGAAATTTCTCCTAAAGTTAAATTTTTCTATTGCCTGAAGTGCCTCATTCAATTTATTGAGCAAGATACTGTTTTATCAATTTTCATTATAGTTTTATCTCAGGGTAAAATAATTGATCACAGAGATTTCTAGTATATTTGACTGTGTACCAATAAAATACTCTTCTTTGCAAACACATTAATAGATAAGTTACTTAATACTTCTTTATAGGCCAATAATTGCTGCCTTAGTGATAGGTCCATTGAAATACAAATCAGACATCATTATTTATTTTTCTGATTGCTAATTTCTTGCATTATTGAAAAGGTTGAATAAGGAATAAAGTCTCTTCTTCAGTCAAATCATCTGGTTATTTCTTAATCATAAAGATTAAGTTAAAAGTCAGGTTACATTTGACACTTACATTTCTGCACCTTCTGACACCAACCTCTTAAGCTAACTACCCTCATCGACTATTGGTGACCTGAATATCCAAATGTTCAGTCCAATTTCTCATATTTATTTTATATATATATATATATATATATCCATCTTCAAAAACAGGGAAACACACAGTATATTTAAATCATGTTATCTGACCTTGTACTTTACTTTCAATGGACCACTTTTTAACATTGACACATTATACTGATATATACTCTCATGGACTTCTAAGGTTGAGCCATACTGTAAAATATATTACAATATAAGGCAATGCACACACTATTCCTTAAAAATATATGCTAAAAAAGTATTCTAATTATGAAATTTTATTTAAAGTATTTTTAAACATTTAAATATTTTTAAATAGTAGCATTTTAGAGCTTATAATGAAGTAAACTAATTCAAAAGATATTTGATCATCAGAAGCTGCAAAATTGATGAATTATATTTCTTTAGTAAAATGAAGCCAGTTGCTTAAATTTGATTAGTTTATTTGCATAAGGTAAAAAAAGATGAAGGTTGTTTAATGTGAATACTTGAAGTACAACGAGAGTTACTTCCCTTAGTTTGTAAAACCCATCAACGATTTTGAAATGCACAGAGAATTAGCATTTCTTCTGATAGGCAAGGAACTTACAATGAGTCAAAGTTGTTTTTGTTAAATCACTTTTGATATTTAAGAAAATGTCAAAAGTCTTGAACAACACAACATGGCTTATAAAAAAATCAATCTACTATTTTTATTTATTCAATTCAGTTTTTTTATCAAATGTCATGTCCCTTCAGGATGTAAGTGATCATGACTCTCCATAGATTTTCTTTATTATCTGTGAATTTCTATGACTTCTTGGAAACATTCAGATGAGGGATTCCATGTTGCCTTCTTATCCATGGTTTTCCATCTCTTAGAGTGGTTACTACACAAGACTACAGAGTCCAATCAAGTCTACTGTTTAACCCACAGCTTAGGGGAGAAGAAATCGATTCATACTTTTCCTAAGGATATTAGTGCAAAAGTGAATGCAACAGATTAGCCCAGGATTTAAACTGGGTTTTCCAATTCTGTGTCAACATCCATTACACTACCTGTGCATCAAAATCCTAAAAGTAGTGAATTTTCACTTAATATACTACAATTTTAAGTTATTTAGATTAAAAGCTTCAGATATTTCAGCAATGATGGAAAGTTAGTAAAAATTTTAGCATCATCCTTATGTCAGAAGAGATTGTGCCATAAAGCAATTTTCTCCACACAGATCATCTTAGAAGTTTATAAGAAAACAAGTAGATTAAAAAAGCAAAGAATATTCTGGTTGAAGTGTTTTGACAGAAACAATAACAAAAAGGATTGAAGTAAATCCATAAATCTACTTATATGAGCTTAGGCTTGAACTTATCACAGAAGAAAAATCAGGTGCCTCAACAGACAAGGAAGCCTTTTCAACAGAGTTGAACCAAAATGACTTTAGAGATAATCTTCTATGTCTTAAAGCTTATCACAAACAGATATGGTTGGCTAATTTTCAGTCTGAGCTACTGTCTCTCAAAATACCAGAAGATAGAAGTTGGATGTCAAACTGCTTAAAACTTGAGTGGATTTTTTTTTTTTTAATGATGAAAACATTGATATGACATTTTTTTCCCTCTCTTTACAAAAACTGTCTTATGGGACTAATTTGTCTGTCTGAGGTGTTCAGGCCTTGCAGCTTTTCATAATTCCGAATCATTTCATTTTTCCAATATTTTGAAAGTACCGAGTTGGCAAAATGCTTAGTTTTTAAAGTCATACTGCTTCTTATTATCAGGCCTCAACTAAATTTTGATTAGTGAGCAAAAAAGAAACAAACAAAAAACCCCAAGAAACAAAAACTATCAGTTCTGAATTAATGTAAAACAAAAATCTTTTTACTTCTAAGGTTTCTGCCATTGGAGGCTGGTGGGTAAAGATCTGGGTGGCTTCCTCCTTCTCTATTGAAAATGAAGTAATCTAATTTTAGCAGGCAAATTCTTACATGTGCTCCCTTCCTGACTTAGACGCCCTTCTGACGACAGGGTTGGTTGCTGTTCCTATTTTTTTGCTGACTGATTCTACCTGTGAATATGTATCATCTGCAATTTTCTGAGTGAAATATTGTAATTATATTAATCAAAATGAAAGAGAGAATTAAAAAATTAAAAAATTTGTTCCAATGAAAAAATTACAAGCAGGATTTTAATATTTTTGCCTTTCATGCATACTGAATTATTTTCACCCAATATAAAGCTCAAGAGCCACTCAAGATAGAAGGTTACTGAATAAGGTTGCTGTAAGGATGTACAAGGAGGGAGTAAGTGGTGCTGATTCTAGACTTGAAGAGGTTAAGATTGTAGTGATTATAGAAACATTAAGGAGTCTTTTCCATAATGTAACAATCCTGTCTATGTGGAACTTCATCATTACCAATGGAATATGAAGGGAAGGAGGATGTTGATTTTGTGTACATGACATAGCGGTACTAGCAGTGAAGTTCTGAATAGGTAGAACAAAGGAATGTAGCTCAACATTTGCCATGGAAATTATGATAGAATAAGTAGAGGTTAGCAATGTTTTCCACTGTGGGGAAAAGGGTTGTAGGCTGGGAAATAATACACCATTTGTGGTTTAATCTGGCATAGCAAGAGGAGTCTGGTACTTTCTAGTATGGTACAAGTTGCTGACCATTTTTCCAGCATCTTTAGTGATGGATCATAATTGTTGTGATGTGTAGAATTGAAACAGTGAAAATTATTTCAATAAAAAATATTGGCTTTTATTTAATGGCGGGTTTAAATTTCTGCCAAACAGACTAAGTGATCAAAAAATAACCACCTCCCACCAAAAAAAACAAAAGCCCCAAAAAAATAAACAAATCAAATGGTCTGATGAGATAGAAGCTAAAGATAAAAAAGATAAAGTTCATTTTTATCTATTTTTTCTTTGGAGTTTAGGGTTTTCATGAACTTGGCAGCCTCACCTTTGGCTGTCATATATTTCATCTGATATAACCATAAGAACATGATAATGAAGTTTAAATGAGAGATTTAGGGGTAGGAAATAGAAGTGAGTCAGTGTAAAACCAGAGAAAGATTTTTAAACAAACAAACAAAAAAAAAATGGATGGCCAGAGATAGAACATTGAAATGGGATATGAAAAGAGATCTGACAAGGGAGAAGCACATATAATAAAAATAAAAGTTTTATTTTTAAAATTTTTTTGGAGTCTAATTTTATATTAATTTAGATTATTTTTAGAATTTTGGATATTAGATTCTCTTCTTTTTTTTTTTTAAGTATTTCACCTCCAAGCAAGGTGATAATGCCACTAAGATGTAAAGGTTTACTGAGAATGAAAGAAAATGATAAGTATTAGTGAGGAGAAAGGACCATAAAAAAACAGGATTCAGGAAGGCATAATGATGTAATGAATATGCATACACCTGGGTTCCCCCTCACAGTAATATGATTGTCTGGTGTCAGCCATAAATACAGACTGATGTGGACGCATTTTGGCTATGCCTATTGTCTTTGCCTATACCTATTACCTATCACTACGACGAGGACCAGTCCATTGTGGTTAGCTGCTAGATTGTCCTACCCGATTACAGTAGTCAACAACCACTCTGCGACTTCGAACAATTATATCTCTTTCCAGGACATATCACATAAGATGGTGATTGAGGTAGCATTTAAATTTTTGAATATCGTAGGCAACAGGGAAGCAAGGAACTGGATAGTCTGGGGATGGTGATGAACTACATCCAGAGAGCAAGATCCCTCATCAGGAGATTGGAGGTTTTGAGGAATGTGGAACCACCTCTTAATGATTGTTGTTCCCGAGTCCACCTTGACCCAGGGTGGTAGCACTTGTTAGAGTCACAGCTATAGGCAAATAGGGAACCCCCAGACAAAAACAAAACATTATGAAAGTATCAAAATACATTTTTATATAAAAAATATCAACAATACATATTTATAGTAAAATAGTTCTTTCAGCTATCGTTTTAGCTATTGACAAAGATAATTTTATGTTTAAATTTTAACTTAATGTATGAATTTGTTGTGCATGTATCTAGAGTCATAAGAATGTTTTTATTTTCCAAACATGGTCAGCACATTGTGGCCATGTTCATAGTTGATGTTATTGAGTGTTGGCTTTTTCTTTTTATTAATAACTAGCAGTAGCACCCAGCATTGCCTGGGAATGTAACAGTAAGAGATAGATCAAGTATTGACCATCATACAGAATGAAAAATAAAATTGACAAAGATTATTGCTTAAGGTTGACGGACACGCATGTCTTAATTAGGTTGTTTTTTTTTCTTTTTTTTTTTACGAATTGGTCAAACCCAAACTCAACAAAAGCATTTTTTCAATCGTTATGAGTCTACTGATTGAATAGAATTTTATTATAAACAATTGTCTTGTAAATGGAATTTTTAAAGGCATTTTGAATGTAAAAATAAAGAAAAAAGTGTGAAAGACAATAAGAAACACTACCTGTCAAAAAAAAAGTGAAGTTTTGTTGAAATTGGTTGAAAAATGTAGGAAATCCGATCCCATATATAAAGAACACACACACACAAACAACCTGGGTTTTATAATAAGTATAACTTGATATGAGTTGTCCCTCTTTCATTCTCGTGATGCCTCTTAATCGTGTTTTCAAATTGATTTTGTGCAAATTGCGTTCTTCCCATTTTTGGCAGTGTCAGAACCACCACAAGGTAATTTTATGTTGTCCTGTGAAGTTTTGTTAAAATCGGTTGAAAAATGTAGGAAATCCGATCTAATATATAAATGTACAGACACACACACACACACACAACCTGGGTTTTATAATAAGTATGATGCTTCCATTATTTTTAGCTCTGCTTTACATTTTACTGTTTTTAAAATGAGGATATTATATTTCTGTTGTCGTTGAGTATGTTGTGGATGGTTAAGTGACGTTTAAACACACACACAGACTTGTAGACAATACACATATAAGAGTCTCATCTACAAAAATACAAAAAAAAAAATTCATACATTAAGTTAAAAGTAAAATAAAATTATTCTTGATAATGGCTAAAAGAATAGTCAAAAGAGTTTGGGCATAAAGAATATATCTACATAATTTATGTCCGGAAAAGAAAAAACTATAAGAACACAAGAAAAATGAATTAAAACTTAATTGCAGTACCTTGTTAGTTGTTTTAAATAAAACTTATATATATCTTTGGCCTGACGATTGTGTCACGCATGAAGCAGACTGTCACCTCTAAGTGTTGACTTCAATGTTCACTTTTATATTTACACATGCTTTATCTCTGATATTGAGCACTTTATCACATAAATATAGCACACCATAAGACTATATTTCTTCATATATATATATATATATATACATATATATTTATATATATTATAATTATTTTTTTAAAAATATAATTCCATCGCTACATAAGAGTTCTCATGTTTCAAAAACAGTTGCCAAAAGCTTCAATTTAATTATAAAAATCAAATTGAATTAAAGTATCAAGCGCTGTTTCATTTTCAAGTAAAGTTTTTGGAATCCAAAATTCCAAAAATATTTTGGAATCTAAATTCCAAAAATTTTTACTTGAAGATGAAACAGTGCTTGATAGTTTAATTCAATTTAATTTTTATAATTAAATTGAAGCTTTTAGCTCCTGCTTTTTGAAACATGTAGCGATGGAATCATATTTTTAAAAAATAATTATAATTTAGGCTCTACTTATGTATTGAGCACTGTTTTTTAAAAATAAAAACAAAAATACTAAAGAACTTTGGATTATTAACCTAATGTGTTCTTTACTATTTTTCTATATATTTGAACCCCCCACCACATATATATATATATATATATATATATATATATCAAGTATATATTTTAGCTGATTTATTCTTCAGCCTACTTCAAAAGTAATCCATGAGAACAAGAAAATCTCTTGGTACAAGGAAGAGATTTGAGTATCCAAGTAATGTCAGTTTCTGAAAGATTCAATATATACTGACAAGTTTTAAGGATAATGGAAAGAAGAAAACAAGAAATGGTAGAAAGGAATCTCACTTTTTTCATTCATTAAATCACCAAAGAACTTTTCCCATTTAACACTTTCTCTGCAGACCCATTAAAAAGAAAATGTAATGTTTGTTGCAATGAGAAGAAACAGAAAAAGCAAAGAAAAGAAAAATGCATAAGAAAAAAAAAAAATTTAAAAAAATGTAAAGTAACAAATGAAACTAAAATGAATAAATAAGCAGAAAGTTTAAATAAAGAATAACACATTTTAAAAAGTTACTAAACAAAACCGTAAAAAAGGCCATAAAAAGAAATCCTTTGAAAAAGCAAAGTTCTTATCAAACTAGATTAACTCATTTTTTCTCTTTGGACAGCAGATAAAGCTTAAGTAAAAATTCTGAAACATCAAGCCTCTTATGTCACAGTTAATTAAGTTGGAAGGGTGGGGCCTTTTAACTTTATTCGTGATATCTCAAACCTAAGAGATAAACCAAGACCATATCCTACATTCTAAGTTCTATAATTTAACAAAAAAAAGTTTACAATATTATATATTTTTCTTATTTTTTTATCATAGTTAAAAGACTTTCAACCAAAATGTTGATGATAATGAGAATTATTTTTCTGTTAAAGTTTTCTTTAAAAGAAATGCCCAAATATTACTTATTGTCTTTCAGCATAGATTTTTAAAAAACTTTTGTAATTATAATTTGTTCAGATCTACAATGAAAATTAGACAAACTAAGCATTCATTTCAGAAACATGCTTGTCCTGGATAAGACGATAAACTATATCTGTGTCCTGGGTAAGACAATAAACTACATCCAACCGCAAGGCCTCTGATTGGGAGGTTTTGAGGAGCGTGGAACCACCTCTTAATTGCTGGTGTTCCCAGGTCCTCCACCCTGACTTGGTGTGGTAGGGTCTTAGCTATGGGCAAATAGTTAATCACCAAACTGGGGTCAAAATGTGTAAAAATAGGTTATATTACCAGCAATACATTTTTGTAAAAAAATTATTACCAGCAATGAAATTTTGAAAAAAAATTACCAGCAATACAATTTCTGAAATTTTTTTACTAGCAATGAAAATCTTGGAGGCATTAAATAACCCACTGAAGTTGATATGCCAGAAAACAAACCAAATCAAACCAAATCAAACCAAATCAGAAACATGCTCTAAAGTGAGAATTTTATGAAGGCAATGAACCAAGAACTGTACAACAAACGAGAAAAACTAATGTCATTTTTAATTACTTATATAAATTAAGATATAAGGTAAAAATGGAAATGAAAATGAATTGCAGAAGTTGGAGAGTAATACATTAAGTTTTAACTATTTGTTACTGGCGTGAATGAAAAACTGGAAGCTGTAGAGAGGCATCATTACCGATGCACTGAAGGGACATAGCACAAAGAGAAAAAGCTAATAAATTCCAAACACACACACACATGCACATATATGTGTGCATTATTGCAAAATACACATTTGCTCAAATGCATGCATACTTTATACACATGATATAAAATGCTAATTTATAATCCAAGTTTACTAAAGTGAGTTAAAATGATGAAAATTTATTTTTGCAGACCAATGCACCAACTGATTGCATTGGAATGTATAAAAACAAAACATAATATCCAGGAAACAAAAATAAATTTAATTAAATTCGTGGAAAAACAGAATCTTTATTCACATGTTGAGTCACATTTAATTATGCACAGATAAATACTTCACATTGCTAAAGACAATTAAAATGCAATTATTCATTGAATCAGACAGGAAATTTTAAATACAATATTGAAAAAGAGATACACACATATACAAATATGTTTTATCACATTTAATTTATATTCCTTGTATAGACAGATTTACTAACACATATAAAAAGTATATATTAAACATGATATAAACATACATGCACAAAAACCTGAACTTATTGACACAAAATCTGAAAGAGAAAAGAATGTAAAGCTATTTTGTAGGAATTAAATTCTCAGCAGGATTTGCTACAAAGTTAATATATACATATATATCATTATTTACTATGCATAATTTCATTTTGTCATAAGGCCACAGGTATGGAGCACTTGTTACTCAGTAGTAATAGTAATTTGTGAGCTCTGCTTGTTAAACATTATATCATAATAAAGTATAAAACTAACTTAAATATATTGCACTAATATTTTATATGATTAAATAATATAAAATGCAAATAAATATGAAGTTTGGCAAATTTACCAATAACATAAAACAGCTAAATCAGAAATTTGAAAAATTTAATAAAAAAATTGATAGACAGAACAATATTATCGATATTATTTAAGCAAACATATTTGAAAAAATTATTGCTGCTGAAATAAACGTTACACACACACACACATATATATATATATATATATATATATATATATATATATATATATATATATATATATCTGAATAAAGACAAAAGAAAATAAATAAAAAAACAAAATAAATTAAATGTGATAAGACATATGTAGGATGCCATGTGACATGATTTAATGTCAATAAACGAGAACAAGTAAATGATGTTGAATCTTTTTTTATGCAATTAATATTTAAATTATTTTAGTATTGGATAAATTTATGTATTATGTATTTTTTAAATAACATGACATTATATCTGAACTTTTTACATATATAAATAAATGCAATCATCAGGCACTCATCAGGTGGCCTGATGATTGCATTTATCATGAAACAGTCTGAGTGTTGACTTCAATGTTAACTTTTATATTTACATAGGCTCTATCTCTGATATTGAGCACTTTATTCTATAAATATAGCACACCTTAAAACTATATTTGTTCATATATATATATATATATATATATACACCAATGTTCAAATGTATATTCATTAATATATACTTCTGAGCTGTGTCTAATCACATTGAGCACTGTTTTGTTTACACCTTATATCAAGTTGAGTCTGGATATAATTTCTGCAAAGCTCAGTGTAGGGACAGATAAGTGAACTTTTTGTTTTACATATATATATATATATATATATATATATATATATATATATATGTATATATATATCAAAGTAAACATTGAAGTCAACACTCAGAGGTGACAGACTGTTTCATGCTAAACACAATCATCAGACCACATGATGATTGCTTGGCCTGATGATTGCATTTATCATGGAACAGTCTGTTGCCTCTGAGTGTTGACTTTAATGTTCACTTTTATATTTACATATGTTCTATCTCTGATATTGAGCACTTTATTCCATAAATATAGCATACCTTAAAACTATATTTGTTCATATATATATATATATATATATATATATGTTTCATAATGAATTCGAGGTAGACAAATTTTTCTCCCTACTAAATAGTGTTCATCCTGCCCTTAAATATACAGTAGAGAAGGAAGTGGATAACACTTTACCCTTCCTTGATGTTCTAGTTTGTAGAACACCTTCCTTATATACTACTACAGTGTATAGGAAGTCTACTTTCACGGGTCTTTACACTCGTTGGGATTCCTTTTGTCCCAAACAGCAAAAGATTAATTTAATTAAGTCTTTGACCCATAGGGCATTGAGGATTTGCTCAGAGGACACTTTGAAAGATGAGATTAAGTTTTTAACTAACATCTTTACTAGTAACGGTTATCCTTATGATATCGTTCAAATGGTTATTTGGCAAAAGTTGACGGACTTTAATAAAGTAAAACCTGTGCTTGTTAAAAAATGTCCCGTTTATTTACGAGTGCCATATTTTGGTAGGGATAGCGAAATGTTGGCTAAGCAAATTTCATCGAGTTCTAATCAATGCTATTTTGCAGCGAATGTACGTGTTGTGTTTAAAACAAGATCTGTTCTTCCATCCATGAGTAAGGATGTTCTACCTCCTCATCATATTAATTCTGTAATTTATCAATTTAAATGTAGTTGTGGTGTCGACTACATAGGTAGAACTACACAATGCTTGGATGTTAGAATCAAGCAACACGTACCTGCTAAAATTTATAATAAAAATTTTTCGATTGGTGATACTGTTCGAAATACATACGGGTCATCTATAGCGGATCATTTCATAAATAGTCCTGGTTGTGCGGTGGACTTCAGTGTGAATTGGTTTTCTGCGTTGTCCACTTCACACTCGTTGTTTCATCTGAAGGTGTTGGAGACGCTGTTTATCAGGTCTGGGCGACCTTCTCTTTGTAAACAGAGAGATTGTTTGCTTGGGCTTGCTCTTCTGGGTCTCTAGCATCTTTAGGTGTTACAACTGTCCCTTCCGTTCATTCACATCACCCATATTTTTTTTTTTTTTTTTCTCCTTTTTCATAATTTTTTCCCCGTTTACAGCTCTGAAGAGAGGGGGCGAAACCGGTCGGCTGGTATCTTATTTTAATAACATCATGGTCCAATGTAAAAATATTCTTGTTTTTAACGCTGTAATAAAGTTTTGTACCACAAAAAATATTTTTATATATATATATATATATATATATATACATATACCAATGTTTGAGGTATATATGTATATACATGTGTGCATGTGTGCATATAACTTCTCAACTCATGCATAGAAGCTAATATATACATATTAGGTTGGTGCAAAAATAATGACGTTTTTTGATGTTAAAAAATGTCAAAAAACGTCATTATTTTTGCACCAACCTAATAGATCCATGCACAAAGAGTGATGTGTCTCTACATGTGACTACATACAAAAGAAGAATCAGTCAGCTAAAAAGCAGACATTTAATAACTATTGTTTTCACCCATTAATTCTATGTAAACAAACTTTACATTAATTTCTCCATCAATGTCACTTGTAAAAGATTCGGATGGAGAAGGATTGCCTTACAGTAATTACTCTTCACCTATCCTGCCATTCGTTTTTCATTTGGAACCTGACTGGACACAAGAGACATGATACACAGCGATTCTAGCAAAGCTGCTTATTCTTTTATTCTTTTGACAAGCAAGCTAATTCTGTTTAAATTTGGTGGTCTACTCTGGACCCTGTCAGCATAAGGAATCCAGTTTCCTTCTAGGTAATAATAAATTGAGTGTGTGTCTACAGGAATACACAGGTAGAAATTCCAAGGTGAACTTTTAGTAATTCATTTTATTGGTTTATATTTTCTTTTCTAACCTCAAGTCCTGATAATTACTAAGATGTGCTTCTGTAGTGGTGAGGGCTTTAGGCATCAATAATTCTTTCTCACTGTAGGGTATCAGCATATTTTATTCCCTAAATGAGAATTGAAAATTTTGTGGATGATGTACTGGAGGTGGATCAGACATAGCAAATCTACCTTCATATTCAGGCTATGTGACTTGTGGTTTCTTGGGTTGAGAGAAAGAGAAAATATTACAAGTACATGAAAGAATGTTTGAATTACAACCATCATTGGAAAAGAAGCAAATATCTTGAAGAAAACAGAGCAAAATCAAATTCTGTGCTTAGAGTTGAGAAGATAATAAAATAAATTTTGCTGAGAGACATTGTGCCAAACGTGTACATTATTTATGCAAATTCAAGACATACCGAAACATTATCTATCTAGCAGTTGAAACATTTGCCTATACCAGGTAAGGAGTTTGGCACCTCTGTTTGGTGCAATGGTTAGCAAGCTGGTCTTCTTAGAACAATTACAACTGAGTAGTGAGTTCGATCCTCACTGGGTGTTCCATATTTTCAGCATTGTGCCATATCTAAGCTTTGATTAGAAAATCATTTTTTCAGCCCATGCCAGGTAGGATTATTATCTCTCAGCTGTGGCTCTGTCTTTGGCCAGAGTGTGACCAAGCTGTGTCTCTGTCTTCATCCAGAGTGCAACTGAGCTATGTCTCTGGCCAGAGTATGACTGAGCTGTGTCTCTGTCTCCATCCAGAGTGTGACAGCTTTGGCTCTGTCTTTGGCTAGATTATGACTCAGCTGTGGCTCTGTCTTCAACCAGATTGCAACTCAGCTGTGTCTCTGTCCGTGGACAGAAATGCTGCTGGGGAAAATAAATACATCAAGGTGTCCAGTTCTGGGTAACAGCTGCCCATGGCTGTACCCACTTCATTGGTGGGGGTCGGTAGTCATACGATGCCACCAATGGTTGTAGGGGCTGGGAAATTTTTGTCCTTGGCCTGAGGGTATGCGATTGGGTTCTCCACATTAGCCTCAGCCTTGTGTTACATCCTGTCTCAGTGAAGAGATTATGTAAATGCTATCAGGTAAGGAATTTGCTTTTGGTCAGAATTACAGTAAACATTTCTCTGCATTTTAGATAGAAAAAGCGTCCAGTCCCAGAGGTTCCAATTTTGTTCTTTACCCATATGTGTGTGTAGGGTGCTTTCCACATAAAAAAATTGATAATTGTGTTGACCTTACTTATCAGCTAAGTGGTTAGGATTTCTTTCCCATCAGCTTGTTATGAAGGTTAAACAATTTGTTCTTATTGTGATGGTGAATGCCTAAGACAAACTGCTGGATATAAGATTCCAGAAAAGTAATACTGATATAACTTAATATCTATGCAAAAAAAAGGAAATGCTTATTTTCCAATCTTTGTCAATAATAATTTGTTATATTGTCATCATTCACATGCATCAAGGTTTATTTTTAGTTATACTTGTCATGTACAGTAACTGCATAAAGCAATTAATAGCATCAAAGAAAAACAAAATAGGTTTCATTTATTTCAGGTAAGATTCCAGCAAAGAGATACTATAAAAAGTAGAAAATATAGTTTTGAGGAAAATATTTTCAGTGGAAACACAATTTTTTTCTTGTGGAAATTAATAATAAAAGGGAAATTATAGTCTTATACCAAACAGTGATTATTATTACAAAAGATATTTCAGAATAGCAGAAAACAGTAGAGGTCTCATTTTATCATGATAAACCATTTTTAAAAGTTAAAACCTTTCCCTGGATCAGTAACTGCATACTAGATCTGATAGCTGTAAAAGAAAGCTGTGTTTGGTGTCTTTATTAAGCAGAAAAAAACCCCTCTATTCTTTCTAATTGTGTGTTTATATATATATATATATATATATATATATATATATATATATATATATATATATATATATGTATATGTATTTTATGTTGGTCACACCACAAACTCGCTTTCACGATGCTTGACTCTACATTTGAATGATAACTCTAATATTTTTAGGCATTGAAAACAACATGCCTGGCTGCGTACACAATTCCAGAAAATCCTCATTGAAAACACAACTATACTTAAACATGAAAACAATAAACAAAAACTAAAAATTCTTGAACCTATATACATAAAACAGTTGAAACCTAACCTGAACAAAATAAACTACAAAATGCCTATAATTAGTAACAGAAGACATTGGTTTATACCAATGGCTTCCCATACTTAATACTTCTCATATTCACTATCGCATGGTCATGTGTGACGTCATGAGCTGTGACACGATTTTCATTTCTGCATCTCGTATACACTAGTTAGTCATTGCTTTGGAATTTTTCATGCAACAAAAACAGACTATCATTATTGTTCAGTGTATTGGTTGTTATATAGAAAAGTAATTGTCATCTTTGATAATGGCTTATGTAAGCCGAAAGCTTAGATTTGATTTAAACATGTATCAATATGGTGATTTCCTTTTGTCTTTCAATGATAATGTTATTAAGCTTATCAGACAATATGAAAGAAACTTAAAGTAAATAGACAAAACTTGTCTATATTATTTAATGAAACATGCATTAATATATATGTATATATACAGAGGAAGAGATAATTAGTTAATTAATAAAAGTTCAATCAAAAGGTAAATCAATTGAACTTTTATTAATCTATAGAAAATTCTCACTCTATTCCTCTATTGACCACTTTATTGGCAAAAATTCTGCTTACTTTGAAATTTATTAAATTCTATAATGTCAAATAGTTTGTTAGGTTTTACTGAATTGTAAGCACATTGAATAGCATCTTAGATTGAGGAATCAGGGAGCCAAGTTTATATTCCAGTCAATTTCATTACATTCACTGATGTACTAATGCCTTTGGGAAAGGTATGAATCCATCTCTTCTCCCCCCAGCTATGGGTAAATAGCAGAACAGATTGGACTGTATAGCCTTGGGTGGTGAACGGTCTAGGAGAAGGATGATTTTGAATTCAAAACCCATGGAGTGTCATTTGGGGACCTTGTGGTACACTGTGCAACAGTTTCAGCTCCTTCCAAAAAGTGTGGTTGGTTCTGCACAAGGCTTCATCACTATAATCAAATGATATGTGCAGCTAGTCTGGCTGTTGGTTTTAAGAACTGAGCTGCTTGACCCTCATGTTGAAAATGATGGGAGAGTCTAGTAATATATATATATATATATATATATATATATATATAAAGAGCGGTATAGAGAGAAAGGACTGTTAATTTCATGCCTGAGAGCAGTGGTCAGACTTCTGACAATGCAGTGTTGTTTCCAATGTCTCCACTGACCATATCTATAATTGTTCTATCTCCAATACTGAACACCATTCCTTTATAAATATAGCAAATTTTAAACTATACAAATATATATAATTTTTTCATGGTTTCGGTTTGCATATGTCCATTTCAGATCCATTGATGGCTGATTAGGTCTGTATGTGACTGGCAAGTTCAATGGTGGTAGTAGATGTCACAAGATGTTGAGCTATTTTTCATAATTCATTTGGTATCTTCTCTTTAGTAACTATCTGTTTTACCATCCAATGGAAAATTCACTGAACAGTTGAATCTTTTGTAGATTTTTTTAAAGATATGCAGGAAAGATCAAAATCTTTTCTGCATATTCTTATAATCTAAAATTCTTGCATTCATATAACAACCCTATTTATTAGGTTGGTGCAAAAATAATTTCGTTTTCTAACATATGTTACTATGTGAGAAAACGAAATTATTTTTGCACCAACCTAATAATAACACCCTCCACACTTGGGGCTTTGTATTAGGTGAACGATAGTGTTAAAAAAGAAAAAAATAATTCTATTAGACACTATTTCTACTGAGGCCAATCTTGTAGCACTTTTACATTGTCATTTTTGTTAATATCTATAAATACTTAGTAAAAGCTTGTAATTGTACTGATATAAAAAAATTTGTTTCTATTAAATCTAGGTGTAGATAAGTTCAACTTTTGGTTCACACTCCTCCCTAGTCTTTTAAGCATCCTGGGTATGACAATGAACTACATCCACGTCCTGGGTATGATGATAAACTACATCCCCGTCCTGGGTATGACGATAAAATACATCCACGTCCTGGGTATGACGATAAACTACGTCCAACAGCAAGCCCTCTGATAATATGTTTTTGAAAAAGTAATATTACCAGCTATACGTTTTTTGAAAGAATAGTGTTGTCGGCTGTATGTTTTTGGAAAAATCTGTGTTTTTGAAAAAATAATATTACCAGCTATATGTTTTTGAAAAAATAATATTACCAGCTATATGTTTTTGAAAAAACAATATTACCAGCTATATGTTTTTGAAAAAATAATATTACCAGCCCTACACTTTTGAGGAAAAAAATATTAACAGAAATAGATTTTTGACAAAACAAAAATAATAGCAGAAAAAAAAAAGAAAAGTTGTTGGTATTAAATGACCCATTGAAGTTGATATGTCATCAAACAAACCAAACCAAACCAAACCAAACCAGTTTTTTAAACAAGTGTAGAGTTTTATCTCTTGTTTCCTGTTTAACATTGGGTTTCTGGTTGTAAAGTCTACTTCAGCTTTATAATCCGACCACATATCCTTTCCTAAATTAAACTTCACACAGTAACCCTCTACTTTGAGTGGCTCTTGAGCCTTGTACTGAGTGAATATTTGTAAAAAAAATAAAAATAAAAAAAATATCTTTCATTTGATGATAAAACAATAGAGAATTCTCTTTCATTTATTTCTCACGGTAACATTAAAAACAAATTCATTCTAGCCGAGGTCACCAATTCAAGTTGAATGAATTACTGTCTTTAAATGTTCTTCCTACATATTTGACCATTGTCCATTTAAATTTAGATCAGCTCAAGGTCAACTGCTAACTGACGTATTCAGATCATAAAAATGTTTTATATATGCAATGATTATGAAGTATTAGTGGTGGAAAAGTAAAAGAAACAAAATCAAGTGTTGTCTTCGGAGAAACACTTCAAAGTATAAACCCCACCCCCCACATATATTATTATCACTATTCAAAATCAGACTATTGTCCTTATCTTTGTTGTTGTTATCACAATGTTTAGTCTGTTGTGCCCTCTGACCTTGATCAGGTATATATTGATCTGAGTAACTTATAGGGAATTTTGAACTGAACCTTTTATTTAATCTACATGGGTAGACTGTTTGCCCATTTCAACTGAGTCCAAGTACACACTGCCTGGCTCAGGGATTGATCTCACAATCACTATGTCACCAAATTCATGAACCAATGCTTTAATCTTCTAGGCTATTATCACTGAGGAGAGAAATGGATTCGGTCAATTGGTAGATGGAAGCTGTAAAAAGAACGAATTGGAGAAGAGCACCTGATGAAAAAAAACAGCATATTTTGAAATCATCAGAAGATAAACAGAAGAGATGAAGAGAGCCCAAAGAAAAGCCAGAGCACTCAATCTCCTGAACCCTCCTACACTACCATGCAGTGGCTGTGGATGTCTCTACAGATACAACATAGGACTTATTTCACACAGAAGGAAATGTTGATGAGCACCCCAATACTCAGCAAGAACTTCTGTCAACAACTATATATATATATATATATATATATATATATATATATATATATATATATATGTCTCAGTGGCTGCTCCTGCTATTAATGCATTGCTGTTCAGTTATGAATTGAGTGCTACTAGCTACTGGTGTTTGTATACATCACATATATAATACATTAAAATTTCCCTTTCTCTGCTGTGTGCTGATAGCTTAACAGTAGAATCTCTGACTAATGCCAAATCAGTTGAGTTTTGATTCTGGCTTGAAACAATCAGATGTCTAGCCACACTGATGAGCTGTGATACAGTGAAACAGGCTTGTATGTGGATGATTATATATATATATATATATATATATATATATATATATATATTGTGTATTTGGGCAGCAATCCCACTTTTATGCAAGTTTCATTGAATATGACTGAAAGGTGCAGTGGTGGAGTTTTTATATAAATTTCTCATGTGTTTATATAATTATTTTTTTTTCAGCATATAAATTATATAAAAATTGTCTGAGTGTTTGTCAATCACTTTCGGCTAGATGCATACATAAAGCAATCCATATATTCAGTTAAAAGTAAAATAAAATTCCTCCTTAATAATGGCTAAAATTATAGCTGAAAGTGCTTGGAAAACATTCAAACAATTTTCGTGTAATTTATATGCTGAAAAAAAAAAATATATAAACACATGAGAAATTTATATAAAAACTCAGCAACAGCACCTTGTCAGTCATTTTAAAAAAAAACTTGCATATATATTGACTTACTAATCATTGCTTTGATGTTGCACATGTCTGAAAACTGGATGGACATAGTGAGGTTTGAACTCACTACTCAATTGTAATTGATCTTGCAAGACAAGCTTGCTAACAATTACGGCACATTGAGATTTATTCAGGAAACAAACAATCACTTAATATCAAAAAAAAAAAAATAGCCTACTTAGAGCAATAATGTATTTGTCCTCTTCAAAGTAGTTACTTTGTGATCTAATATATTTATTCCAGTATCCCTTTTTTTTTTTTTTTTTTTTTTTTTTTTCAAAACAGGTTGCAAAACCCACTTTTGAAATCACCATTATCTGCTTTGTATTTTAATTCGTTTTATTCACATTTTCAAATCTTCTCCTCCTTTTCAATGGTGAAAAACCACAATTATTAGGGAGGCAAATCATGACTGCAGGAGGTGGGGAGTCAAAGGAATGTGGCGTGCAATGTCATAACCCCAAAACCCTGCCTGAGATGGGAACAATGGGTAGATACATGGTCATATGGAATGCAAATGGTCACACTCTTAATGCTGTCACATTGCCGATTGAGTAATCACATGGGAGAGAGTCTGTTTACAATGAACATTGATTGCCTTGATAAAATCCCTCAGAGGATGAAACTCATTGGCTAAGAATAGTTTTTCCTCTTTTTTTTATTCATTTTGTTACTCTACAGATACACTATCTGAAAATAATTCACACACAAACACACACATATATATATATATTAGGTTAGTGCAAAAATAATGTTGATTTTTGATGTTAAAAATACGTCAAAAACCGACATTATTTTTGCACCAACCTAATATATATATATATATATATATATATATATATATATATATACTCTTTCGTCTTTATTCATATATAGATATATATTTTAAGACATTTTTATGTTTATACATTCTTTTTATAGAAACAAATATTAAAGTAAATGCTCTGTTTATAATAAGGAGTATTAAACAACATTTACTGGCCTGAATGTCCAAGAAATTTTCACAGAAAATATTCATCTTCCAGCAGATTCATTTAGTTTGACGCGCCTTAAACCAAGCGCTCCTCTGTGGCAAAATTAGTTAAAGGCACGTCAAGCTATTTGACCGTTCCATATAGGATACAGGTGTAAATCTGCCAGAGGATGAATATTTTCTGTGAAAATCTCTCGGCCATTCAGGCCAGTAAATGTTGTTTAATATTATTTATCATAAACAGAGCATTTACTTAAATATTTGTATCTATAAAAAGAATGTATAAATATAAAATTGCCTTAAAATAATTGTAAGACTTTCTCCATTTCATAATATATATATATATATATATATATATATATATATATACACACACTTTTATATATATATATATATATATATATATATACACACACTTTTTTATATATATATATTTATATATACACTTTTGTTTATGTGTGTGTATATATATATATATATATATATATATATATATATATATATATATATATACACACACTTTTGTTTATATATATATACACACATATATATATACACACACACTTTTGTTTATATATATATACACACATATATATATATACCCTTTTGTGTGTATATATATATATATATATATATATATATATATATATATATACAACTTAAAATATAGACATTAAAAACATGTGTAAAAAATATATACAGACCCCCGTCACACAAATAGCAAAATATGTACACACACAATATTTTTATGATATACAATGATTCAGGCAAAGAACTGAGTGGTATTCCTTTTCCCCAACGAATTCTTTTCATTCAAGTATATTCTAATATGAATAATCAATTTATCTTTTTGAATAAGTAATGATAGACATAATTTTAAAAAGCATATAACATTTGATTTTGATGAGACAAGCATGTGTCTGTGTGTGTGGGTGTGTGTGCGTGCGCAATCAAAGTTTGAATGTGAAGCTGTTTCAATAAAAAGAAGCAGACCTGATGATTTAATATTTACTTTTTAAATTCAGTAAGTGCTCAAAGAATACAGTGTACAAAAATGGTAAGCTCATGTGAATACGTGTCTGCTCGTGTCATAAAAGGGTCAAAAAGAATTTATATCCAAAAAAAAAAAAAAAAAAAAAATGGAAAAAAATCAAGCAAAATAAAAATATCAGAAATAAAATTTTATTTCTAAAATATGAAGTTAACATGGTGATATTGACAGAACAAAATAAAACAAATATGCAGAAAAGAAACACCAAAAAAAGAGAGAAAGAAAAACAGGGAGAAGGAACAAGAGAAGGAGAAAGAGAGAAGAGAGTGAGAAAAGGAAAAGAGAAGAAAAGGGCAAAATGAATAAAAAGGAAAGGTAAAGCCACAAATATTACAGAAAGAGAAAAGAAGCAGAGAGTTGAGAAGAGGATATGAAAGAAAAAAAGAAGGAGCAAGAGCAAAAAAGAAGAAGAGGGAAATAGAGAAAACAAAAGAGAGAGAAGTAAAGAGAAAGAAGTTATTATTATGGGAGGGAGTAAGAATTAAAAAAGAGTTGAAGAATAAGGGTTCTCGCTCTCTCTCTATAAATATATATAATTCTTATTACTTTATACATTGTATTTAGTGAATACATGTATTTCAGTAGATGTACCTGTTTTTAAAACAGCCTAAATTTACATCTATGAGACTAGGCATTTGAAAGAAAACATGCCTCCTAACAGGTCATGAATTTCCATGACCCTTATGGGGAAAAAAACTTGTCAGGCCAAGTGTGGTTTAGATCACTCAGCCATTGAAGACATTTATAGCCAAATAATGTTCAGTTACACTTTTCTAAGAAATACATATCTTTTGTTGGGAGCTATCAAAACTTATGTCTGGTAACTTAATTGTTGTATCCAAGACATAAACAAAGTCATTTCTAAGGAATTAATGTATTTTATTTTATAGGAAAGAGTGAGAAAGTAAAGAGTAGAGAGTGACAGTGATTTGGAATGAAGAAACATAAAAAAAAAAAAAATAGATGCTGAAAGTAAGCAATTACTGTAATAACAGAATATTTTTCACAAAATTAATCATATTACCATCAAAACAAGAACATAAAAAGGCAGAATAAAAAAAAAATATATTTGAAATATGTTTGCAAAAATAAAATTTTGCCAGCTGGACTTGGGCCTGATTTATGTCAAATTTTGTATTTTCTCTTATATGATGCTATGAAAACATTTTTAGAATTATGTCTTCATCTGGGAACTTCGTTCCAATAACAATATTTTAGTTGGTCAGCATCCATATCATATCAGAAAATGGGATTAAATTAAAAATTTATCTTTACTAGAATAAAACAAAAACAAACCCAGCACTGCTCAGGTTAAATCAACAACATATTGAAAGGATGATCAAGGTTAATTTTAATTTGTTTCAGCTTGATTAAGTAAAAGGGATGATGACTTTTATGCAGAAAAAGCCTCCCTAATTGATCAGCCAATATAAGGCCTAAGAACCACTCAGGAGAGTGTTACTGGATTAGAATAAGCATAAGAGAAAGAGGTGAGAAGTGATGATGATGAGGATATACAAGAATTATAACAGTTGATCCTAGACTTAAAGTGGCTAAGATTGTAGTATTTGGGGAAGCATCCACTTGGGAGCATGTCCCAAAAGGTTGCTGTTTCTTGCAAAGAAACTGTTTGAATGTTATTATTAATAGAATACAAAAGGAATATGGAGGAATTATTGCAGTGTGTGTGGCATGGAATATCTGGTTTTTCTTCTATTACCTTAATATAGTAAAACATTTTTGAAACATTTTTTTACCTTTATTTAGTGAAATTATAACAAGATAAAACAAACATTACGACTGGAATTTTAAAATCTTCTTCAGTTCAAAAGAAGTAAAACTTTCACTTTTAATTTCTTTTTAGAAATATAATTTAGATTGCTATATAACTTTAGCTGAAAATATCAATGACCATCTCGAAGTAAGAAATTATGGATCTCCACAATTTCCTGTCTGTTGTAGCTCTCAATAAATATTATCTTTTTGTTATCTCTCTTCTAAACTTTATTCTGTCATCAATTTTCTCAAGCTCACTAAGTAGATTATGCATTGTTTTCCTCTGTCCCTCTTGTCTTCAATTTGTCCTGTGAGTATCAAATTTTCCAAGCCCTCTTTTCAGGTACCAAAATGAAAAACATATAAATAAGATAATGAGTTATAATTATATTATCATCAGCTTTATCTTGTATCAAAGAATTTGATTTCTTCTTTCCTGATTGCTTCCTTTATGATAATGGCATTGATGACTAAGCAGACCAATTCTTGCATGGAAGAGCCTTCATGGTAATGTTGGCAGAGGGTCAAATTGATTTTGCCAAACTTTTCTCTCTTCTCATTTGACTTCTACCTTTTCTATTTTGGTTGTGCTTCAAAGTTCTTCGTTCTGATGGCGATGAAACATTGCTAGTTGGTATGGTACATTATTTACATTATTTGGTCTTCATGGTTTGTCGCCATATTTTTTACAACATTTCGGCCGTTGTATGCTCCGGTCTTCTTCTGATGCTTGGAATGTTGAACTGAACCCTTTATTTCGCTCACTGGTGTAGACTGTTCTAGTTCCACGTGCCTTGTTTAATGGGTGTCAGTTATCAGTTATCTCCCGTTAATTAAGGACACATGGCACAGTGGAACTAGAACAGTCTTTATCTACTGTGCCATGTGTCCTCAAGGACACATAGCACAGTGGATAAAGGCGTTGGTTAGATCCAGTGACAGAACCCAAAGAGTGTGGGTTCAATACCTGGTTAATGCAGTGGAGAACTTTGAGAGGGAAATTAACAGGAGACACCTGATAACTGACATCCATTAAACATGGCACATGAAACTAGAACAGTCTACCCCAGTGAATGAAATAAAGGCTTCAGTTTGACATTCCAACCACCTGAAAAAGGCTGGAGCATACAATGGCTGAAATGTTGTAATAAATATGGCGACAAAGATGAGGACAATAGTCCAAATAATGTAAATAATGTATGTAATATCTCATCTCAGAAATATAGACAGATAGTTGGTATGGTCTTGTGCATTTAGGCTCAAGTCCAGTAACTTTCAGTGTTATTTTGAGTTGGTCCTTGTATCTTCAAATTGGGCAACTCCATGGTCTTTCTCCTGATATTATATTATAATATTATTACATTTAATCAAATCTATAGTCAACCTATAATAAATAAACATATAAAAGAGAGTGTGGGTAATTGAATGATAAAATGAAAAAAGAATCTGTTATATGTTTTGTTCCTCAATAGGACTTCTTCAGACTAATATGGAAGCATATATATGTAGTAGTGTGAAGGAATACGACAAAAGCTGGTTACAGTTATACATTGAAAAATGCTGCAGAAACATGGATGCATAACTTTAAATTTAACCCATTGACTGCCAACTGTGAGATAACTTGTGGTTGTTAGTTTTTATTATCATGTCTGTCTATGAGTTATCACATGTCAACTATCAATTAACTCATGCTTGACATTTTCCGATACATTTTTTTCATCTGAAGGTGACAACAATAAGTTTATCACAGTGATACTCTTAGTGACACTAATGTCATACTTTCAGTGCAAAAACAATGTTAAGACTTCAGTTGAAGCTATAAATCAACTCATAAAATATTTTACTGCCTAAGTTGGATATGACAAAGTTAGTGTTTGAAGTCAGATTTCATAATTGACTCTAGCAGTTGCTGAGTTAAATTAAAATTTTTGGTGTTGTATGTAACTAAATGTCTAACCCAGGAAGACTCATTCAAATTTCTAATATGTTTGTTTTTGTTTCGATTCCTATTCTTTTTAAATATTGTACATTTTAATAGTAGTCATTTTGTCAGGAAAGAAGATATATTATATAAACATGAAAGCAAATTTACTGTGGAAGCCTCTGAAATTAGTGCACTTTCAATATACTTTCTCCTTAACAACTAATTCCGCTCTTAATCAGGTTTAATCCTTGTTCTCTGTTTAGAATTGGTTTTCCAGTTCCTTCTAAAGTCTACTTCAACTCTATACTTCTAACACAGGGAGCACCTATGGTATATGTGCCACACATGGCACTCCAAGCAATTTCCAATGGCACACAGCCAAAAATGACATCATGATGTATGAACCAACAACTACTACAACACAAAGAAGATAATTAGCTGTTTCAATTTTATTATATACTAAAGCATATATGCTATATATTACTATATAAAATATATTGTAGAACAGGTATATTGACCTTAACTTGTATAAAAATATGTATGCTGTTGGTACACTGAATGATTTTAAACCCCTAAGTTGGCACATAGTTAGCAAAATGTTACTGACCCTTGTTCTAACATCTCTACCTGAATTCTGAATTGTTCTTCACTAATTATTTTTTTCCTCCTCTCCCAATAGGAGTAGATAGGTTTGCCTGTTGTCTAGTTCATACTCTTCCCTGAATTTTTGAACAGAAGTAGAGGTTTATCCTTTTTTCCTGTTTAGGATTGGGTTTCTGGTTCCTTCAACCAATTCTATACTTCTCACATCTCCACCTGAAATCTGAAATTTTATTCAGCACAACTCCACACAGTAACCATCTACTATGAGTGACCTTGTGGACATTAATAAAAAAACAAAACAAAAAGAAAAACAACAAAAAACTTCTTTCTTTTAAGTTGGAATTATGGTCAGACTTATTACAAGAGATGATACAATTGAATGTGTTGTGTTGTAAAAGGTTCTTTATGTGGCCATATATTCCTAGAAGTTTCACCTGTGTATTTTTGTGACATGTTTTACAGTTTATTCTATAAATTCCTGCTTCATGTTTTAGGTTGTTATTAGATTATTTTTGTATTAATTAAATTGCTTATTCTTTTTTTAAGGAGATGGAGCAAATTTTATATTAAGCTTAGATATATTCATTTTTAATTGTAGTCATTACTGAGTTGTTAGGTTGTATTATGTGTCTAGTTTTATAACAATTATTTAAAAAAAAAACTACAAAGGAGAGTGTCTCAAAAATGTATGTGTATATAAAACACTACCTGTATGTTTTAAGATTATAAATATAAATATATTCAGTTATAAAATTACATTACAGAAAAGAGTGATCCAATAAGTCAGTAGCCTGACATGTAGCTATTAGCTGAATTTTGATCTGAGATTTTCACTGTATAATGTCCAATCAATATGATTAATATTCACAACTAAATTAATTGCACTGGCATAGAAGGAGATTGTTGAAAAGTAAAACTAAATAAAATAAATAAAAAATAAAATAAAAAGAAGAGGAAGCCTCTATTGATGGGGTCATATGCTGCTGTGACGTCAACATAGCAGATATAAAATTTCCTATTAGTAATGTCCTAGAATTGTTAAAAAGGATTAAAGCCACTAAGATATTTTCAAACAATTAATATTTTAATTAATTCATAAAAGTATAATTAATTTTAATATCTTAATGTTTATTCACATCAGCCTGTGAATAGTTTAACTTTCTCTCACACATATGACCATCCACCCACCCACACCTACTCAAAGTTCAAAATATATAATAAAAAAAGAAGATGAAAAAAATAATTAGAGGAGGATGGCAAAAGAAAAGAAAAGAAAAAATTAAGCAAATAGAAACAATTAAACAAAAAAAACAAAAACAAAACAATGCGGAAGACCAAGTATGCAAATATAATTATTCTATAACAAATTGATTGAATAAAAGAAAGAAAATGAAAAGAAAGAAATCAGTGAATGAAAGATGTAATGTTTATATATTAAAAGCTGAAACAAATGGTAGATGAAGAATTTGGCAGCAGGATAAGGCAGCCTCAAATAGTACAAAATCTATAGCGACTAATTTGGTGAGATTATTTCTATGTAATTATGAGATGTGGCAAAATGTTATTTCGAAATAATTTCAGGGAAATTTTTTTAATCATTTTACCCCAAGCTTGGCAGAAATGCCACTAGTATGCAGGAGGGTGTGTGTGTGTGCAGAGAATGAAAGTGAGAGAAAAGACAGGGTATAGGGGAGGATTGGGGAAAGGATAAAAGATGAATGGGATTCAATAAGACAGATTGATGCTGCATTTAAATTTTTGAAGACTGTAGCTTTCAGGGAAGCAAGTAAACAGAAGGGAGTTCCACAGGCAGGAAGTGTGAGAAAAGACACCGATGGCATGGAAATGGAGGTTATATTTAACTATTTAGACAGTAAAAGGAGTGGGACCTAGTTGCCAATCTAGTAGCATGCTTAAATTCATGTAGTTGAAGCACCAGGGAAAAAAGCTTGTCAGAGCAGTTGCTATGAAAATATTTGTAGAAAAGACAGAGGGAAGCCACATCTGATGAGATAAATCTTATAGCATGATCCAGTGACCCCCCACCCCAAATTTCCTTGCAGCTATTGATTCAATGTAGTTGTTCCATTTCAAGTCAGTTGAAAACTTGAGACTAAAGAGGCGCAATGTGTTGCTCTCCAAGACTCTAACATCATCCATGCTGATGGCAGGCAGGAAAGTTTCTCCATGGTGGCTCAAAGAGAGCATTATGTTTTGGAGACATTAAAATTTATGGGCCATTTCCAGCTCAAGTTAACCACTGATTGGAGGTCCTTTTTAAGAGCAGTGTCCAGGTTAACTTTGTCAGCTCTGATGGATTTTTTATTGAGACAGGTGTAAGTGGTAGTGTCATCTGCATAAATGCCTACTTTGGAACTGATAACATCAGGAAGATCATTGATGAAGATCAGCAACAGTGTAGTACCAAGGACAGAGCCTTGGAGGACAACCACATTTGTGTGAAAGGATCTGGAAGTGAACCTGTTCAAAACAGCCTTTTTTTCATTGCAGTTTCTGGCATTGCATTTTAGTCACTTGAGATATATATATATATATATATATATATATATATATATATATATATATGGCCTGACAATTGTGTCTAGCATGAAGCAGACTGTCGCCTCTAAGTGTTGACTTCAATGTTCACTTTTATATTTTCACATGCTCTATCTCTGATATTGAACACTTAATCTCATAAATATAGCACACCTTAAGACTATATTTCTTCATATATATACATATATATATATATATATATATATATATATATATATATATACATATATATATATATATATATATATATATATATATATATATATATATAAATATGATAAATAAAAAAAACAAATAGGAAATCAATCTAACATGTTAAAGCTTTGTCAGAGATTGGGAGAAAACAGATAAAAAGACAGAAACTCTAGTATTTTCAATTATGTTTGGGTCAATTCTCATTGGTCAAAGACATGTCACATGTATTAAAACTGTGGATATTTCTATGTGTATGTAGCTTTGGAAAGAATTTTGTATGTTTAAGTGGGCAATAAATGGAATGTGTATTTATAATTATGTAATTTTGTCTGTCTTTTAGGGGTTTTTATCTTGCCATTTGTGCAATCTACATTTGCAGTAGGAAGTCTCAGGGTTCTAATTTTATGGCTTGCTTCTTTAGGAATGTATTCTTTGTATTAGACAGATTCTTTAAGAATGGATTCAAAGAAAGATGGTGATGTAATGTCATATTTTATGCATGTGTTTATAGTTGGCAAGAATGTTATTATTAAGCTTTCAAAGTATTTTCTCTTTAAAGTATTATGTTCTTTTATAATTAGTGTTGCATTCATGAAATCAACGTTATGTTCAGCATTGTTTGATGCAAAATGAGAGAGATTGATATATATATATATATATATATATATATATCTAGGCAGCATATCTTCATTCAGACATGTGCAATTTTATACCTGATCCTTTCCAGTTGTCTAATCAGTTTCTTATTGTTGTTATGAAATTCATCAAGGAAGGTGAGATGTAGATTTTTTAGCCAAATTACTTTTGACCTTTTTTTAAGATCATCAATGGAATGCAGATTTTATAATCTACAAGTGTCATCTTTCACGTAAAAAAGATTTTTACACTTGTTCATTGAAATAGCATATTCAGATATATAGATGTTCTCTTTAGCAACACATTATTGAAACATGTATATAAAGTTGATCGAAACAATGACAATTTTTTTAATTTTATTTAAGCATCACAGAGTAAACTAGCTTGTGTATCAATCTCATTTCATTCACATCTATCTATCTATCTATCTATCTATTTAATTATTTTGGTTTGTTTATCTATCTTAGTTTATCTATTTATTTATCTTAATTTATCTCTGTATCTATTCTGGTTTCTTTCTATCTTTCTATCTAGGTTACTTTATCTATCTATCCATCTTGGTTTCTTTATCTGTCTATCTATCTATCTTGGTTTCTTTAACTATCTATCTATCTTGGTTTCTTTATCTAGGTTTCTTTATCTAATCTATCTATCTATCTTGGTTTCTTTAACTATCTAGCTATCTATCTTGGTTTCTTTATCTATCTATCTATCTATCTTGGTTTCTTTATCTATCTATCTTGGTTTCTTTATCTATCTATCTATCTATCTATCTATCTATCTATCTATCTATCTATCTTTTGTGGACAGAGGACATTAATGGGATATAGTTTGAAACCTATAATTAATCCCTTTTTTATAATCCTATAATTTTTACTAGATTTTTATTTTAATTTCTATTATTAACACTGGATTTTATGGAGGCCATTAATGGATTAAAATGTAATGTAATTGATCTTGACCTGGCATTTTTACTACAGCCATTTCCTCCCTGATGTGACGTAGTTTCTCTCTGTTTTCTACAAATATTTTCATAGAAATTTTTCTAATGATCTTATCTCCTTGGTGCATGGATTTAAGTGTTTTAATAGATTGTAAACGAACTCTCACATTTTTACTGTTGAACTAGCTAGATGCAACTGTATTGTCTATTCTAATAATTTCTTTTCTCACACTTCTTGCCTGTGAAACTTCCTTCCAATTTCTTGCTTCCCTGCCACCTACAATCTTTAAAAATTTAAATGTCATGAAAATCACCATCTTTTGCTTTCCTGAATTCTGTCCTTGTATTGTTTTTTTCTCCTCAGAGAATTTTTTCATTCTCTCTTTTAATCCAAGTAACCCTCCCACTACATCTTAGCACTTTGCTTGCTGTGAAATGATCAAAAAATATATGTATATTTAAAAATATCATCTTAATGTTTTAATGTAAATATCGGAAAATCATAAGATCCCAATATAAGCACAGGTAAAAAAAAAAATTTTTTTTATTGTCTAATATAAAATATTTTTTTTCATAGTTTAATATGTCAAGCAAGAAATATCTCTTTTGCTTCTTAGAAATATAATAATAAATCTATGAGAGAAGGCAGTGTATGCATTTACTTACACAAGAATATTATTTTGAACTCAGCAAGTGTGGCATTATAAATGGAAAACATTTGTAGATGAGTGCCATTCGGTAGTTGAGCAGTTCAGATTGACAAGTACGGAAGAAGGGTGGCCATTGTTCCCCTCCTCCCTTTAACCATCACCAAGATCTGGCGATGACGTTCGTGGATGCAATACTTTATTTTTGTCCATTGCTATTATAGCAAGAGAACCAATTCCATAAGGACAAATGAAGATTGCAAACAAAAAGCATGGAAGCAAAGAAAATAAACAAATTTAAAAAAGTACACATATATGCACATACACACACCTACACACATGTACACTCATACACACAAACAAAAACAGAACAAGCAATCACAATATGCACTTAAGCTTAATATTCTATTGTCTTGGATGGACAAAATCTTCTATCTCTGGAATGACCATTTCTATAGAAACTAAGAATAGAGCCATAGGCTTTCTTTGGAGAATTTTTCTCTCTCTCTCTCTCTCTCTCCAAGAGGAGAAATGTGGGATTGTGCACTGATGGTATTGCCTTGAGAGTAACAATGAGAATATGTCACTATGGCAATGGAAGACACTTCCTGTTTGAGTTGCAAGAACATGAGAATCTTTTGAGAAGAAAATGTTTCATTTAAAGCTTAGCAAATATGAGAAGTTTTTTATTTAAATATCCAACAAAAAAACATCTCTCTCTCACACACACACACATACACAGACACGTGTGTGTTAATGTGGTACAAAGGTAACATAATGGGGTCCCCAGTGAAGATCAAACATAATACAGTAGAACTGGACCATAAGATAGCATTTATCTTCAAGCATGAGTTGTAAGCATACATATATATGTTACCATACGGATAACACCTGTTCTTGATAAAGACTGTGATTGGTGAAAGTGCTTGAATATACCAAGAAAAAAGCATAAACAATTTATTTATAACTTCAATGCCAATGTATAAAATCACATCTGGAAATTGGAAGGATGTAATAAAAAGTTTAATAGACAGAACTTGTTGGTGGAATTTGATAAAATTTGTTTTTATATATATATATATATATATATATGTACACAAATGAGAGAAAGAACAGATGGATTTAAAATCCACTGTTCATAGTATTTACTTTAAAAAAATGCTCAATACAAAGTAGAACAATATATTATTATTATATTTTATTATAAGAGATTATAATGAAACGTTGAAATCATGGCACAAAAGCTTTCATGTTTCAATATTATGATTGTACTTCTTCAGGTGATGGTAAGTAATTGGTGATTAAATGATTTTTAAGGAAACTTAATCATAAGTATAATCATAGTATTGAAAGTTTTTGAGTTGTGATTTCAAAATGCTTTTATCATCTCTAATAATAAAAATATAATAATAATAATAATAATAATAATAATAATAATTTATGTATGTATGTGTGTATATATGTATGTATGTATGTGTGTATGTGTGTTTGTTCACCCTGCAGACTCACCTGTGGAGTGTAATGTCACAGTCTCACCATGTTAAATGTTGCTGCCATGGTTTCCATAGCAAAGTTTTATGGGGTAGAATTGCTAGCCCCTTAACGAAGTGGTTTTAAACCCAGAGTTGTTGTTCTAGATTGGTTGCCAAGCAAAGCTATAGAATCCTGTCTACCCTGTTATTTAACTCTTAGGCGTGGAGGGAGAAGAAATGGATTCTTTCCTAAGGGTATGTATGTGAATATATAATAGCATACATATTATATATTAATGATTATGAACACTGTTGACAATATTTGTTTTTTAATCATTTCACTCCCAAGCAAGGCAATAAAGTCACTAAGATGCAAGGAGTTACTGAGTGTTCAAGAATAAAGAAGAAAACAAAAAACATTATTAAGGAGAGAAAGTAATAAAAGAACAGGAATTAAGGAGATAGATGACAAAGATTGGCATTGCATTTAAATTTTTTAAGGTCAAAGTTGACTGGAAGGTAAAAATCTGTAAGAGAGTTCCACAAGTGAGAAGTGCAAGAGAAGAAACTGTTAGCATAGGACCTACGGTTTCTTCTTTTATTTTTGGCTTTTATTTTGATTTTTCAATAGCAAAAATTAATTGATCAGTTATGTCAAAATTCTAAAACAAACTTCTAAACATTCACTACTTATTTCTCCATATTTTTTTCTTTTTTGCTGATCATGAAATATTTTTTTGGACTTTTTCTTTTTCACAACCAAAAAGTCTTTCTTTCAGATAAAAATAAAAATAAATAGAGTTTTATTTGGCAAAGTTAAAATAACTGTATCAATATGAAAACTAATTTTGCTTAATTTGAATTAAATTAACATCATTCAATTCCTTTTCATTTTTCTTTTAATGGTAACAAACCATAAAACATTTATGAACAACACATGAACGCATAAATTAAGAGAAACGCATAAATTAAGAGAAACGCATAAATTAAGAGAAACGCATAAATTAAGGGAAGCACATAAATAGTTTTGTTATGTGAGAACATTAGTTATATTGTATTACAAATATTTAATTTGAGTAAATATAAAAAGCTGTGATAAAATAACCATTGAATAATCAAAATAATATAAAGTAATAAATATTTAGATGTGTGTGGATCTGTTTGTGTGAGTGTGGGTGTGTGCATGAGGTTGTGTGTGCGTGTGTGTTTGCATATGTGAGTGTGTGTGTGTTTGCGTTTGTGTGTGTGAGTTGTAAAATGCTAAAATGCTTAATTAAATCTTGTTAGAATTTAAAATTAATCTATTTCCTCTGAATTAAACACGGATAATTCATTATTCAAAAATGTTATTTATTTCACAATCAACCACTTTGAGAAAATTGTATTGAGTGAAATTTTATATCTTCATAAATAAAATCACTTATAATATACAAGCTAGGTGTCAAGAACATTATTAAATAACATTTTATCAAATATTTACTGTGCATATACATGCAGCTGGTGTAATTGTTAGCGGCTTGTAATAAGAAATTGGTAAGCTCTTTGAATTCTTGCTGAGTTTGTTACATGCACTTTTGCACATATATTGTTGGGATTGTCTACTCTTCTTTCGATTTATGAGTTAATGGCAAAGCGAACTTGGCTCTTTAGCCATGATCAGCAACCAGTCTAGGAGAAGGACTATTCTGAATTCAAAACTGTATGTACCCATGGCATAGCATATGTCAAGGAATTCATAATGACTCTATAATCTTGCCTGCAGTTGACCTACAACTGTACTGATGCATATATATATATTGGCCACAGAAATGTGATAATAAAAACAAAAAGTTGCAATATGAGCTCTGGTAAAAACATGGATTGATAACAGCAAAAATTGCAATATGAGCACTGGTAAAAATGGTTACTGAGACATTAGGTTTATAATACCCAGAAATTCATACACAGATGTCCTCAAGGACACATGGCATTGGTTAGA
>OZ010572.1:13209959-13532459 GCA_963932145.1 Acanthosepion lycidas | reverse complement strand
ACATGGAAGATTTTATTGAAAATAAGCAGACATAATGTTTGTAATTTATTTAATCAGACATGACTAAAAGAATTTGCTGCCTAAATAAACAAATTTTAAATTTTATACACACACACACACGCACATATATATATATATATATATATATATGTATATATATATATGTATGCATATGAAGATTTTTAATATATTTTAGAATATTCTCAAATTTGAATTGGAATGCATAACATTATTTTTCTCAATGATAAATTTGTTGTGCATATAAATACAGGTTTTTCTCAATAAATTTTTACATTTACTTTGAACTTTTCAAGGAATTAAATGTGTTTCAAAAATAAGTATTTTTCTTGTTCTTTGTCATTCCCTTTATTTCTATTGCCTTTGCAGATATATTTTTGTATATATATATATATATATATATATTGTTTTCCATCTCTTAGCTGCTCAATACGACTGATTTAAAAATTTCTGATACCACTCTGGCATAAATATCTCCAGTTATTTCTATCCAGAGCAACTCGCTTGAAGTTAGTATGAAACACATTGACAGCTGAGAGGTTACTCTTTAACTTGCTTTTATACAGAAGTATAAGGTTTGCCAAAAATGGTTGACTTGGCTATTTCTGCTTCTGGAAGATAATGTTTTCATAGGAAAGCACCTTGTTATTACAGTGCTTCACATCAGGAGATAGACTATTAATAATAATAATAATAATAATAATAATAATAAGTAAAATGTATATCTGAAACTCTGAGTAGTGATAAGTAGGCATTTATATAATTATTATAATATATATATATATATATATATATATATATATATATATATATATATATATATATATATATATATATATACATACATACATATTTTAAAAATCAGAAGATCAGTTCAATCTGCTACCTTGGTTTCAACCTTATGGTATCTTCAGGTGGGCTAAAGTATTCAGAGGTCATTTGATAAAAATAACCTGAGGATACTGTAATGTTGAACCAAGGTAGCAGATTCAACTGATCTGATTTTTAAAATTAAAAGCTCTACATGTTATTTTTACATTTATTTTATTTTTTCACACATGTATTGAGCACTTTTTAATACTACAGTTTCCTAGTCTGATTTAACTCTGACCATTAACCTTTTATGTATTATATATCATATGTATGTACATATTATTATTATTATTATTATTATTATTATTATTGTTGTTATTGTTGCTTTGATCATAGTCTGTTCATGTTTCTTGGTCAGAATCAGTTGTATTGCTACAAGTTTCACTTGCAGGAAAATGAAATCAATATTGGCTAATGTCTGAGCCACAAATTCACTTCAGTTTAGACAAGGCTAAAAAGTAGAAAAAAAATTGATCCAGCAAAAACAAATGGTACCATTTGATGTTCTTTAAATCTTTTATTTTCTTGTAATTCTTTGTTTTATTTCTTTTGTCATTTCAGCTTCTTCTTCTTTTAATTTATTTCATTAAAACTTTTGTCTTTTATTTTCTAAACTCACTTTTTTTTCTTTTTTAGTTCAATGCAAACTTTGAAGAAGCAACAGAAAATTACTCAGTATTTACACAAAGCAAAAGAATAAACATTTATCAATTCGTGTAATAATTTGGCAAAACTGATTGTTTGTCTTTTGAACTCTCCAAATAAAATTTATTTTCTAAAGAGATCTTATGACAAAACCAATTTAACCTTTAACTAAAAGATGTTAGTGAATTAGCACAATTATTCAATTTATTAAAACTATTTAATATTCTGTTTTATGCAGCATAAAAAAAAATTTAATAAAAACTTCATTTTTGAAAGACATATTATTAAATAGAGTGTAATGGGAAAGAATTTAGTTTCACAAGCCATTGACAGTGAGTATTAATTCTCAATGTTCTATTATTTTGGCCTTCAACTTGACTAAATTAAAGGCATGCATTCACATACAGTGATATAAAAATATCTTTTTATTTTTACTTAATCTTTTGCTTTCTGTTATCAACAAAACCATAATATTAATATATACTTTACATGTTCTATTTCCATAACCTGAGAATCTGTTGCAAATGAATAGTGCACTTTTCTATTTAAGGGAGATAATTCATCACAAGATACACCAAGAATGTAGTGTTTATAGTAAAAATGGTGTTGGCCAATAAATGTCTACATAAACATCCTAGTAAGAAGGTATATTATGAAGAATATGGTTCCTATACTTTTGATTATGAACCATTTCTTTGGGTAAAGTGAGATTGGCATAGATTTGTGTAGATGTGCTGGCATTTTTTAGTTGACTGACTACAAGCTGTTGCAAAATCTTGTATTTATCTGTTTATACTAAATAGAGTATTAGCCATATCTACATAAACATCCTACTAAGAAGGTATATTATGAAGAATATTGTTCGTATACTTGGCTAGCTTTGGTTACTGCTTGTATGTGTGTACATACACTGATGTGCCAGATATTATGGATTAGAAGTATGTAAAGGTAAGTATGTAAAGGTAATAATAGTTGGTGGTGCCACTGTTCCTTGATATGGAAATACCTAGACCAATATCAGTTGTGCTTTGACATATGGTGAGTCAGGATTTAAATGAGGCATTATAGTAGATGCCAGAAAAATGTGACATTCTATTTTTAAAATTGGGGGAAAATTGAAATTCCTTGAACTACAGTATCACATGTCTACCAGAAATACCTGATGGAAGATTTTACCCCCCAGCATAGAGAGTACAGTGGCCAGTCAAGGACCCTTAATAATGCATCTAGTGAGAACTGTCTATGCTAATGGTATTGATAATATAAGTTGTTTCTTTATTTGACATTCATTGACTGCACAGCTAATAATACTGTCAGTTAAAATTTATAAAATCTTTCTCTTAAAACAGTTTTTCAGGAAAATAGATTTCTCATGTCCAGTAGCTGTTATTAATTTTGATTATATAATTATTTTCTCTTTGAGTTACATGTGCAGTCCATTTTAGCTGTTGCTGCTGGTGAAAGTCTCCAAGTGATGTGATTTCTGTTATCTGGTACAGTTCTTTGTTTGTAGCACTAGTTTTCAAAGTTTGAAGAAGGACGGTCTTTACCAAGATCCATAGGCTACACTCACTGGTAAAGAGACAAGTGACATGTGTTGGAGTTTTGGGGTACCCTGGTGTACTAGTGAACCAGCCAAAATGAGCTGACTCATTTTATAGTTCACCAATAGAAAGTTTAACCAATCAGAAGGCTCAAAATATTTAATGCGACATGTATAAAGGTGGCCATGTTTTTCCCGAATATTCACTGTCAGCCTTTGATGTTGAAGACTGAAGAATTATGGAACAGCTGCTGGTGGTATTGGTGATATAGTTAGATTCAGTAGAGTGTCTGATTCGTGAGTGTTAATCTTTAATGTTGTTTCATTGAACAGATTAAGTACTGTGCTGTATTCTATATTCATAGACTATGGTGACTAGGGTCAACAACATGGGCTCAAACCACATTCATTTTCATTCCTTGAGGTTCTAGATACATTTCCGGTAGGTCTGTAGTTTCAATTGTCAGTCTGTCACTTTTGATCTTGAACCAATTCTTTGTGTAAAGGAAGACAATTGGCATAGATTTGTGTAGATATGCTGGCATTTTTTAGCAGTGTGACTACAAGCTGTTGAAAAATTTTGTATTTATCTGTTTTCAGCACATAATGACTGTAACTTTTTTTTTACTTTACTCAAACAAAAACGATTGGTTAAAATTTTAATTTTATATCTAGTGATCTATTTACTGCAAATCCATAATTTCTAATCTTAGTTTTGGTTTTATTTTAAGTATCTTTTTCTTCAAGGCCAGTATTTATACAATAATAATGATAACAACAATAATAACAATATATATCTTTTGTGTTGCTTCTTCACATGTTTTTGGAATCATTGATTCAAAAATTCAGTTTATTTTTTAATATTGCTACATTGTGTCCTAGCACCTTGACTTCAGTCACTTTCTCATAGACATGACGTAGCTTATCCACTGTCTATTCTACAAATATTTCCAGAGTAATAGTTCTGATGAGCTTTTTTCCCTGGTATCCCTACTTAAGCATGCTTCTAAATTGGCAACAATGTCTCACTGTTTTACTTTCAAACTAGTTAGATGCAACCCCACCTTCTTTTCTTGTCTATGGAATTCACTTTTGATTTCTTGCTTCCCTGATAACTACAATCTTTTAAAATTTAAATGCAACATCAATCATCATCTCTGTCTTCTTTAACCCTGTTACGTTTTTGTCCTTTCCTCTATCCTCCCTCTAGGTACACAGAAAGCGCTTAGCTCGCTTTGGTGGATATAAATCACATGGGTCACATGATGTCCGCTTCATGAGTTCCTTACATTGACAAAAGTAGCTGTCAGTTTCAGTTTTGTTTACAGCAGTAACCGTGTGAGGTTGCATTCTTTTAGTGTCAGCCAAGGGGCCCAGGCTGAGGGTAAATCTGCCTCCTCCAGCAGCTTACAAGTCCATGGTGCCGTTTTCCATTGCCCAGATATAGAATGAAACTTCAGCTCACAGTCCTCAGTTTGGGAAAATCCAAGACTTGTTGTTTCCCATTTGTGGAATATGTCCTCGCCTGGGACATAGATGAATCAGAACAGTTTGAATCGGGAGTCCTAAATATGACTTCTCCAGACACAGAAGTATCTCCATATTATATGTAAACCCCTTCCTTTTTGTTTGTCCTTACACTCTGCTTTGTTATGGGATATATGTATATATCGTTTTGTGTATGTCTTAGTGATATAAAAAGTCTCTCTGAGAACAATGCATCTCTGTCATTCTTTTACTTTTCAGCTATTCCATTCTCTCCGTGAACTACGGTAATTCTATATCACGGATATAATAATACGCAAAATGGGGGAAATAGAAATGGGAGAATAAATCATTCTAGCAGAACTCTACTCGTTACACTCCCTATTCTCAGTAGTCTCATTCACTTTCACTTTCAGTAACCCCCTGCGTTCTAGTTGCATTACACCCTTTGCTTGGGGTGAAACGATTAAAAATAATGCTTATATATATTGATTAATGGAATGAGAAAGTAATTTAAGTGACCTGTATCGTATTTTGAAGGAACTTCTTCAGACTAACTACAGGCTTGCTCCTTGGGACGAAGCACGTTGAAACTTCTTCAGACTAACTTCAGACTTGCTCCTTGGGACGAAGCACATTAGTTAAGAATTTCCTTTCCCATTTCATTCGATTACTCACTGTTAGTCTGGTATATGTACTTGCATATATCATACCTTATGAAAATTCTTACCTTTATCCTTTTTCTTGGCCGTCTAATTTCGTTCAAAGATAGATTAATTTATTTTTTTACAAGTTTATTTGCAGCAATCAAAGAGAAAATATTATATTATTATTATTATTGTATTTATCTTAAATAAAATGAATCTTTTTAATCAATCAACAAATATTTGCGAACACACCATTTAAAGTTCAAATGCAGATAAAAGTCTTTATTATATGCAGATGTATTGTTCACAAACTCTTATTTTTCTGACAAAGTTATACGCTCCCTGCCCCGCAAATATGAATCAAATGTAATCACTGATGTGGTTCACAATTACAGCGATTACACACAAAGTCTATAAGAGCCAAATCGTACTAAACTAGAAGTGTGAGAGGAAGAAAGATCAGAGGAATTGTTACTATGCAACTAGATTCTGGTTCCGACATCTTCCACTCAGCCGCTGATCCACGCCAACCGACCGTGCACGGCGGAGGGACAAAATCCGGCTTCTAACGTGGTTTTATATTTCATTCATGCAACGGGTGGAGAATCGTTTGAGAAGTAATTAAACCTTTGACACTAAAGCGACCTATAAAGTTATGACTCATAAATGAGCTATCATTATTTTTTTTTATTATCATTCAGTAACTGTTACAATTTTATGACCGCTCTTTCTACTTCCCAGCCGCCTACACAAAAAAACTATCTCCCCTAATTTCCTCTGTTTTTTTAGAATCTCCCCATCCGTAATACATATACACGTGTGTATGCATCGTGGTGTATGCATGGTTGTGTGTGTGTGTGTGTGTGTATGTGCGTACACAACCGTAAATTATACTTGATTTTTTACTCATTCAACATTGCGTATACTGCATTTAAGTCAATCCTTACAAATTTAATTTTCATTCATTAATATTTTCTGTAGCGGAAATTCAAGGAGAAGGACGTTGCCTTGTAACTGAGCCTATGTTTCTTTCGCTTTTTTTTTCTTCTTTTGGCTGGTGCGATAAACGTGTTGCATCAAGTCACATGAGAAAGCAGTCATTTTCCTCTTTATTCGTGATGCTGTATGCAAAATCATTAAAAAAAAAGGGTTCATTTTTTTTTTGGTTTTTGATACACAGGATCTTACGTTCTTATTGATTTGATTTTTTTGACTAACAATGGTTCTTATTTTGAGATTTTACAAATTTAACACTTTTTGACTGATTTATTCTGAAAAGCTGGATAGGGTTGCAAACAAGCTCCATTCTTTACATTATTCGGATTATTGTCCTCATCTTTGTCGCCATATTTATTACAACGTTTCGGCCGTTGTACGCTCCGACCTTCTTCAGGTGGTTGGAATGTCGAACTGAACCCTTTATTTCGCTCACTGGGGTAGACTGACATCCATTAAACATGGTACGTGGAACTAGAACAGTCTACCCCAGTGAGCGAAATAAAGGGTTCAGTTCGACATTTCAACCACCTGAAGAAGGCCGGAGCGTACAACGGCCGAAACGTTGTAATAAATATGGCGACAAAGATGAGGACAATAGTCAGAATAATGTAAATAATGTACATAATACCCCATTTCAGAAATATAGACAGATACTGAATCTCCATTCTTTTCAGTGGTATAACTAAAGTGGAACATTTTGGGCGTGTTTCCTGGGTGCCAAAATATGCGAACTTGTCTAATTAGAAAACAAACAAACACATTCAGTAAGTTTATCCCACAATAGCAGCAGGAGATACTTGGCTGTAGAGCATATAAGTAGTAGCAGAAGTGTTTTACAAGAGAAAGCATCTTTTCCCTTTTCTTTCGTCTTTGCGTAGGGACACAAACCCTATGAGGAAGCACTCCTCTCCAGCCGGTCAGTAAGTATGACTGCTTTGTTTCAAAATGTAGACTCTGTTGTTAATGAAAGGTGTATTTTTTCCATGTATGCATCATTTTACCCAATTATATGGAATAAATATTTAATAAAATTTCAAACTCTCTTGTATTTTTAATAATTTTCACTCAAGACAATGCTCGAGCGCCACTCAAGATAGTTACAGTTGAAATGGTAATGATAAATGAAGTGTGAGATTATAAGTGGAAGAGTAGGTGGTAGATTATGAGGATAAGGAGGTTGGATAATGATGGACGATTGACTTGAAGTCTGTTTCACAAAATAGCCGTTCTTGGGAAAAAGTTGAGTGGAACTTCCTTCTTTTTTGGGAAATAGCAGCGATTCGACTCCCTGGAATTAACATGATGTGTTATTGCAGTAAATCTCTGAATTGGTGGAACTAGAGAACAGAGTTCATCTTCACATCTGCCATGGAAACATTGTTTTTGAAAGTGGTTGTAGAATGGAAAATAAGTAATCTCTATCTATAGTGGGTTATCAGTTATAGTGAAGTGTATGAGTGTTGAAACAGATTAGTTTGCATTGGCCTTGTTAGTTAGATAGCCCTCCATAAGAGGGGTATAAAACAAGAAAATCGAAACAACAAATTGTAAATTGAAACAACAAATTTATATACATATATCAATTAAGGTCTTTACAAATAAAATTAATGCATTTTGGTTGATACAATGTCGTAAAAATGTTCGTAGTAGTCCTTGCAAGAATGAGTCTATGTGTACGTAGGCAGGAACGTACGTGTGTATATATGTATGTATGTATGCATGTATGTATGTATGTATGTATGAGCGTTATCGAAGGGTAGGAATGTCTTTGAAATAAGCGCTCCGTTTTAAAATGTTCCGTTCGTTTATCAAGTATAAAAGAGGTGAGGGAGAAAGGTCGAGGTAATAATAACGGGCCTTTCCATTAGACGACGAACAGATTTCGCATCAGCTCGTGAAAAGCCCCGTAAAAGAATGTTTCTGAGAATTGAAGATTATTTGAATTTTGTTTTTAAATGTTTCCTAGTTTTCTATTGGTCGAAAGATATTTCGCATCAAGGTGTGAAATTTCACGAGTTTTGTTTTGGATTCGCTTTTGCGTGTGTGTTAAGCAAAGTTTGTAAATTCGAGTCTTTTTAATTTCTAACTAAATCAATTATTCAGTGTTTAGCATTTGAATTTTAAATCTAGATCTTGTTTTGTTCACTACATATCAAGACTGGGAAGTGAGGTTTGAGATACCCCAGTTTAGATATGGCAGAAAGACTTCATGTTTCGTCTAATTTTTTTCCTCTTATAAAAGATAAGACATGAGTTTGCTTTCATTCCGTAAAGTTTTGTTCAAAAATGTTTTGATGATATAGATACCGTCGCAGCAGATAGATAAAACATTTTATAGACAAGACAGGGTAAAAAAATGAATTGTGCAGTCGACTGGTATTCAGACAATAGTATACTGCCAAAACCATAGGTAGGATAAAAAAGCGAAATTCCATGTGATTTCGAGTTTCAAGCAGAACACCCAATTGAAGTCAAAAGACCAGATCATCCAATCAAAATCGAATGATCAGATCAGCCATCCGAGTCTAAAAGACCAGATACACTAATCAAGGTCAAAATACTAGTAATTGTAATCGTGGCCAAATCGATGCAACAGTTTTGCCAATCATTATTAACATGCTTAATTTTTTTTACAAATGTTCTTAAAATCGTACCAAAATATTTCCTGACAACTTCGAATTGTACCATAAACGTAAATGCTCGCTAAATATTGGTGACGAGTTGTACCTGAAAATACATTCTCGAAATGCTGTACTATATTTCATTATTTACGCTGTTACAATTACAAATCAATTAGTATAAACTGAGAAACACTGCTAAAAATTCCGATAAATTCTAATATATATTGTAAAAATTGAAAAAAAAAAAATGGTCAAAATTGGAGTGTTTAGTAGACTAAGGAATCAAAATTGTATGGTAACTTGCAGTTTCATGCTATTCTGAAAGTGTAAAGAATTAAAAAGTAAAAATGAAAAAAATGCACTTTCCTGTCACTTAAATATACTGAGGAGTAAACAAACTGGTTAAAGTACCTTGTAGTCAGTAAATGTCGAGAACTATGTCGCAAATCAAATTAGGTGCTTTTAAAAATATGCCAGTAGAAGACGACCTATTCAGCGTTAAAAAAAATGACTGCAGTCAAACTAACGTTTCTCTTCCTTTCAATAAAATAACGTCGCATCATGATAGGAAGTTTATTTTAAATTAGCGATCTCTGAATGAGTTGCTTATTACATTGCAATATTCAACAATTTATTTTGGCTGGAGTTAATGTGCATTCAATTAATCTCCAATTTAAAAATATAAGCTTATTTTATTCCATGTACAGAGGTGTGAATAATAGTCATTTCCTTCGTATTCGTAAGAAGCAAGTTTTATTCAGACAACTTCTTCCCAAGGCCTGCTGCGTTGAGGAACAGACTCCTGAGAGGATAATTCCAGAACTACTAGAATCTTAACCGCTTCAAGTGTAAGATCAACCCTAGCTTCTTTCCAATGCCTGCTGCTTTGAGGAACAGACTCCTGAGAGGATAATTCCAGAGCTACTAGAATCTTAACCCCTTCAAGTGTAAGATCAACCCTAGCTTCTTTCCAATGCCTGCTGCTTTGAGGAACAGACTCCTGAGAGGATAATTCCAGAGCTACTAGAATCTTAACCTCTTCAAGTTTAAGGTCAACCCTAGCTTCTTTCCAAGGACTGCTGCTTCGCAAGGACTCCCGAGAGGATACTTCTAGGACTACTACAATCTTACCCTCTTCAAGTCTAGGGTCAATGTTAGCTTCTTCCCAAGGATCGATGCTTTGGGGAACAGACTCCCAAGAGGATGCTTCCCGGGCTACTAAAATTTTAACCTCTTCAAGTCTAGGGTCAATCGTTATCTATCCTGTATATACTCATAATCTGCAATTCTTATGCTCATAAAACAACCCCATTCAGTAAATTTTGAGTAGTCTGTGGGTCTTTTATTGGATGAAAAATAGCGTAAAATATTTGTTTAATTTCGAACAAGCTTAATTTTTCCACAGATCTCAGAACAACCAGTCTCTTTTTTTAACGTCTGAATCCTATCTGCATGCTTTTTGTTTGTTTTTCTTTTTTTGCTTTTCACACCCATTTCCCTCCAAACAAGGCGGGGTTACAGAGAGTGAGAGCAAGAGTAAAGAGGTGTTTAAGGAAAAGGATATAAAGAAAGACGGGGATCAGGATCAAGTCATCAGAAAATGTCGATTGACATTACATTTGTATATTTGATTATAGCTATCAGGGAAGCAAGTAGGCGGAAGGGAGTCCCATTGTCGGGAAGTGCGTGAGAAGAAGCTGTTGGAGTAGAAGAGGTAGTTACATTTAACTATTTTGACAGTGAAAGGGTGAGACTGAGATGCTAACCTAGTGGCACACTTAAATTCATGCAATTTGGGAACCAGTGAAAGTAGCTCGTCAGAACAGTTGCTATGAAAATACTTAATAGAATAGACAGAAGGTAGCCACATAGCGTCAGTGAGAAAGTGACTGTGGACGAGATGCCAGATCAGGACCTATCACATTGCATATCAGTTTTTAGCTTTTGTCTAGGACCTCGAGATGAACAGCGGGAGCAACAGACCGTATATGAGAACAGTATTCAATGCAAGAACGAATGGCCGATTTGTAGATTTGAAGGATGAACTCAGGCGAGAAAAACCTTCTGGCACTACACAGAGAACCAAATTTCCTTGCGGTGGAGGAAGCTATTGTATCTGGGTAGATGAGAAAGTCAATCAACGAAAACAACCAGTTGGCTGTATAACAATTAAGCGAAGAAAACATCCACACACAAAATAAAACGACACAACGCTAAAAAAAGAAGGAAAGAAAATGCATAAAAAACAAACAAAAAAGCCTCCCAAAAAACGCAAAACAATTAAAAGCCAAGGAAAATTTCATTTTGAAATTTTGAAATTTTCGCCATTCACTCCGAGATATGTTAACGGGAAGTTAGAGAATCGTATTGAATTTCTAAACATTTCTTTGCAATCTTCTGCTTGTTGTGTACGTTCATTTGCAATTTTTGTCGTTGTATTGAGCTTTCGAAAATGGAATCGCATATTACTCATCCCAGTGTGCATTGCATTGTAAGATTACATGTACATATAAATTGAATCATTTCTAAGCTTGTTTTCATCTTTCTCCACGACGCGTTCATCATGAATTCAGCGTATTTTGATGTTTTGCCATTTGCCATTTTTTTCCATCTATACAAATGCGTAAGCGGCCAAGAGATGCACTCTTATAACTATATATATATATATATATATATATATGTAAAAGTGAACATTGAAGATGCAACAGACTGTTTCATGCTAAACGCAATCATCAGTACACATGTGGCCTGATGATTGCGTTTAACTCGAAGCAGTCTGATTGTGTTTAGCTTGAAACAGTCTGAGTGTTGACTTCGATGTTCACTTTTATATTTACATACGCTCTATCTATCTACCTATCTATATATATATATATATATATATATATATATATATATATATATATATATATATATATACACACGCTCTGTCTATATATATATATATATATATATATATATATATATATATATATATGTGTGTGTGTGTGTTAAAATCCAAGGTATTTTCTCTCCTGTTGGAGGAACCACTCCCTGATTTACCATGTCTTCAGGGGTGTAGCTGTACTCAAAACTCTTCTTGATTGGTGTGGTTATTTAACCCATAGTTTGAGATTTTGAATTTAGGGTTGTCCTACTAGGCCTGTTGTCATCCGAGACTATAGAACCATGTCTGTTCTGCTATTTACCCAGTGTTATATACCACACAACTAGTGCTGAAATATACATATTATCTCTCACCGCCCGCATCACTCTGAGTTGCATGCATAATGCAATCTTCAGGGGCTGAGTATGAACTGCCAGTAACACAATTTTGAATTATGATATTTATGACAATGTTGGCATAACTATATATTATACTGGGATTACAATATTTTTAATTTTAAAATTATATTTGACAATAAAATAAGCTCTGATTTATAAACGTATGTAAAAAAAGAAAATTATTAAATTATATATTTGAGTGGGAAATATTCATATTTTAATTTTTTTAAATTGTTTAATTAAAAGATTACTTGTTCTTATTAAAACATGCATATATATTTAATAGTAATATATTAAAAATAGACCGTAATTAGCATTAGAATAATAATTAAAGATTTAAAGCGTAAAAAATTAATTAAAAATAAAATAAAAAAAATAAATACTCATAATCTGAATCAACGTATCTCAGCAGATATTTATTTTTAAGCCTGCATGTAATCATCAATTCATTTCTATTATTTAATAAGTTAGGGTTATTTAAGTGTTTTTTAGATAACCAGCTTTTCAACAAGACATAAATTGCATTTATTTCCTTTATCGTTATAAGCCTTAGCCTTCGATATAATTTCCCGGTTGATTGATGGTGATATGCCATCATTCTTTAATTGCCATTAATATTTGGAGAGATCAGTGTGTTTTTGTATTTCAAATTATTTAAGGTTATTCTATGATGGTAAAAACAATATTTCCAAGGATTTTCCATAAAAGCAAAATAAGATTTAACATCGTTGCCAGAATGTATGTTCATTCGATATATAATATTATCGGTCATGCATTGACGGTGTGTGTGTATTATAATGGTGAAATTAGCTGTTTCCATAAGGAAACATTTGTTTCTTTAAAGGCGACTGACAAGGCACTGTGATTAAGTCTTTTCATTTAATTTTTTTCTTGTATTCGTATAAGCGTTTTATTTTCTGGACATAAAGTGAGTACAAATGTTCTGCATGGTCGAACGCTTTCTGCTATTATTTTAGACATTATCAAGGATGATTTTTCTTTTTAGCTGAATGTATGGATTTTTTTTTTATTTAACCATCTAGAGTTATAGGAATGTTTTATTTTCCAAACATGGCCAACACATTGTGACCGTGTTCATATTTTATGTTATTATTAAGAGGAAAGACAAAAATATTTTTTATTAAATTTTTAATCCTTTCTAGCATGTTTGAAATTTTGCTTAAAAATCTTGTTTATTTTACGTCAGCGCTCGGCGTTAATTTATGATTAATGTTTTTATGCGTTTTTCCGGTGAAAATAAATTGATTTGGAAATTCTTGCAAAAATCAAAAAACTGTCAGATTTTAATGAAACTTTCAGGACTTATTCACAAAAGAATGAAATTATTTTTGAAATTTTTATTTTAGAAAAAAATTTTGTAAAACCTTTTTTCCCATATGTTACCCTCACTCCCCACTTAACTAATTTCATGAAATTTCGAGAAATTAAATTGCAATTTCAAAAGCAGGACATCTTGGAGAATGCAAATCAGTAATTTTTTCAAACTACTACTCATTTCCTGAAAATCAACTCCGAATCTTAAAATATAAAATGCAATAAGACTATGATATTACTTAATTAGAAAAGCATTTAATTGCAAGAATTGTTTTCATTTTAAAAAAAATTAATTATAATAATTTTTAATATCATAAATCGTTTAATATTCAGCATTAGTTCAATCCGGTTGGGTGATTTTGTTATTAAGTGAAAACTATATTTACGAATCAAAAATAGAAAAGTTCAATAAATGTCGTTTACACCTAATATTTTAAAAAAATTAATGTATATAAAATATTACATAACTTGCCCCTGTTTGAAAGTATGGTTAACCTTATACGACATAATCAGAAAATAAGAGTGATGACTATAGTAAATTTAAAGTCAACATTCCTAAAATTAGATTTCGGAGAATATTTTCCAACATTTTTAAGATTACCGAGTACTTAAAAATTATATAAATTCTTAAATTATGTTTTAATAGTAGTGTCGATTCCTATGTCCACACTGTCTGTATCAATATATATATATATATATATATATATATATATATATATATATATATATATATATATAAAAGTGAATATAGAAGTCAACACACTCTAAGTGTGTTGACTTTTACATTTACACACTCTCTATCTCTGATATTGAGCACTTTATCCCATAAATATAGCACATCTTAAGACTATATTTCTTCATATATATATATATATATATATATATATATATATATATTTGAAAACGCAGGAAAGTATACTTCTTTAAGGATCCTTTTAAATCAACACTTTGTCAGAATAATTGGTTGGTAAATATTAAATTGATAGAATAACAATTCATACCGCGAGAAAATAAAATAAAAAACGAGAGCGTACTTGCAAAAGAGCCAATGTAAAGGGATCCTAGTGAGTATAAAATGGAAAAGGTCACTCGCATATCTCCTAAAAGATCGAGGGAACCGAACAAAATGCTTTTTCTGTCTGCACAGAGATGGGTGATGTAATTTAATAAAAACCGCTTCTAATATGCGTAAATGTTGAACGGACCGAGCTCTGCACAGGACAGTAAACAAATCGTCACTGTATCTTGTCACTCACTCCGGATTGTCTAGTAAATGATGACGAATGGCCGAATCGTGAACAAACTGGGTACAAAGGGTACTGCAATTAAAAATACTCTGTCTTATATTTACAGGAACATGTCCAATCCGGGTTTCCCTTTACATTGACTCTTTTGTTCGTATATTTCTTCTTCTTTTTTCTTAATGAATTTGTATTTTCGTCGTGGTTTTTTTGCCTCTAATTATATTTTCTTTTCTTCTCGCATTGAATTGCTATTCTGTCAATTGAATATTTACCAACGTATTTTTCTGACAACGTATTGATTGAAAAGGATCCTTAAAGAAGAATGCTCTCCTGCGTTGTCAAATCTATATATAGGTTATGTGGTGTAAAACTTATCCGTATGGATAATCCCAAGGAGGATGAAATCCTGAAAGCTCAATGTTAAATCAGAGCGAATAATTTAATTTAAAGAAAAACAGACCACATTAAGGCGCTCTCTCTCTCTCTCTCTCTCTCTCTCTCTCTCTCTCTATATATATATATATATATATATATATATATTACATATATATATAAAAGTGAACATTGATGTCAACACTCAGAGGCGACAGACTGTTTCATGCTAGACGCAATCGTCAGGTCGTGTGATGATTCAAATATTTATATTTATATACGCTATATTTTTGATATTGAGCATTTTATCCCATGAATATAGCATACCTTAAAACTATATTTCTTCATATATATATATATATATATATATCTTAAAAATGATTGAAAATATTACTCGAGCTTTCAGTTGAAGTATTATAAACTAAGTTAAACAAATTTCCAAACATTTACAATTTCTCGTTGTCGAAGATAACTTGAATTGCAAAATTAATAAATTTCACAGAAAGGAGTGTGATGTAGCTACATCAATAAACTTACAGATTAATTATGATAAAATGGTTTATTTTTCACACCAAATATTTTTCAACATAATCTACTCTCCTTGTGTTTAACTCGGCACTTTCCCATTAATTAGATAATTTGAACATTATACAGTGAAAATGTCAGATCAAAATTCAGCTTATATAACTATGTATCAGGTTTCGGAGTAATTAAACCCATTAGAACCGACCTTCCCATTCCACTGTGACTAGTATCACGTGTCATGAAAACGTCACAAGGCCAAGTTCCTGAGTACTGAAGCAAGACCCACATACGACCGACCAGTCACAGGATCAAAGACGAAAACTATTGAATATCAAAGAGCTCACATTAACATATGAAATAATAAAGTAATAATATTTTTAATAAGGCTAGAGATTATGAACTGAAACTCCTATGACATATTGCAATGGTAAAATTAGACGTTGTCATGCAAGAAACATTCTGCATTCATTGACCAAACAATTGGCTACATTGTAGGTTGAAATTTATAAAAGAATTTTCTTAAAATAGTTTTTTTCAGAAAATAAGACTTCTCATGTCCACAATCTGTTATCGCTCTTTCTAATACTGATGGGAGTTTTCTTGCAAACCATTTTTTTGTTTAAGTTAGCGTAGAAAGTTAACATACTCTTTATGTCATTATTTTTCTTTTTAATTACATGTGTTACCCGTCTTTGCTGCTGTCGGAAGTCTTCAATTGATTTGGGTTTTGTTATTTGTGATTGTGTAGCGCCAGTCTATATGGCCTAATGAAGGATCTTCCTTAAGGCCTAAAGAATTCATTATATTAATCCATTTTAATCAATGACCTGAAAAACGGATTGCTCATATAAATATAAATTTGTTTTGAAAATTTTACTAAATTAAAAATAAAATGGTTAATATCAATTTTATTGTCAAATAATCTTACATAATAAAATCTAGCACAGTGCATCTGTATATTCATATACCCATCACTAGTTTACTCAATAAAATGTCATTACTATTTTGTTTGAATATATGAGTGTTTCTTAAAATTATGTATATTTACATATTTCTGTGAAATAAAGCTTTTGTTATTGTGCGGTTGCATCAAGTGAAAAAGTCGTAAAAGTTAACAGTAAAATGAAATTTTATTAACTAGTCTTGACAAGATCGAATGTAATTGAACTATTTTTTGGTACATTCAAAAAAAAAATCTTTTTTGAAGCTTTTTACTTTTAATTCCGAGCTAATTGAATAAATTTAATATTCCCAATAAGCAAATACATTGGTGTATTTCAAGCCGAATTTAAATTGATCAGAAGTTTGTTTCTTTTTATTAGTAAAATCTATAAATTTGTCCATATTGATAGATATTTCAATACAATATAATTCACTTAAAAAAAATAATTCAGAAATAAAATATACTTCTCTGAAATTTTAATTTGAGAAAGATTAACTGATAAAGTTTAATTAATCTGATTTGCAAGAAATATTACTTTTAGTTTGAAATATCTCAGAAAAGCATTTTTAATACTCAGTGAAGTGTTTTTCTGACGTGTTGAAATTGAATGATTTCTCGACAGCCTTGATAGTCAGATGTCTGGGAAATTTACTTAAGGAGGATATAACTGAAAAATTATTTAAATAACATGAACGCTTTTTTATATTTTCTTTTTTTATCTGGTGGTTAAAATGCTACCAAGTAATTTTTAATATTAAGAAAATACTCAAAGCAATCTAATATTTTATTGAATTTTAATGATTCTCGCTTTACTGACCTACGAAGAAAATTGTTGGGAAATGTTAGAAAATGAACAATAAATTAAAAATTTATAGGTACCTTTCCTATTTTCTGATAATGTCGTGTATGGACATTTGTATTGATAAAAGATCGACACGCTTATACAGACACAAAAAATTAAAATTCTTTTTAAAATACTAAAATAAAAGGTAAGCTTTTAGTTTTCTATTTATGATTTGTAAATACAGTTTTAATTGAATATCATTTGGCTGCTACAGATTAATAAAGAATTTTAGAAGATTTAAAAGTTTATAAATTATTCTAATCAAAATTAAAAAAAAATGTGAACAATCCTTTTAAAAATTACTTATTCATCGAAAGTTTCTTTTCTTAAGACAATAGCTTCCATGATATGATTTATTCATAAAAATAATTTAAAGCTTTTCTAATTAAAAAATATCTTAGTTTTATTCCATTTTTTATTTTACAATACAAAGACATTTTGTAATAGGTGGTCCTGTTTAGTTAGCCATCAAAAGAAATGCAAAAAGAAATAAAAGATTAAAAAAAACAAAAAAAAAAACAAATAAACATTGGACAAAGATTTTATAAAAAGAAACAACATTAAAAAAAAAAACAATTTAATTCCTCTCTGAATAATTAGTGAAAATTTCATTAAAATCCGACAATTAACTGATTTTTTCAAGAATTTCAAACTCAATGTCTTTCTCACCGCAAAAAGACGCTCAAATTTCCCTGGAAAATTTGAGGTCCTGTGTTGACGCAAGAAAAGAAAAGCAAAAAAAAAAAAAAAAAAAATTAACCAAAATTTTAAAAGTTCTAAAAAGGATAGAAAAAAAAATCACTTAAAAAAACTTTAACCTTTCCCTTTAATAATAATAAGACAAATATTTTGACGATAAAATTTTGTTTTTATTATTTTGGGGATTTTTCATCATGGATGCTCATATTTTAGCGAATTTATGGAGGTAGCTAATTTTTGGAGGTACCTAATTTTTGGAAATACCTAATTTTTGGAGGTATCTAAATTTGGAGGTACCTAAAATTTTTGGAAATACCTAATATTTGGAGTTATCTAAATTTGGAGGTACCTAATTTTTCGAGGTACCTAATTTTATATACAAATAAAGAAAGCTTTACAATGTTTTTTTTTTAAACTTAAAATAGACTCCTAGTTGTTTGCTTGTTTACAATTTAGAAATGTTAGCAAATAAAAATCACCACACGAAAATGTTGTTTGTGGCCTGAGAATCTGTTGCCTTTCGTTAACAAGGTAATTTATTGTCTTTCTATGAAGTTGAATCAGTGACCTTTTTGGAGTGAGACTTTCACTCCACAAACAGCAAAATTAGAAATGTCTTCGTCCTTTCGTTCGTAGTGTGAGATCGCCCATACTTGACAAATCTATTATGAGGTCTACTTTCTCGCATGCCTCCTTCCAGCCGTTAATCTATCACTGAACAGCTAAGTTCCATTTTACCCCCCACCAAAAAAAATGCATCAGCAACGCAAGGTCTAGCTCTGTTCACACTTAGCAAATACTGCGGACTATTTTAAAGCATTCGGCAATAATTAATCAATATTCAATCACAGTGTTCCTTTGCTAAGGGGTCACTGTCAAGGTATGAAAGGCGTGAAATAGGGAAGAATAGAGAAAAAGAAGAGGGAGATTAAGATATAACGCGAGAAGATTTAAGAACGAACGAGAGTGAGAGAAAGATTTAAAACGAGAGAGAGAGAGAGAGAGAGAGAGAGAGAGAGAGCGTGTGAGTGATGAAGGACTGACGAGAGAGAGAGATTAAAACAAACGAATGAGAGGACGATTAGAAAAGAAAAAGAGAGAGATAAGAAAAAGATAGGGTGGATGATTAAGAACTAAAAAGAGAGAAAATGAAAGGAGAGACGAGATAAATAACGAACGAACGAGAGAAAAAGAGAAAGAGAGAGGGATTCAGAAAGAAAGAGAGAGGTGATAAAAGACCAAAGAGAGAGAGAGAGCAAGAGAGAGCAAGAGAGAGCAAGAGAGAGAGAGAATTAAGAACGAAAGAAATATAGAGAGAAAGTATTAAGAAGGAAAGAATAAAAAGAGAAAGAAAGAGAGAAAAAAGCGAAAGAAAGAAAGGCAATAGAAAGAGAGAGAGAGAGAGAGATATTAGGAGAGAGAGAGATATATATTAGGAGAGAGAGAGAGAGAGAGAGAGAGAGAGAGAGAGAGAGAGATATTGGGAGAGAGGACATTGTTCCCTACCATCGAAATACCATCTTTACACTTGTTGAGTATTTTCAAGAGACCTTATCGTTATTTCGTTGCAGATTGAAGACTGCTGATAAAAGTTTGGAATGCACGATTTCCATTGATTGACGCCTGATTTCTACTTTCAGTTGTAAACAAAAAGAATTGCGTTCAAATTAACAATTCTCCGATTTGAAAAAAAGGTTCAAAGTCATCATTGTATCTGTTAAACAATTAATAGGTCGATCAGTACTGGACTGGAGGGATCGGCATTATTTGGAAGATATTTATCAATGAATAGTTTTAATTGGTAAATTACTCTGTACTATAAAGATATCACCCGCTCTTACTATAAAAAAAAAGCAGAGGGGCATCTCGCCGTTGAGTAATGGTTGTCTCCCTAGATCAATTACCACTGTGTAGTGAGTTCGATCCTCACTGGGTGCCCAATACTTTCGGCCCTGTGCCACATCTAAGCTACGCTTAGAAAATCATTTTGGGCACTTGGAGGCGGTGTAATGGTGAGCAAGCTTGTCTCGCTAGAACAATTACAACTTAGTAGTGAGTTCGATCCTCACTAGGTACCTCTTACTTTCAGCCTTGTGCCACATCTAAGCTACGCTAAGAAAATTATTTGGGCGTCTCGAGGTGGTGTAATGGTCAGCAAGCTTGTCTCGCTAGAACAATTACGAGTGAGTTCGATCCTCACAGGGCGCCATCTACTTTCGGCGTTGTGCCACATCTAAGCTACGCTTGGAAATTCAGAGATCGAAAAGACGCAATACTAGTTTTGGTAACGGTATAACTGGTTGTAGTCGGATTCTAATTATGAAATGGCTATTTCTAGACAGTTTTAATAGCTTTTAGCAACTGAAGTTCACACCATATTCTTTGGTTTGTTGAGACTAAGCAGTTTTACGTAGTTGGGATTTTGTAATGGCATTTTCGTTAAGAGCGGTGACCCCGTGAGATAAGAAAATAAGAAACAAGGTCAGAAGTTTATTATGAGTAAAACACACAAGAACGTTAAAAAGAGAAGAAAGTGTAGGATTATATGTTTCGACACCCTCCCCCCTCTCACACACACACACTATATATATATATATATATATGTGTATAATATTTATGTATATAAGTAATGGTAGGAGAAAGCCACTGTGGTATGCAAATGAGGATGATAAAATAGACAAAGACTTTCGTTTGTGTCTTGTAGATATAGTAGCCTTATTTTGTTAGTAAGACTTACATTAATTCCAGACCACTGAAAATCTGCACTTCCTTGAACAATCCAGATTGAGTGTTGAAGCTTTAAACAAATTGCCCGAATTTGCAGATCAGCAAGACTTTTTAAGCGCTAGTTTTATTATGGTGATTTCCTGTGTTCATACAGGCATTTAAAAAGAACTCTAAAAATTAAGTAATTAAATCTGAATAATGTCACTCTCAAGAATGAGAGAGTCTTAAAAAAAATGTTATGTGTATAAGTAATATTAAACTATAATAATTAAAATAGGAAGCGCCTACAGTTTTCAGGGGCACGTGAAAAATGTACAAAATGAGGACCGACATATAAATCAAAACGTTAGGTTCCAGGACAGAAGCTGGAATAAAAATCTAAAATATGATTAAAAATTTGCGGATGTAGCGGAAAACTGATCACGATGTATAAAAATTGAATTCCAACCAATCGCTATTGATCTAACAAAATTTAAACACTTTCGAGTATGTAACTTATGAAAACAGATATACATTGTCTTTAAAAAAATGCATGCTCGGCTATACGAATCTGAACTAAAAGCCTCCCTTTCCTCAAAGAGAGAAGCGAAGAGGATAGAGATCGAAAGACTCACCAATAACTGAAACTACATTTGAGCTTTTCAAAGTTAATACGCTTGCATTACCTATTCTCTTGTAAAGTGAGTAATGACATTTACTGAGTATATGTATTTTCGGCAAACATGGACTTTCGTGCTCACACAAGAAAACAAAAAAAAAAGTTATGTCAAAAGGACGGTTTTTCCTATGACACCGTTTTTATTTTAACTACCTTCACTCCTCGGCAATATTTATTGTTTTAAATAGGCGATTGTTAGAATTGTAATAAAACCTAAACATATGATAACATGAATTTATAGTTTTTTTTGTTTTGTTTTTGACCCAGTGGTTCGATTCAGTGACTTGATCCAAAGATTAGTGAGTTCAATACTTGGCTACTGCAGTGGTGAACAAAAACTTGGAGAGTTGAGTTAAAGGGAGATAACTGAGACACTCGGAAGAGGCATGGCACGTGGAAGTAGAACAACATACCCTTGTGGACTAAATAAAGGATTCAGTTCGAAATTCCAATAACCTGAAGAAGGCTGGAACATACAACGACCGAAACGTTGTGAATATGGCAATAAAGGACAACAGTCCGAACAATATGAATAATGTAAACGGTCCATGTTTGTCGTAATTTCAGACACATACCCATTTCTACGAACATCTCAAATAATATGATTACTATGGTATCATATAATTATATATCATATGATTATATGATATCATATGTTTACTATGTAATGATACATCCCAAAAATCAGCTCACAAATTTACATACAAAATCCTTGTAATAATAATGTAAATAAATTTCAATTTAAAGTGTACAATTATTGGAAATTTATTCACTATATCAATTGTGGCTATAACAAATTTCTGCCACTGCTATTGTTTTGTGTTATCCATACAATCTTAGACGTTTATTACTGTTACACACTAAGTTAGACAAAGGCATTTGCGTGCATATTAGATCTGTAGTCACGTAACATGTACGTCTGTGTAAGAAAGTAAGAACTTGCGAGATACTCTAGAAGAGGAAGATAGAATCAGGAATAGATATCGTAAGTAATTCAGTACGAATGTCGAGAAAAATATGCCTATTGAAATCGGCTAAAACAGGAAAATCTTATGCAGTCTCCGGATTTCTTCATTGATTTGCCGCGGGAAAACTAACTCAAGTTTATGGGAAAGTGCATCCAGTCGGATTGTCGTAGAGTCAGACGAGCATTTAAATGGCTTTGTCATCTGCCCAACGCAGTAAAACTACATATTTCATAATGGACTTGAAAATGTCAAACAATTATATCTACTTCCTGTCAAGGCCCGCCCTCATTTTGTAAGATTAAAATGCTAAAGGCGTGGTGTTTGAAGCCACCCATTCTTGGCAAACACTCAGCAAGAATTCAGATTAGGAGACAAATAGTAAGTAGGCAAATACTGGAATTCTAAATAATGAAGGTACATATTTCCCTGAAGACATTCTTCTTCAGTCTGAACTATGCTGAGAAAGAACGGTATAACGCTAAGAATTCAATAATAAAAGTCTTTTATTTTTACGACTAACCATTTGGAATTTAAGGTTCCAATATTTTCCTATCGTAAGAAATAGAAGAAACAAATGGGAAATTTTGCTGCATCTTTTGTGATAGATTAGTAAAAACACTGTCAAAGATATTACTGCTGCAGCTACTACTACTAAGTAGTAGTAGTAGTAATAATAATAATAATAATAATAATAATAATAATAATAATAATAATCGCACTAATACTGCAGAAATTTCCTTTTTCTTCTCTTCACTTGAAAATTTGATTAGGTAATTGAGAATACAAGCTTGCTATTCACTTGATCCACAGCGATGGCAACCATAACATTCTGGCGCAAAGGTTATAATGATAATAATAATTTTTATGTGCGATGTCCCTGCAGGACGTGAGCGATCATGGCTCTCCTCTTTGTAGCTCTTAACCTTAGCAATATTTACCTTTGACTCTCTCTTTCATTTACACAAGCTCGTTAGGTAAGTTGTTGTTGTTAATAATAATAACAACAACAACAACAACAACAACAATAATAATAATAATAATAATAATAATAATAATAATAATAATAATAATGGAGATTTGATGACGAGGAGATTTTTTAAACAGAATGTTCTTTTTTGGAAATTTAAAAAAAATGAAAAAAATTGCTTTTCATTTTAATTTCAATTATTTCTGTATTATTAAAACATTTTCTAAGCATTACTAAATATTTTTTCTATTAAAACCAATCAAAAGAAAAAAAATATGGGTTTTTCAGCAGTTGTCGATTTTGTAATACCTCAAGTCATGCTATCGAGGCAATGGTAATAACAAGAAAACTAATAAATAATTTAACCTTCAGGAAATAACAACAATAAAAACAAAATTATCTAAACAACAGGAAACGAATTAATTTTAATACGATATATTTTTTAATGTAAAAAAAATACTCGACCCCAAATTCCAAAGTAAAAAACCTGTTATATTAACAACGCTGCAACAAATTAATATTTATTTTTAATGCTATTTTTCATAACGATAAAATAAAGAATGTGGTTTTGTATTAACTATATTTTTTTTTCATTTTGTGGTTTGGAAGGAGGGTGAAAAGAAAAGGGCGATGAGGAAGAGAAAAATAATGAAAGTCGGTTGTATAGTTGCCTGTTTGGCAAAAATTGATTTCTGTTTTTGTTTTAATGTTACCAAAATATCAAACCGGAAACCCATTAGAGATAACCCATAATATTTCCAGATAACCTGTAATAGTTTCAGAAAATGTTCAGTCGTCATATCGATGAAAATGTTGGGGAGGGGGGGATAGAAAGCATCAAAAAACAGAAATAAACTTTTAAAAATATCTGCAGTAGAAGCAACAACAACAACAACAATAATAAAATAATAATAATAATAATAACAACAACAATAATAATAATAATAATAATAATAATAATAATGATGATGATGATGATTACTAACTGACTTATCCTTGTGAAGGCTGTGTGGGGAGAAGCTCGCGAGAGAGCACATCACATTGTCAGCGGCTGCACTCAGCCCAAAAGAATACAGACGATTCCATGACAAATTATCCTTCATAATACATTGTAAACTATTTATTTACAATGATGTTCACCCTGTACAAGGTCCAAGAGCCACTCGAGCTAGAGGGTTACAGATTAAGAGGCACCAGTCGAAGCAAGGTGATAATGCCACGAAGACTCAAGAGAAGGAGAATGAGAATACTTTAGGATAAGGAACTGGAAACCCGATCCTCAAAAGAAAACATGGGATAAACCTATGCTCCCGTTCAAAAGACTGGGGAGGAGTGTGAACGGGACAATAACCAAACCAATCTACTATGGAGGAAGTATGGCGTCGAGTGCACAAAGAAGTAGTACGCGTATTCCCCACCGTCAATTGTTGAAGATGGTGAAGGGATGTTCATATGGGATACGACCATCTTTTTTTTTCAAGCGTTTGGAGAGCAATCGTTCTCGTATTACACTTGTACACAAAAGCAGATAGAAGTTGTGGTACCTTGGGATTAGAACATCGGGAAGGTGGAGCAAGCAAAAAGACAAAGGTACCAAAAAACTTGTCAGGGAAAATCAAATAAACATATCAAGCAGCAAGTTCTCTCTTTTGTAGTTGGCGTATACGGTACTGCCTCCAGGAATGTTTCTGCCACGCAGGATACCTCAGACATACCTAGCATCAATGAAAGTGCGCTGGTGGTATCACTGCACATTAGCCGTGGAAAATAATGTCTCTTTAAGTTGCGGGATATAATAATAATAATAATAATAATAATAATAATAATAATAATAAAATCTCAAAAATGTGGCGCATGTGAACGTCAACAATCCCCGTTGTAGTTGGAGCCCTCGGATTGGTTGGAAAAGATTCCAGTAAACTAATTAAAGGGATCCCTGGAAGCCCATGCCTTAAAGAAATGCAAAAAATTGTTCTCACGTGTACAGCCCACACCTTACGAAGAGCTTTGTCTATGTAATTTTTTTCCAGTGGAAAATATCATGATGTCATTCCTAACCTTAGGTCCCTGGGTGGGACCCGGAAAGAAATGAGCACTCACCAGAAACCAAAGGAAATAATAATAATAATAATAATAATAATAATAATAATAATAATAATAATGTTCGTGGTACGTTAGTACCTAGGGATAAGAAAGTGGTGAAGGCGAAGCAGGCGAAAATAGAGAGGTACAAAGACCTGCTCTGGTAAATTAGAAAAATATACAAAACACCAGCTGAAGTTGCCCCGTTTGTGGTTGGCATACTCGGGAATATTTCCAGGAAACTTTCTGCTACGCAGAACGCCTTGGGGATGCCTGACATCGTCGTGAATGCGCAGCGGGAAAACTCTGCTTGGAACAGCACACATGCTAGGAAAATTGTTTCGTCTATAAAATGCAGGTAGGAATTGAAATATGATGATGATCATCCGACCGAAAACAATCGGAGAGGATAACAAATCAAATAATAATAATAAAAATCAGGACATTAGAAACAATTTTAAAATTCCCTCATGAGAAAAATAAAACAGAATGGAAGCTGTTGAACAATAGAAATAATATTAAGAACGATGCAACAGGGAATGATGATGAGAAAGGTGTTGGAGCGTTAAGGATATCTGTGTTGTATCTTGCGTAAAATAATAATGACATGATTGGATGGGAAAGGTAATCCACTGGGAATTGTGCAAGAGACTGCATTTAGGCAATAGAGATCAATGATATTATGCACATGACAGAATCAATCCTAGGGTATGAAACAAAATCGTCTGGAAGATTGGAATGCAAATGTATCATTCAACCCAGGTATGAAACAAAATCGTCTGGAAGATTGGAATGCAAATGTATCATTCAACCCAGGTATGAAACAAAATCGTCTGGAAGATTGGAATGCAAATGTATCATTCAACCCAGGTATGAAACAAAATCGTCTGGAAGATTGGAATGCAAATGTATCATTCAACCCAGGCCAGAAGACAGGATATAGTAAGTAACAAAAAATCGAACATTCCAGAAATTGGATTTCATTGTTATTATATCGAACCACAGTGTAAACCTGAAATCACGTTAAAAGATACATCAGTATATCAAACCTTGTTAAAGAGATGAAAATGTTGTGGCACATGAAGCTGACAATCATAATATTTACTGTTGGAACACGAAGGGGAACGATGTCGAAGAACCTCAGGTTAAAGAATAGAAGTGCGGGAAATTACATGAGAAGTTTGGGCCTCCAGATAGCATTATTTAAAACAGCTAGAACACTGAGTAGGGTGCTTGAGTATTGTATTGTTGCCACTAAATCTTCAGTGTAATTCACTGGTCGTTACTAGCGTGAACACTTAATAAAAAGAAGGTGGAAAAAAATCTTTGGACTTTGCCAGAAAACTGAAAAACAAAATGTAGAATATAATGATTTTCTAAGCGTATGTGGCAAAATGCCGAAAATGTCGGGCACCCAGTGAGGATCAAACTCACTACTCAGAATAAAAATGTAGAATATGAAAATGACAATCGTATCAATTCATTCTTGGCACATTTACAACTTTTGAAACCGGAGAATTAAAAATTCAAGGAAGAGGTGAAACCATCCAGACAATAGCATTCTGAAAATAAGTACAAACGGGGCAGAGAAAATTGGGAGAGACTTGCCGGCACACGATCTTCAGTAAATCAATTTAGGGAAGTGACAAAAGGTGAAATATGGAGGTTAACATCATAGCTATAATTACTGGAGTAACTGGGATTGACCCGAAAAGAATAGCAAACGGATTAGAAACATTTGGAAATTTGAATTGAAGAACAGAAACTAACCAAAGGATAGCAAAGGTAGCGAGAATATTGGAGAAAGTTGTGTGATCCTCAGAGGAAGGCACCAAATACTTGATGTTGTTGTTGTTGATGATGATGATGATGATAGTAGTTCTAGAACATTTGTTATTGGCTTTTTTTTTCATCCAAGTATTTTCTAGGCTATGAATAAATGAATTTTCGCAGGGTTACGGAAACAAAAAATAAAAAAATAATGGAACATCATCTTTCTCTCTATCTAATTATCTATCTATCTGATCTTTTTTTATTTTTTTTTTTTACTCTTATGCAGGAGAGAGGGCGAGAGTGATTCAAAGAGAAATATATATATATATATATATATATATATATAGAGAGAGAGAGAGAGAGAGGAACAATTTTAAGCCTAATCTTTTTTAAATGTCTGTATATTTCGAACAGAGGGTTGAATTATTTTAGACAGAGGCGAACACAGATGTTTCATTTGAGGAGAATTTGAAAGTTGGCAAATTCCCTTATTCTAATCCGGATACTTCGATCACTCAATTTAGCATGGAATAAGGCTTCATACAACTTCTGTTCAGACCCGTTCAACACACTCAAGCGTGAACATTGACAGTTCAATTTGAAATGCCTATTCACATTAAGGCTATAGGTTAACATTTGTAATCATATTTAGTTTTGTAGGCCGTGTGTCTGAATCCAATATGCACAAAATATTCTATCTGTTGTGTAAATCTCTTACAAAGCCAGTAAGTTCATTCATTTATCTATCTATCTATCTATCTATCTATCTATCTATCTATCTATGTGTTGTTTAAAACTCTTGTAAAATCTGTTATACATAAGTCAGGTCTATCTATCTATCTATCTATCTATCTATCTATCTATGTGTTGTTTAAAACTCTTGTAAAATCTGTTATACATAAGTCAGGTATATCTATCTATCTATGTGTTGTTTAAAACTCTTGTAAAATCTGTTATACATAAGTCAGGTATATCTATCTATCTATGTGTTGTTTAAAACTCTTGTAAAATCTGTTATACATAAGTCAGGTATATCTATCTATCTATCTATCTATCTATCTATCTATGTGTTGTTTAAAACTCTTGTAAAATCTGTTATACATAAGTCAGGTATATCTATCTATCTATCTATCTATGTGTTGTTTAAAACTCTTGTAAAATCTGTTATACATAAGTCAGGTATATCTATCTATCTATCTATCTATCTATCTATCTATCTATCTATCTATGTGTTGTTTAAAACTCTTGTAAAATCTGTTATACATAAATCAGGTATATCTATCTATCTGTCTATCTATATTCTTTAAAACTCTTGCAAAATCTGTTATACGTAAGGCAGATCTATCTATCTATCTATCTATTGTTTAAATCTCTTAAAAAGCCTGATAGATGCCAATTAGGTCTACGTCAAAATGAGTTGAAACATTTATTTAGACAGGATCCTATGTCTGAAAGTATTTATTTAATAAACAATAAATTATTTACTTCGATTATATTTCAAACACAATCTGTTTTAAACATGGAATTGATTTGCATTCTTATGGGCTGAGCGCGTACTTTTAAGAATCTTCATTCTTGGAGACATCCAAGAAAATTTTTTCTTGAGTCAAAAGACCAAATTGCATGTAAATAAGAAATAAGCTATTTTTGAAAATTATCAGATGGCAAACGAAAGATGGCATTACCATATGTCGTCGTCGTCGTCGCCGCAGTGAGGCACATTCAAATAACAATGCATATGAGTGTGTTTTTTTTTGGGGGGGGTAGATAAAAAAAAAAGGAGAAAAGGAGACAAAGATGCAAATGTTTTTCTCATCAAAAATCAACCTAAAAGATTTAATAAACAAAAACCTTGTTATATGTGTTTTTCATTTTGTCAATTTCTTGGGGTCTGGAATACTTCTCCGTTATACGGCCGAAGAGAACGGAAAAAAAAAATCCCCATAAAACAAAACAAAATAAAACTTATCTAATTTTAATAAATCTCGTAATAGATTCCTCCTGCACATTGCTACATATTGTAATCTTGGAAATGTTGGGTAATTGAATGACAAAATGGAAAAAAATTCTATGTAACGCGTTTCAACTTTTGAAAGGACTTCATCAGACTAAAGTAATGTTCTTATTGTTGCAATTATATATGTACTTGGGAAAATAAAAATGATAATAAAAGAAAAGGAAAAAGTCACCTTCCTTAATGAATTTAATATCAACATTAAGAAGTCAATCAGAGAATTCGAGAGGATTACAATAAAATAAATAGACATATACCAGATTATTCAACCAAACATGCTAGAATGAAGATATGCTGCATATATATATGTATGTATGTATGTATGAAGAAATATGCTCTTAAGGTGTGCTATATTTATAGGATAAAGTGCTCAATATCAGAGATAGAGCGCGTGTACATATAAAAGTGAACATTGAAGTCAACACTTACAGGCGTGTAAGTGTTGACTTCAATGTTTACTTATATATATATATATATATAATCTCTCAGCTGTCAATGTGCCTCATACTAACTTCGAGTGAATTTCCCTGAATAGAAATAACTGGAGATATTTGTGTCAGAGTGGTTTCCGAAATGTCGAAATCAGTCGTATTGACAAAGGTGAAAAGCATCAACAAATATTCTTGTTGCTATGTCCTGAGATTCTCGCTGTTGCATAATATGCGGACTTGTATGCAGGTCACTAGAGGGACTGATGTGTCACATACGACAAAAACATAAAAAAACCGAATGAGGTTGTCGGATGCTCGAAATCGACGGGAGAGTTCATCATATATAATGTAGGGTGGGGAATATAAACGTAAATTTTGGTTATATGAACTGAGTGGAAGCGCTGAAGATGTAAGTAGAATCCATTTAAAATTTTTAAACCTCTGGCGTCTGACGTGCAACAACTAAGCCGATTCCATTTAGGTTCTTAGCGCTTTATTTTTGTTTTTGTTGTTCTTGTTTGTAAATAATCTCACGCTGGCCCAACAGAAGATTTATTAAGGTATGTGAAATGTTGTAATAACCTGGACGCAAATTCACTCGTGGAAATAGAAATTTATATCAATCCTATTTTCTTACTTTTGAAAATGCAACTTCCAACAAACTACTTCTTTATTCGTGATCCACACTTAAAATACATTTTAGCGCCTAAGAATGTATGTAGAAAATAATGATTACTTATCGTAGTGTGATGGTTACCAAGCTTTACTTGCATAGCACATTGCTAATATTAAGAGATGATGACATTGAGGCACTTTAATACTAAACAATAACAAAGGTATCTATGACTCTCTATGGCGTTTGAGATAATTACAAGTTTGCAACTAAAGTTTCATTTTTTAATTCAACTAAAGGATCTCGAATACTGATTTTCAAGGCAAACTTTTTCTATCTCTTTTAGTCTGTCCGTTTGTCTCCCAGTAGTTCTTCCGGAAACTGGGGTCGACGACACTTTTCGTCTCATACAAACATTATCACTATGTACAAGAGTTGATCACTAAGTTCATAGCCTACCATAGTGAGCGGAATTTTGATAAGAAATTGCATTATATCATGTTCGATCATTTTTACAATGCTGGAATAAGTGCAATGACAAGAGTGAGATTATATTGAAAAATCATTTTTAGTCTACGCTCTTACCGATGTACTTATATACAAAATCTCTTTCTCTCTGTGTCTCATATATATATATATATATATATATATATATATATATATATATATATATATATATATATATATATATTGAGGCATGTGTTGTTAAAGATTACGGAACTTTTCTCCTAAGTTTCATTGTATTTTGGGTCTAAGTTGTTGAAAAAAGATCTTAGTGCTTGGTGTTTTGCGGAGCACTTTCGATTGTTGGCAACCTTCATCATGGCTGTATGGTTTTGGCTGGTAATGGGTTTTTTATTATTTTATTTTATAGATAATATTTTGGGTATTTAAGCAGTAGTATTGGATTAGTTCATTAGCAGTTGGGAAGGGTGGTATTTATAATTTGGAGGATTAGTTATTAAATATGTTTAAGATGTTTCTGCCAGTATCAAATGCTATTTTCTTTTTACTGGTGGAAAAATCTTAAACATATTTAATAACTAAGCCTCCGAGTAATAATAAATACCACAAAGCCCGAAATTGCTAATAAACTAATCCAATAACACTGGCTAAATACCCAAAATAGTATCTATAAAATAAAACAACCTACTTTAAACCTAAACATACAGCCATGATGACAGTTGACGACAACCGAAATCGCTCGGCAAAAAGCCCAAGGACTCGCGTCTTTTTTCGGCATCTTAGTCCCAAATATAAAAAAAAATTTCCGAGAAACAAGAAAAAACAGAAATAAAGATTATTAAACGGAGGAATTCCGTAGTCTTTAACAACACGTGCCTCAATAATCACACGCTGCCAATATATATATATATATATATATATATATATATATATATATATATATATATATAATCTCTCAGTAAGGTTTGCATTAATTCCCGACCATTGACAGTCCCTTTAATCCGCTCTTCAACACACAAGACACAAATTGTGGTTTAAAACAATGTTTAGGTCCAAACTGCAAAATTCTTCGTTTAATCAAATTCTTTCTTCCCCAGCCATCAAAAAGCTTTAGATTGTTAGAGCAAAAAGGACTAAAAAGGCTGACTAGCGGTTAAGTTAGTGATCAAAAAGATAAAAAGTAGAAACTTTATTACCGACGCTTATCTGATTCACCTGCTACTAGTCGGGACTAAAATACAACCTTGATTATTGTTTCATTTTCACCTAATAAACTCCAACACTTGCTGCATCACTAGGACATATAATTATTAGAATGAATGGACGTGTTTAAGGAATTCATAAAATATGCTCGTGATGTTACAGGTGATACAAAAAGTTTATAAATAACGTTGATTCTTTATAGTGTTCTTTTCAGTATTACTATTGCTCATGTGACTGTCATAAACCTAAGATTATTTGAGCATATAAGCGACATGTTAATTTGCCATTAGATTATCATATCCAATACTGAACGTTTTTTAAGAGGATATTTTCTCTATATAAAACGAGAATTGGCTCTCTTTAAAATGCTGAACAAAAACTGGGTGCAAGCCAAATTAAATTTCACTTTTGCTTATGCATAAACAAGTTGAGGTACCACAAATAAGTCACGACGGACCAGTACCACCCGGACTTTTTTGCAGCTCGTTGAGATTCGTTGAGATTCATATTTGTTTGATTTTTAATTTGTTGGACATACAATCATATTGTCCATAAAAACAGCAAAATTAGTCAATTTTTATTTCTTTTTTTTTTTTTTTTTAAACGTGTGACCTTGTGTCAGACAAGCGAGCAACAGAGTAACGAGCAATTTCCCGCCAACCGTTTATACGAGACACTCGATCCGGTGTTCCGGCAATTACGTTCTTCCGCCAAATCAGTGTGTTTATAATGAACTGTAACTGATCCCACATAATGGACGATACAAGGCATCGTATCATTTTGTCATCACTTTTTTTATTTTTTTTATTTCAGTCAGTTCGTATCTATCTGAATCCATTGTTATTCATCTAGCTATCTTTTCGTGTCTCGGCTTGCTCTTGTTCATTCGGTTTTCTGTTCGTATCTCTGTCGACCTGTTGTTGTCCGTTTGGCTTTTGTCCACCTGTTTAACAATGTCGGTGAAGGAAAGCAGGTATATTTTCAAAAGTAGCAGCGGGCTGTTTAAAAGATGGTGAAAGAAAAGAGGCATGTATCAAAACGATATAGCCAGCGAGTCGGGCGAATGTCGTATTTCGGCTCTGGTTATGTTAGAATGATCGTACTATCGGGGAATGGAAAAAGTAAATTCAATGATTCTGATTTAAGTTTGATTTTCAATTTCGTTATATACATATACAGAGATCCACAAGGAAAGTACTGCTTCGCTTCTAATTGGCTCGCGGACTTATGTTCCGGTTGTGAAGGCTTTTTTATTGGTTGGTCGAAATATGGCTTTATGGCCTGGTGATTCTGAATATACATCGATTTTTACAGATGATGAAATGTTGGTTACCTTGCTATTATTTATGTTTATTTTATTTTTCTATTACTACAGGGCAAAGCAAGTACTGCACTCCCAACTTAGGTAATTAAAGTAAAATTAATTTAATGATAACATACTCAAATTTATCGAGACTGGTCTGGTTTTAATGTGTGCAAAACTCCCAGTAACAATGTTGGAATTTGCATTGAAAGGTATCTCAACTCATATTATTGTTAAATTACTTAGTCTTGTCTCAGTGTTGATTTCTAATACGTTTTGATTAATTAAAATTTTCAGAAACATATTTTTCCAAATGCGAGTTGAAACAGTGAGAGTTAGAAAAGATACTTAATGCCAAAAAAGGTTCGCCTATCGCCCGGCTCACAATTCTCCACAGTTTTTTGAATAAGAGTAGAGGTTTATCCCTGGTTTGCTGTTTAGGGTTTTGTTTCCGGTTCCTTCTGGAGTCTACTTCAACTCAATACTACTAACGTCTCTGCCTAAACACTGAAATTTCATTTATTATTTATTTATTTTTCTTCAATAGGGGGAGATAGGTTCGCCTATGTTCCAGTTCACCCCCAGTCTTTTGAATAGAAGCGGAAGCTTATCCCTTGTTTCCTGTTTAGAGTTGGGTTTCTGGTTCCTTCTAAAGTTTTCTCATTTTCTTTCACTCCCATTGCGTCTTAGTGATATTATCACTTTACTTGAGGTGATTGTTTAATATACATACACACATACATAAATTTATTTATTTATTTTAGGATAAGTACATCAACATGAAGGTCAACGTTACATAAATGTTTCAATGTGAACCAATACATCTCATCAGGCATTGACCTTCATGCTGATGTAATTATCCTAAAATAAAGAATACACCTCTACTTTTGTATTGAGCCCTGTTTTAAATTAATGTTACAAACGTTGGGATTTATATTCGATTCGTTCTCATTTCATATATATATATATATATATATATATATATATATATATATATATATATATATATATATATAGACTTTTGCATATACTGGAGTACTGGGTGAGAGGGAAGACGCGATATTTTATTATTTATTATTATTACTCTATTCAAAAAAAAAAAAAATTTAAGCCTGGTTCTACCGCCCTGTTGATTCCTGCCATTCTCACGCCACCACACCAATCTATTCTAAAACAAGTCCGAGATTCAATGAAAATTATAAACAACTGAACGGATGAAAATTCGATTTTTATTTTTAAATTACAAAATAAAACATGTGAAAACTGCAACTCACTTCCTTACCGGAACTTATTCTTTGCTTCATTTCCAATTATTACTAACATTTGCCTTTCGACATTGAAATAAAATCAAAGCCTAATTTAAAAAAAAAAATTTTGAATGTGGAAACAGGACAGACATCGACAATAATTTTGCATAGACCTCCCATGTTTAAAAGTTATTTATATTCGGACTGAGTTGGGTAAATACGTTTTTATTAGTTCCAATTTATTTGATGTATTTTATTTTATTTTATTTTTCTAACAGCGAATTTCTGTTATTTGAGAAGGACGATGTTCCTAACATGGCTGGAAGCTCTGAGATTTAACACCATAAATGTCAATATCTGCAAAAGTTTACAAGTAATTTCTCCTTGATTTTACTGGTTTATTTTTCTCTACTTATCTTAATTTGTTTCATGTATTTTATTTTCGTCTTAACACAACATTGTCAAATTAAAAAATTCTTATTTACTGTAAGACTGTTACATTTCACTTAGACTCTATTCTTTATTCCCAATTATTTCTTCATTACCCTAATCTACCCTATTGACACCCCAACAACCATTTGTCTATTTTCACAGTAAAACTGTAAAAACGTCTGCCATTTCTGTTGAGTGCGGACAGGCGGGTCTTGAACTCCGACACATCTATACAATTTCATCCTTTATAAACAACGTATCATTTTACTTTGGTTTGTTTTTTTTCCGACCGACAGAACTCCACAAAAGGAAACGAGGTTGGACAAGATATAAAACACCCAAAATTCTTACTGGGGACGAAATGTATTCCCATCGACCTCAATGAAATATAAACCAGTCTAGAAGAGGTTGATGCGTCGAGGGGAAAGTATTCAAGATTTAAGATTTTGATTTGAACAGGCCTGGCAACATGGTATCTTATGTGAAGCTTTATTTTAAATTTATGGTTTACGTTTTGTCGGCAGTAAAAGAAGATAGTCGACAAGCTGAGCAAATACATTCAAGAAGAACTGACAGGAGACAGATTAAAGAGAGAAAAGGGAAGCTTTGAAAGAAAATTTGAAAGCAAAGACTGTAAATAAAACCTTTTCTTTTTGCACTAAAATTCTGTTCAACCAATAAGTTTAAGAAACTGTCTTAATATAGAGCAGTGGACTGATTTTTAGTACAGGTGAGGTTCATCACATTAGCTGTTATAAGTATCACAATGAACAACAATTGCTCTATGTATTAGGTGCGATTCAAATGTTCGGGGAATTCGAACAACCTTTTTCTTTGTGTGTCATGTCCTTTCAAGACGTTGCCGATCATGGCTCTCCACTTCCACCTATCCCTTGTAGCTCTCAATAAGTTTCGTCCCTTTTCTACCTGCCCCAGACCAGGTTCTGTCATTCACTTGCTTAAACCTGCCTGGTATGTCACGCGTTGCTTTCCCTTGTCTCTCTTTCCCTCTATTCGACCTGTGAGTATTAGATTCTCTAGGCCATCCTTTCTCATTAAGTGTCCCAGAAATTTCATCTGCTTCTTCCTGGTGTTAAGCATAAGCTTCCTCCTTGTTTGCACCCTCTCCAAAACCTCATCGTTGCTCACACGCTCGGACCATGATATCCTCAGCATCCTTCTGTGTGGAACTATATCTCCCTTGCCTCGATTCTCTTCTTCATTTTTGAGGAGACCGTCCAACATTTGCTGCCGTAAAGGAGGACAGATATCACGAAACAGCTTAGTACTCTTATTTTTGTTACCAAAGAAATCCTCCTGTCTCCTGTGCCCAGATCTCAGCTTTGACTTATCGTCCTCCGTCAAAACACTTCCCAGACATTTAAACTTCTGCACCTGCTTGATTTTAGTGTCTCCGACCTGCAAATCGCATTTCGGGATCATTCTTTTACTGATTACCATGCATTCTGTCTTCTTAATACTTGAATTAAATGGAAAATGAAATTTTACGTTTAATTAAGAGTAGTACTCGAACACATACATAATGTCCCTTTTTCTCGGAAATTCTTTACAAATATTAATGCGTAAATCATTAAAAATACATTAACGGTTAATGTATTTTTCGAGGAAAAATTACTCGAATATTTTGCGAAATATTAAAAGTTATATGACAAGGGTGAAATTAACCGTTTCCATAAGAGAAAGATTTTAATTGTTCAGTCAAATGAATACCTAATGTTTCATTCGGTATTCATTGACTGAACATTTAAAATCTTTCTCTTAAAACAATTTTTCAGACGAATAAACAAGTCCACTAACTGCGATAGCTCGTCATTAGTATAAATTAGACTTTCTTTTCAAACCTTTTGTTTATGCTAGTCGGGAAAGTCAATATTTTGATTATACCATTATTTTTCCTTCTCTAATTTAAAAGTCTTCACTCAATGAATACTTATTCGACAAATCAGAATTTCACGGAATTGTTATTATCAAATTTATTTTTTAAAAATTCATTTATGGATATAATATATGAGATTTGCTATCTTTTCTTGTGGGCTAATCAAACAGGCTACATTTAAAACACAAAGTAAATATTTTACTGAAGCCTTTTATATATATATATATATATATATATATATATATATATATATATATATATATATATATATATATATATATACTGTCTGCAAGGTCACATTATCTTAGATGAAATGGCGAGATGTAACCGTAAGTTCTATGCTAACAGTTTCTTCTCTCGCACTTCTTTGTAGAATTCTCTTCCAGTAAGACGATAAACTACATCAGCGGCCTGAGTATGACGATAAACTACGTCCAACAGCAAGACCTCTGATCAGGAGGTTTTGAGAAGCATGGAACCACCTCTTAATTGCTGGTGTTGCCAGGTCCACCCTGACCCGGGGTGGTAGCACCTGTTAGGGTCCCAGCTATGGGCAAATAGTTAACACCCAAACTTGTGTAAAAATAGGTTTTAATACCAGAAGTACTTTGTAATAATAATAATAATAATAATAATAAAAATTATTACCAGCAATAATTTTTGAAGGAAAAATTATCAGCAATACTTTAAAAAAAATACCAGCAATACAAACCGCTATACATTCTTTAGAAAAAATATGATCAGCTATAGATTTCTTCAAGGAAAAATATTCCTAGAAATAGATTTTTGAAGAAAAACATTACCAGCAATAAACATTTTGTTGGTATTAAATTACCCATTGGGATTGATATGCCGTAAAACATAACAAAACAAAACAAACACACCTTGCGTTTTAGTAGCTTTATTGCCTTGCTTGGAGTGAAATGATTAAAAATTTCTTATATCACAATAAAAAAATAATAAAGATATAGTCAATAGAATTCATGAGAAGAGAAAGAATTGGCTATAACTGTTTAATACACGGTCACAATTATGGAACACTTAGTGAGTATCAAACTTACTACACATTAGTAATGGTTAACAAGACTAGCTCGCAGGAAATTATTACACCCGAGTTGCTCACTTGGCCAGGAGCGTTGGTCGCTCAATAGTTCTCTGAACGTGCCATTCTTGTATTTCTTGTTGCATATCATATGATCTCTTCCACGAAAATAGTTACCACTTGTTGTACAAGCAACAGAAACCTTGTAAAAGATAGGATTGTAAGTGTGAAATAATCTTTTGAATTGATAAGCTTTATATTCTTCAGAAGCTTTGAAAAGCCACTACTATACGTTACTCTCAACATCGCCGTGTTTGATAATAGGTTGCAGGCAGTGCAAACATAATACTTTGCTAGGAAATCTCTATGTCGGCGACTAGAGAACAGAGCAAATAATATCTTATCTGAAAGGTTGACAGTGTGACAGGGTCTCCAACGTTTTGCCCATCTTAATTTCCCAATAGTTTCTCTTTGGAATGTTTAACTGATTTAACAAATGACTTTCTTCTGGTCAAACTCTACCGATGCGATAAAAATAAATTCCTGTTGTTCTTTGGATTATTTTAACCGCATCTGCCGCTTAGCAACGGTATTTTTTTTTCTCCAGTTTTTCATCTTTGGCACAAAGATATTCCCGATAACTCAGGTCGACCTAAACAATACCAAATCTACTTCTGTTCTTCCATGGGTCCGTTACACGTTGGTGTCAACAACAGTTTGGATAATTGCCCTCCAGCCAGATTACGCACATACAATGGGCTGTAAAAGTAGGTGTACAGTAAGTATTAGATTGGTGCAAAAATAATGACGTAATAATGTCGTTTTTTGACGTTAATACGTCAAAAAACGACATTATTACGTCATTATTTTTGCACCAACCTAATATTATACCAGTGTTAGCAGTATTATGATAATGGTTGTTGGATTGATTTAATCCGTTCTCGCACACAAGCCACGTTCTGTTGATGCTATGATTCACTTCATATGGCAGGCTTGCCAAAAAAAATTGATGCTGATAAAGACCTTTGTATCAGAGTGTGCATGAGTGTCTACTCTCTGCTAGAGGATTGTGTCAATGCCGATTGCAAACAGCTTGAACATTTTAGGGATGGATATGTTTATTATTGATATGTTTGTATAAAACAATACCTTTTGTTCGTACATTTTGTTTTTGATTACTCTATACTGACTTTTGCATACTGTTTTTTTCAAGATATAATATAGGGTGTCCATAAAGTTCGTGTGCACTTTAAAAAATTATAACTTTATTTGTATTTGCGATAGAAATAATTTGTAAAAAGGATTAGTAAGAAGTAAATCTATACTTTTTAAGGCTTTATTGAAATTTTATTTAAGTTTCCACATGTACTCCATCATTAGTGTTACAAAGGGTAATACAATTTTGCAGTTTACGAAAAACATTTACTAACTGATTTACAGTAATGCCTGAAATCACATTAGTTATTTTAGCTGTATTTAAAACTAGGTCCATTAAACTTTATAAAATTTTTTACAGATTATTTCTATCGCAAATACAAATAAAGTTATAAATTTTTTAAAAGTGCACACGACCCTTATGGACACCCTGTGTCTACATCCCAGTGTCAAACCATTTTTTATATCTTCAGGTTGGCTGATCATAGAATCCACAGAAGTCTTTCAAGTAGGTATAGAGAACACAATCTTTCCTGTTATTCAACCCATAGCTCGTGGTGGAAAGAAAAAATGATTTCATGCCTTTTCAAAGAGTATTTGTGCGAAAGTGAATGTAACAAACCCAACCAGAATTCAAACACGGCTTGCTAATTTCCCATTTCGAGCCGCTATTATATTACCTGCAAGTTAACTGTAGATCGTCCTAACGTAAAATGAATACTATGAGCGGGTATATTTGGATTTCTTATAAAAGGATATACAACCTGTACCAGTCCCTAAAATATTATTTACCATATTCTTTATTATTCATAAAGTATATTTCCCATATTCATCCGTAATTTCAACTGATCCCCCCCACCCAATTTCTTGTTTTACAAGCAGCTTCATGTTCTTTGTTCAATGTCTCTTCAGGGCGTGGACCACCCTTAGTAATGTTTTGTCCTTTTGCCACCTTTCCTAATCCATCATCTGCTAACCATTTGCACAAAATCGTTAGATAGGTTACGAGTTACTTTCCTGTGTCCCTCTGACTTTCATTTTGTCCTGTGGGTGTTCAATTTTCCAAGGTTTAATTCCTCATTATGTTCCCTAGAAATTTCAACTATATCTTTTTGTTGTTAAATATGTTTCCTTTTTCTCTAAAGCTTCGTCGTTGCTCCCGTGTTCATTCAAAGGTATTCTCATCATCCTACTGTAACACCATATTTCTGTTTCCTTCTCTCTCTTCTTCATCTGTAAGGAGATTGTCCAGCATTCATTGCCATACAGGAAGACTGATATTACATAACAGTTCAGTACTCTTGTCTTTGCTTCCAAAGAAATGTCGTTCGGACCGGTCTCGACTCCATATAAACCACGCCGCAATATCGATTGATATAGATCATTGATAACAGTTGCTGAAAAAGATTTTCAAACTCCTATTTAAAGAATCGATATGTGAGATTCAGAAGCCCGAGTGTAGCATCGTTACAAAAAATATCAAACCATTAGTATTGCTGCCATATATGGTCTGGAGCCCCCTCTGTTTGCCTCGGGGTTCTTGATAGGCTCCAGAGGCGGATATGCAATATAATTGGCCCTGTTATGGCATCTCGTCTATAGTTACTCTCTCACAGACGCGCCGTCGCCTCTCTCTGTCTTTTTTACAAATACTTTCATGGTAATTGCTCCGAGGAGCTGCATTCGCTGGTTCCCAGACTTCATGAGTTCAAGCGCCCTACCAGGCTGACATTTCGCTCTCACCCTTTCACTGTCGAAACTATTAAATGTAGCCGTCTCTTCTACTCCAATAGCTTCACGTCTCGCACCTCTCGCCTGTGGAACTCACTTCCCTATTTCAGTTTCCCTGATAGCTATAATCTCCAGCTATTCAAATATAATGTCAATCGACATCTCCAGTTGCCTTGATCTATCCACTATCCTTCTCCTCATCTTTTCCTCTATCACTCCTATCTGATTTTGCTCCAAATTTTCTGTAACTCCTTGCGTCCTTACAACCATTACAAACTTCTTTGCACTGTTAGTAAAATCTGTACCATTTCAAGTTTAATTAAGAACTAATCAAGATTATTTTGGGACTAAACAAGTTCATAGTGAAATAGCCAAGTTCAGAATGGGACGTAGCAAATTCAATGAAATAAAATAAACAAGTTTTAATTGGGACTAAGCAGATTCATTATGGAAAAATGTTTCGAACTTATCTGCGCGTTTCAATAAACAAATATCATGGCTTAATCAACTGGGCGGTAAAATCAGATGATTAAAAATTGGAGCGCGGCGTTGCGTAGATTTTACTATGAATTCCTTACAAGAGGCTATTCTTGAACGGATAAATTTGCGTCAAATGTAGAGTTTCTGGCACTTTCATTGGTAAGACAATGAGGGTGAAGAGAAGAAGAAAGAAAGAGATGGATAGACAGTATACAGTGTTAAAAAAGAGAGAGTAGTTCAAAATGAAATGATTTGGGGGACAACAGGGCAAATCTCGAACGTCCTAAGAAAAAGCAACAAGGAAATACTGAATGAACATATCAAGTCAGAGTTTGAAAAAAGATAGGTATATTGAGAGATTTTAAGCGCTGAAAGTTGCATCAAAAAAAAAAAAAAAAAAAAAATTACACTTTTCATGAATTTTCTTGATTTATTGATTGCTCCTAAAAGATAAAACATTTCAGTAGTAAAGTTTAGTTGAACATTATTATTTTGTCATGAAAATATTTAAAGTCTTTCTTTAGCAAAATAATTGTTCAGTCCCAAATTGAATTTGCCTAATCCATTTTGAACTTGCTAAGTCCCAAATCAAATTTGACTATTCCATTTTGAATTTGCTATGCCCCAATTTAAATTTGACTATTCCATTTGGAATTTGCTATGTTTCATTTTGAATTTGACTATTCCATTTTCAACTTGACTATTTCATTATGAACTTGCTTCGTCACAAAATGAACTTGAAATGGTATAGAATATCTTTCGTGCACTTAGTTTGCTTTGACAGTTGAAGAAATGGACAATCAGCAGCAGTTCATTCGTTGGAAAGACTTTTAGAATTGAAAACTCTCTTTGCATAATCTGTTTATGAATAGCCAAATCATTTTCCAAAATCTTACTGAAAAAAAAGTGGACTGTCTTTCCGTTGGAAAACAAACGGTAGATTCCAACAAGATCGATTAGGGTCGAGTAAAACAACTACAATTTCTTACGTTCTTTTTCAGGCTGTCCCGCCATGCCAGTAAAAAAACGTTTTGGGGTTCAAACATCCTTAAGAGGATCAGAACTTGAACCGGAGTCCCTCCATCTCCACCATCGATTACAGTTCAAGATTTTATAAACAGTGAAAATTATTCTTCCTCCGGTTTTAATTTTCTGATATAAATGGTTTATTCAATACTGTATGAAGAAAATAAATTCCGTATCTTTTAGTTAAGATGCAACATCCAGGAAAAAAGAGTTCCTTGTTTTAAAGAATGTTGATGAGTTAGGTCTTGTTTGAAATGAAATAGTTGGGTTTAACGAGAATGTAACATTGTAAGTCTTTGAACTTGGGAAAAAGAAGAAAATAATCTTGTTGGACGTTGATGTCGTGAGAAGCGCATATCGGATTGAATTTATTCTCATCAAATTTGTACAATTATGTCGTGAGGTTTCCTTTATTTGGGATAATAGAAATTAATAAAAAATAATGCAAGCAAATACAGAATGAATATTTGATGACTATTGAAAAATAAAGGCAAGAATGAGACATAACAGAATGTGTGATAAGAAGAATAATGAGCAATGTGGCGAATAGAAGAATGTATGTTAAGAGGAATAGCAGAATGCATGCTAAAAACAATAACCGAATGAGTGTTAAGAAGAATAGCAGAATGAGTGATGAGGCGAATAACAGATTGCATGCTAAGAAGAATAACAATGTGTGATAAGAACTAAACTTAAAATGAGTAAAAATCCAAAATGGACGCAGTAACCAAAAAATAAACCAAATGAAAAAGCAAGAAATAGGAGTAAATGAAGCATAGAGAAAGCAGAAAACAGAGAAGATATGAGAGAGAGAGAGAGAGAGAGAGAGAGAGTATGATAAAATGAGATGGGTTATAAAGAGAGGTAGCAGCTTAAAAACAGCGGGGGAACAGACTAAAAAGTAAAAGAGAAATTACTGGCTGAGGACAAAACTCAAAACAGAAGAGAGCAACGCTAAATAGATAAATGCACAGAGAGAGAGAGAGTGATTCAAAGGAGAGACGACATACTAGAGCGAGAGAGCGAATAGACTAAAGAGAAAGAAAAGGAAGTGGGACGTAAATGAAAGGACGTCTAGAAAAGAAATGATCTAAAGAATTTAAATCATACGAAAAAATAGAATAAGAAATGAAAGAAAACATGAAAAAGGAAGGAAGACAAAAGAATGTAAATGACGAAAGAGAAGAGAGAAAAGAAGATCAAGGCAGACAAAGTAACATGGAAGAGAGAGAAGGAAATAGAAAGCAAAGAAAAAATATGTCGAAAATGATGCCAAGTGAAAATGCCAAGACGACATAACTTCCTGTGTCGTTCCGAATTCTGATGATTCTCATGGCTGCGTAAAACTTTGATGCAATAATGGACGAAAGAAAACCTAGAAGCAGGAAGTATTCAGGAGTAGATTTTATTTATTATTATAATTTTTTTTTTTGTAAAGGTGGGTTGGAATGAGAAGGGTGGGGAAAATAAGTTGGGTAAGTAGTTCTACACCTATTTGTAGTTTAGGATTTGAGTTCCCCTTATACAAGTTATTTTGGCACCAGGTTGATACTTGCTCCTGGCTACTCTCCAATTGTCTGACCTGTTTGGTCCTCCTCTTACTTTTTTCTCTTTCGTTGTATTCCTTTCCTCTTACCAATTTCATACATAACCCACTTACACCATTCCCCTGACCCTCTTTCCTATCACGTCCCGTCAGACTAAACTCTCCCTTCGCTTCTTCTCACCTCCGATTCTCTCCTTCCCGCGAGATAATTGTTATTTGGCTTGTTGCTAGTAGAGTCAGCTTGGTAGTCGTAAGAGGTGACATTGGGTGTCGCTGTTGGTCGGATGTCGTAAAAATTTGATGGACATTTTGTATGACATAGTCTTACTAGTTTTTCCCTTCACAAACCTTTCCCGTTTAAAAGTAAGACCTGAAAAGGATAAAGAAAGTAAATAAGAAATAATTCTTGCGGAACTTTTAACTTGGCAGGGCTTGTCTCTTCTCATAATATACTGACCCACACCATAAAGAGAAAGAAGGAAGAGAAAGTCGTATCGATGTATCATTTTGTGGATCTTCGCCTCCGATTAAAGCCGATGTTTTGATTTATTTGGGGAGAAGTGATAAAACTGTTACAAAATAAAGTTGAACAGACATAAATTTGCAAAAGTTTTCTCTTCCCTAAAATCGACATTGTGACATGAAAGTTTCACAAATGAAAAGGGAATCTGACATCTAGTTTGATTTTTATGCTTTTAGCTTTCCATTATCCCATTTTCTACTTAGAAAAATCGAAATTATATATATATATATATATACATGCTATTTACATTCTTCGGGCTATTGTCCTCGTCTTTGCCATATTCACGACTTTTCGGCACTTGTACGCTCCGGCCTTCGTCCGGTGATTGGAATTTCGAGTCGAACCCTTTATTTCGTCCAGCGCGGTAGATTGTTCTAGATCCACGTGCTATGCCTCTTCCAGATATATCAATTTCAGTTCAGTTATTTCCCTTAGTAACTCATCTATCCAAGTAGTGATAATAATTGCAATACCTCATCTCATATATATATATATATAATGTGTGTGTGTGTGTAAGTGTATAATGGGTACTCCCGTATAAACTTTGCTTTTTTGTAATATTAATATGGAATCCAAAAAAGTTAATTATTTTTTTTAAGTTAAAAGTAAAACATTTTAAAAATTAAAGCATAATACATATAAAGGACGTTAATTAGATTTGGAAGATATAGCAATGATAACTAACTTGTCATGGTACTTGTTAATTGTAGCCTAATTAACAAGGTAAATCAATGCTCATATCAAACAGAATTAAGTTTACCGGCTCCGAGTTCAAATCTCGTCGGAACTTAGCTTTTTAGATTTTTATTCCGATCCTGCTTTTTTTGTTTTTATTTGTTAACTGTCATAGAATGATAAAAACGCCCTTCCATCTTCTTCTTTGTGCTGTGTCCCTTCGAGACGTAGGCAATCATGATTCTCCACAACTTCCTATCCATCGTGGCCATTAACCAACCCCAAGTTCCGCCATCTATTCTCACAAGCTCGTCAGTTAGGTGACTCTTCTACCTCTCCTATCTCCCTAACCCTCGATATGTTCAGTGAGGGTAAACATTTTTCTCACTCTTGGCCTCATTATTTCAATTTTTCAATTTCAGTTGTCTCTTCTTGATTTTGAGCATAAGTGTTCTTTTTGTTGCCATTTTCTCTAAGAGTTGCTCGTTACTTACACGCTTCATCCATGGAATTCTCAGTATCCTTCTGTAGAACCACATTTCTGTTGCCTTCGGTTTTCTCCACATCTGTGGGGAAATTGTTCAGCATTCCTCATCTTCATTGCCATATTCCCGACGTTTCTGTCGTTGTACGGTCCGGTCTTCTTCAGGTGATAAACGTTGACGAGATATTCCTAGACACGGGCAGCAAAATTAGAACAAATCCACCCCTGTAGATTAAATAAAGGGTTCCATTCTGTGAGTTAGCCGGAACGACATACATCGGATGAAAGTCGGAAGATATAATGGCCGAAACGTCGGACTATGCCCTCGATTTTGTCGTTAATTTCATATCTTTTCGGTTTCCAGCCTTCTTCCAGGGTCTGTTTTCCAGTGAACACTTGGAAGGGGACAAGTGTCACGAGGTCAAAGCTCCAGTGGGGAAGATAGACAAGTCCAAATTTCGCTCTTTGAATGCAGTTAGTGTATATACTTGTAAAACTTATAACACTCGTATAGTGTAAATATCACGCCACAAATGCAATGTTGTAAGCGTGTACATTGTACACTTACATATTTTGATCTCAGAAGTAAAAACAGTTCATTAAGCCGTATTCAGAGCAATTCAGTTTTCTTGAAGAAAAATAATTCTTCATAATAATAATAATGACGATGATCAATGAGGCATAACACAAACAACAGATAAAAAGTTTTCCCTTTTTTTTTTCTTTTTCATTTTACCCTTTCCAATTTTTTTTTTATTTTCATCTTTTCACCTGGGTTTTTTAAGAAAACATTTTTTGCCACATCCCTTTTTCCCTGTATTTTTTCAACTTTTTCTATCTCAGTTCAGTGATTCTTTCTTTACGCCATTTTTTTCTGCAAACTTTTTTCGGCTTTTCTTGCGTTTTTCTTTCTCTTAATTTATTTCCTTTTTAATAGTTTCTTTACACTTGTGTCTTATTGAATTTATTATTTTCAATTTGCGTTTCATTTCTTTTTACTCAGAACCTTTTACTTTGTTTAACACTTCTCACCGTTTTCTTGATTATTGCGGACACTTTCCACACCAATTGTTATCTTTTTTTTCTCTACCCTGCTCTTTAGGGTTTTTTTTATCGTCTATTGACGTATTTATTTATTTTTTTTATTCCTATTGATGTTTTCCTCTCTTTCTTCCTTCTTAGAATCTACATTCTAATATTTCGTTGCTGTCCACCCTTTTTTCGTAATTGTTTTGCTTGCTTGCTTGTTTTGCTTGCTTGCTTGTTTGTTTTGATTGCTTGCTTGTTTTCCTTCCTTCCTTCCTTCTCAAAAGTTTTTCATTGCCCCCCCAATCTTCTGCCTTACCTTCCTCTACTTTAAAACAATAAAAACAAAGCAAAATCTCTGAAGCACGGTTGTTTTTGCGCCTTCGATGATTTCCTTAACTCCGAGACATGTTTATGCAATTTTCAGTTAAGACTTTAGACAATTAAAAAAAAAAAAAAAAAACTTTGGGGGTAAAAAAAAAAAAAAAAAAAAACCCAAAAAAACTGGAACGTACATAGAAACGAAACGAAAAAATAACGAAAAAGAAAAAAAAAACTCCTGAAATGATAATGAATTATGCATGCATAATAAAATTGTAAAATAATACTGCGCTTTGTTAATCTCTATTTTATTGAATACACTTTAAACCAGAAAACATTTTTAAAGCAAGTAATAAAAATAACCTCAAAGGCCATATTTTTGGATAAACACAGTTTGTCTAATAAAGGACAAAGTTAAATTAATATTTCATAGTTTATTTACACCATCATCAGAACAATTCCCTTTGCTTCAATAATGTTCCTCTGTGTAGAAAATTATATCTTGGAAATTTATATCGAAAATTTTATTCGTTTTAAACCGATCGATGGTGTACATAATAATTTTTGAGTAGTATTATAATTTTGTATTATTTTTTTTTTATTTGAGCAGCGTTATAAAATTTTACTTTTATGAATGCCAAATATTTCCCTGTAGAGAAACGGCTAATATTACCATTACCATTTAGTTTTCACAACCTCATAAAACTGCGAGTCCATACGAAAGCAAATGAAAATCGAGCCAGCAACCCAAAAGTCAGTATTAGAAAATTCACTTGCGTTAAAAGAATTGACTTGTTACCGCGGTAACTTCAAAACGCTAGCTACACATGTAGAGAAACTTACCGCTAATTCTACCGTCTCTTCTTTCTGAATGTATGTAGATGATCACTCCTTCTCTTTCATATCAGTTTGCACCATATCTGTTTATATTTCTGAAATGAGGTATTATATACACTATTTATATTATTCGGACTATTGTCCTCATTTTTGTCGCCATATTTCTTTCTTGTAGTTTATGCTTAGTCCTTTCTTCGCACTTTCCTTCTGTAGGAGGTCTTGTAGTTTCCTTTCCTGGTCTGCTATCAGCACTGTGTCATCTTACAGATCTTTAAATAAAGCATCATTTAAACGAAGAATGCCTTTCATTTTTAGCTTTATAGCATTTTATTACCAAAGTGTTTAAATTTCAAGTCACCATCACAGATTCTAACAAAGAAACGTGCATGGAATTTTAACTTCTAGATAAGGTAGTAAAGAAAAGCGGGAAGAAAGGACTAGATATCTCGTAAGAAGAGAAAATATATGGTCATTAGCAGTGGTGTGGTTCAGGCCAAGATATAAGCTACAAATATGAGACAGCAAAATCAATATCAAAAAGTATAGAAATTTAATTATGTGGGAAGTGTTAGAACACACGATTGAAACGTAATACTGAAATCTGAAGTCACATTGGAATAGCGAAAGATGCCTTTCAAAAGCTAAACAAAGTATTAAGAAAGAGGAAAATTTCGTTACAAAGAACTGAAATTTTATGTAATTCTCCTATATAACAGTGAATGTTGGCCAATTTCCTTACAGATGAAGAAAACATTTGAATCAGCAGTGATGTGACTCTACAGAAGGATGATGAGAATACACTTGACGAAGCATGTAAACAACAAGGAAGTTTTAAGGAAAACAAAACAAAAAGGACACGTATTTCTGGGACACAAGATGGCTTGAAGAATTTGACACTAAAATGACAGAAGGTAAGCGGGATACAAGGAAACATCGAGTGACATCTAACGAACTTTGTGCAAATGGATGATAGCGCAGCGACTGGGTGAATAGTCAGCGAACAAACAGTTTAAAATGATAGGAAGTCGTGGAGGGTCATGATAGACCACTTTTGACATGCCATATAAAAGAAGATATATGATATCTTATTCTGTGTGATAATTTTTTCGATTGAAAAAATGTAGACAAAATAAAAGGTTTTTATCAGTGCATGTTTTTGTCATACTGTTTCTCAGCATTTTGCTTGCTTGAATTTAATTATAAATTCCAAAGTAAATTACATAAAAATTTTCAAAATATTTAATAAAGATTTCATAAATTTCAAAGAAAATTACATTAAAGTTTAATAAATTTCTAGGTAAATTTCATAAACATCTCATAAATTTTAAAGTAAATTTAATAAATTTTAAAGTATTTAATAAAATGTCTAAAATTTCAATATAAATTTAATGAATTTTAAAGTAGATTTCATAAAGAAAACATAAATTTAAAACCATAGTAAGTAAATATTTAATAAATTTCAAAATATTTAGTAAAAATTTTATAAATTCAAAGTAAATTTTATAAAAATCTCATAAATTTTATTAAAAAGATGATACATTTTTAAATATAAAATTTCCTAAATATCAATGTAAATTTAATAAACTAAATTTAAATAATACCTTTAAAAAGTAGAGTTAATAAAAGTTTCATAAATTTCAAAGTAAATTTTATAAGACTTTAATAAATTTCCGTGTAAATTTACTCACTTTAATAAATTTCCGTGTAAATTTACTCACCTGACGCGTCAATGAATTCTTTGTAAATCATATTAAAAATGTATTCTTTTCTATGGAAGTTTAAAATTAATCTTTTAAATAATTAGTACATTAGTATATACATTTTCTGAGGCGACTCATTATGCAACTAAGTTTTCGTTGCTTGATATCAAATGTAAGACATTTAGGATATAAAAATGACCATAAAAGAAAAAAAAAACATTAACAGATCAATAGAAAAATTCACTTCGAACAAAGTGATGTTGTGTTGAAAAATTATCAAATATCATAAGTCATTTGTAACAAATCCTTAATCATAGAAAGAAAAATAATGAAGGAATTAAAATATGTTAAGTAAATATTTTAATATAACTTGTGCAAAGTTGTTTAATGTCTGTCTATATTTCTTGTTTAATGTCATAAGAGTTACTCCATAAAAAAAGTAATTTTCAGCACTCACGCACTGCGAACCCGGTTGATTCTGTGCTTGTCTGACCCACTTGTAAATTTGGTTCACACTATAACTTGACACATAAGTTCATGTATCGAGACAATTTCGCTCCCACCAACTAACATGGAAGGAACACAGAGTTCAAACCTGGGAAGAAAACAAGCTTTGCCCTTTAATTGGGGGCGGGGTGGAGAGAGAGTGTGTGTGACAGGTAAAGATGTGTAGCGTGGAACAGAGCTTCTATATTAACAGCAGAGATAACGAGCTAGGTAGGTAGGTATGATTGTATATTTCACGATGTTTTCACTTGTGGCAAGTCTGTACATGACCAATGCTTGGACAAGAATTTCCTGTAAATTGTCAGCCAATGGCGAGTTCTTGAAATTATGCTGAGGTAAGCAAAGAACACTGCTATGATTTTAGTCGAAAATATATAATTTTTATTAATTTATTACAAGTTAGTGATATAAAATATAAACTTGCTATTTTAAACAAAGTTCATTTGAATTCTTCTTGGCTTACATGCAAAATGGCCAGTAATTTTGCTGTAAAAAAAATCAGACTTTCACTGAATAAACAAACGCTACTACTAACCGCTACATGACTTTACTCTTTCTCCAAATTTACTTGTTTGGAAGATTTCAAATAAATTTATTATTAAAAACATTTGAATTGACATATCAGAGGCACGGGCTTTCAAATCAGAATGTTTAGTTCCCAGTTTGAAGTATAAGTTCATTAATTATAGTGCTATATGGTACAATTGAATTTAATAAAATTAATGAAAACAGATATTTAAATAAATTAAAATTAATAAACAATAAAGAACTAATAAAGAAATAAATTAAACTTAATAATTAAAGATATTTATAATTTTGTACGAAATAATTTGATAGGGTACGCGTACCTTGCTACTTAAAGATCCACGCCATTGTCAGTTGGTATGGTTATAAGTTTCACAATGTTTTCACACTTGGCAAATCTGCACATGGCCAAAGCCTGGGTAAGTATTTTCGCTATATTGTTAGTGCTTCCAGATGACTACTCTCAACTCAATTCGAATTAGCCCATTACATACTTGATCGGCGAGGTGTCATATTGGGTAATTCATAAAATTTCGCTGGTTTTTGTTTTTTATATGGCGGCAAACATTTCTCAGAACAACATGCGACAGGTTTTATTGGGCTAGATGGTTTCAGCAACAGGGAAGAATGAATTACTTGACCTACCTAGAAAAATACTTTCATACCTTGCTTTCCCAAGGGAGGGAAGTTAATGCATAAAATTGCTTGACCGGAAGTTGAAATCGATAAAATTACAAACACTTTACTGGTTAGTAAGCTGCACTAGCAGATACTCTAAATCCATCATAAAAACTAAGATGACGAATTAGTAAATACTAAATGTAATGACAAAAGTCCGCAGGTTTTGGCTTTAAGAAAGCTTTATTCAACTGAGATACAAGGTTCACGTATAGTGTCTTTTTATAGTCCCAGTAAACAGAAATAGCTCTCTCAAAGAGAAGAGTAACAAAACAGGGGGAGACCACTCTTGATTATTCATAACACTAAACACTTCAAATACCTCGGTGTATGGATCAGACATAACAAATTTAGTATAAGAGATAATGAAATTGAACATAAAATAGTTTGCGCTGGAGGTAGTTTCCCACAACACCGGAAATTGCCCTCAAATCAAAATATTATCCAAAAATTCGAATCATGCTCTTAAATCATCTCCTCAGATTGAGAATTTCCTGCAGATGCCATGGTGCCAGAATCGTTCGGAATATCTAAACTGTCAGCTGTATACAAACGCATTCTCAGATCAATGATTAAACATTACTTCGAGTGAATGAGGCATGAAAGGTCTAAATGAAGACCATCCTTCTTGGAAAATCGTTGACTGACGTTACAGAATCACAAAGAACTGTATAACAGAAACCACATTACTTGAGGACTTTCAACAGCAGCAACAACTCAAATGTATAGCACATGTAACTCGAAGAGAAAATAATGACAGAATGAAGATGTTGACGTTCCACACTACGCCAAACAAAAGGGTAGGAAGAAAACCGCCATCCATACTGAAAAGAGTGATAACACTCAGCGGACTTTAGAAACCTATTTTTCTGATAAGTTATTTTAATACAAAGTTTTGATAAATTTCAACCGTTAGCAGCAGTAGATACCTGGTTAATCAAGGCCGAAAGTTTCCTTAAAATGAAATAGTTAATATTACCATTACTATTCAGTAGCTAATTTTCTTGTCATTCAGTTCTCAATACTTATTACCTTGTGCCAGAAATAAGCCGATTTGAGTATGAATGATAATACAGAAGTTTGCTTGGATAAATAAAAAAAAACAAAAAACAAAAAAAAACAAACAAACAAACAAATGATTTTCGTAGTGGTCATTGCTTTTTAAGCTTGTTTGCAAGAATTTTTTATTTTCGTAATAAAATCAAATAAAACAGAAAAGATAAAACAAATATGCCTAAAATTGATTTATTTTTTGTGGAATTTTTATTGACGTTTTGGTTTCAGTTTTTTTGTTTTGTTTCAATGCAATGTTTTCTATTCCAGGGGCAGTTTCTTATTTTCAGTTTTATTTTTAATGGTACTTCAAGTTTTTCTCTCTCTGTTTGCCCAACAAAGAAGAGATATTATGAAACACGAAACAGAATTTGTTTTTTGTTATTTTATTAGTTATTTTTTTTATGATTGTGTCTGAAATGAAAAGGTTGCTTCAGTTTTTTAGGTTGGCCGTTTCGTTTTCTTTTTTTTTTTTTAACCTTCTTCCTTCCCAGCCTCGTTATCAAATATTGGAAGGACATTTATTGAATATTTATTGGCTGGAACGTACGGAAACGAACAAGAAAAGGAGAAAAACATCTAAAAATAGATTTAGAAAGAAAAATAAAACAAAGAGAAAAAGAAAAAGAATGAAAAGTTGTTAAGAGAAAGATGGGGGAAGACATAAAGAGAGAAAGAATGAAAAACTGTATGAAACAAAAAGAGAGAAAACGTAATAAAGTAAGATTGAAAAAGAAAAAAGAGAGAAACAGAAAAGTCAGACAATGAATAAGAATAATGTGTAGATGCAGCAACTTAATTATGCACAATTGGACGTTGCATTCGCGGTGCCCGCTCCATACAAACACACACACGTATTATAGGAAATTTTCTCGCTCGCGCGAAAATAAATGCTCCTACTTCGCTAAATTACTGAGGACATATGCATCTGCTTTGGCACACGGTGAAATTTTGAGAGCAAATAAACAAAAATAAATAATTTACATTATTCGGGCTGTTATCCTTATCTTCATTGCCATATTCACAACATTTCGGCTGTTGTACGTTCCGGCCTTCTTCAGGTGATTTGAATTTCGAACCGAAACCTTTATTTCGCCCATCAGGATAGATTGTTCTACGGCCGAAATGTTGTGAATGTGGCAATGAAGATGAGGATAACAGTCCGAATAATGTAAATAATGTAAATATTTATAATGTCTAATCTCAGAGATATAGACAGAAAAATAAATAAGTAAATATTTTACAGATTCAGCAATAAACGCTAGTTTTCGTCTTTCCTCTTAAGTGGTATGTCTCTTTAGGATGTAAGCGATCATGACTCTTCACATCTACCTTTTAAAAACCTCTATAAACTATACATTGCTATGCTTATACTTAGAGTTTGGTTCTGTTGCATTCTCAGCGGCTTTGGATTCAGAGTTACCTTTCTCCTAGACTAGTTGCCAACCAAGGCTCGAGAGAAAGAAAAAATTAGTTCATACCTTTTCTAAGGGTATTAGTGCAAATTAAGCACAAACTGTCTCAGTTGAGAATTGAACTCAGTTTGTCAGTACCGTTTACCGTCGTGTAAATCAACACCTGCGTCAATTTTCGTCACATTAAAAAAAATAATGATCTTTCTCTCTCTTGTGAGATAACGCCCTTTCTCTTTCTCGCACACATACACATTGGTATAAATTTATAAGCACAAAAATTCGTAAAAATTTACACACACAAACACTTATAAATATTCAGCAAAGTAGCTATAATAGTTAATTTTAGTCGAAGACATGTAACTAGATATCTGTGTTACATGCTTTTATTTACATGTGTATATTTCAGGAAGCAATAATATTTAGAACTTAAAGCCATTAGCGCCTCGTATTATCCCCCAGCGGGAATATGGGAATGCATTTCATTGTACAACAAACACCAATAAAAAAAATCACGCATTATAAAGATCTAGACCGGCAGAAAATGATGTTCAAAAGTTTGTTGCATATATTTCCGTATAATCTAAATCGTTTCCATTTACGTAAATTTGTCCATTAGCTAAATATATACATGCACACACACACACACACACACATATATATATATATATATATATATATATATATATGTGTGTGTGTGTGTGTGTGTGTGTGCATGAATGTGTAAGTGAACATTGAAGTCAACACTCAGAGGCGACAGACTGTTTCATGCTAGAAGGCAATCATCAGATGGCCTGATGATTGCATTTAGCATGAAACAGTCTGTCGCCTCTGAGTGTTGACTTCAATGTTCACTTTTATATTTACATACAATCTATCTGTGATATTGAATACGTTATCCAATAAATATATCATACAATAAAAATATATTTTTTCACACACACACACACACATATATATATATATATATATATATATATATATATATATATATATATATATGTGTGTTATCCCATAATATAACATACATTAAAACTATATTTCTTCATTCATATATATATATATATATATATATATATATATATATAGCAAGCATCAAATTAATTTCTTCGGGTTTTTTTAGACACCTAAATTACTATCAAAATTACTATTAAAATCTATTTTTGACATAAATTGCTGAAACCCATTTACAGCTTCTTTTTCTTTATTTCCCTCTCTCTTCTTTCTTTTCCCTTTCTCTCTTCTCCTCTCCCATTTCAATATATCAAGTCCGTTAAGTTAACCGTTTAAATAGGTCAAGGTCTGGTCACTCCTCCTCCCCTCAATACAAAGTATGCTTGAGAGAGATAATGAAATTAAACCCTCCCTAAACTCTACCATGTCTATTTAACTACCCCTTTTACACTCTCTGTTAAATTACAAAAAGTTAGACTACTCATCAATTTTCATTTCATTTTTCGTTTCATTTTTGGAAGTACTATCTGATGATCCGTCGTCCTTTTAAAAGAGCTCTGGTGAAATAAATTATTATAATGGAATCTTAAAGTGGTCTGTTTTTCTTTAATATATATATATATATATATATATATATATATATATATATATATATATATATATATATATGTTATCCCATAAATATAACATACATTAAAACTATATTTATTCATATATATATATATATATATATATATATAAGAAAAGGACAACCCCGGTTACAGAATGATATTGAATAAAAAAGAGAAAGAAAAACAAAGGCAGAAATTGCAAACCATATATGAAACTGGAAATCATAGAATTCAAGAATGGAAACAAAAGGAATAAAATTTAATTTTTCAGACTGTCGACATACTGATACATTCCTTTTGAAAAATATCAAAATAAACTACAGAGTTCGGAAGCGTCCAAGAAAAACAAACGTCCCTTTTGAAAATTGCATAGCGTGAAACAAAAATGTTATTTTTATGTGTATTGAAACGCTTTTTAGGTGATGCTCACAAGGTCGAAGAGTTTGCTTTTGTAATTCGGGGAAACCATTTCCCCTTGTACAACATATATAAATAAGCAATATTTCAAAGAAAAGAGAAGTGTGTGTGTGTGTATGAGAGAGAAAGAGAAGATAGAAATATATAGAGAAAAATAGAGAAAGAGTGAGAGAAAGCAAATCCAGAAAAATGTTTTCTCCCTTGTAGTATATATGGCTACATCTCACCACTCTAGGCGTAGTAAATGTAGTAAGTAGGTTTTACGGGGATACATTGTTAAATCCATGACTAACCAGTTTCGAATTTTGAATTGTCTTTGGCGAATTACCAACTAAGGCTGCCTTATATTTAATACCCGGGGATGGAACAGATGGATTCATGCCTTTCAAGGGGATCTGCGTAAAAAGCAAACGTAACGGCCTCAAATGAAATTTGAACCCTGCCAATAAGCACTACGTTGCGAATAGACCCTTTGAATTGTTAATATTTTATGTATTTACTATTTTTACTTTCTATTTTTTGAGAACTTCATTTTGTGTTATATAACATTTTGGGTACCGAATGAAGATAAAAATCACTTCATTTGTAATAGTATACGAGACTAGATTGGTGTCTATTACTAAACGGTGAAACGCCTATAAATGTGCATTTTCTAAGCTACTAATGTCTACAGGTACAGAAGACACCCGAAAGAATTCAGTATACACATGTACCAACTTCAAACTTCCGAAAAAAAAAAAACACAGGTAGAGAGAAAAAGCACCATAGATAAATATATAGATAGATAGATAGATAGATAGAGAGAGAGAGAGAGAGAGAGAGAGAGAGAGAGAGAGAGAGAGAGTCAGAAGAAATGAAAAAAAGGGAGAGCTGAAGAGGAAAGGTGAATATCGTGTGGGATGGAGAAAGATACAGAAAGAATAACTGAGGAATATGGGAAGAATAAGAGAGAGAGAGAGAGAGAGAGAGAGAGAGAGAGAGAGAGAGAGAGAGAGAGTGAGAGAGAGGATAAAAAGAGATAATACAGAGAATAAGATGAAGAGATGGCAGATGAACAGAAAGAGAAAGCGGGAAAGAAGGAGAATGAGGTTAAGAAAAAGAAATGGGAAAAGAAAGAAAGAGAAAGAGCGAGAAAAAAAAAAGAAAAGATGGCTGAGGATGACAAGCCGACGTATATAAAGTGTAAAGAGAGACCTTTAAGAGAAAAGTCGTTTGACAGGAATAACGAGATATAAAAAGAAAGATAGATACGAACTGACTGAGACAGAGAATAAGAAATAAAGAGCAAGATGTCAGAAAAGAATATAAAAACGAGGAAGTATAAGAAAATAGCATAGTAGAAAGAGTAAGAGAGAAAATAAAAGAAATCTTTGGAAACTACCAATTTCCGTACGCGTATCCAATTGGTGAAGCCTAAAGGAGGTTCGCCTAAGACAAAGACACATCTAAAATCCTTCTGCATAAAATCTACAAAGCTTTTAAAAAATAAATAAACAAAGAACATTGAAATATATGTTTGATTCACAAAGCCTTTGGTGTATAAATTCGCATAGAAAGAAGGTAAATGAGAATATACGTAGACACATGTGCCTTAGAGGAAGTGTCAAATCTTCAATTGTAATCTCGCACATATACAGACACAATACTCATGGTGACGAGACTATAATCGAGAATGAGCAAAGAAATAAACGAAAAACAGATTGAAGCTATCCCATGGCCACTACGATTCTTGAATTGTGGCAAAGAACAAGTGTTAACTCGGATGCCACTGCAAAAGTTCAACAATTCCTTCCCACTCGAACTAACCATTTTGTCTACTCGTTCTTATTTCCTCAAGGAAATGCGTGTCGTCTAAGAAAACTAAAAACTTTTCTTTTGTTTCTCCAACAATCTTTATCCGTTCATAAAAAGAAAGAACATCTATTGTAATTTCTGGCCGTACATGACTTGTAGATTTCCATCGGGAGAAAAAGGTAATTTTCTCTATCTTCTTCTTATATATTATATATATATATATATATATATATATATATATATATATATATATATATATAATGTGTATATCATAGTGTATGAAAAAGAGGAGGGGAGGGACAATTTTCTTTTTATTCTAGGCACAAGAAAGGCATATCGCCAGCTTGTCGATGTATTTAGTTGAAGAGATTTTGTTTTAGCAGAAAACTTTTTACATGCACGCTAAAGTAGTTTTCTTCAATAATTAAACCAGAGAAAGGCTGATTCATGCGAATCACCATAAAAATCTGTTTGTACTTCAGACGAGAATTTGATCATTCTTAGAATCTGGTGAGGATTTCAATTATAGGTGAATACGTAATTCTTTAAATGGACAACTAACTTGAAAGACAGGCAGACGATTTTATTGGTTCAAGAAGAGAAAACTCTTGTGAAAAACAATTTCATTCTTTTTTTTTTTTTCTAAAACAAAGTTTAATTTTTTGTCAGATGCTCATGCTCTCAAATAATTGAAAAAAAATCTAAATTTGCATATGACTATTTTTTTGGGAAAAGAATTCTTTTTGCAATGGAACAGACGAGACAAAAATATAATTTATATTTTTCTGCCAAATGAAATAGTTCTAATGAAAATTAAAAAAAATACAAATGCGCTTTTTGAATAACAAGTCTGATTGACCAATACTGCCGAGTAGATTTTTTAATGTAACTCAATATAAGGCTCAAGAGTCACTCAAGGTAGAGTATTACTAAATGAGGTGAGTGGTATGAACATAAGAGGGAGTAGGAAATGAATCGTATGAGCATATGAAAGATAGATAACGATTGATCCTGGATTTTAAGAGAATAAGAATTTAGTATTCTCGGGAATCTGCTCCACAAAATAACAGTTGTTGGGAAGAAGCTGTCTTGAGTGAAACTTTCTCCTTACAAATGGAATACGGAGAGAATGAAGATGATTCGACCCAGCTTGTCAGGTCCATTCCCATGGAAAATGCTCAGACAAGCTCTATTATTTAATTCTCCAATTAAATAATAGAGCTTGTCTGAGCATTTTCCAGGCTTGCAACGATACGTCTCTAGGAGAGGAGTTGTCCGGTGTAGAAGATTGCGTAGACGCTTTCGAACTATGTCATGGTTAGAAAGTTCGGTCTGAGCAGCCCCAGCCCTTTTATGGTAGTCATGCTTCATTTTTGGTCCAATCTGACATTTGTATAAATAAAATATGGCAAAAGAAGTCAGACAAGTTCGATCCACATACTTTTGGCCTTGTGCCAATCTAAGCTAATCTTAGTTTATTTCAAAGTAAATAAACTATGTCACTCGCATCAGTCTGTTTATTAAGAATCATGATAAGTATACTAGACAATGCCTGTTGACAAAAAGATAACTCAGTCTCATCAACCGTTCAGCATAAACAGGAATCACATCGCCGTCCAAGAAAAGCAAATCAGTATGCGATCTACGAAATCGCCCCAAGTAATCTCTGAGTTGGATTAACATGAAAGGAATGTAGACCAATTGTCTGGTGAAGTAATGACGACTGGAATTCCTGCTATTGAGATAACAGGTTTATTCTTGAAAAGGTTCTTAGGAACTTCGAAAGGATTTCTATGATTGAAATGGCACGATGCTGGAAGAGCCTGATTAGTAAAACAAAAAGATGCAGCTGTGTATCACAAGTTTATTCATCTTTGATAGACAACAGATGTATTGAAATACTGGCTAGAAGCTGCCATTGTCCTAGTCAAGCAACACAAGAATTATCTTAGAAGATAGATATCGTAAGTAGCACAATGAATCGACTAAAGTCTAGATAACACAAAAGAGGTTATTTCCAAAATTGTAAAGGGAGATAATAACATCCTCACTATCTACTTCTGATCTTCAAGAACTTACTAAGTTTAAACAAGCATTTTTTTCAACTCACTTCATTTATGTATACCACTGACTGGGCACTTCATCACAGTGTACTGTTCAGCAAGCTTGTTTCACTGGGCCAATTGGGACTGAGCAGTGAATTTGATCATTACTGGATACTTCATGATTACGGTCTAAGCTATACTCAGTAAATCACTATGTATTGCACTGATATACATATCTATCTACAAATTATTGGCGGACCTAGAAGTAAGCGGTCTGCACCAGTGGAAAGTTTGGGGGAGGGGGAGAAATATTTAAGTGAAGCAGCATGTAAAATTAGTTGCACAAATTTTCCTCTCACTCCGCTTGTGGCATTTTTTTTTTTTTTATCCAAACTCACTTTATGATTAAATAATGCACTGGACATTTACTTTGAGGCTTACGATATGAGTCAGTTACTGTTAGGGCCATTTTTTGTCAGAGTGCCTAAGGCGATAATATTAGGTTGGTGTAAAAATAATGACGTAATAATGTCGTTTTTTGACGTATTTTTTAACATTAAAAAAACGACATTATTACGTCATTATTTTTGCACCAACCTAATATTTTATTCTAAAATTTTTTATTTGTAAGAAAATTTTTTTTTTCTAATCATTTTAAAATGCTTTTCCATTTTATTTGGTTGTTGCTTTTTATTGAGGCTACGTGTTCTTTTTTTCAAAACAAGATAAAGACTATCTTTATATTGTGTAGATTTTGCCCACTTTCGGAATGTTGTTTAGAGGGGCGGTACGACTGCCCCGGATAGTACAAACGCTGGATATACCGCATATAAAAATCCTAGAGGTTTTATCGTACTTTGAAATATATTTGTATTATTCAGTCAATCTAATTTTATAGAAAAAAACATACATTCTTTATAATTTTAAATTCAACTATTCAATGGCAGAATGCCAATCCTGATGAAGAAACTCACTTCCAAAGGATATGTGATACGCGTTATGGGAATATACCAATATTTTGAGAGGTTAATTTGTTCACAATAATATTAGGTTGGTGCAAAAATAATGACGTAATAATGGCGTTTTTTGACGTTATTACGTCATTATTTTTGCACCAACCTAATATAATACTTTATGAGGATTGAACCCACTACACCAGTGAACTGGTTTGCAAGATATGCTTGTTAACCATCACCCTAAGTGAGGCGCACAAACTTAAAGCATTCTATGAATGTGGCGTTGTTCCAAAATTGGCTTAGACAAATAAATCTCTAAATATATGGGTTCCTTGGCAATAATGTCGATGCAGAAGAAAAAGAAAATGAAAAAAAAAAGTATCTCGGACTAAAATCAGACCTACTGACGTAGTGTTTTGAGAGTGTGTGTGTGTGGGGGGGATAGTCTTTAAACCAGAGGGGACGCGAATTTGCACTCTGATTTCCATCATTTTCACGAACGGCCAGGAAGATAATAATTTCCTTCTCCGTCCATGGCAACTGGTCTGAATAAAACGCAGTAAAAAGGTTCCGAATATTTGTTGTTTTTAATCATTTTTGTTTTTTATCATTTCACCCCAATCAAGGCGATAATGTCACTAGGACACGTTACTGAGAGTAAACGAAAGTAAAAGGACTTATGTGAGTAGAAAGAACAATAAAAGAACAAGTTTCAGGAAAACAGAATTTGGCGAGTGACATTGCATTTAATTTTTTAGGTTGTAGTTGGCAGGGAAGCGAGAAATCGGAAGGGAGTTCTACAAACGAAAAGTGCGAGAAAAATAAACTATTAGAATAGAACATATAGCTACATATATGTAGTTCAACAGTAAAATGGTGAGACCTAATTGCCAATCTAGTATTACACTCAAATTCATGCAGTCGAGGTACTAAGGGGGACAGTTGCTATGAAAATATTTGTAAAAAAAGACAAGAGTGAAGAACACATCAGGTCAGTGAGAAGGTGACTGAAGTCGAGATGCTGGGTCAGGATTGATTACATTACAGATCCTTCTTTGAATATTGTCAAGAATCTCGATATATATATATATATATATATATATATATATATATATATATATATATATATATATATATATATTAAGAGCACGAGATTAGATATGGCAGCAATACTAAATGTGCGGATGAATGGTAGATTTATAAATGTGCAAGATGGATTCTGACAAGAAAAAAATATCGAGTACCAACTTTTGATAAAGAAGAAAATTATTTTAACTTTCTTTAAATAATTTGTTGTATGTGTACATACCATTCCTTTATTCAAATAAATTCAATTTTAGACTGATCTTACCCCGCTTATTAGATATTGGAAACATTTCCAACACTTATTCCAAAATCCCTTTTGTTAAAGACCCAAGAGTTTTAATTTGAAACATAAGTAAAACAGCGTTTCTTTGTGAAACTTTTAAAGAAGAATCTGCAATATTATCTGTCCTGGCATGGTATCTCGGTTTTAATCATTTCCCCACCGGCGTAACGTAGCTTCTTTGTGCCTTTTCTATAAATATTTTCATGGCGATTGTTCTGATGAGGTTTCATCTCTGTTACCTCGGTTTTATCAATTTAAGCGTAGTACTGGATTAGCACTTAGGTCTCCTCATTTTACTGTTGTAATTTCTAGATACAACCGTAAGTTCTATTCTTATAGTTTCTTCTCTTACACTTCACGTGTGTGGAACACTCTCCTGGCTTCTTGCTTTCCAGTCAACCATAATCTTCAAAAATGGCAATGCAATGCCAATTGTTGTCATCTGTTTTTCCAGTCTGTTCTTTTATTGTTCTTCTTACACAACAGCATTTTCTTAGTTTCTTTCACTCTTACTAACCCCTTGCGTCTTAGTGGATTTATCGCCTTGCTTGGGGATGAAATGTCTTAAAAAACCCGACTTTTATTGATTGTCTCGTCTTTCTTCTCATCTCATTTTTAACCCGTTGACTGCCAGAGGTCAATTACGAAATGATACGTCGAACTTCATAATATGCAACTTAGGCAATTTATAGCATTTTTGAAGTCTTAACATGGCCTTCAAACTAAAAGTTTCACTGCGAATAAACCTGCTGTTGCAGATGAAAATGTATCAGAAAATGCCAAGGACGAGATAACTCGTAGTCTGTGACAAAAAACTGCCAACCAAGATTTGGCAGTCGATGTGCTGGGGAAACTCTTTTGAGTTTTGTCGTATCCTGACTGGGGACAAAACACAAAGAGTTGACGGTCGTTAGATACAGACTTGACGAAAGTTTCATTTTTGATATCTTATTTACAGTCATCGGTATATGTAGAGAGTTTACATCACGTGCAAAAACAAAATTCCAGTTAGAATGAAATGGGATTATGTAACGAAATCAGGGAAACAATTCCCATGAATAGTGTTCCTCGTCTCCCGTTAAACATTACACACATGTCTATGCAACTTATCATTAATAGACCGTTAGTTAGAAAGGTACAGCGTATGGAAATTACTGCACACAAGAGCTATACGTGAAGAATTCTATAGATTGGTGATACTTATATATCAAACATTATAAAGACGATGAAAAAGATTATGCATCATTAGCAGCCTAATCTGCGGGTCAGGTGCCAGATGACAGATTTTAGTTTCTATGACAAAGAATTAAATCAACTACGATTGTAATTCGATAAAAATCACTAAAAAAATAAATAAAACAAAATCACTTCTTTTTATTTTATATTTTAATAATTTCATCCCAAGAAAGGCGTGACTTTAACTTATACTCTGGCGGTTACAAGGAATGAAAGTAAAAGAGAAGACTGACTCTTGGAAGGATTGAGGAAAAGACAAAAGCTGAACGAGGTTAAAAATGATCGAAGATAGTGATTGACGTTGCATTTAAATTTCTGTAGTTATCAGTGAAGCAAGTAAATGGGAAGGGAGTTTCACAGTTGGGAAGTGCAAGAAACGAAATTGTTTGATTAGAAGAGGCGGTTGCATTTAGCTATTTTCAACAGTAAAAGGGTGGGACTTGATTAGCACATTTAAATTCGTGTATACAAGTTTTATTATTAGTTGTAACTTTATTTTGGCTTGCTTCATATAAAAAAGCAAACAAACAAAAAAACAACAAAAAACAAAATATCAACAAAAAAACAAAGGAGAAATATGACTTAACTACAGTTGATACAATTCATAAATGTAAAAAAACAACATTGGGCTGAACAACCGTGGAAAAATTTTCTAAGTTCTCTTTCTTCATTAGGTGCCGTAGAAATTTCAACCGTCAATGTTGGAATTTTGTCCTTTACTCGATTTTCAATATTGACTTCCAGCTGGACACAAAACCATCTCATTCATAAGCCAAACGATAAAGAGTTTAATTTATATACTCTTGTATTTCTCGAGAAGAACAAGAATCATACAAAATACGCAACGCTTATTTGCTATTCAGGAATATAAGTGATTTGAATACGAAATTTACACCATTATATCGAGAACTAAAATGCTGTTTTATCCAGTTATAATTTTACTTGTACTCTCGAATCTGGGATAATTGTACCCTTTCATTATTAAATTTTTTAAAACAAAATCTATCAAACTCGCCCTGCTCTTATTCCACCCCCCCCGTTTGTTTAATATCGTGGGAATTACCTAGAAAAAAAAATGAAACTCCAAGAAAATGATTATTTAGAATTGCTAAACTGATTTGATTCAGATTCTATAACTTCATTCATTTTATAATTCATTCAATTCCAAACATTAATTCGTATCAATTCAAATCAAAATAATATTTTTGTCGTGGAGCGTGCCACCTTTCATTATTATTTGAAAAGTAAAAGATAAATAAGAAATAGAGACAGAGGGGAAAAAGAGGACAGAAAAGAGGAAAGCGAGAGACAGAATAGGAAGGTGAAAGAAAAGAGAAAAAGAAGGCGATAATGAAAGAGAAAAAGAGAGAGAGAGAGAGAGTGAAACGAGAAAGAGTTTGTGAAAAGAGTATGCAAAGAGGAGAGAGTGAAAGTGAATAAGAGTGGGGGAAAATAAAACAGGGAAAGAAAAGGAGAGAGAGAGAGAGAGAGAGAGAGAGAGAGAGAGAGAAAAGTTGTGAAAGAGAGAAAATTAAGAAGCCGTACAAGATACGGATGAAATTGGTATGTAACTACAACACTGGATATTAAAAGATCCCTAATAAATGAATTCTTCTGGACATGGGGCTTAAATGTTAAAGCAGCATCCTTTAGAAAACTGATTTACCATATTTAATTGAAGACCAAATAAATTCGTGCTCGAGAGAGAGAGAGAGAGAGAGAGAGAGAGAGAGAGAGAGAGAGAGAGAGAGAGTGGGAGAGAGAGGAAGAGACAAAGAGCGAGAGAGAATGCATACGGCCGTATTTATTCTCTGTCTTCATTTCTTTCTCTATCTTCACCTCTCTCTCTCTCTCTCTTTCTATCTCTTCCTTTCTTTCGATGCTGCAAATGCATCCAAATGACTCGGCAACTCAGTCTGTTTTTCTGGTCTTTGCCGTTGTACATTAGGCAAATCTCTAAACAAAGACGTCATACGATTTCAGAGTCACCTTTCTTCCTAAATGGCAATTTTTGCTTTTTTACTCCATGATTGATTTTCAGCCACCAACATCATCCAGACAGAAATCCATTTCCAATAAAAGATCTTAAAAAAAAATGGGAAAAAAAAGACTCTTATTGAAATTTAGTAAAATAAACTATTTACTTTCTCTCTCTCTCTCACTTCTTTCTTTCTTTCTTTTTTCCTTCTTTCTTTCTTCCCTTCCTTCCTTCTTTTTTCCTTCCTTCTTTCTTTCTTTCTTTATTTCTTTCCTTCCTTCCTTCCTTCCTTCCTTTCTTTCTTTTCGACCTATTCACCCATTTTCTCGAAAAGTCTTCTAAACATCCAAACCTTTTCTTGTTTACGCATCTGCTTATGTTGTTTGTTCAATACTTCGGGCATTTTTTTTACATGATCTTTTTAAAAATCCGTTTTCTAATTTTCTAAATCCGATTCACTGTGTGAATAGATGCGTGTATTTGATAGATACAGAGAGATCACGAGGTAAAGACAGTTAGAGAGAGGGTGGAAGAAGAGAGACTATATATTTGTCGGCTTCGTATGGAAAGTGTAAAAGTCTCTCTAAGGGAGATAAGAACAAAAAACGAGAAATAAATTTGAAAGGCGCTCTGCAATGTTTAATAAAGTGAAGTGTGAAAAGAAGCCCAACTACCTTGCCGTGCTCAACACATAAACTCTTTTCGTACATTTTTGAACGAGTTCGTATCTCACTGGGTGTTCCACACGAGTAGGCTTTTTATATGGTCAGGGTAAACATTAAATCATCAACAAGTGTGTGCACCGAAAGAGAGAGAGAGAGAGATTAAGCTAAACTTCATTCGGTACAGCACCACAGACGGTGAATGGAGGAGAAAGAAGACTGTGTTGAGTTAATCTTTTAAGTGGAAAGAGGCTGATTGGCTGCCTATCTCGTCGTCTGACTACCTTGAAAGCTAGCATATAAAATCATAGACAGTTTTTTCTTTATTTTTTAACTGTTATCAAACTCTAAACAATAATGATAGTAAGAGTGAAAAATACAGTTATCTCAAGACGCAAATCATTCTTCTCTCTATCTACAATATATATATATATATATATATATATATATATATATATATATATATATATATATATATATATATTATTAAAAATTAATAATAAAAAGTAATAAATAATAACCTTAATAATAAAATTAATAATAAAAAATAATAAAAATAATATAAAATGTTATTTTTAGTGGATATTTGTATCTGAGTAGACGCTCCATTAAACAGTATATTTATTTATTTTCGTCTATCGGCCTGAATATTCGAGAAATTTTATTAGTGAAAATTATGCACTCTTCGACAGGACTCGAACCTGCATTCCCTTATGGGAAACCATCACCAGATCTACGTGCTTTAGACCTTTCGGAGAGTATCGATGATCAAGCAAAATTGACGAAGTAAACATATATGATGAATATCGTATCCTAACGTAAATAAAGCAATTTCTAAAGAAAGGGTTGGATATTTTATTTATTAATCCGACAGATTTACTTAAATATTATATATATATATATATATATATTTGTGTTTGTGTGTGTGTGTGTGTGATTGGAAAGAAAGTTTCGTAGAAGAGTGAATGTATTAATTTACTTTCCTTCATTTAATGTTTATTTACGTTCCTTAAAAAGATACATGATCAATATTGCTGACTGATATCATGTTTCCTCAGCACTATCCAAGTCACACTCCTTACCCCAACCTTCCTGTCGACGAGTTAAAGCTACCACTTTCTTTGATTTTCCCTTACTTGAAGTTGGGCTAAATTTCATTTGTCCGATTTTTCAATTGATATATTCCACTAAAAAACTTATACTGCCCGGAATAAATTATTTAAAATATACATTAGAAAACAATAAGTTCAAATAAAAATGTGTTCTTTGAAAAACAGGCCATATAAGTCAGTAGAGATTTATAAAAAAATATAAAATTAAAGCAATAAATACATTGCCTGTTAAGTAGGCCTCCAGCTTGATAGGGTTCAGATCTACGCAGCCTGAGTAGCCATGTTAATTTTATTTCATTCGTTTTTTACTTTCTTTCTTTTTACTTTCTTCATTTTTTCTTCTTTATTATGAACAAGGTCAACGAAATGTATTTCGGTCAATATTTTGGGCATGAAGTTAAAACAATTTTGGATACAGCGGAAGTCCAGAACGAAAACGACTGTCTATGAAAGATTTTTGTAGCTTTGAAATAGATATGCTTGAATGTTGATTGACTCGGGCTCCGCCCGACAATTTCGACACCCAGATTCGCCACTGATATATATATATATATATATATATATATATATATATATATATATATATATATATATATATATAATTTATTTCTATATCCCTTTCCTTGCGTATATAAGTGGTATATTTTAAAACTTTTGAAAGTGTTTTTGAATAAAAACAAAATTGCTCTATCTATCTATCTATCTATCTATCTATCTATCTATCTATCGTGGGTATTGAAATCAATACTGCATGGGGATTGGTAGTTTCACGTTTTAAGTGATTATCAATCTATGTGGTCATCCGACCATTCGCTATATCTGTGGTATTAACCACATTTCCTATCATAAATATAGCATATTACGCACACACACACACACACACACACACATATATATATATATATATATGAGGTAGAGAGAGAAGAACAAGCGAGTTAAAAGAATGAGAAAGAATCGATAAAGCAAATAGGATATTCTTTGTTTTAGAATCGAGTTTGTTATCTGATGAATATTTTGTTGTTGCTTCCAATTATTTTTATTCTTTCCCTCGCCATCTTTGAACGTTTCAAATATTTGATGGAACTTCCCGGAGTTTGGTATTGATCTAAGCTAACATTTCCTACACGCTTTCACCCCTCGGCCACAATCAGTTTCCGACATTTAGACAGTGTGTAACTCTGTGTATCTTGGCGCACTCGGTTTGTGTGTGCGCCTGCATACGATTTATGTTGGCGTATAAAAGCATGTACTTATAATGTCAAGTATGTACGCAGACGCACATTTTTATATGTGTAGGTATCGACTCCTGTCAGCCATTAATTTAAAATTGTAGCCATCCGTTAGATTTAACTAACATTAACACAAGCGCGGTTTATGGCTTACTTTGTAAGAAATGAAATCAGTTACAACAGGTAATTTGGACTCTTACCACTGCTGAACAGCAAAAGCGGATTTTAACTTTTAGTAGGTGCAAAACACCGATATCGGTATTGGTATTTAGAAAGCCTAGATTAGTCTGGTACAAGGCCACAATAGTGGGACATCTGTGAGGATCGCGCTCACTTTACTAATTGTCAACCATGGTGATACTTTTATCGTGGCCGAGTGGTTAAAAAGTTTAGCGTTATGACCATGAGACAAAGGTTCAAAACTCACCGTGGTCGATTTGTCAGGAAGAGGACTTCTTGATAATGTCAACCTGGCGATCAGAGAATGAGATATGGAGAGAAAAAAAGGAAGAAATTCTGGTATTTTTATTTTTGCGTTTGATTTTCATTGGTTTATCAGGCTTCATGTACATTTGATTTGTTAAGCAGTATTAGTATAAATTATGCCGTTCCGAAGAAATTAACAGATTGGAAGCCTAACCTAATAACCGTAAATATTGCTTTATGTATGTAAGTTTATAACAGACAGACAAATAGATAGATAGATAGATAGATAGACAGAGAGAGAGAGAGAGAGAGAGAGAGAGAGAGAGAGAAATATAAAAACAATGAAAATGGAAAGTATAGAGAGTGGGAAGGAAACAAAACGAATACAGGAATTACGAGAAAACTGCCCGAAAATATGAATATAAAATAGCTAAAAAGTAAGGAAAAGAGAAAGAAAAAAAAGGAAAGAAAGAACTAAAAAGAGAAAGAAAATGAAAAAGAATAATGCGTAAAAAAAGAATAGAGAGAAAAAAATGAGAGAGAGAGAGAGAGAGGAACAAAGAATGTAATTAAACTCTGTGTGGCTGTTTGTGGCCGTGCTTGCGTGTATGCGTGTGGGAGATAGAGTATACAAGACATAAACAAGAGAGAAACGTCGGAAGAAGATGGCAGGAAACCATTGTAAAGACCAAAACAAAGATCCAACAAAAGATGAAATGACACAAGAAAAAAAAAAAGAAAAAAAAGAGGAAATAGCGATAAGCTGCTTGAAAGAGTATTTACATATGTGCGTGTGGGTATATGTGTACCCAAAGTAAACATCATTGCGATGTGTATAGGTATGTGTGTAGGTCATATTAGGATTACATTTTGAGTGCAAGTACACTAAAGGCTGTCGACGGAACACCCTGGAGCCATTGCATAGAAATCAAGAGAAGAGTATGATAAGTGACAATAAAATTATCTGGACAAGAGAACTGAACGCTGGGAAAAGAGAGCAAGGAACGAAAGGAGCGCAAGGAACGAAAGGAGAGCAAGGAACAAAATAAAGAGAGCAGATGTAGGATTAGATACAGAAAAAAGAACGATATTTACCCTATTATGGAAACGGCACATCGATTGCGAAGGTTTTAGATTTAAGACCAGTTAGTCGCAGACAGGAAAGATTTGAATAAGATGTGATTGTAAAAAAGGTTTTGTCTTTACTGCCCCCACCAAACCTGATCTATATAAGAGGGCCATATGCACTTAGCCGGCGCGAGAAAAATGGTCATCGAGGTAATGTTTTGTTGTTAGGAAGCAAAGCAGATGTAAGCTATCAGTGTTTAAGTGTCTCTACCATTCGTCATTTCATATCTGCATTGTATAAACATGCTGAGTACATCCAGATGAATATTTTACTGCTGATCCTTAGGACTGTGTGTGTTGGTCTGTCTGATAAAGACATTTTCTTCGTAAAGTTTTGATATCAACGTAAAGGAAATACCGCATTTGCCGGCCTAGTTGACACACACAGATTTTGGCATGGAATATTTAGGAAAAAAATACACACATAGAAATCAAAATTAGAACCTTAGCTTTATGTTAAATTCTCACTATGAAGAAACACGTATGGTATTAGCACAAATTATATTATTGGTACTTTTTTCTTAAATAGAAGTGAGCTAAGGTTTAATTATCAGGACATTTTTTTTGGAAAAGAAGAATTTTAGTACATTTCATCATATATTTATTGAAAATTATTTTTAATTGAGCAACATCTCCACATATAGTAAATTTATAATAGTTGCAAAGAAATCTACTGGTATCTGTGAACACTAGTACATATAGTAGTAGGCAACCCCCTAAAAAACAAACAGAAATATGGTACTTGTTGGTAAATGAAGTCCTATGCAATACATGCAGCAAAACAAATTCCATGTATATCAACAAAAACATGCACAAAGTAAGCAGCAATATGCCAGTCAAAGCAAATATTTCTATAAAATCTGGGATTTCTATGAAACGAGGCAGCAAAATATTGTCCAATTCTATAAATTTCTTAATTTCTTTTCCCTGGGTGAATTTTTTTATTCATACCATGTTTGTCCACTTCCAGGATTCCTAGTTTCAGATCTAAGCTCTATGCGTGCACTGTCCCCCCTCATACACAATATTGCTCTATTGGACGCAGGGTAATTTTCTGGTGCATTTTTAGGAAAAAAAACCGTGTCCAATAGACCGGCAAATACGGTAAGTTCAGGCAAGGGTAAGGGTCATTGAAGAATATCAATGCTATTGATAAACTTATGTTGGAAAGAAAACAATTTTTGCTCAAACATAATTGACCTTATATAACCAAGCAACGACTTTAAATGTTATCATAGCCGGCAGAATCTTATAATAATTCAGTTTGCTTCTCCCTTAATTAGCTCATCCGTTACGTCCTGCCAATGCCTCATAAATAATGAACTATTTTTTTTATCTTGTGGAAAAAAAGATATATCAGAGACGCCACTTGGCTTTGGAGAGAAAAGGAAAGAAAGAAAAAAAAGTAAAGAAAGACGTGCTTAATGTCCCTTGCCAAAATCTCATAAGTAATGAACTATTCCGTTTTGATCACGTGAAAATATGGAGAAGATATCAGAAACGCTGCTTGGTTTTAGTGAGAAAAAAAAAGAAAGAAAAGAAAAAAGAAGGGAAGATAGAAGTGTTTAACGTCTGTTTCAGTGAAATGAAAAATTTGGGAATTTCAAATCTTTTATTTGTACCCACTTCTTAAAATAACGACCAGTATTCGAATTTAGGATTGTTATTGCAATATTTTGTTAAAGTTGTTAAGTTCGAATATTTAAGGATGCACTAGAGGAATTTCTACGGATATTTTATTGTCTCAGAACTTGTCATGTGCTTTACTCAGTCATTAACTTAAGAATTAAAATAGGGAAATCGTGAAATTTTCACTGGTATTTCTAGTGTTATAAGAATGGCATAAAAATGTCATATGAAGAAAGAAAATAAGAAACATTTACAGATATTCTAACATTCTGATGCCATTATCAGACATTTTATTGCTCTTTATTGTATTAAAAGCCAGTTTTTTGATATGAGGAATGTTTCAAAACGTATAAAATGTTGACCCAAATTCAATAAAGATAGCTTACATAGGAACAAATCTGTCACATTATTATCTACAATAGAATCTACTTAATATCTTAAAACCAGTACATTTGGGGATCCTACTTCCACAGATTATTAATCCTCGATAAACTTTCTTACTTTTAATCAAGGGGAAATTCTTCATTTCTTTTCAGGCATCCAAGACAAATGACGTTATAATTTATTTCAAGCAATAAAAAGCATTAAAAAAAATTCATATGGCCCCATGGATAAAGGCATTGGTTGAGTAATACAAAAAGTGACTTTTGGCACAAAGAGTTGGGAGTTCGATACCTGGCCACATAAGAGGTTAACAAAAACATGGGGAGGGGAGTTACTAAAAGGAATTAACTGAAACTGAGATATTCAAAAAAAAAAAAAAATGGTACGTGGAATTAGAACGATCTATTAGGTTGGTGCAAAAATAATGACGTAATAATGTCGTTTTTTGACGTTAATTTCGGTTTGAAATTCCATCTGAAGACGGACGGAGAGTACAACGTGAATATAGAAATAAAGTGTATCTGTCTATATTTCTGAGATGAGGTATTATGTACACTATTTACATTATTCGAACTTTTGTACTCATCTTTGTTGCCATATTTATTACAACGTTTCGGCCCTTCAGTATCTCTCTATATTTCTGAGATGAGGTATTATGTACATGATTTACATTATTCGGACTATTGTCCTCATCTTTGTCGCCATATTTATTACAACGGAGATATCTGATAACTGACATCCATTAAACATGGCACATGGAACTAGAACAGTCTACCACAGTGAGCGAAATAAAATGTTCAGTTCGACATTCCAACTACCTGAAAAAGGCCGGAGCATACAACGGCCGAAACGTTGTAATAAATATGGCGACAAAGATGAGGACAATAGTCCGAATAATGTAAATAATGTAAGAAATAAAGTGTATTTTTTTCACGGTATAAAACAATTATTCAAAAAGCAAAACAAATAGTTACGCTCAAATTTATTGAAGCCCAAAATTTACAAGCTATTAACCATTGATTTTATCAATGGTTACGAAATTGGATACAAAGGCATCGAATACTTAATCAAATTATTGTATTAACGTTTTCACTTTTCAGGGTCGAAGTATTCTAATCGATAATGACTAAGAATTTGAAATAAAGTTTAACACCTAGGAGTTTTCATTCTTTTGGGGGTATCGTCGTGGTGTAGTCACTAGGTCTCGCTGATCGTTACTAATTATGAGTGAGTTCGATCCTCATGCTTGGAGCCTTGTGCTAAAACTAAACTAGTAAATAGCTAGTCTTCCTCCTTGTGCTTTATCGCTGATAATTCTCACAATCTTGCTGTGTCGCTATGGTTCGCAAGCTAGTCTTGCAGATCCATTTGTGAATTCGATCCTTGGGTGGATCATCTTTTATTCGACTAAAATAAACCGGACTTATTACTCGCTCTCCAACCTCTTTCCCATTGACACAATGTCGGAAGCCATTCCATCGTTGTTTCTATGGAAAATGTTCAGATGAGGTCCATTCTTTAGTTTCACCAGTTCAGCCCTTCACAGCCAAGACTCTTCATGATACATTCACGGAGTTGAATTACTCTAATTCCTCCCATATTTCAATTGTAAGAAGAAATTTCCAATTGAAAAGTTATTTTTTCTCTTTTGTGGAACAGGCTCCCGCGTAGATGCTTTCCAGAAGACTACAATCTTAACCTTTTCAAGTCTAGGGTCAATCATTATCTACTCTGCTTATCTTTTTACTCTTCATTTCCCATGTTCTCCTGTTACATTAATATCACATACATCATTCAGTAATCCTCTACCATGAGCAGCTCTCGGGGCATGTATTCAGCGAACAAAATACTACGATAATATTTTGTGAGTTTCTGCTAAGCTTCTCACAATGAATGATTTTCTTTCTTTTTTTTTTTTTTACTGTCAATGGAAAAATTACATTAATATCCTACACACCATTCAGTTATCCTCTACCATGAGCGGCTCTTGTGGCTTGTATTCAGTAAACAAAAATACTAAGATGATATTTTGTGAGTTTCTACAAAGCTTCTCACAATGAAAGATTTTTTTTTTTTTTTTTTACTGTCAATGGAAAAAATAATCTAAGGGAAATACACGTTGACGGATTCCATCAACCTGGCACCACAGATAAGATATCCGATCCCTTGAGAGCAACTCGGTTACATTCACAGCTGAACGTTTCGCAGAGAGTTACTTATGTTCAAGGCCCGCAAGAGTGACGAGTTATGTGCTAGAGTAGAATTCTATAATTATGAACATTAATGGAAGAGCGGGAAAGAGGACGTCAAGCCGTATATTTAGGCCGGCGAAAAGCAGGAGGAGGTTGATGGCAGACAGGCCGGTGACCATGATAATTAGGCATAGTTAAGGGCTCGAAATTTCCCCTCCCTTCCTATACAAAACTGACCTTTACAAACATCAAAAGGATGAGAAAAAGAAATGAAGGTCAATTTTTGACCTTGCGCATCAACTTAATAGGAACGCGAGCGAGTCTAGGAGACAGAGTATTTGTGAATGAAGTTAAAAAGTAAGTTTTCTCAAATGTTCTGAAGTCTAAAGGCATGAAACTGAAAACCATTGATAAAATATGCTCGCATGAGTACTTTTACGTGAAGATTATCTTGAATGAATTAGACGAAAATAAAACAATTTAATGATTGAAGAAATTCATGAGGTGAAAAGTTTTGTCAATGTTGAACCTTCATGCCTGCAAAAGAAAACGGATGTATATAAAAAAAGGACGTTTTTTCCTTTGACACCGCTATTATTTTAACTACCCCCACTCCTCGGCAATGTTTATTGTTTCAAAAAGCGATGATTAGAATTTTAATAAAACCTGGACATATAAAGGTGAATTACAACAAAAGCACCACTTACTTATTAGATTGATTATTTGAATGGTTGGTGAAACATCGTCTAATTGCCAATCGAAGTTTATAAAATGGCTGGTTCACATATTTTTATAATTTAGTAAATGTTTCTAAATTTATTAATAAAATTTTTCATATTTATTTCTTTATAAATTGGTAATTGGTAACCATTGAATTTTGAATTCTAAACGGTTTGTATATTTTCTTATGTTGTAAATAGAAGATTATTTTTTATAAATAAACAATCTTATAAATAAATAGTGTTTAATATTCCTGTGCTTGTCACTGTAATCTTCTGCAAAAGATGAATAATTATTAATTGTTTGATGTCGTACGTCTTTAAGGAGAACACTATGAAGATCTCAGATTGAAAACGTAAAACCGCAAGGAAGAAAATAATAATAATAATAATAATAATAATAATAATAATAATAATAATAATAATAAAAAGTCCTAATGCACGGCTTTCATGGCTTTGATTGTCGGTCTTAACATGTTTGACGTTGGTGAATTCAGATGGACTAGAGTAAATATCTTGTTTAGTATTACAGATTTGGTTGTCAGTTGCTTGCTCTTAATCAGTTGGTCATGTCCCCTAGAGACAGACACAGGAATAGTGGGGAAAGCATCATGTCCGATAGTCGGTAGGGATTAAACGATGAGGCAACCAAGCCGATATAATTAGGAACACCGCCAGTCGGAGACCGTCGTAATGTACCGGGTTACCTGACCTGAAGGTATTTTTCACTGCCCCACTCCCCACCTGCTGCTTTTATCAAAACCTGATCCCCTATCGCGAAAATTTGGCTGTGATGCATATACACGGTATGCCTTTGCCAAACTTACTGTCATGATGGGTACATTGGGCTCTTGCATATTAGCACCCTAGCATCCATTTATTGGCATGCTGTTATCTCAGTAAATAATAACAATAGAACAACAACAGCAATAATAATAATAATAATAATAATAATAATAATAATAATAATAATAACAACAATAATATTATAATAATGATGATAGTGATGATGATAATAATGATGATGATGATAACGATGATGATGATAATAATAATTGTAGTTCAGTTTTAAAGTAAGCTAAACACAGTAAACAACACTACCCACCCAACATATTTTATTTTTAGTAAACTGCAGATGAGCATTAATTCCATGATTGTCCCTTGAATTGTGCATCGGCTTCATTATTGACTGCTCCTTGTTTTTATGTTCAGCAAAATGTTAAATGTCCACAATACCTGAATCATTTTTTCCAATATATTTTGAAAGGGAAAGTAGACATGACCGCAGGTGTCAACTAAAAAAGAAACTAAGTTTACCACTCTGTGAAACGATGCTTATATGAGATTTCTTAATTCGAATAAATTTAGTCTATACCACCCTAAACTTTTAACGCCCTGTCGGTTGGGAGTCAAGAATACGCCGAATGTATTCTCGTGCAAAGTGGTACCCCCACAAAATAGGCCAACAGTTGATAGAAACACATCTACTGTGGTAATTTATTAGAATATCCACGAAATCGACAGTGAAGGATTTTATCTGGACTGTATTTCATGAACACTATTTACATTATTCGGACTATTTATTACAACGTTTCGGCCGTTGTACGTTCCGGCTTTCTTCAGTAACTGTCTATATTTCTGAGATGAGGTATTATATACACTATTTATATTATTCGGACTATTGTTCTCATCTTTGTCGCCATATTTATTACAACGTTTCGGCCGTTGCACGCTTCGGCTTTCTTCAGAAAATATAGACAGGTGTTTTATGAAGTTAGAAAGTTCCGATCTTAGGCTTATATAAATGGATGTTACAGGATTTGTTCTTTATTTTTGGAGTCACTCGTTGGCAGATGGTAGCGATATAGAGGCTGAAAGCAACATGTTGCGAAATGGAGATGTATAGTGGGGGTGGTAAATGAGGGTCGACAATGATAAGAGAGAGAGATGAGAAAGAGAGAGAAGGAAAAATAAAAGAGATATAAATTCAGATTTCTTTCTAGCCGAATGATAGATCTGGCACATCAGTAGACAGAAGTACTCTTGACGCTGTCCCAAGTGTCACGTACCTGCACTCCTAGACTTCGCCAAGGGAATCGGTGAATAAATTTACTGGAAGCTGGATTTGTGTTTTTATTTCTCGGCGTGGTGTTATTTTCACCTTTTGTTCCCTTCTGAATGGACACCAGGCTTTTTGCAGTTTTCACGCACACCAACACAAACGTGTATGTATAGTGATTTTCCAAGCGTAGCTTAGATGTAGGTCGACAGAATGGGGCATTCGGTAAAGATCGAACTCATTACATTCGTAATTGTTCTAGAGAGATAAGCTTGCTAACCATAACACCGCCACGAGTTGCACTCCAACGTGTATTATTAGTTATTATCTTATAGTGTAATAATAATATTAAAAAAGTATGACTGAAACTAAATAAATTCTGGAAAGAAAATGTCATTAAGTGTAATACAAATATTGAAAATCAACATGGTAAGTTCTGAAATTTACGCTCGAGTTAACCTCAAAGAAAAGACCTAAAATTAACTCGACTTTGTAATTATTCTTATATTTCTGTTTTATTTTCTTCTCATTTCTAATTGTGTATTTATTCTTCCCGGCGCCATATTTTCTCAGGAAGAGACGCTTTTGGAAAATATATTACATTGTTGCAATTTCTGTGTGAGAAAAAACTAAACCATTATGAGAGAAATAATTTATTTATTTAAATAAAACAAACTCAGTTTCTCCATTATATTATGTTAAAATTAGTTATACAAATATTTAAAAGCAAACAAACTACTGTTTATTGTCTGTCTTTTGTGGATAAAGACGTTGGTTAGATCCAGTGACTAGACCCAAAGAGTTGTGAGTTCAATACCAAGCCACGGCAGTGGTGAACCAAATCTTGGAGAGTTGAGTTAAAAGGAAATAACTGAGACATCTGGAAGAGGCATGTCACGTAGAACTAGAACAATCTACTCCGGTGGACCAAATAAAGTGTTCGTTTCGAAATTCCAATCACCTGATGAAGGCCGGAGCGTACAACGCCCGAAACGTTGTGAATATAGCAATGAAGATGAGGATAACAGTCCGAGTAATGTAAATAATGCAAGTACTGTTTATTCTCTTGCTCTTTTTTAAAAAATCTCTCTCATATGTTCAGTGTTTGAAAATGATGCGATGTTAGACGAATAAATTCACAAGAATCACCAGTATCATTTTAGTCAGCTGAAATCAGGATATTCTAACTTCATTGTTTTGGGCCGCGTTTGAACCTGACCAGATTACGACATACGATTGATATGCGTCTCTTTGACACTTAATGTGCAACTTGTATCTCTCATAGTTTTCACAGGAATACATACTAAGAATTAATTGCACACAATGTTCTTAAGTTGTCTAAGATAAAGCGATGGATAACTGTTTTTTCTTCTTCTCGTAGGCTACTCGCAAGGATGTTAAGAGCGTATCACATTACACTGGACATTTGTCGAAATACGCTAAGCTTAGTAAATAGAAAAAGCGATTCTGAAAGAATGGTGTTTAGCTAGCGAATCTCACAAATCGTGGTTCGTGTAACGAGTTCGATCTTCTGTGTGATCCACTATTGTGATCTTGAATTAAATTAAATTTAGCTGATAATATAATGGAGAGCTGTTACTGTTAAATATTATTTTCCCGCGCGGTATGATATCAAGAGTGTTTATATAAAAAGTAATATCTTCTACAGTTTAAGTGATAAAATTCAAAGTTCACCCTATGCACTGAAATATTTTGGATGGCATTATCTTTACTATCCAGGATACTTCTCTTAACGCCGGCTAGACGACATTGTATGACGCAGCATAAATTGAAAAGGAATCAGACTCTTTTTTTCTCGCTTCAATCGCGGGATACCGTGGTGACAAGACGTGTCTTGTTTCCCCTCTTAGTCCTAGGGCGAACTGACTTTTCAGTTTCAACTAAATCACGTAGCATATCACACACACACACACACACACAAGTTACATAGTATATATATTTCTGTACTTTTTATTTTATACTGCTTTGTAAAACGCCACCTAACCGAAATTAGCGAAACATCCTGGCTAAAAAGGTGGGTTAATTCCCCACATATAAAGAACCTTTGGTTGGGAACCTCGAGGTGGCGTAATGTTTAGCAAGCTTGTCTCGCTAGAACAATTACAACTGAGTAGTGAGTTGGATCCTCACTGGGTGTCCCCTACTTTCGGCCTTGTGCCACATCTAAGCTACGCTTGGAAAATCACTATAAAGAACGTCTGGAATATAAAATCCCTTCGCCATTTCAACGGGGGAATATTAAGGCTAAATTGTTCGATAGTAAAGCGAATGTTACTAGCGCCTCATCATATTCCATATTGTCCCAACTCAAAAGAAGTTTTTTTTCGTGTCTTTATTGAAGGAAAATTCTGATATTTTAATATTTCAGAGAAAACTGTAAAGCATATATTCCATCAAGTATCTTATATCGCATATGAAATGTTATAGAGATACCAGAATCTCAAACGAAAACGTATAAAATATTTTAACTAAAGTAAAAATAATTGTCAATCCATTGTCTTTGCAGCCTATCCTTCGGCTGACAGCCACTAATATGTTCTGCAACTACAATAAATTCTTCATCATCGTGAATGGTGATGACTTTATATGGAACGACCTCTACCGACTTTAATAGTTCTAGTTTCAAGTTAACAAACGTTAGACATTGATTCATTCAAACCAGTTTCTTAATCTGTGTTGCTTTTCGTACAATTGTTTCAGCTTATGTACTGTCGACTTTTCTTCGGGCTGGTATCTTTTGGATTCGGTAAAATTTCGAGAATTTTGAAAGAAGTTCTTTATTTAATTCACCCCGCGGAAGACTAAGCCGTTCTTTTTTTTTCCACCTGTTATTTCCATTGGTTTTCTGAGGTAAAATGTTTCAATTTTTTCGAATAATTCTGTCTTTTTTTTATTTTTCGCTTTGCCAGTTTATGAGTAAGGAAATACTTATTGAATTTAAAGTGTTAAAAATGAAAATAAATTATTATGTAAGTTATTATATTTAATTAGTCTGCGTAATTTCAATAAATCTGAAAACAGGATTTTATTGGTTGCTTGGAACTCAATTGTTTGTCTTAGATTGGTTTTGACATTTCGACGAATGCCCTGTAAATGCAGTCTTGCATCGATTAGAAGTCTCAAAGGAAAGAGAGAAGCGTGCATATTAGCACAATGGCGAGCGTACTTCACTTGCCTATTATTATCTACATTTTAGTTTCAAATTGACAAGATGATTGAAATAAAAATGGTGACTGGATTTTTAAAAAATATTTTTTATAATTTTTTAACATTAATTTTAAAAGTAATTTTATAATTTTTAAATGATTTTTCTTAACTTTTAATAATTAAACATATTGTCTTAGAATACTCAGATCCTAAATAAGGAACTAGAAGAAATTTCTGAATGCTTGATAAAACGTTTAATTGGAATAAGGATTTCTTGAGTGGATCTTTCTCCTAAAAAATGAATAGTTCCTAGAAACTGAAAAAATGAATTAATATAGAGTAACGCAATATAAATATCAACTGAATAAAAAATTGCTCACTTACCGTTATTGTCAATGGTAAAACGTCCAAGTCCTGATCCATCCCGAATGGAATACATGACAGGCATTGTATCATTGTCCAGTGCTTCAATATCAGTCGCTGACACCTGCATAAAGCCAGTCCCTATTGGTTCATCCTCTCTAACATATCCAATCGCCACAAAGTTCTCAAATGTTGGCGGGTGCAGATTCTCATTGACGTCAACTACCTCGATGTTGATGAAGCAAGACGATAACAATGGTGAGTCGCCTTGGTCCTCCGCTTGCGCCGTAATGTTGTACACCTGTTTCCGTTCAAAGTCTAATTTCTGGGCAATCCTAACAGTCCCCGTTTCTTCGTCAATTTCAAATTTGCCGTCGGTGCCGTAAATAAGACTGTACTTTACTTTCCCGCCGTCTCCTACATCAGGGTCGTAAGCCGTGAGCATGGTGACAACGGCGCCCACTGGAAGATCCTCCCTTATTTTGATGTCGTAAACCTCCGGTGAGAATTTTGGAAGATTATCATTGATGTCTGTGACAATGATCGTGACGGTTGTCGTAGACGACAGCGAGGGGTCTATGCCCCCGTCCTTTGCTTGAATTAGAATATTATATATTTCTTGTCGTTCACGATCGAGCAACCCATTTACTCGGATTATTCCAGTTTGATGATCCACCTTGAATTCTTCCGTGTCTGAAATGATGGAGTAGGTGATTTGTGCATTTTTATCCTCGTCATCATCTGTCGCGTATACTTGTGTAATAGTCGCATTAATATTTACATTCTCCGACACATTCATAGTATAATGATTTCTTTCAAATTTTGGTGAGCAGTCGTTTTTGTCCAAGACAATGACAGAGAGATTCTTTGTTGCCGATTTATTTGGAGAGCCGAGGTCTGCAGCCAGAATGACCAATTCGTGTCGATCTTGTTTTTCCCGGTCAAGTTTTGACAGGACATAAAGCACACCTTCATTGCTAACTGAAAAGAATCCCTGGCTATTACCTTCTGAGATGACATACACTAATTTACCATTATATCCAGGATCTTGGTCCTCGACGGGTAGTTTTAAAACACTGAATCCGATCGGACTGTCTTCGTCCACGCTAACGTTTTCCGGCATGTTATTGAAAACTGGTGCATGCTCATTGTGCAAATACTGATCTGGAATTTCCGACATAAGATCCCGGTTTTCTAGACTGTCTTTTTGCTTTTTGAGTAGCATCTCTTCGAGGACCTTTGTAGCATTTGTTTCCGTACAGCTCCGTGTGATAAGGTTATCGGTAAGTTTATTGTAACTGTGGCCTTTATCGACGACGATGACAGTTATAAACATAGGATCGGCAGAGTGAACGCCATCGCTGGCAGTTACTGTAAGAATCACCTTTTCGTTTCGCAGTTCGTTAGCCGGCACGTTCAACTGCAGGTCTCCTCCCTCGGGATTGATGACGAAGCGGTTATCGTCATTGCCCTCCGTTATGTTATAGGTAACAATATTCGTGAGGTCAAAGTCGATGGCCGACACGACCAACAACTCCGTGTTCTGGACAGCTTCAATGGAGACGTACAGGACACAGGACGAGTGCTCGAACTTGGGCTTATTATCGTTCAGATCTCGAAGTCGTATAGTCACTTGTGTCTCTGCCTCCCTGCGAAACGGCGACCCCCAATCCGAAGCCCGTATCTTTAAAATATACTTTTCACGCATTGATTCATAATCAAGTTCACCTGTTGTTTTTAAGACCCCGGTGAAAGGGTCAATCTCAAACGGCACGGGGTTTACATTGGCGATTGTCATACTCAGGTAACCGTTCTCATCGCTGTCCATGTCCGTGGCAGTTACCTGGCCCACTTCAGAGCCAATAGGAGAATTTTCTTCGATATAGAATACATCATCCGTACTGTTAAAGACCGGGGTATTGTCGTTGCAGTCCTTGATTGAAATTCTGACGACCGCCGCCCCGCTTTTGCGGGTTCCTGTATTAGCTTCGTCCTCAGCACTTACCTCAAGCTCAACCTCTGACACTTGTTCAGCATCCAGAGCGGAAGCTGTGCTTATTAAACCGGAAGCTGCGTCCATTTTGAAATAATTATCGTCATTACCGCCAGAAATGAAATAACGGACTTTAGCATTTTTCCCTAAATCAGCGTCTCCTGCATTCACGAATAGAACCGGCGTGTTCATTAGGGCGCTCTCCTCAATCTTTCCTTCGTAAACGGCCTGGGCAAAAACTGGTGAGTTATCATTCATATCCTGTATATCGACTGGAACCACAACACTGGTATTTAAACCGGGGGTACCAGAATCCGAGACAAATAGTGTCAAGTTGAAACCATCGGGGCTGTCCTCTCTGTCTAAGTTTTCCCTGACGATAATCAAATATTCACCCGGAGCTTTACCTTGACGCAGCATAAAATATTCATCAGGGTCACCGTTTATGATCTGAGGCTTTTTAATCTCGCCGTTGACGCCGCTGTCTTTATCTTCAATGTGGACAATTGCATAGACAGTCCCAATATTGCCGTGCTCGATTAGAGATGGCAGATTTTCAATATAGACCTCCGGCGGGTAGAGGTTTACCTGTTGGACGCTGACTGTGAGTTTAGCTCGACCTCTCAATTTGCTAATCTGCGTGCTAGTTTTCGGTCCGCGATCATTAGCCAAAATTTCAAGTTCATATTCACTCTGATCCTGGTAGTTAAGAGGGCGAGTCAGTGTTACCACGCCGGTAGTTGGGTGGATGGCAAAAACGTTAGTATTGTCCACAAAGCTGTAATATATCTCAGCATTTACACCGATATCTGCGTCAGAAGCACTGACTTGAATGATACTAGTGTGCAAGGGCGTGTCTTCACTGATCGTCACATTGTAACGCGGGTTATAAAATATCGGACTCAGATCATTTGTATCGAGAACTGTAATGTACACTGTGGTTTCGGCTTCAAATATAAGACCGGCGATATTTTGGCCAACAGCTTTGACATGTAGCGTATAATGATCTCGTAACTCACGATTTAATTTCCCAGGAAGGATCCCGGTGTTAGTTCGGATCCTGAGAAACCAAAAATCCTCAATACGAAGCTCTTCTAATTTGAATATCAAGTCGTCGTCCCGCTTTGCGATCGAGTAGGACACGTCGAGCGATTTGTCATGGACATAAATGCCCATTTTACGCGAAGACATTATATAAGTCTTTCCCACCGAGTTTTCGGGTATCGTAGCATTATACATGGGGTAAGTGAAAGAGAATGGTAGCTGCGACGGAGCAGCCGCTGAAGTCAATGTGCTCACAACATGCAGAATGAACACCCATTTAATCCACCACGACACTGGGGGTTCCCACAGCACTGTGCCACCGGCATCACGGGCCAATGACGTCATCATGACGTACGCACCTGAAAGATGAACAAAGAAAAAATATTAGTTAACTCGACAAATATACCACTTTTCGTAATGTGTATGCGTGGATTAAAATATATAACTACACCCCCATACATATATATATATATATATATATATATATATATATATATATATATATATGTAATATTTATGTTGGTCACACCACAAACTCGCTTTCACGACACTTGACTCTACATTTGAATGATAACTCTAACATTTTTAGGCGTTTAAAACAACATGTCTGGCTGCGTACACAATTCCGGAAAATCCTTGTTGAAAACACAACTATACTTAAACATGAAAACAATAAACAAAAACTAAAAATTCTTCAAGCTATATACATAAAACAGTTGAAACCTAACTTGAATAAAATAAACTATGAAATCTCCACAAATATTCTTAAATGCCTACAATTGATAACAGAAGCCATTTGTTTATGCCAACAGCTTCCCATACTTAATACTTCTCGTTTTCACTCTCGCGTGGTCATGTGTGACGTCACGAGCTGCGACGCGATTTTCGCTTCCGTGTCTCGTATACAAGAGTTTGTCGTTGCTTTGAAATTTTTCAGGCAACAAAAACAGACTATCATTTTTGTTTCGTCCGTGTGTTGTTTGATATATTGAAATGTAACTGTCATCTTTGATAATGGCTTATGTAAGCCGAAAGCTGATATTGGATTTAAACATGTATCAATATGGTCATATCCTTTCGTCCTTCAATGATAATGTTATTAAGCTTATCAGACAATATGAAAGGAACTTACTTAAAATGAATTGACAAAACTTGTCTATATTCTTTAATGAAACATGCATTAATATATATTAATTGGCAATAACTATTATATTTATCTTGAATTCAACTTAAGGATTGGAAATCAAATTTAAACGACAATAAAAATCACATCAGAAATCATCTTTTCTTTTTATGTGTCATGTCCTTTCAGGGCATAGGCGATCATGGCTCTCCACCTCCTCTATCCCTTGCAGCTCCCAACAATTTCCTTCCCTCTGCTTCCTCGCCCAAACCACGTTCTGTCATCCACCTGCTCAAGCTCATCAGCTATGTCACGCGCTGCTTTCCCTTGTCTCTCTTTCCCTCTATTTAACCCGTGGGTATTAGATTCTCCAAGCGCCCCTTCCTCATTATGTGTCCCAGAGATTAATTAAAAAATCTGTAGGCTGACTCAATTATTTGCCGAATTTTGATCTTAAATGTTTTTTTGATTTTAAATTAAATTATGTTCAGTTTATGCGATTATTTGCTGATTGAAATACGAGGACTTTTTATCATTATGCTATAATTAGGTATTAATTGATATTTATTAATTTATAATATATTTATAAATTTGTTAATATTTTTTTAGAATTATGTAATATATAGAGTAATAACTCAAATAGGGGAGATAAGTATGCGCGACCGATAAATAAACGGTGCGGCAGAAATACCTCATAAATAATGGTATGACATTAGTGGCAAGAGTTTCTTCATTTAGCTAATGTTTTACCATTATTTGGACAGTATTTTTTTAAGCGTTTCGCCCCAAGCAAAGCGGAAAGCCACTAGCACGCAAGGGGTTACAGAGAGTTGGAGCTAGAGCAAATAGGAGTGATAGAAGAAAGGATGAAGAGAAGGATAGGGGATAGATCAGGGCATCTGGAGACGTCGATTGACATTAGATTTGAATAGTTAGAGATTATAGCTATCAGGGAAACAGGAAGAGTGGAGGGAGTTCCACAGGCGAGAGGTGCGAGACATGAAGCTATTGGCGTAGAAGAGACGGCTACATTTAACAGTTTAAACAGTGAAAAGGTGAAAACGTGATGCCTGCCTAGTTGAACGCTTAAATTCATGAAATCTGGGAACCAGCGGAAGCAGCTCATCGGAGCAGTTACCATGAAAGTATTTGTAAAAAGTCAGAGGCAGGCGACGGCACGTCAGTGAGAGAGCGACTGCAGGTGAGATGCCAGATCAGGGCCAATTACATTGCATATCCATCTCTGGATTTTATCAAGAACCTTGAGACAAACAGAAGGGGCTCCAGACCATATATGGCAGCAATACTCTATGCAAGGGAGAATGGTTGATTTGTAGATTTGAAGGATCGACTCCGGCGAGAAAAATTTCCTGGCGCGGCACAGGGAGCCAACTTTCTTTGCGGTGGACGAAGCTATTTACTCAATGTATTTGTTCCACCTCAGGTCAGCAGTCAACGTGAGGCCGAGTAGTCACAAAGAGGTGCTCTCGTGAAGTTGAGCGTCAGACATTCTAATGGGGGTTGAAGGAGGTATTTCTGCCGCACACTATACAAAGTCACATTGAGTTTTGTATTATAGAATAGATGAGTGGGTGAACAGTTCGGCTTTGAATTTGTTTTGCCCTCTTGAATAACTACCCAGTCTACATCTAAATGGGTCATTATTTTAAGACATAAGACTATAAACGAAACAGTCATCTTTTCTACTTTTTTGTTAGACAGGTGGGTTGTAGATCTTGTTCTTTATATGGTAACAAGAACGTCTGTACGAGGTTTGATATTATTTTGCTCTCCATCCAAGTCAATAATAATCCAGATCTATATAACTCGATAACAAAAACGACACGGATGTTAGCAGTACGTTAAAAAACAAAAGAAAACAAAAATACTATAGGCGGTAAGGATTCTATCTAGCAAATGCCAAATTTTAAGAGGTTTTATTTTTATCTGGGATTTGTTATTTTTTGTTTTAAAACCTTAATTATGGGACATTTTTTTTTATTTATTTACACATCACAAGAGAAATAAGATTTATAAAAAAGAAGAAACAAAAAACAAAACAACAAAAAAAAAAAACCCAAAACAACTCCAAATGCATCCACAAATAAAAAGGTTTTATTGTATCTTATCTAAACTTGTTTTTTTTTTCTTGACTTTTTAGCACATTCCTATTTTTCACCCGTGATATATTTTATTAGCTCTCTTTTCCTTTTTCTTTTATCAGCTATCTCTTCTTTTTCCCACCTCGATTACTCCTCAATGGTCGCATTGTATCGATATTCTAAGTTACTTCATTGTCTAGTTCTCAGATCCTTGATAAAATGTATGACTTTAAACTTTTCTTGGTCGACTTCTGCAGCCGAGATGGTTATCACAAAATTATGGCATCGATGTTACGATACGATAAAGAGCGAGAGCAAATTTTGCTTTCTCTCTTTTTTTCTTTTAATATCATTTCTCCTTCATCTTGAACTTTTCTCACTTTCTCCTTAATCATATTTTTCTTTTTTTCAATCTTTTCTTTCCTACGTGTTTATGTCTATCCTTTCGAAAATTCTTTCCGTCTACTTTCTCCATTTTTTAAATTTATCTTTATTCTCCACTCCTGTTTTTTTTTTTTTTTTTATAAATAAGAATAAAATAAAATTCTGTCGGTCAACTCTTTTATCAAATAATTCCCCCTGAAAGCTTATTTTTGTTTAAAAATGCAAAGTTGCAAAGAATACATAAATTTAAAGAAAAAAAAAATTCTGTAAATTGGAAGTAAAACATTAAGAATGGTTTTGGTAAAAGACAAGACGAAGCCTTAAAGACAAGTTACCATCAAAAATAACTGAACTCTTACAAATAGGATTAAAGACATCCACACGAGAAATCAGGATTTTTGTATATGTATGAACATGTGTATGTATGTTTGCGTGTGTTCGCAGAGTTATTTTAAGTTGTGTGAAAACGCGACAGTCAAGGCTCACTTAGAGATATATGTGCAAGACTAGAGTATTACTATTCATACACCAGCATATCAAACGCATGCACAACCATTATCTATCAGTATTCACATAAAAATACTGATATTGTACACAGACAAAAGAAAAGTCATAAGTACCTTATCATAACAAAAACACATACAATGCTTTTCAAATACGGACACACACTGTACACATGCAAACACTATATAGTGCGGATATGATCAATTTGCATAGGATAATCAATAAGTCTGTAGAATAATGATAACGAAACACACCTGCTTTGCACAAAAATATTTCGTTTTCAACAATCTACTTCTTTGTCAATGCACTTAATCCAATGATACCGACTTAAGCCAGTCGAAAGATTAGAAAATGAATTTTGATTTTATACAATAACAGCTACATTTGCGAATATTAGAACGATCAGTAAGTCTAATAGGCATAAAATGTCTTCTTTTTAATACAACACCTTTACAAGAACAATTACTGCCAGAATATATATATATATATATATATATATATATATATATATATATAAAGTGAACATTGAAGTCAACGCTTAGAGGCGACAGTCTTTTTCATGCTAGACGTAATCGTCAGGCCACCCATCTTATGATAAAATAAAAATAAATAAAATAAATGAAAATCAAAATACTAATAAATATATTACATATGAATAATATAAAATAAGTTAAAATAAAATGGTGGCCTGACGATTGCGTCTATCATGAAACAGACTGTCGCCTCTACTTCAATGTTAACTTTTATATTTACACGCTCTATTTCTGATACTGAGCACTTTATCCCATCAATATAGCACACTTTAAGACTATATTTCTATATATGATAACACAATATATACTCGAATATAAGAGTGGTTAGAATATTTGGAGGTTGAATTATGTACTACATGCCCAAGATTTTGACGTTCCCGATACAGTAGCTGTGAGCAATGTTTGTCTTTTTTCACTTATCCTTCGGACTCCCTGTTCTGTCATTCAAATGCACTGGCTCGTTAATTAGGCTTTCTTCTGTCCAGATTGCCCTCAATATGTCCTGTGGGTGTCATATTTTCCAAGTACACTTTCCTCATTTTATGTTCCATTTATTTCAAATGTCTCTTTTCGATTTTAAGTAAAAATGATCTTCGTGTTTCACTTTTCCCTAGAACTTCCTCGTAGCAGCTCACATGTTCATCCCATCATCGGCCTTCCATAGAAGCAGATTTCTGTTGCTTCAAGTTTCTTCTTCTGTGAGGAGACTGTCCAGCATTCACTACCATATTAACGATTGTTCTGATTCAATTTCTACACTTTATCAACTTTTTATAGGTTATTTAAAGCAAGAAAATATTTTTGGATTGTAAAACATTTTATTTTAGATGATAATGATTTACTGATATAAATCATACTAATCAACCAGAAGACATGGATTTAAACCTTTCTCATGGTCGTAAGTCTCACTTCCATACTAAAATTTCGTCGTTGTTCACATGTTCATTCTATGGCATTCTGAGCATTTTTCTGTAGAAACACCTATCTGTTCCATTCTATTCATCTATGAAGAAATTACCCAGCATTCACTGCCATATAGGAAAACCGATATTTACATAGCAGTTCAGTACTTTTTTTTCTTTGTTTCTAATGATATATTCATTTTTTTTAATACTTTGCTTAGCTTTTTCGCTATTCAAATGCGACTTCGGATTTCAATGTCACCTTTTCGTCACTTCCCAGATATTTGAGCTTCTGTATCTCCACTTCGCTGCGCGCATCTTGGGCTGTTTTTCTCGTTTACAACCCTACAGTCTGTCTTCTTCCAATTGATGGCCAGTCATTTGCTTAGCGTATGTTGTGATAAAATGTGATTGCGGAAACTATAAATAAAGCATAAAATATCATGCAATACTTTTTAATGAAATTCCTTTTAACAAACGACATCCACGAGGCACACACACAAAATCATAGAAATCATTTGTCGTCAAGTTAAGAGTCCCATAATCCATTAAGGTCGTAGGGGGTCCATACTTTTACTGCATCCATAGAAGCAGTGGTGTGTCTAGGGAAAGACATTCAGCGTTTTCCTTTTCCTAGAATGGTTGCCAATTCAAGGCAAGAGAGTACACTCAGCTCTTTTATTTAATCCATAGCTAGAGGGGAAGAGATGGATATATTTGATCTTCAAAAATTTAAATACAATGTCAGTCGTAATCTTCTGTCTTTTTAATTCTTGTTCTTTTATTGTCATTTCTCATTATTGACATATTTTTCTGATATTTTCTAACAAGTAGGAACCTCTTCGTCTTAGTGGCTTTATCATCTTGCTTAGGGTGAAATTATTAGAAAAAAATCCTTTCTTTCTCGTATGAGAAATACACCGGGCAAGGAATACTTTACCAATCATTCGTACAAAAACGAGAAAAAGTACATAAAATCTTAAAGCATTCTTTGTCTGTTTTATTTAATAATGCAAGCATAAATGAGAAATTGCTGCTCAAATATACATTTTTCTTGCACACGAAAATGCGTGCACGCGAGCGCGCACACACACACACACACACATATATATATATATATATATACATATATATATATATATATATATATATATATATATATAGTTAGAGAGGCGTATATACTAGGGGTTGTATATGCACACTTACACACATGCAAAATAAACTTGCGAAAGCACAAAGAAAAACATTGTGAATAAATACACTTACATGTCTACACAAGGACATATTCAAAGTTGCAGATCCACACATACAGAAACGGCATACTTGCACGCAGACAGTGTTATATGTGCGCATGCGCAAAGGTCTTATCACGGCAGTTTGACATTTAAGCTGCAAAAACTGGCGGAGCATTTACAAGGATGCAATTGATGATTTTCGACTTGACTAGGAGAGGAGTTGAAAGATGTGAAATTATTAAGGAAGAAGAGGAGAAGGAGATAAGTAATAAAGACAAGTAAGTAAATGTAGTGGGAGGGGAAAAGTTTACGAAAAAAGATGAGGAAGAAGGGTGAACAGGAGAGTAAGATATAATGATAATGAACGAGAGGAAGGGAAAAATTTAGAAGAGAGAAAAAGAAGAGGAGAATCAGGTGGGGTGAGACAATAGAAAGGAAGAATTAAACCTTAAGTATTGGATATGATCTGTTATTTCATCACAGGTAACTGCAATCTGTGTTGCAGGTTAACAGCCACAAACACACACACACACACACTTACACAAAAATAAATATGAGAGAGAGAGAGAGATAGAGTTTGAGAGAGAGAAGGATAGGCCATGATGGAAATGCTGAAACAGCAAAAGGGTTCATTACATTTTTAGAGAATAAAAGAAAGAAATAAATGCTGAAAGAGCTTGTATTAGTTTGTTGTACTATACAAAGAAGCACACTCATTGACACCTGTTTGTATCTCCCATCTTTCTCTCTCTCTATATATATATATTAAAATAAATTAATTCCTTAAGATGCTACATATATATTTAAGAAATTAATAACTGAAATTAATACATGCACAAGCACACGCATATATATTAAAATGAATTCATTTCTTAAGATGCTATATATATATATATATATATATATATATATATATATATATATATATATATGTAAGAAATTAAACACTGAAATTAATATATGCACATATGCATATATATATATATATATATATATATATATATATATATATATATATATATGTGTGTGTGTGTGTGTGTGTAGTAATTTAAGTAATTAATGACTTTTAAATTGATATTAGTTTACATAAAGGTTATTTTAGAACAAATGCGTGTTTGAGTGGACATACCATTTTTCGAACAAATTTTAATTTTCTTTTACAAGATTTCAAAAGTCTATCACATCCAGCACACACACACACACACACACACACACACACATATATATATATATAATATTATAAATTAACTGATTTAAAATATGGTTTTTTCGCTGCACAGTAATAACCATGTTTCAAAAATGGAAACTAAAAATTTTAAATTTAATTATATAATTAAATTAAAAGCATTAGTTTTATCTTCAAGCGAATATTGGAATAACTTATTTTTAAATTTACTGAGTTATAAACACACATATAAATCCATAATTTACTATTTCCAAGGATACAGAGGAATCCAATCATTCAGACAGGGGCGGTAGTCAACACTCATATCTATCTAAATATACGTATATATATATATATATATATATATATATATATATATATATATATATATATATATATATATATGTTCATGAGCTTGCTTCTAATCAACAGTAAATTTTACTCCAAAGGTGCGGTAGCTTTTAGAATCAAAACTGAAGCTAAATTCAGAAATCCGAGTCTGATTTTTAAAAAAAAAGCCCATCCGTTTGAGGTTAGTACGATACAATTTTACGAAAAAATATTCCGTGCAGGTAAGCTTAACTTTATAATGAGGACAAAAAAAGGACAAGGTGAGCAAACAATATTACTTGCATTATTATCTCTTTCTGCCGGTTTATTCATATCTATCTATCGTATCTGATGACACAACTATGTACTCCTGTCTTAGTAAATCTGATCGATTCGATAATGTCAAATTGGCAACTAATCTAAAAAAATGACCAACAAGCTGAGCTGTTGTTAAATGTAGCAAAGAGTGGCTTGCTAATTTTAACACTTCCAAAACTAAACTGCTCTCTATTAATCATCTGAGAGAACCTTTTTTTACCTTGATGCTATCCTTCAGGACAGTGATTCATTGTGCCTTCTCGGACTAACGTTTATAGCTGGCATGAAATGGAAAGTGTATATTGAATCAATAGAAAAATCGGTTCATTATCTCGTGTCAGACAATTTTCCTCGACAGAATCTACCTTAAATATTTATAAGTCTACCATTAACCTTTGCTTTGAATATTTCTGGCACATCTGATGCTCCTGCTATAAATTTAGAAATTCTTTATAAAAGCCAAAGAAAAATCTGCAATGTTATTGGTACTGACATGGCATCTCGGCCTCAGTCATATTCTCACCGCCCTAACGTAGGTTGCCTGCGAGTTTCTGTAAATATTTTCATGGTAATTGTTCTGATGAACTTTCCGCTATGGTACCTAAACTTTATGAATTTAAGTGCAGTACTAGATTGGCGGCAATCTCCCATCCTTTTAGAGTTGAAATTGCTAGATGTAACTGTAAGTTCTATACTAAAAACTTTTTATCGCACTTCTCCATTGTGGGACTCCCTTCAGATTTCTTGCTTCATATTCAATTTTGATCTACAGAATTTTAAATGCAATGTCGATCGCTATCTTCCGTCTTCTTAATTCTTTTTCTTTTATTGTCGTCTCTGCATAATAGTAATTTTTATCATATTCCCGAAAAGTCAGTAACCCCTTGCATTGAGGCGAAATGATTGAAAAAAGAGTACCTCGCTATGAGGTAGGCGATTACGGCTATCCACAACTTCCTGTTCTTTGTAACCCTTAGTAAAGTTTGTCTTTTGCTTCTATCTCTGTACATTATCTATCTATATATCTATCTCTGTACAATATCTATCTGTTTACGTCTGTATATTATCTATCTATCTCTGTACAATATCTATCTATCTCTGTACAATATCTGTCTACGTCTGTATATTATCTATCTATCTCTGTACAATATCTGTCTACATTTATCTATCTATCTAATTTTAGCTTATTTGGTATCGGAATATATAGTTGTTAGAGCTTAAATTTCCAAGGCGACAACGTAATATTTACTCGAATATTGGCGCAACACTATCATCCAATCAAGAACCTATTAGATGTTACATCATGGAGGTGCTATATATACTGCAGCCACGGTGTATCTAGGGTAAAATAGTCTGAATTAATCCATTTATTGTCAGGTTGCTTTTGAATCCATTGCTCTTCTTCTAAGTTGTTTGACGCAGTAAAGCTAAAAAGCGCTGTCTACTCTATCATTTGCGAGGGTTTGTATTCTCCTAGACTGGCTGCCAAACACGTCGAGAATGCAGAATCTTCTCTGCTATTTAACCCATAGCTGGACAAAGACGGATTTATGCCTTTTCTAACTGCGAAAGTGAATGAAACAGACTCAGTCAGAATTTGAAACCGGCAAGCTTATTTCAATTCGCGCACCGCGCAACTACCATTGTCAGTAAATAAATTCGTTTATTCGTAAATCCTTCAAAAGCGACATACTACAAACTGGTGACTATTTGTCTGTGTGTACTCGTATATATAGACACATATCATGAATATAAAATAAGAAAATAATTTACATCTATATACGTAAAATTATATCATTTAACGTATGTCAAGGCAAACAAAATTTTTTAATTAAAAAGTACTCAACATCTATCTAGAGGAGTGTTTCTCAATCATTTTTTTTTTACTTTAGGGTGCACCTGTAGAATAACTAAAACTCTTGGATGCACTTTAAATTTTTTAAGGACAAATTAGTCACGGCATTTGAAAATATGACATTTTGGTTTCGCATTTCCAAACAAGATTCGTGTACAGTTTTTATTTAATTTATGAAGACTTTGCTGTGTTTTTCAGAGAGGGTCGATAACGACTGATTTAAATCTCTTGGGGAAGGCAAAAAGGAAAGGATTATCCACTCTTTCTTAAAGATTAAGGAATTTAGCATTCAGTTTAAAATATCAAATAATAAAGACTTGAATTTGACATGGAAGCTTTGTGCTTGGTGTCTCTAGCTTTTTAAAATATTTTTTTGATATAGAAATAATTCATAAATGGCTCTACTGTTTTCACGACTCACACCTGGCTACCTTTAAGCCTTAAAAGGTAGTCAGCCTTAAAGGTAGCCAGTGACATGCTGGCAAGGTAGGCAGTGCCTACTCTGAATAAAATAGATCAGCAGTTTTTGTAGAACAACATTCACCTAATCCAACAAAATTATGAAGGTTACGCTTGTGATGCATAAAATGCGAAATCTTTTTTGTACAATTGCTACGTAAAGTCAACAAGCTGCCCGCCCTGAGTAATTACTGACGGCACGTGCCTGCTTTAAGGGTGCCTTGGTGCAGCCGGGTGCATCGTCCGAGAAACATTGACCTAGAGTAATAATTATTGTTTTAAGAAGATTGAAAATTCACGATTTTTATCGAAGATCGACTCGATACTTCGCCCATCAGAACTCAGAAGAAAAAATCTAAAAGAACTTGCGACAGGGAATAAATAAAAATAGAAAAAAAAAATACGATAAAATTAAATATTACTTACATTATTTACATTTTTCGGACCGCTATCCTCATCTTTATTGCCATATTCACAACGCTTTGGCCGCTGCACGCTCCGACCCTCTTCAGGTGAGTAGAATTTCAAGAACACATGGTCCAGTGGATGAGGACGTTGGTTAGATCCAGTGACTAGACCCAAAGAGTTGTGAGTTCAATACCAGGCCACATCAGTGGTGAACCAAAAAGTTGATGTAGAACTAGAACAATCTACGCGGTGGATGGAATAAAGGGTTCGATTCGAAATTCCAATTACATGAAGAAGGCCGGAGCGTACAACGGCCGATACGTTGTGAATATGGCAATGAAGATGAGGATAACAGTCCGAATCATGTAAATAAAGCAAGTAATCGTAATACCTCATCTCTGAAATATAGACAAAATTAAATTTTCCTTGTAGATAGAAAAGAAGTAAATACAGACGTCTACATTGTATTCCTGATCTTGTGCAGTCGAGAAGATGCCTACCCCAGGGGAAACGTAAAGATCGCGTGCTACTAATCTTAAATTAAGTAAACGGCAAAACATGACCGAAGCAGAAACTTACCTTCTCATACATTGTATAATCCATTCACGCGATAACAAATAGAAAAATAATTATACCCCAAAATGGCCTGGACAACGAAACATTTGTGATATATACTTTGACAAGACACGAATAACCTACCTCTGTTACCTGCGTGTCCTTATCAGAAAGTTTATACATATGTCCATGCGTGGGTAGTAACAATATAGCTTATCTTCAGGTTGCCACATTCAATACTAATACTACTACTACTACTACTAATAAATAGTAGAGAAGAATTCATGTTTTTCTTATCTAAATTTTCTGGTGAATCATAGCTCTTAATTAAATGAATGAAATTTCATGACTATCAAAATCTCATGGAAATTCTATTGCGTTGTTAAATATTTGAGCTTAACAGATTTAACAATGTTGCAATAAAAATCATAAGTATGAGTGTAGGTCATTATTTAAAGAAGTAAGAGGGTACAAATGGAAAAAAATTAAAAACATGAGAGCATTATCACCTCCACTATATTAATTTCCATTCTCTCTTATAATTACGCTTACTTTGTTTTCCTTATTAAAATCAAACCCCGCCCATAATATATTTTTTCTTCCATATTTTCTCGCAGTCAAAAAGGAATGTTTCATTATATGAGGTAACGGCAGAGCGTAATGCAGTGCAAGCCATTACAAACTCTCCCTCCACCACCACCAATAATAATAATAATAATAATAATAATAATAATAAATACAAAAATAAAAAATGATATTTTATGTATGATTCTTTTGCCGCAAAATCTCTCACATTCAAGCAGATATATAAAATTAACAAGCGAATCCTTCTCTGATTCGAACGTCCGACATGAAGGCAATCAAGAACGTTACATATTCATCACGCTATGGTGTTACTGCTTAAACAGCATGAAATGAGATAGCAAATATTGTTATGCAGAACGCACAGGTACTACACTGATCCTTAATAGAGAATTATAGAATGGTACTTTAATTCAGAACGCAATGGGCCTAAGCAGAATTACCAATCCATATGTATGTAATCCAATCCTTTTTGACGGGTAGTATGCTAGTTACAGATAAGAGAATGTTATTACCAGTTCGTAATTAATTTTATTTTTTTAACAATAAGTGTATAACACTGTCTATACATCTAGAAGTCTCACTCATGTTTATAGGTACCTTCATAAGATCGCTAAAAAAGAGTATAGCATGACGAAAAAAAACGTCTAACTTGACGAAAACAAAACTTTATCATCTAAATGTTTATGTTATTATTAAGAGGAAAGATCAAAGTATTTTTGGGGTATATTTTTACATTTTTAATCGTTCCTAGCACGCCCAAAATTTTCGTTAAAAATCTTGTTTTTTTTTAGTTAGCAAAATTGACAGATAATCGATCATGTAAGCCATTTTTTTCCAATTTATAAAAAAAAAAAAATGAAAATCTCATTTTGAAATTCTTTTAAAAATCAATTATAATTTTTTCCAAACTTATTTTAAGAAAATCAGAAATTATAATGTTTATTTAAAATATTTTGAACAAAGCTTAACTTAGTTTCTGCGCCAAAAAGATGCAGTTTGAAAATAAAACAAAGCAGGTCATAACCTTTCACGTCACTTGACAAGGTGACGAGAGACATTCATGACGTTTTGATAGCTTACGTGAGGATAATTCCTTCTACGGAAGGAGAGAAGTGAAGTTATTTAGATTTAAGGAAAATTTTCAGCACTCTAATTTTTAAAATTTTTTTGTACTTGGCTTTCACCTTTATGTTTATGATGCTTTATGGAAAATATATTCTAAAGAAATTAAAATAAAACTGTTGAGAGTGAGATTAAATTTCATAAGAAAGGTATCTAATTAATTTATAGGTACCTTTCTTATAAAATTTTATCAGAAGTGTACATTAAATGTAAAAACGGTTTTTACATTTAACTTATCTCTATCTACTAATGTACCTAATAGCTTCCGGTTATATCAAAATCTTTTCTTTTATATATACGAGATAAGGGTATTGAAAAATGGTCGGCTAGACCCTGAAACTTTTTATACATACATTCATTAATAATATACATTTGGTTGAGTTATAATTTTACAATTACATTTTATTCAGTTATATGTTCGCCATTATTTGCAATGAATTATTTCCACTTTTTAGGCAGTTTTCGATGCCTTTTGAATAAAATTCCGCAGGTTTTAATGAATGCTTTCATCTCGTTTTCATTGATAAAAGTTTTTTTTTTTCACACATCCTAGAATTTTTGAAGGAGTCGAGAAGGGCAATAATAGGTTGTTGCAAAATCACAGGTGAATATGACGGGTTATTCTTGCTCTATGCGACCTGGCGTTCTCATGGAGGGGAACAAAGTTTTCCCTTTAATTAAGATATGCTAGCGTATCCTAATTTTTTTCTTAACAGTCACATTAGTAGTTAGAATGGTACATTCATCATTACAGTTGGTTCCCTAAAACCAAATTACTCATGATTCAACCTAATGGACAGATTATTTTAAGACATGTTTATACGTTCTTATTTATAGATACAAATATTTAAGTAAATGCTCTGTTTATAATAAACAGTATTAACGACATTTACCGGCTGAATGTCCGAGAAATTTTCATAGAAAATATGCGTCCTCCGACAGAAATAGAACCTGTATCCTACACGGAACCGTCATATAGCCTGACGTGCCTTACCTATTTAACCACAGAGGAGCGTTTCAGTTAGCAAGGTCGATTTTACTGCCTTTTTCTGGCTGTCGGAGAACGCATATTTTCTCTGAAAATTTCTCGGACATTCAGGCCGGTAAATGTCGTTAATACTGTTTATTATAAACAGAGCATATACTTAAATATTTGTATCTATAAAAAAGAACGTATAAACATAAAAAAATCTCTTAAAATAAGTGTCGGACATTGTCCATTTCATAATGTGTGACGTCATAAATAAATAGATAGCTAGACAGACTGTGTATGTGTTTTGCCTGAGGAAGTTCATTCAAATTTTTTTTTCTGTCACGATGTGAAGTGAGGTATGTAAGAATGCACACACCTACATTCTGGCTTGCCTATCTCTTTATTTACCTACCATTCACTGTTATCTATCATTTATTCATTCATTCATAATTCTAGCTAGAGTAACCTAACTAGTGTTTTGTTTTGACTTTTACATTCTGAAAATGGAACCCTCTTAAATCTCTACATATACATACACATGTATTCTTATGAATATATATATATATTTATATATCCGGTAGATATTTGTAGCATGTGATTCACGCCTACAGACTTGATTAGCAGGTAATAGTAATCTTTTGACAACTTCTAAATGCACCATTTCATCATAAAATATTTTATTTGAAAACATGATTTACAAACACCTAATTTACGTTCTTCATAATGCCAACTCCAACAACAACAAAACACATACACTATATATATATATATATATATATATATATATGGTGGGGTGTTCAAACAGGTTCTGTTAAAGACAACTGAGAATGTGTTTAATTTTTTTTTCGAATAAGTTGTTATACCATAGAATCAAAAGTACGCATAAACTGTTCAAGGTTCATGCCTTGTTCTGTTTTTTTTTTACAGTCTCAGTCATTATCAAGAACTGGATGTTGTCAGTGTATTAGACAAGATTTTGTTGACTACATCGTGGTCTTTTTAGAACGCTGAGATTCAAATTAATCCAAAGAAACATCATATGTAAAACATGTACATCGAACTATACCGTACTGGTAAAGAATATATCAAATATTTATAGGCATTATTATTATTATTATTATTATTATTATTATTATTATTATTATTATTATTATTATTCTGTAGGCATATTAAATATGTTATGCCCACTTTAAGATACCTTTTGATGTGGTAAAACATATTTTATTAAATGTGGGTTGTTCTTTTGTATAATAATTTCTTGTACAATTTTGTGTCATTTATTGCAGTATAGTATTTTGGTATTATCTACTAATATTAAACTCTTGCTGGTATTATCTACTAATATTAAACTCTTGCTGGTATTATCTACTAATATAAAACTCTTGATGATTGATTTTGGTTGTTTGTGATGACATTATATATATATATATATATATATATATATATATGTGTGTGTGTGTGTGTGTGTGTGCGTGTGTGTGTAAACATACACTTCAGGGCTGAACCGAGTTATCCGTTTAATTTCTCAAAGAATCTTACTTCTATTCTCTATTAGAACTTCTGGTTTGTACTTTTTGCCATTTGCCCGTATAGTAGAATCCAAGTCATTTGCGCAATTCCTAGTGAATTACAGTCCCTATCAAGTAATCTACTATTTTGTCTTATGAACGAGTTCGCTACATCCCCTCATTATGCAATTGATAATCTTCACCTGAAATCAAGAAAATTCAAACTTTAAGTAAAATTGTCTTAATGGAAATAAATAAGGTGTTTGTTTAAACTAACTCCAGTAGGATATGGGTCACCATTTTTATCTGATGTCTCCGAGGGAAGACATTTGTTCTTTTGTTGTTTTCTTGATTATGGCTTTTATGTAATTCCTTATACTTCTTGTTTTATTGTTACTGGTCGTGATTACACAACTTTCCACTTTCAGTTTACTCTTGTGGTCTGTTAGGATAGAAGTTCTTTTTTGATGACAATATCTAGTTATCAGGTCTGTATATTCGAATCCCTCAAAGAATTTCAGTATTTTTTATTCCCTTTGCTTCTCATTTGTGCTCAATCAAATAATGGATTTCCCTACTCGTTTCCCTAATAAATTTGTTTAACATTCTTCTTTACTTAATTCGTTCCTTACCTTCCCGTCTAGCTCTTGTAGAACATTAAAACACTGTCCTCTTGGCAATTCGGATCACGCTGTAGTATCTATTGATATTTTTTGAGTTGTCTATTAATAAGGAATCCCTTATTCGTAAGACTTGTTTCTGTTGCCAACATACAGATTGGGATTCATTTCGTGACTTTATTCAAGGCGCCCTTTCGATTGATATTCTTAACCTTCCTATTGAGATCCGACTGAAAAAACAGCTGTAGAATGAATTGGTAACTGCAATTGCAACACGATGAGTTTAATAGTCTGAACAACTCTTGAAATGAAAACTCAATTCACTTAATATATGCAGGAAGGTTATTAGTACAAACTAAAATACGGAACAACAAAAGTATCAAACCATGCTGAGGAACGAGAACGAAGTAACAAATGAATAATTAAGTATGTTATTCATTGTCTTACTATATCCCTCTTACCCTCTATCTGTCCTGTGAGTATCAAATTTTCCAAGCTCTCTTTCCTCATTATATGCCACAGAAACCTCAACTGTCTCTTCCTGATGTTAATTTTTAGTTTCCTTTTTGTTTCCATTTTCTCCAAAACTTCGTCGTTACTCACATGTTCGGTTCACGGTATCCTCAGCATCCTTCAGATAAGCTAAAATAATTTTAAAACTTTCTAACAAAATCGTGTGTTTCGGACAAAAGTTAATTTTATCGGCAAATAAAGAAAAATGAAAAAGAAACCGCACACAGAAACTCAAAACTACTGGAGAAAGTTATGAAAAAGGGGAAAAACATAGGAGAAAAAAGTCACTCTCCCACTAATAATAGATATAACAATTGAATCTATAGACTTTACAAAGGGACCTGCCTAAGACCACAAACTGAAAAGTATTATGGAATACAAGGATCCTGGTTTAAATGATTTACGACATTAGATGAAAAAAAAATCTCCAGCATTTGTACAAATGATTGTTGAACAAAAGGATTTAGGAAGAAATTATCAAGTGTAAAACGGCTCTGATACAAAACTATACAAAAAGTGACCACAGCAAGTAATTACTGCTGCGGTAAATTGCAGTTCATTAGAAATCCGATAATTTGTAAATGAGGTGCAAGAAAAATGCCGAAAACGAATCTGAGAATTAAATAATTTATTGGTGAAATCCTAAATATAAATTAAAGAACAAAAAAAAACAAAAAACAAAAAACAAAAAAAAAAGTAAAAATGGCATTTATTGCGTGGTTGTAACGGGAGAGAGCTATAAAAGAAAGATTTATACTCCTATTTGTATTTTCCCCATTATGGGCATTATCATATCCGTGATATAATAACACTGATATTTTATGGACAGGACGGTATGGCTAAAAGAAAAAGGAATGATAAATATTTTCTTTCTCTAGGAAAGTGAAACAGCACCATGGACTTGTAAGCTGCAGGGGAAGCATATTTAGTCTTTGCCTGAGCCATAGGGGGTCAGAGCTGAAATAAGCAATCTCTCTGTTTGCCTGCTGTAAAACAAGCTAAATTTGACTACTGCTATGGTCACTGTATGTAATGACGTCAATAAGCATTTGTCATGTGACCCACATGATTTATCTTCATCTTTAGTATTTGTTTGTTGTTGCAATGGGAGGTTGCTATAGAAGAAAGATTTATTCTCTCATTTGTACTTCCCCCATTATAAGCATTATTCTAGCCGTGATATAATATCACTGTATTTCATGGACGGAACAGAATGGCTGAGTGAAAAAGGAATGACAAACAGGTTTTGTTCTCAGAAAAACTTTTAGACCACTATGACATACACAAAACTATATATACATATATACACGTGTCCCATTTAGAAAACAATATATCGTATATATCCACACAGCAAAACAGAGTAAATAGAAACGAAAAGGAAGTGTCTTACATATAGAGATACTAATATTTAGGACTCCAGATTCAAACTATGACCCAGGTAAGGACATATTTCACGAACGGGGAAACAACGAGTTCTGGGTTTTCCTAAATTGAGGACTGCGAGCTGGTGTTTCTTTCTTCACCTGGGAAAGATATATTCCAAAAGAGAAACGGCATCATGGACTTGTAAGTTGCTGGGGAGACAGATTTAGCCTCTGTCCAAGACTTAGGGAGCCTGTCCTATAGAAAGCACTCTAAATTTGGCTACCGTAAACCAACGGAAATTGAATACTGCTTTCGTCACTGTATAGAGTGATGTCTTCTATGCGGCCGTCACATGACCCATGTAACTTACCTTCACCAAAGGGAGATAACTGCCTTTTGTATGCCTACATAGTTAACTTCCTAGCTAATGAAATGAAGGACTGAGAGATCACTAATGTATGAAACACGTGTTTCACTTGAGATTAAAAAGAAAATGCGGCATTGTGTATGTATGTATGTGGGTAGGTAGGTAGGGAGAGAGAGAGAGTGTGTGAGTGAATGTAAGTGTGTGTGTGTGTGTTTGCTCTTTTTTTTTCAGACTGTTTTTTCTTTTTTGGCAGTGGGTGTTAGAAATCCCTTCCTGAATTTTCCTGATAATTTTTCCATTGCTAGTGAAATCTTTTTCACCATTAGGTTCCTTTCATTAGTTAATTTTGTTGTTTCTGCCAAATTTTTCATAATGATTTGTTTGCTTCCAATTGTATGCTTTAAATTTCATTTGAGAATTCTTCATTCTTTGATTTCTTCATTTCCAATTTCTCTATGTACATCCAATAGCACCCGATCAGAAAACCAGTCTCATTTAAAAATGTGTCTTTCTTCGTCTTGGTCATCGAGTTTGTAACAATGAAGGCTTTTCTAAGAAAATCTATTCTTTCTTTTGTGGTTAAAGAGAATGCTTACATCTATTATTTCAATATCATTTTATGTTCAAACATGTACAAATATCAGCCTGTTTGTAGATTTTGTTTTGTTTAATCATTTCACCCCAAGCAATACAATAAAGTCACTAAGATTCAGGAGGTTACTGAGTGTGAAAGAATATAAGAAAAAGAAAAACATTGTTACAGAGAGAGAGAGAACAATAAAAGAACAGGAAGCCAGAAGATTTCGATTGACATTGCATTTAAATTTTTGAAGATCAAACTTGATTGGAAGAGAGAAGAGAGGTGAGAGAAGAGAGTTCCATATGTGAGAAGTTAGATTGAAGAAATTGTTAGCATTGAACTGACAGTTACATCTAGCAATTTCAGCTGTAAAAGGATGAGACCTTGTCACCAATCCATTGCTGTACTTAAATTTATAAAGTCTAGGTACCATAGGGACTTAGTAAATATAAAAAGAATATTGCTCTCAAAACATCTGAAGTTTTCTTTTATGTACCAGATTGGTGATGTTTGTTATCTCAAATTCAGTTAAGGAAAAACAGTTCCAAAGCTCTTCTCTTGAATATTCAGTCTTTTAAGCAGAAACTTCCCATTCCACAAATGCAAAAATGATATTTGGGTTCAGCTTTGTAAATCTTGGATGCTTTCTATATAGATAATAACATTTCTGTTTAAGATCAATTTGATTTCAGAAACTTCAAGTTGAACTCCACTGACAAACATATAGGTCTACCAAACATATTTAGGAATTTTCTTTGTTTACCAAGTTGGACTTATTTTAAAGAAAATCTATTGTTCTACCATTTGAAATTTGGTTTTGGAGAATTAATGCTTAACACATCATTGATTATTTCAATATTGTTTTAATGTCCAGACATGTACAATTATGAGTCCACTTGCTGATTTGATGTGATAAACATAACAAAATAATTAAAGGGTATATAATGTGCAGTTCCATGTTTTTAAGTGTCTTTCTCCTGGAGATGCTTTTAGAGAAATTACTTTGAAGGAGCAATAAGAAAACAAACGTATTGTTTTTTCTCTTCTATTCTTTCTTCTCTTGGCCAAATCATATTACATTTGGGTTCATTCATCAAGAGTGCATCCCTTCTGTTATGACACAGAGATTTACTACATGCTGTTTATTGCATATATTTAATTTCTCTTATTGCTATTATCATCATTGCAATCACTGTTATTATTTATATATATTAAGATGGTTATACATATATAGTAATATTATCAATGCTCTATTTTAAATACTGAGGACTATATGAAAATATCTGCTTATTTACTTTTAGTTTATTAAATTCTTGAACCTCATATATATATATGTTTTGTTAAATAGGATGAACAAGGAAAACAAGTCATTCAATTTGTCCATCATATTTAGTAAAACATGCATAAAAGCAGTGTTGCCTAAATATAATATATATATATATATATATATATGTGTGTGTGTGTGTGTAAACTTATACACATATGCATGCATATATATATATATATATATATATATATATATATATATATATATGTAAAACTTTGTCCCCCTTTATTGGAGAAACACCATTTGATCTGTATTTGAAATAGACGCCTCATTTTTATTTATTATACAGTGCTTATTACATCTGTTGGCCTGTGAATTCCATTCAAGAAATCCTAATAAAGAAAATGTGCTCTCCAACTGAGGTCAAGGATCAAACCTGCCCTCCTCCATCTATTTCAAATACAAGTGTCCACTTATAATAACATTTGAAGTCATGAAAATGCTATATTAAAAATAAATATATTCTTTAGAAATTGCTTTATTTAAATTCCAGATTAAGAAAAATGATCTAAGTGAGGAGGACACACTTTTCTTCAAAAGGGAATATATATATATAATGCCTTGGTTAACTGTGACATTCTTCATGGCCAAGCAGTTAAACAAACTGGATTAAACGTTGGTTTCCCCTACAAAGGGGGATATAGATTTGATCCTTGCTGAAGAAAACATTTTATTTATTCAGATTTCTTGAATGAGCAAAAAACGATAAATACAATACACACTGTTTAATTAATAGATAAAAATAGTGTTTATGCTATAATGACATCAAGAGGTACTCAACTCTTTGTGATATATATATATACTGCACAATCTAATATATTTACAAAAATCAATCCACAATAATTTTGGTCAGGGAAAAACTACTAAGACATTTTACTTTATTAATTGGACTATACTTTTTAGTCCATGTCACTTTAATCCTAAAACACATACAACAAAAAAATTTGTGGATTTACAACATTACTAAATTCAAAGAAAATTCTCACTTGAATTATTTAAACAAGAACTCTAGAGTCATGACATCACATGTCCCAAAATTAGATAACTGTCAATAAATGACATATTTTTAAAAAACATCTTTCAGTCTACACTACATTTATTTTGTCTTGGAGTTTACCTGTAAATATAAAAATTATACTATGAAGATGAAAATGTGAAATTTTTAAAAGTATCAACAATTCCATCTGATAATAATTTAAACATAAGGATCAAATTATTCAATGAATAGTTAGTAAGTTAATTGTCTTATTAACCCTAGAACACTAACCATGGGTACCCATAGTACCCAGCATAAATTTTCCTATTTTTAATTACAATTTTCAGTACCTGATTTTCTTACCTAAATAATATGTTTTTCAGTTCCTATTAATGTTAACTCAAAGTACAAAGTTTGAAGTGCCTGCATGTAAGATATTTCAAATAAAGATTTATATTTAATATTTTTTTCAAAATTGGGTATGATATACCCACGGTTAGTAGTGGTGTAACTTTAATTGATGGCTAGTGTTCTAGGTTTAAGTATTGTTAGCGAAGAGATTTTGCTATTAATTACATTAACATTACTGATTAATTCTTTTTATGACTATTTATGATATAATATATATATATTGCACAATCTAATATATATATATATATATATATATATATATATATATATATATACACTAAATTGAAATAGTTCATTTAATGAATTTTGTGATAGAGTATATATATATATATATATATATATATATATATACTATCACAAAATTCATTAAATGAACTCTTTCAATTTAGTGTACGAATGACAGATAATCAGAATATGAAAGAAATAGTAAAATTTAATTACAAACAAAGTAAAGGGTGCTGAACTAGTAGGTAATATTGGTATTTCTATATGGCAATGAAGGCTGGACCATTTCATCCCAGATGGAGAAGAAATTTCAGTTAATCACCTTTAGTAACTCAACTTTCCAAGTTTCTCTGCTGTTACCAGGTATTGAACTCATAAATCATTTTGGATTACTTTGACCAACACTTTTATCCACATGTGTCCTTGGGACATCATTGAGGAAATTTTTGGGAACCATGAGATATCCAGAAAAGACATGGCACATAGAACTAGAACAATCTACCCCCATAGACTAAATGAAGAGTATGGATTTTGAATTCCAACATATATCACTTGAAAAAGGCCAGAGTGTACAACAGCCAAAATTTTGTGAATATGGCAATAAAGATGAGGACAATGGTTTGAACAATGTAAAGTGAATAGTGTAAATATAAGCATTTGAAATTAGCAAAGAATTTCAAGGTAAAAACAGTGGAGTTCTTACCAAAAGAACATTATCTTCAGAAAATTAAAGAAAATCCCATCAGTTAGAAAATTTTCTTTCAGAAATAGAAATTTTAATTTAGTATATGTTGAACAATTGGTGAGTTAAAGTTATAAAAAATAACAACTGGTTTACTAAGAGATTTGTTTATTTCAGGAATTCCAAAAGCTTACAGAATTTGTTTAACAGTGTGTGAAAAAAATTTGCAATTTTTTTTTTCCAATTTTCTTTTTGCTTTGTGAAGAATGAAATTAAAATCACTTTTTGCAGCTCAAAAAATTGTTGATTTAATTTTGATGGAAATATTTGTTCTTAAAATTTCTAAAGAAGAAAAATAAAAATAGTAGCCGAAGATTAAAAAAAACAAAAAAACAATTTGGGAGTGGGGAGGTAAAACTAGGTGAGTGGGGAGTATGAGGTTTGGGGAAGAAGTGGGATGGAAAAGAATGGGTATGGGGGGGTGATTCAAGCAGAATAAAGAAGAACTGATTAACACAAGAAATGTCGGAACAATGAAGAGAATAGAGAAAGATACAAGGAAAAGAAATAAGCTTGAATAATTGAAAACATCCGAAAAAATTGGAGAAAAAATGCTGAGATAATCAAGAGAAAAAGAAAAGAAAGAAAGAAAGCATAAAGGAGAAAAGAAAAATGAAGGAAAGAAGAGAAAAGAAAGAAAGAAAAAGCAAAAGAAAGGAAAGAAATGAATATCTAAGTAGTAAAAGAGGAGAAAGAAAATGCAAAGAAAGTAGAGAAATAAAAAGAAATGAAAGAAGATCAAAAAGGGAGGAAGAAAGAAAATAGTAGTGAAGGAACAGTTGGAAAATCAAAAGAAGAGGATAAAGATAAAGAAAAAGAAAGAGAAAAAGAAAGAAGGAAAGTAGAAGAGAGCTTGAAAAAGAAAAATGGAGAAAGAGAAAAAGGAAAAAAAGAAATGTTAGAGGAAAAATAACTGGAAAATGAAAGAGGAAAAGAAAGTGAAGAAGGAAGGTAGAAGAAAGCTTGAAAATAAAAGAGGAGAAAGAGAAAAAGCAAGAAAGAAAGGTTGAGAAAAAATAGCCAGAAAATGAGAGCAGAAAAAGAAAAAGAGAAAGAAAGAAAAGTTTACATCCAAATAGTTGGAGAATGAAAGAGGAAAAAAGGAAAGGTAAAATAAAAAGGAGAAAGAAAATGTAGAGACAGAACAATGGGAAAAGAGAAGAAAATGAAAAGAAAGTAAAAAGAGAAGGTAGAGGAGAAATGGATAATGTGAAAGTAGAAGAAAAGAAAAGAAAAAAAGAAAGTAAATGAAAATGAAAGAGGAGAAGAAAGAAAAGAGAATGAAGTTTAGAAAGGGTGGGGATAACAGTAAAAGGATGAAAAGAAATGAAAGAAAGAGAAGATAAAAGAAAAAAGTAAAAACCTAAGTGGAATAATTCTAATTGGAAAGGTGGATGAAGAAACAAAATCTTTTAAGAGTAAAACAAAGAAAAACAAGGAAAACAAAATTAAATAAAATGAAGTTTAAAGACAAGATGGAAAAGGCAGGTAAGATATGTGATATAATAGAAGAAGAAAGAAGAGAGAAAATTTTCAGGTAGAAAGCGGAAAAATCTTAATTCTTAAAAGATTGATTCCAGTTCTTTTTGAATGCACAATGATTTCAACTGTCATTACCAAAAAATGGCAGGAATTATTGGTTATTATCTGAGCTGCATACTTAGATTAATTCTATCAGAGTCGATTATGATCTGTGGGTATTTAAGTATATAAATGTGTGTCTGTGTGTGTGTGTTTGTGTGTAACTACAATTTATTTTTTAAATTAAAAAAAAGAGAAGAGCTTTTATTTCTTTTTTTATTAATCCAGTTTTAATACAATTTAACAAATAAAACTTCCTCTTCTGTAGTTTGGAGATTTTTTTTTGTTTCTTTTTCAGTTTCAGCATTTACTTGCAGATATCTTAAATTCTTTGAAGTAAGACTTTTTGAAAATACATGGCATACAAAAGAAGAAGAAAAAGTAGAAGAAGAAGGAAGAGGAAGAGGAGAAGAAGAAGAAGAAGAGGAAGGAAAAAAGAAAATGGAAAATAATTTAAATAAAACAAATTACTCTCCCAACCAACACAAATAAGGAAAATAGAGAGAAAAAATACCAATCTGGAGAGAGAAAGAGAAGATAGAGAGATAGCAGGAGAAGAGGTGTATAGAGAGAGAGAGAGAGAGAGAGAGAGAGAGAGAGAGAGAAGTAAAAAGGTAGAGAAAATGCGAATAAAGAAAGATGGAAAGAGTAGGTGAATGTGAGAAAAAGAAAGAAGAGAGTAAGTTAGAGAAATAGGAGAGAAATTAAGAGAGAGAAAGAGATATGCAGAGAGAGTGTGGTAGATAAAGTGGTGTAGAGGGAGTGAGAGAGAAAGAGGAGTTCTAGAAATAACCAAAAGAGTAGAAAGTGATATAGAAAAAAAAGAGAAATGAAGACAGGCACGGAGCATTGATTTTTTTTTCTTTTACTAGGAGGGGGGGGCTGAGAATTTTAAGGGTGTAGGTGGGTGGTTTAAAGCATAACCCAGTGGAAAAGAAAATGAAACAATAAATAAACAATTCCTGATTAATTTTACGCTGTTCTTTGCTTCTCAATATTTAAATATTTGTCAGTTAAACACTCTCATGAAAAGAAATTGACAAAAAAAAAAAAAAAAAAGGAAAATGAAAGACATAAGAATCAAATTGAATCCCCAAGGTAAAGTTTGGAACCACCCTCCACCAACTACACTCAACATGTTTGAATATTTTCCCCTTTCATTTTTTCCTGTATTTTATCACTCTGCTTCCTTTTTTTAATTAATTTTATTTTTTGCTTCCAGGGTTAAAAAAATAAATGCAAAAGTTCTGCTTTCAGCTTCCCCTGTCTTCTAATTCTCCTGCTCTTAAATTTAAAAAAAAAAAAAAAAAAAAAAAAAAATTATCTTTTATTTTGGGTTAAAGGAATTTAAAAGAAAGGAATGCGTTAAATGCTATAGAAGCTAATTTTCAAAATCTTTCCCTTCCACTCCCCAAAAGGGTGAATGTCACAAAATGGTGCCAAGGTTGCTTTGAAAATAAAAATGAAAAGAAAAGAAATCTCTTATGAATAAATAAAGAAACAAAAAGCTTAACTTTTGGTAATTCTACTGGTATGTTCACTCTTTAGACACTTTCAACAAAATTCAAAAGGGTTTTTTCTCACATTCTCTTGTCACCTTCCAGAGAAAATGATCAATATTAGGAATGTCATATTTTCATGAAGAGAAACCATTGATCACTTACAAATATCCGAATAAAAATCTTTGGTTCTCCAAGAAAAAATAATTCTTCTATATAAAGAGCTGTTGCTAAATCATTCACATAACTTACTCCTCCTCCTCTTTTATATATATATATATATATATATATATATATATATATATATAATTTTCACCCGAAATTAAAGCAACAATACAAAGTTTAGAATGACTCATGATCAAACGTAATAGACATTCATTGTCTGTTATATTTAACAATATATGTTTGAATATATATATATATATATATATATATTAGGTTGGTGCAAAAATAATGTCGTTTTTTCAGATATGTTACTATGTGAGAAAACGACATTATTTTTACACCAACCTAATATATATATATATATATATATATATATATATATATATATATAAGTATAGGATAGGTGTATATGGAATAAATTCCATTAACCAAAAAATACTATTCTTAAAAGAGTGCTCAATACAGAGTAGAGTAAATATAATTATTTATTCGAAAATTATAACAAATATGTTATAAAATCATTACAAAAATAGCCATTTTGTTTCAACACCTCTGGTGTCTTATCAAGTGATGGTGTTCAACCACTATTGCCTACCACTACGACGAGGACCAGTGTATTAGGGTTACCTGCTAGAGTGTCCTACTCAGTTACAATAGTCCAAAACCACTTTGGTACTTTGAACAAATATATCCCTTTCTGGGACATATGAGCTTGTCAATTCCGTTTTCTATATCAATAACCATCATGCCATCTTGTTATATAAACACTTTGTAACAATGACTGATTGAAATATAAATTATAAAATATTTAATTTTTGTTTCAGTATTAAAAACTTCAATCAGAAGAAAGTAAAAATATTGAAAATGAAAACCTGAGATGCAAGCTCTGAAATAATGAAAATGAGCCATTATTGTTTTTTTTAGTAAAAACTGTAACAGTATATTTGAAACAAAAAAAATATATATATAATAAAATCAATATGAAACATTAATTAAAATAATTATGGTTTTAATTTTTCTTTGCACTAAAGCTCTTCATCACTATTTCTTCTTGTGGAAGATTGCAAATTCATATGACTTATTTTATCTCTTAAGAATTTCCATCATTTTGAAATCATTACATCTCTGTGAGGCACCAAGTTACTGGAGGATGGGTGTTTTCACCAAGATAACATCTTTAGATAGATTGCCAACCAAGGCTAAAGAACTTCTATCTGCCCATGAGGTGAGGACTTGTAACTCTGTGTTAGAACAATCATTGATCGCTTCAAGCTCTTTCTAACAGTGTCAAAATGCTGGGATCATCTTCCCTGGGTGATTTTATCAAGAGGTAACCTCCTTAACTAATCAACCAGGGGGAGATTGACTTGAGTCTCATGGCTGAAACACTAATGCTTTAACTATTCAACCATACACCCAATATTCTTAATACAAGTTAATTTTAATTATTATTAATTTCTGATTTGTATTTCTGTATTTTAATACTGCTGTTATTATTGTAACTCTTAAATCCTCATCTCAGTTTAATTATTGAGTAACAGAGATCAGAAATGAAAAATTCATATCACTTTTCCTTGGGAAACTTGACTTTTCAGACCAGTTGTCTTACCAATCAGGCCATAAAGTCTTGGAACTCCAATTCTTTAATTGAAACAGAAGCACTCACTTCAACATCCACAGTTTAATTGAAGAAAACAGACCTTAATTTCAATCAGCTCTGCACATCCACTTCCAAAAGTACTGTCCAGAAATAACAGGCTTATAAAATATCAATCAGGAAAAGTCCACACACTTTTCTGAGTCACTAATTGACTATAAAACCAACACCAATATCACCCAGAAAGGCAGACCCAACCAGGTTAACATTAGTGATAGACATCTACAGCAGGCCATCAGCATCAACATCAATGTTCTTTCATCAACTAAAATGACTTTGGTCAGTGATAAAATTAGCAGGAAAGACTAATTCTCATCTACTAAAATGCAATCATGGAATATTTCTCCAATCAGTCTATTTCACTCACCTATATATGTGTGTTGATTTTTTTTGAAAAAAATACCACTAGTTGAATACTTTCCTATCTTCTAAACTGAATTTTTTTATAATTTAATCTGTTACCTTTTCTTTGCTTATATACACTAGCAATAGGAGAAGATGATATATAATTTTTTTTTTTTTTCAGAACATTGATAGGAAAATTAATGACAAAGTAGAAAAAGTTTTTTGTGTGATGTGATTCATCTTTTAGGACTTTATTGGACTAAAGTAATGTTTTTGTTGATGCAATTATATATGTGTATGGAGGGGAGGGAAAATATGAAAATGCAAATGTTGATTATAATTATGAATAGACAGGAAATATGGAAAATGTTGGAAACACTGAAATTTATAATTTTAAAATAATTTAAAATTTAATTTGTTTTGTCTATATTTCTGAGATAATAATATGTACATAATGTACACTATTGATAATATGTACATAATGTACACTATTTACATTATTCGGACTGTTGTCCTCATCTTTGTCGCCATATTTATTACGTTTCGGCCGTTGTATACTCCAACTACCTGAAGAAGGCCAGAGCGTACAACAGCCGAAACATTGTAATTAATTTTTTTTTATGTGTCTGTCTCTGTAGGCTAGCCAATTTAATTGAGTTTATTTTTGCTTTTATCACTTTTATTATTTTTATTATACTAACATTTTCAGCGTTTTCTTATACACCAGGAGTGTTAGGAGTAATATTATTTGAATTTATTCAATAAGACATTGTCAGTTATTAATTTTCACTATAATTTCATTTTATTTGTGTTTTTCTATATGCTGTGTCTCTTCAGGATGTTGGTAATCATGGCTTCCCAGAATTGAACTTCCTGTTCTTTGTAGCTCTTACTTAATTTTGTCTTTTTGTTTATCTATCATATAAACTATGTTCTACCATCAATTTACACAAGCCCATTAGGCAGGGGTTTATGCAGTTTTCCTTTGTCCTTCTTGCCTTCAATCTGCTCTGTGAGTATCAGATTTTACAAGCCTTCTTTCTTCATTATTTGCCCTAGAAATTTCAACTGCCCCTTTCTGATGTTAAGTATAAGTGTCCTTTTTGTTTCCATTTTCTCTAGAACTTTGTTGTTGTGCACATATACAATCCATAATTCAGGACTCAAAAAAAAAAAAAAAAAAAAAATTGGAGTGCAGAGTTCAAATTCCAGCTGAGTTTATTATGTCCATTTTTTTTAGAAATATCCTTAGGAAAGTTATGAGTTCATCTCTTTTCCATCTCATAGCTATGCATTAAATAACAGAATTAAAATTGTTTTCTCTGGTGTCAACCAGTCTAGGAGAAGAAAAACTGAAAAGAAAACCAATCTGAAGAGGAAGGGTCTCCATTAGGCTATATCATGCCATAGACACACCTCTGCTGCTATGGCTGTAGTACATGTGATGCCCCTACATCCCGGTGGATTACAGGACTCATGACACACGTTTGGTCCATGGTATTCTCAGCATCCTTCTGTATAACCTTATTTCTGTTGCTTTATCTGTGAGCTGATTGTTCAGCACTCATTGCCATATAGGAAGACTGATATTATGTAACAGTTCCACACTCTTTTCTTTGTTTCTAATGAAATTTTCCTGTTTTATAATACTTTGCTTTGCTTTGGAAGGCATCTTTCACTATCCCAATGTACCTTTGGATTTTGGTGTTGCACTCTTCATTCTTTGTTAAAATACTTACCAGCTGTTATTCAAAAATACTAGTAAGAAATTAATAATATTGAGAATGCTTCATCTAAATGAATTAAAATTTGTTATTCAGTAATTCATCACTGCCATATCAGCACATATGCTAGGCCACAAATATCTCCTGAGTCAACCAAGCATAGAAATGAATACAATATGGGAACCAGTAATAAGGAGTGCCAGAGAAAAGCAATAATAACAACAAAAATTGCAATATGAACACTGGTAAAAATTGTTGCTGAAGACATTAGGCTTATAATACCCAGAAATTCATACACAGATGTCCTCAAGGACACATGGATAAAGGCTTTAGTTAGATCCAGTGCCAGGACCCAAAGAGTGTGAGTTCAATACCCAGTTAAGGTGGTGGAGAACTTGGAGAGGTGAATTAACAAGAGATAACTGACAACTGACATCAAATAAAACATGGTACGTGGAACTAGAACAGTCCACCTCAGTGAGCGAAATAAAAGGTTCAGTTCGACCTGAAGAAGGCTGGAGTGTACAACAGCCGAAACGTTGTAATAAATATGGTGACAAAGATGAGGACAATAGTCTGAATAATGTAAATAGTGTTCATCTCTGCCATTCATTATTTTAAAAGAAATCAAGGCTGAATCATGCATCCAGTAATTTTCTTCTTTAAGAAATGTGTAGAAAGTGAAAATCTGACTGAAAGATATTTGGCTGAAAACGGCCTCTGGATTGCCTGAATATTCATCTCAAGATTCCAGACAACATCTTTATTTCATCTGTAGACCAAATTCAAAAGGGACATGAGGATGATGGAAATGGACATGGACAATGGCAGGTGGGAAGACATTGCCAACAATTGCACTGGAGACATGATTTACGCTGAGGGCTGGAGCAAGGAAAGAAAGAAAACAACAAAGCTGCCTCAGGAGAGAACAACTTTACATGCATTCATTGCATTCACTGTGGGCCTGTACAGCCATAACAGATGCTGCACCACAATCAGCAGCCTAGGTATAACTCTTTGGGTGCAGATCCAACATTTTTTGAGACCAACACAGACTAAATTTCCTGAATTGCCTGAGTTTTATTTCCTTGATATTTTTAGACATTTTTCTTACCTATTTCCTGTAGATACAATAACTCTTGTCAGTCACCTTACTATTCACATGCCCATTAATGATTCTTTTAGAATGGAAAATTAAACCACTAAGTACCAATAAATAAAGGTTATAGAATATATTCATAGTAACCAGGATTTGTCTAAAAAATTCATATTTTTCCTACAGCCAGGATATTGTAAAATGGATGCATAAAATAGTCAGCCAAATAATAATCATATGATAGACAGGAGGTATTTTTCCCAAGGAATTTTTGCCTTATGTAAAGTTTTTGAAAATTAAGGATAATCCAGTTTTTATCATCAGGTGGATATGAAGTCATAAATAGATAAGCTGTTTAATAATACTATAAATAATCTTTTTATAAATCCCATTAAAGCATATAAATTACTTTGTATTTATGTTTTTGTTTAAATCTTTGAGATGAAGGCTTATCGATATTATTCACTGATTTACTCTGACTTCTACAGCAGGGAACAACAAGGCTCCCAAACATTTTGATGATAGCAATAAACCTGAAATCACAGAGTAAATTAGTGTTTAGTACTTTGTGTTTTATTCCTAAATTGTAATGACACATCAGGAAAGTCTGAGTTGAGGTTGATGAATATGAATTTATTATGTAAAATGTCATGTTATTTTTGGAAAAAAACTGCTCTTCTCCTTAGGAAAAAAAAAGGTCATCAATAAAATTTAAAAGGATGAAAGAAAGAAAACAGAAAAGAAAGACTTGTGTCTGCAATTCTGAGATGAGGAGTTATCATTATTTACATTATTGACAGTTTATCTTTGTTGTTGTTATCACTATGTTTCAGCAGTTGTACCCTCTAGCCTTCATCAAACAGGGCAATAGCCTAGTGGATCAAAATGTTGGTACATAGCTATTGTGAGTTCAATCCCTGGGCTGGGCAGTGTGTATTTGGACTAGTGGAAAGAGGGTGAACAATAATTGAGCATTACTATAAATATCCCAAGACATGAGCAGTGGAAGGAAAACAGTCTACCCCATAGATTAAATAAAGTGTTCAGTTCTGAATTGTCTGTAGGTTACGCAGATGGATATAAAATGGAAGGAGGTCACAGGGCACAACAGACAAAATGTTGTGATAACAACAACAAAGATGAGGACAATAGTCTGAATGTAAAAGAAGAAAAGAAAGAGATTCTAAAAAAGAAAGAAAGGAAAGAAGAAAGTAAAGTAGAAATGGGGAACGATAAGAGAAATAATTGAATAAATATAAAGAACGAAAAGAGAAAAAGATGGAGAAAGAAAAGAACAAAAAACTGAAAGAATGGAAAATGAAAAGAATGAGAAAAGCAAAAGAATGAAAAGGAGCGGCAAAAATGGTAGAGATTGATAATGGAATGGAAAAAGTAAAATATTAATGAAAATGAAGTAAAAGAAAGAAAAAAAATAAAAGATATGATAGTCTAATGAAGAACAAATTAAATGATTACCAAAGGAATTATGACAAGAAAAGAAAAACTGAAAAAGAAAAGGAATAAAAAAGGTAAATAAAATGGGGAAATGTTATTAAAAAGCTGGAAGCAAATATCTTGGAATATCAAGAATAAGAAAGTAAAGATTCAGGCACAAGAGAATTTGAAGATAAAATCTAAAATTCTGAGTGAAGTATGGTTTGAATAAATGACAAATAGAGAATTACTTAAAAATTAAGAATGTATTCATTTTAAAACTAATGATTTCAATAAAAAGCTTAAAATGTTAAAAATAAATAATGAAGGGTGTATAAAATAATAAACAAGAAATGCTATAAAATGTGAAGTTATATTGCAAATATAAGACAGAAATAAATACCTTGAAAGTTAAGAATAATAATCCAATAAGAAATATTTAACAAGAAGTGAAAATGTCTTATCAAGATGAATGTCATTGAGTGTTGAATATGAAAGAAAAAAGTTTAAACAATAAAAAGCAGAAACAAATATCAGGAGATCAAGTAAGGAAGATTATAAAGAGGATCTGTTGCAATATTTTATCGAGATGAAAGTGAATTCATTTGTTAAGGAAGGATAAAATGGAAAGTGACAGAAGTAAGGAAAGGTACAGAGGAAAAAAAAAGGAGCTTGGAAGAGAAAAACGAATCATGTAAAGAAAGTGAAAGAAAAAGAGTATTTGTGCATGTGTGTGTGTGTGTGAGAGAGAGAGAGAGAGAGAGAGACACGGGGAGAGAGAGAGAGAGAAAGAGAGGAAAGTAAAATGTAAAAGAAAATAAAGTCACAAATGAAAAGGAGAATAGAGAGCAATAAAGAAGAGAAAATAAAGAAAAATTGTGAAAAAGATGAAAGGGCAGGCAGAAGGTTAAGAAGGGCAAAAGGTGATAAGAAGGACAAGAAGAAAGAGGATTAATGTGGGGGTAAGAAGAATAAAAAGAAAGGGATAAAAAAAAGAGTGAAGAAGAAAAGAATAAAGTGTGGAATGACAAATAAGAGGAGAAAATGACAGTGAAAGAAAAGAAAGAAGGTTAGAAAACCAAAAGAGTAAATACTATGAGAAAACAATAGAAAAAAGGCCAGAAAGATAGAAAAGTGAAGACTTTGAAAAGAAGACAAAGAGAAGATTAGATATGAATAAAGAAGAAAGGAAAAAAAAAGAGAGAAAAAAAAAAGAATGTTAAATAGTAAACAATATGGAATATGTAAACAATATGGATGCTTAGAAACCATTTATTTATTCATCTCCTTTGCTTCCTGAAATCACTAATATTCAAATGTTAGAATCAAACACTATTTCACTGGGGGAAAATGATAAACAAAATCTTGAAAAATGGAGAGAAAAATGAAAAATATATAAAACCCTGAGGCTACAAAGCAAAGCAGTAGGTGTATATTAAACTGATTTAATTTTGATTCTGAATACAAGCAATTTTTTGGCACTGAATCGATATAAATTACATGTTGGATTCAAAAATCCAGATAATATTCCCCATTTTCCTTCTCAAAAGAAAAACATCTTCAGTTTCAGAACAAAATTCTGGGGATGGAAAAGACGAAGATGCTATTTCCTTTCTTTTATTTCTTGCTTAATTCTGTTTAGCTTCATAAAAGGTTTTTGTCATTGTTTCTTCTGTTTGACATAAAACAAAACAAATTTTCTACATTTTCTGGAAAAAAAAAACGTCATAAAAACATAATCTTGTTTGTCAGTGCTTATTGCTTATTTAATTTTTCTTCCATTACTTATGCATCTGCATTTCATTTTGCTTTCAACTTTCCCTACCACCCCAACAGCATACCAGTTTAATCTTCTGCAATATTTCCTCTTCAGTTTCTTTCTTCAATTCTTTTTTCTTTTAATACACTTCTCAGATATTTTTAATATTAATTTTGTTTGAGGGTAAATTTCCTGTGTTTAAATACAATATGTACTCAAGTACAGTGTGAAATTTTATGATTAGTTTTTTAGTAAAATGTAAAAAATATAGGGTTGCACTATACATAGGTAACTTTTTTGAAGAGGTTAGATATCAGACAGGAATGAAAACAAAAGTATAGTATCTAAATCTTTCTATCAAATAATTTACAGAAAGTGGTTTTTCTCACCATTTTTGGGCAGTTTTTTACAAAAATGAATGAAGACCATTGATTTGCTATAAAATATGTCCAGGATGATACCTGTAACTGCAATATTTGACTATGGTAGGGCTACTAGTATTGCCCAGAAGCTGGGGTCATATTATACACATGCTATATAAAAAAATCAGGATTTTCACAAAAATATTCAAGAGTCTGGACTCTGGTAGCAATCGGTCTCAGAGAAGAAAAACTGCAAACAAACCTGCCTGTTCTGTCAGGCAATCTTGCCATAGACACACCTCTGCTGCTATGGCTGCAGTACATGTGATGTCCATACAACCCAGTGGATTATAATATCTAGATCCAACTGAGATAAATAGTTGTAAATAGGGATAGACATGAAAAGAGATATATATATATATATATATATATATATACACACACTTGACTCTTCCCCGTTGAATACGATGTATGAGAGTCAAGCAGATCAGTTCCTAGGAAACCGACAGCCCAACAACAGCACATGAGATTTGATTATAGTGGTGAAGGTTTCATGCAGAACCATCCACACTTTTTGAAGGGCCAAATATAGAGACCTGGTGCACTACATACCACAGGGTCCCCAAACGACCCTCTGCAAGGTTTGAATTTAGAGTTGTCCTTCTCCTAGACTAGTTGCCATTCCATGGCAATAGAACCCAGTCTGTCCTGCTATTTACTCATAGCTGGAGGGAGAAGACGAGGATTCACACCTTTACCAAGGGTATTAGCACATAAGTGAATGTAATGGATTCAACTGGAATTCAAACTCGGCTCTCCGATTCCTCAATCCAAGCCGCTATCCATTACTCCACTGTGCCTATATATATATATATATATATATATATATATATATATATATATATATATATATAAAAAGGTGGACACTGAGGTCAGCATTGAACGGCAACATTATATTATTATAATAATGGCTGGCTACTCATTTCCAAGCACATCCACCTGCTCAGGCACATTTGTTTCACAGCGACAGAGCCCACCTGTGGTTTATACTGCATCATTTATACTGAGTGGACCTTAGTTATAGCTTCTGGGATAATGTGCATGATCTGGCGAGATCAGTAGTTTGAACAAAGCCCAAAGACTTTGTCATAATGACTTGTGACTTCATGCTAGCACAACAATTGACAGCTTTCAAATTTCAATCACAAGACTTGGGGGAATTTGTGATATGGTTTTCAGTTACTTTCCAAAGATGCTGTACACTGGGATTTCCTTCTTGGGCTGATAACATCAAGAAATTACCTCCTCCTTAATAAACTGACTATGATGAAATCTAAACATGGTCTCATGGTCAGAAAGTGAATATTCATTGCAACCAATAAGTCATATATATATATATATATATTATATAATAATGGTAAAATAAATTCTGTGGGTGCATAATCCAAGTGGGTCCTTGTAATATAAAAATATTAAAATTGATTCCCAAAAAGAGAGCTTGATGTATTTTATTTGTACAGAGCAATATGATGAATAATCAAAGAAAATTTCTTTTTACCTCATGTGGGGAATAGGCTATTTTGGCAGATGATACACACACACACACACACGTGCACACACACACACACACACACATATATATATATATCCCTAAGGTATTTGTGGGTAAACTGGGTACTCATATTTCTCATTCTTAGCCATTATCCATGCATGAAGCTATCTCATTTCACCCCCCCACCGGCTCAATCGCAGGACAGACTGGGTCCTATAGTCTTGGTTAACAACCTGTCTAAAAGAAAGAAAACTAGAGAGAGAGAGACAGAGAGAGACAGAGAGAGAGAAGGGGGGGAGCAAATTGGAATGGAGAGGAATAGATAGAAAGATATAAATGGAGAAAAATTAAGAAAATAACTTATTTACTACAGCAAAACAAGCTTGATAAATTTCATTAGTGGAATCGTGCAAAGCTACCTTTACTTTATGAACTGTTAAACAGTACTATCAATTCTGTATGGTATGCTAAAACAAATCTTTTAAAATGTGAAGGATAAGAATGACACTGAAGAGCATAGAGTAAAGTGTTCAGGGTTTCAAAGCAGAATCTGCTTTATAATAGACTTGTTAGTGTTTAAGTTACACAAGCCATTAATAGTGATTTCATTCCTTGCTACATTATCTATAAATATTGCTTCACACTAAAACTGAGCATCTAATATCTATATGGATTTGAGTGTGTGTCTATACATATATTTATGTATATAAATATAAGTAAATAGATGATACTTTAAGAGAAGAAATGGTCTAAGCACTCAACGAAGGAGACAAAAATTTTTCCATTTCATGAATAAACATAATACAAATATTGTTATTTTGTAACAAGCTGATTAAAATATAAAGAAAAGTCTTGGTTGAATGCGTTGATGAAAATGTTACAGTCAGCTCAGAAGAATGGAGTATCCATTATTGATTTATGGTTTATTGATTTTGTGAGTACAATTTGAGAAGCCATTCACAAGTGCAGTGATGGGAGGGGTTGGATGTCAATATATATATATATATATATATATATATATATATATATATATATAAGCAGGAAACATCTTCCAACCTTGACACTAGATACCTGACCAATGATTCTCTTCCTATTCGTCTGACAATATTTCATGTTGGCAGAGAAAGAAAGAATGGAAGGGAATTTATCAACTGTATGTTGTCATTGTCAGCAAATATTAAAAGAAGACACCAACAATATCGAGGCTTCAATTACAGTAACATATTGGCTGTCAAGAGAAAGAGAAGGATAAATAGTTTTATTTAGACAATTTTCTCTTAAGTGATTCTATTTACAGTGATTCATTATCCTTATATCAAAACTTAATTCCATAAAACTTTCACCATGAACAGTTTAAATATCAACTTACAACATTAAAAAAATTACACCTCTATGCCATCATGCATATATATATATATATATATATATATATATATATATATATATATATATATGATATGATATGATATAAAGATATTGTTATATACTCTACCTATGAACACTAATGGGTATGTCCCAATCCTCATAAATACATTGGACACTATGGTAAGTGGGCGGTAATATGCTGTCTATGTAGTCCACCACTAGGAGTGGTTTACCTACTTCACACTACTGGTGAGTATTGTATTGTGATCATCAGACCAATATGTCTGATGATTGCAAAAGCAGGAAACCCAGGGTCACAAAGTCATATCCATACAACTGAATATGTTAGCTCTATCACCAATATTGAGCACTTTCCAATAAGTACTTCATATATATATATATTTATTGTAATTTTTTCATACAGACAAAAACAGTTTACTCACTATAAAGATGCAACTTTGTTTAGGTGCATTTCATTTGCACAAGTCATGTTTCACATACGGCTTGCTTACAAGCAGAATTGTTCATAACCATTTTTGGTTCTCACCTGTTGAGGTGCAATTGAAAATGCACCGAAACAAAGTTGCATCTTTGTAGTGAATAAACTGTTTTTGTCTATATGAAAAAATTATAATAAATAATTATTGCTCTACTATCAGTATTGAGCCCTCATTTGAAATATATGCTGTGACCATTAGAATTTATATATTATTTACATTCTCATTGCATCAGATAATATATATATATATATATATATATATATATATATATATATATAAGGCTTTCCGTTTTGGCCAGTTCGCACTCATTATTCCATCTTAAGGTGTTGGAGATGCTTTACATCAGGTCCAGGCAACCTACTCTTTGCAAACAAAGAGATTGTTTGCTTGGACTTGCTGTGCTGCGTTTCTAGCAACTTTGTTGGTATAATTTTTATAATAATTTATTTCTCCCTGTTCCACTCATTCATGTCATCCATAACAGACTTTTTCTTTTTCTTTTCCTCATGATTTTAGTTCTCTGTTAACAGTTCTGATGAGAGGGGACGAAACCGGTCGACTGGTGTGTGTTTTTGTTTTAAATCTATCATGGCCTACAATATAAAATTTCTTGTTTTTAATGTCTTAATACGCTTCTGTACTGTTTCAAATATATTTAAATATTTATATATATATATTTGTGTGTGTTTGTGTATATGTGTTTGTCTCTGTGTGTATGTGTGCATATGCTTATATATTTTATACAAATGTTTTTATTTATCAGTCTCTGTTTATACATATTTCCTTATTGATGTATACCTACATATACATTTATGTATATAACTAATATGTCTATACATACACACAAATCAGAAGCTTGTAGTTGAATTGATCATGTTTTACTTGGCATGATTAATTGAATCACAAAACCCATCAACCTACCAACTATATTCAACTTTACAATATTTCAGCACAATCATTCTTTATCACCGCACCCCTAGTTCCATTCCTCTTTTTAAAAAATCAATTTGTTTTGTCAGTTCAACAAAAATCTCTCATCATCAAAATAAAAAAAAAAAATGCCTCCCTCTTCTCAAATAAAAGGAGACAATAAAAAATTTCCTAAATTCAAGAGGATTACATCTTATGATCCTTGAAGATAAAAAAGAAGAAATAATCCTGCCTCTTTGCTTTCTAGCCTACTTGATGCCATTTAAAATCAATTAAAGATAAAGACAGAAAAGTAAGCAACGTGTCTGAAACCTTTTCACTTGTTACTCGTTTGTGAGGAAAATACTGAACGAAATGGCATTGTTGTTGGTATTAAATTGAATCCGTTTCTTGAAGAATTAAAAACTTTTCTTCATGAAAAACAGAAAAATAACAGGAGTTAGAGAGGAATATTAAATATTTATAAAATCATATTTACTTTCTTTGTTAACTAAATATTTATTTTCTACAATCAGTTTTTTTTTCCAGATTTACTTTTGTTCTTTAAATCCACTTAAGTTACAACATTTTGAAAGTTCATCATCATTTAAATTTTTACTATTTTGCTGAACTTTGTCATCTATTTTTATTTCTGTTTTGTCTCACAGATGCTTCCATACTTAATAGACTTAATTCCAACATCTACACTTTACTCTATTTATTTCCATTTCCAGAGAGATAGGAAAACAAAAGTTATAAGATAAATTCCTTAATTTTAAGAGGTGTCATTCTCAAGCAGTACAGTAATGCCACAAGAGATTACTGAGTGTAAAAGAATATAAGAAAAAGAAAAACATTATTAAGAAGAGGGAGCAATAAAAGAAAAAGAATTAAGAAGTCAGAAGATGACAATTGACATTGCATTTAAAATTTTGAAGATCAAAATTGACTAGAAAGGAAATGGCATGAAGAAAGTTCCACAAGTGAGATGTGTGAGAAAAGAAACTTCCAGTTACATCTTACAGTTACATCTAGCAATTTCAGCTTTAAAATGATGAGACCTATGTGCCAATTTAGTAATGGGCTTAAATTTGTAAACTCAAGGTACCATAGAGCAGGAGTCAGCAACCTACAGCATGTATGCCACATGTCGCACGCCAAGCAATTTTCAATGGCACACAGCTGCAAATGACATCACAAAGTCCAAACCAATAATGACTACAACACAAAGAAGATATTTAACTGTTTCAATTTTATTATATACTAAAGCATATATACTATATATTACGATATAAAATATATTGTAGAACAGGTATATTGACTTTGACTTGTATAAAAATACATATACTGCTGGCAGATTAAATGATTTTAAAACCCTAATTTGGCACATAGTTAGCAAAAGGTTACTGACCCATGCCATAGAGGAAAGCTCATCAGAACAATTACTATGAAAATATTCATAGAAAATGCATAGGGAAGCTATGTAATGGTGGTGGGAAGGTGACTGAAACTGAGATGCCATGTTAGGACTGCTAATATTGCAGATTCTTCTTTGGATGTTATCAAGGATCTCTAAATCTATAGCAGAAGCACTAGACCAGAAGTGACAGCAATATTCAAAGCTTGGATGAATGGTAGACTTATAAATATTTAAGATTGATTCTGGCATGAAAAGTTGTTGTGCATGACACAGTGAACCATCTTTCCTAGCATCAGACCTAGTAATTGATTCAATAGAATCTTTTCACTTCATGTCAGTGAAAAATGTTAGCCTGAGAAGAAGCAATGAATCATTCTTATTGTTAACATTATTCCAAGAATTGATTAGATTTTTAGTTGATTGTGTCACTTATTTTATTTACCACATTTAAACCATTTTACAATTAATTTACTTTCTTTGCATATATAATTATAGAACCACTTGTATTACATAGTTTTCTGGGAATAGTATTCTCTGTCTGCTTTGCATTGCTGGGAGTGATCTGAGTCGAGTTATATTAATCAGCATTTCTTTTTGCTTGTTATATCTTTCTATAATGAAGAGACCTTTTTCCTATGGACCTTCTTCTTCCTGAAGAAGATTCTACATTGGATTTGCTGATATGCTATAGTAATTCTTACTACTGTTGAAAGTCCTGAAGTGATGTGGTTTCTGTTATTTGGTACAGATCATTGTTTGTGATTCTGCAGTGCCAGTCTACAAGTTTTGGAGAAGGATGGTCTTTTCTAAGACCTACAAATTATTTTCCACCTTGCATTTCCTTTATGCACAGAAAAACATTGCAAGCCTCTTGCTGCTCTATTGATATTTTCAAGAAAAGTCTTTAGACAAACTACATTTCTTAGTTGTACCAGTTCTAACCATCATGGCTAAAACCCACCATGCCGTGCACATTGTAACAAACCACCCACATTCACTTCATATTCCATTGGTGAGATGTAAGTTTCATTTGAGCAGCTTCTTCCTGCAAACTACTGCTTTGTGGAAGTGACTTGCAAAAGGATGCTTCCCTGATCATGGTAATCTTAACCTGTGTTTAATTGTAGTTGGTTGGTTGCTATCAACCTTTATGTATTATTTAATGCTGAAATCTAAATATTTTGTATGCAATTTTATGCTTTCAGAGTAATAGGTATATTTTTTAGATATATATTTTTGATGTAATGGAATAACCTGTCACCACCATGAATGACTACACTATAGGTAGTAACTACTAATAAGTATCTGTAAGTCAACGGACTATAGATGGTCGAACTCTCTGTCTCTGCCCGGATGAGGCTCTGCCTATGGGCAGAGTCTCATTTGGGGAGATAGACCAACCTGATCTCGTTTATGTGGGTTCTACGTGGATTTTTTTGCTGAGCCTATGGGCTTCGGAATACCCATGTTAAACTCGGCCTTGTGCCACATCTACCCTCGTGGTGGTGGGGCTAGTAAATATTGACTAGCTGGGATCTGTTGAGTACAACTCAGACTTACATGAGAACTACCGACCTTCCAGTAGTAACACTCACTACCTGATTGAATTGTGACAACCTTGTACATAACTGTTACCTTTATTCTTATAGTACTGTTTTTTGTTTTTTTTACAATAAACCTTTACTTATTTTATCCATCTTGTTTTTCAAGTATATATTCCTATTAGTATGGACTATAACAATTTTGTATTGTTGGTCATTTTATTATAAAAATGTACTGTTGATTTTTGTTGGAGGGGATCACTATTTGCCTAAAACTGGGACCCTAACAGGATGGACCGGGGAACAACATTAGTTAAAAGGTGGTTCCACATTCTTCAAAACCTCCAATCTCTTGATCAGAGGCCTTGCTGCCAGATGTAGTTTATCATCATACCCAAGACAATGTTCAAGTCTTGAGTCAACTGTTATCTTCTCACATATCCCCATAAAATGTAACTCTACTTCTATTGACTCTTGGGCCTTGTACAGGGTGAACATCATTGTAAAAAATAAGTAAATAATACAGTAGAACCATAGTCTTTAGATATATGATATAAAATATGCCTTGGAATAAATAAACATCTATAAAATAATGCTTTTGATAGGAACAACTTTTGGAAAGAAGAATTACTACTTGTGGATTCTCTGCATATGAAAACATGAAATCACCTTTTTTAAATCTTACTATATTTTTGAGTCAGATGAGAAAAATAACTCTCCTAAATTGATAATGAGTTCAATCCCTACTGAATACACTATAAACTTTGACTTTAGTTAAAGGCAATAACATCTAACGAATAATTCCAACTTAAAGACTCTGATGAATGTTTTCTGAAAGAAAGGAAGATTGTCTTAGCTGAATAACAATTATATAAAGAAGATGTGGATTCTAATCCTTTTCAAGTTCTTAAAATAGATTAATATTTTTAGAAGTGATAATTTTTTACACTCTCTAACCATTATGCAAATACCAGAGTTCTTTTGAGACAAATCTTTCTTTCTATTTCTTTCTTGGAGTTTTCTTTCTACCATTTCTTGTCTGAATTGAAATCATCAATATTTGTTAAGATTCATCTTTTCTTTCTTTATTCTTCCAAAATCCCACCACTGAACCACATGACCTATAAAGCAAGCGCTTAAAGTAGCTCTTGAAAAGTCAGAATCCCTTCAAGAAACATCATGAAATTTTTCATCTTGATGGAAATGACAGTTTGATCCAAAGCTGACACAGGCAAAGCTGTTAGGGGATCAAAAACACTCAAACTAACCAAAATAAACAAAATTCCTTCAAGAAATGAATAAAAAGAGAAAAAAAAATATGAAAAATTATTTTCTCTGATTCTCTGCCTGCTTTGACATTCTGTGTGAGGAGTCCTGGTGAGCATTTGTAAAAGCGATGATAGAAAGAGAACATTAAAGATTTCACAAAGCTACAATCAATTGTTGATAAAACTTTTTCTTCTTTTTAGTAACTAACAAATATTTGTTTAATATTTTTAATTATTTTATTTCCACTCTTTTTCTCCTAAGGTTACTGGAGCATTGAAAATCTCATTTTTTTCTTGCCTGAGTGAAACTAATTTATAGATTGTTGTAAATACACATGATGTACAAATCCATGAATGTATGGATGTCTTTATAAAAAAGACAGAAATTTGAGTTGATTTGAAATGACAAAATTCAACTGTGATCAACTGATTTAATTTAATCAAAGCTTTGCAGTTGAAAGTGCATGTAAGTGTGCATCACTTGATATGCATATGCTTATCTAAGTGCATGTATGCACCCTTAGATGTATGTGTGAGTTTTTGCATATAGCTTCATAGAACTATGAAAACAGCAGCTATAACTCTATGATCTTCATTTAATGAAGGAACAACACTATTAATCCAAAGCACTCCTGTAATACCTTATGTTACCACCTTAGTATGGGCTAAATAACTGAGCAGAAGAGAACTCTCTAGCCATAGTTGGCAACCAGTATAGGAGAAGGAAAACTCTGGATTCAAAACAATATGGAGATCTGGTGAACTGCAACATAGACTTGCTCTGCATAATTACAGTAAAGACCACAGGTTGGCACTGTAAGTATTGAAGAATTACAAATGTACCTGAGTAGATGAACCTGCTGGGAAACAATGAGCCGTACTAAAAATCCCACTGATTTGTGGATTTGAAATAACTTTAATGAAGTGGGAGTAACAAATTCTTGCAGATGCATCCTCTGGAAGCTCCTTGATATATTTCCTCTTTTCTGTTAATGACAATGTGAGTTTAGACAGATATGCTGAGGTTAAGCTTGCAAAAAAAGATGTTTATAAAAGTGAACATTGAAGTCAACACTTAGAGGCGACAGGCTGTTTCATGCTAGATGCAATTGTCAGGCCATATATATATATATATATATATATATATATATATATATATATATGAAGAAATATAGTTTTAAGGTATGCTATATTTATGGGATAAAGTGCTCAATATCAGAGTGTATGTAAATATAAAAGTCAACATCAAAGTCAACACTCAGAGGTGACAGACTGTTTCATGCTAAACGCAATCATCAGGCCACATGCATTGTGTTTTTTCTCAAATGGTCAGTGGTGCATTGTAAGTAGTCTATTACATTGAGAGTACTCTATTCTAATGCTTATTTTGGCAGGTGTGAGTTGTTAATTTGTTTATTATTTACTATATTTATTTATTTTTATTAATTTATTTTACCTGATTTTAATTATTTATTTTTTATTTATTTTTATTTATTCTTTTCAATTTCCAATTTTATACACACACACACATTATATATATATATCTTTACAAGACACTAGAAGTGTTGAAACAAAATGGCTATTTTTGTAGTGATGTTATATCATGCTTATGTTATAATTTTTTAATAAATTTTATATATATATATATATATATATATATATATATATATATATATATATATATATATATATATATATATATATATATATATATACATACATATATATATAGATATATATATATGCACATATATATCACAAACACATAATGGCTTTCAGAATTTTAAGTCTTTATTTGCATTGAGTCTGATATTGTATTTTGGCGTTATCTATTAAAATTTGTCTTATATTAAAATATCATTTTAGTTATTTATGATATGCTGATATATATTATTGTATAAATTGCTCTAAATTTTGGCAAATGACAAATCGATCTACAAGAGAGTGTGGTGCATGTGTGGCTAATGTAAGAAATTCATGTTTATTGATTGTTAGTGTTGGAGATTCAGTTGCCCAAAGGACATAAAAATTAATGTAGAGATCAACATATTGCAGAAAAACAAATATCCTTACTAATTATTTTTTAGTATATAAATAACAGAAAAATTAACAAATACAGAATAAATTTTCACAAATTCAAACTAACAAAAAAATAATCACCTTATCCACCAAATTGACAGGAAAAATTTGATATGAAATAGTGAACCAGAAACCACAGTCAAATGTAAAATCAATTTTCATTGGCTGAATTCCCAAAAGAATCAAATCAAGGCCGAATCTCATGGATTCAAAACATAATGACTAAGAATCTGATTGGTGGTGATTGCTCCTGGTTTACAGCATGTGCACAGGAAAAAAATCACCACCAATGGCTTGTAAGCTTAGAACCCTAACAATTACTAAATTGTATAACAGGTACGCCACATTAATTAAATGGTTATGCATTATCACAAGTATCTATTCTATAATGCAGTGGTTGCCAACCTTTTGAACTTCATGGATCACTAAATGTATAATTTTAAATTTGGCAGATCACTAATATGAATTTAGAAAAAAAGGTAAATACATTTATATAATAATGATAATTGGAAAACTTTTATTTTATTAACCCTTTGAGTCCTTAAGACAGCTTTACCAGTGGTAGAGAAAATGAAGTAATGAGAAAAATGACTTAATGCCCAGCAACTGGTCAGTCGGTGGGTAAATACTTGTAAGTATTTTTATATCTACCAGGAAACATTTGTGAATTTTGACTCAGGAGCTCAGGCAGAAGGATTAAAATTGTTCAGGAACGTAGGGCTTAAGGGATTAATATGAAATGCACTCATTAAAGGTAACAAAGTTAGAGTGTAATTATTTAAATAAAACAAATTGAAAATTTGAATATTCCTAAAATTGAAATAATGTCCCAATTTTTCTGTGGACCATCAAAAATGTTGTACAGACCACTAGTGGTCTGTGCACCACAATTTGGTGATTACTGCTATAAAACAAAAGGTAACATTTATTGGTCATTCAACCTGATCTTCCTTTCTTAATAATGAGATATTTCATTCTTAATGAAGCATTACTTGATATCAGTAAAGAAACATGCCATAATGGCATATTTGATTAGCTAGTAGGGTAGATCAGGCTGCTGTTACATACCTTTTATTTCTTGTTATCTTTCTTTGGATATGTTCTTTACTGTTAATGATTTAAAATGCAGATTTCTTTCTGACATGCAACAATAGAGATAAGTGTATAGACAAAAATCATAGATTATTCATGCAGAAGATACAAGCAATGCAGTTGTAAACCTATGTAAATATTTTTATCATTTTTTTTTTATGGTATTTATAAGATAAGATTTTATATAATAAATATGACAGAAAGGAAAGGATTTTTTATTTAATATCTTTGGGGCTCTTAAATGTATTAGATTTTGACTTGACAGGTTTTGCAACTCATGGTTCAATTTTTATCATTCATTATTGACATGATATTTCTTTTGCAGCACATCTTGTGCAAAAAAATGTTCTTTACTGTTCTGTAGTAAACACTTTTTTGCCTGAAGAGAAGAAATGTGCCAATGCTTAACAGCATTCACATTAAGAGCAGCGAATATCATTATAAACTAATGTCAAAGCTTGAAATATTAATTTTGCTCGCAATAAATGCTAACTTTTTTCAGTCACTAACTTCGATTATGGTGTACATTAATTATGCATGCTAGCAATTAGTCTAATTTGATGAAATACAAAAATATGAAAGCTTAAAGTTTTCACCGAAAAGAAATTTCTTTTTATTTCTTTATTCCTTATTCTTTTGGGAGAAAGCAAATACAATTTTATTATCAGTTTTGATACCAAGCCTGACTAAAAATTCACTTTCAGTTTCAAGAATTTAATCCGATTTCTGGCCAAATTTTTTTTTTATCGCCCATTAGTGATTGCAAATTTTCTGTGATGTTAGCAATTGTAGCTTTCTCTTTAATTAGATTATTCTAAAAATGCTCTCCATAAAAATAAAACTAGAAATTTCGACTTCAATGTGTCCAAGCCAAATTTTTATGCCTTTTAAAGAATCTTTAACATTGTTTCTAAAGTTAAATTGCCTTCATTTAATTTCATTTTGACACTTTGCTGTACATACCATGTGAGAATGGTTTCAAGCTGTAGTAGTAGTCAGATTATAAGTAATAAGAATTATTTTCTTGGTTTTATTATATGAAAAATCCTAAGTAATTTTTTGGAGCTTAAATACAGTCCAGAATAGTAAAGTATATTTAAAACTTTTTATCACTAAAATTTTCCATATTCCATATAGATAACAGAACTATTTAATTAACCTATACAAGTAGGTTCACAAGCCTGATTTTAGTGTCAACAGGTAGGCCCTTGACTAAAATCCACAAGAGAAAAGTGGGTTGACCGAAACAGACTTGTTACAGAAGTTTTGATGCAGAGGTGAAAGCAGCTGGCACGATATGGTCCAAGCTGAAGAGGATCACCCAGAGCCACATCCGTTGGATAGGTGTTGTTGCAGCCCTATCTTCTCCAAGGAATCAAGAGGCATAATAATAAATAAATAATAATACAAGTAGGTTGCATCTTTAATTATTTGTTTATACCAATGTCGTATCTTGCATCTACAGAATATACCTTAAATATTTCTGTTTTCACTATTCATATTATTCAGACTATTGTCCTCATCTTTGTCAACATATTTATTACAATGTTTCGGCCATTGTACACTCCGGCCTTCTTCAGGTGTTTGGAATGTCAAACTGAACCCTTTAATTCTCCACTGCTTTAACAGGGTATTGATCTCACACTCTTTGGGTCCTGTCACTGGATCTAACCAACACCTTTATCCACTGTGCCATGTGTCCTTGAGGACATTTGTGTATAAATTTCTGGATACTGTAAACCTAATGTCTCAGCAACTATTTTTTACCAGTGCTCATATTGCAATTTTCGTTGTTATTATCGCTTTTCTCTAGCGCTCCTTATTACTGGTTCCCATATAGTAATTCATTTCAATGCTTGGTCGGCTCAGGAGACATTTGTGGCCTAGCATATGTGCTGATTCCTTAACATTTCTGTTTTGTGAGTAACTTTTTTCTCTAATATGCAAAATATAAACTATATGAAATGACAAATGCTATTTTGATTCAAATGTCCAATCTGGAGCTAACCAGGGACGTGACATATCCATTATGCCAATGTTCTTCTGTTTGAACAACATAACAAAATATACTAAATTAGGTAGAATATAAACATACTACATTGAATTTAAACAGAGAGCCAGGAAGTAGCACTTTTATGCAGAATAGGCAGATACCACATTGAAACTAGATGTAGGGTCAATGATTGGAACCTTTATCTTATACAAAAATCTTGGCAAAGGGCTAGTGAGTCGAAATGAACCCTTTATTTCGTTCTGTGCCATGTGTCTTCAAGGACACATGGCACAGTGGATAAAGGCATTAGTTAGATCCAGTGACAGGACCCTAAGAGTTGTGAGTTCAATATCTGGTTAAGGTGTTGGAGAACTTAGAGAGGGGAATTAACAGGAGATAACTGATAACTGACATCCATTAAACATGGCATATGGAACTAGAACAGTCTACCCCAGTGAGCAAAATACAGAGTTCAGTTTGACATGCCAATCACTTGAAGAAGGATGGAGTATACAATGGTCGAAACGTTGTGATAAATATGGCCACAAAGATGAGGATGATAGTCCAAACAATGTAAAAAGTTGCTGATCTAATTCTAATGGACACAGTTGAATCTTGACTTTAATGTCTAGACACTAACCATTTTTTTTTAAATAATGAAGAAATCCATATAAAAAAACAAATGATGATAATTATCTTTTTCTTCATGATAGTCTCTTCCTTATTCAAGATGGTAAGATTTTTGGAGCTGATAAGGAGGATAAATCTTTCACAAGTTCTTAAAGATGAACAAGAAGAGCACTCCCATTTAACAACCATCACCTTCATCTGACATGTCATCCATCACCCTACATTTTCTCTCCTGTTTTAATTCCTTTTGCTTACTGTCTACCTCACTAGACGACCTATTCTTATTTTGCCACATAAGTGTGTATATTGGTGGATATAGACAACTTGGCCATTTCTGGAACTGAACTATTGACTGTTCTGAATTAAATAAATAAAAAGCAAGTAGAGGATGGCTTCATGCCAGAAAGAAATGAAGGGACAGAAATGGTCAAAGAATTTATGAAAAGACTTTGAAGCTTGAAAATAAAATGTGGATTGGCTACTTTGCAAAGCCCTACAAAGAATTTGCAAAGATCTTACAAGTAAATCAAGAACATTCTATTTTCTATTTATTTAATTTTGTCCTTTGTCTAGACGGACATAACAAACTAAACTTACTTGCAGGCCTTTCAATGCATGATATGGATTATTTCTGACAGGTGAATTTTTTTTTCAAAAAAGAAATGAAAAACAAAAGTGCTTCTGTTACAAATTTAAAATATAAACTCTTTAAACATTTTTAGGTAAGAAAAGTCTGAAATTTTTAAATGGTATCAAAGTACCTTTTTCTTTTCTTTTCAGTGATGAAAGAAAATGCATAGTCAACACACTTTTTATTATTAATTTGCTGCTGTGTGTGAGTCAGGCCATAATATTAGGGCATTGACTTCCAAAGAATTTACTTTGATTTAATGAGGACTTTGGTCAATGTAGCATAAGAGTATCATGAAAGAGAAACAAGAAGAAACATCTCCTGCAGTATTGCAAATGGAGGAGGAGTAGAGGTTATTAACAGACAATCTTAACAGTGGTGGAAGATCTTTCACCCTTACTGAATCCAGGCACAGACAAGAGGAGACAGTGCCATAAACATGTTGCTTCTCCCAGTCACTAGCCCTACTCCTGCATCCCTGTAGCAAAAGCCCTGTCTATTTCTGCATACTAATAAATATTACCTAGACTCCTCCGTATTCTATTGGCAAAAAGTAAGTTCCACTCAAACAGCTTCTTCCTGTGTACCAACATTCTGTGGAACAAACTCCCAAGAGGATGTTCCCCGATCACTACAATCTTAACATGTTAAAGTCTAGAGTTAACTGTTATCTTCTCCTCCTATCCATATAAACTACCTTTTAGTGTAACCCTCTACCTCAAGTGGCCCTTGAGCCTTGTACAGGGTGAACCTTACTGTAAAACAGATTTTCAATTGCACAAATGTAGATGAGATGACATTTTAGAGCAATATTTTGTCTCAAAATCTGATTTAGTTTATGTTAAAAATTTTAACTTTTCTCTTGAAAAAAAATTATTTTTCCTTTCCCCTGTTGCATTATGGGATTAACGTAGCTATTAACAAAACCAGATTTCTGTTTTGTTTTATGCTTCCTTAGGTGTGAGATACAAAGGTTAGGTGTTGTGAAGAATTTGAAGAATCTGGAGTGATTTGATTATCTTGCACAAGATATTATTTTGTATTTTCTCTCCCACAGAGAGATATCAACACAATGAATGCTGGCATATGCATTATCTTTATATACCCTGATAATAGAGTATAACTTTGAAATGAAAACAAATTTAACAAATAAATCACTTAAGAGAACAATACTTTAAAAAGAGAAAGTATATTGTATATTCAGGACTCAAGTTAAGTCTTCCATGTATTTTCAGATTTATTTTAAGTTAATATTCCACTATGACTCTTTACTAGTGGAAATGCTATGGATCAGTGTCAGTTGTAATTAGAGAGTGAGTTATAACAATTACAAGGGATTTATTTTTATTGTTGGAGTTAACATAAAAAAAAAATGAGTATTTGGCAGATATACTTTTGTGTGCTAAATATTTTTGAATGACTTGGCTGGCACAGTGGAAAAATGTCGGCAAGTTGGGAGGGGTTCATTGAGCAAAACAGGGAAGAAAACTGATGGAACTGCCTAAATTGATGAAGAAAGAAAGAAATTGTTACAGATTCAAGAGAAAAGCAAATTCAATGCACAATGCACATGCACAATACAGAAATATGAAATGGGGTTGGTGGTATAATTGTGTGCGAAGCACAAGAAAGTAGGAAAAATGTTGCAGTGTGCAACAGAAATGTAGATTAAATAGAAAAAATTTCAAAAAATTGAAATGAGAAGAAAATAAAACACAATTACAAAAAAAAAAAAGTTTTGAATTCTTAACTGAAACGTGAAATGAAGGGAAAATTAAATAAAAGTAAAAAATGGCAAAGAGATTTTCATTTTGTTTCATGGCACAGTAAATAAAGTAACATTGGAACAAAAAAAAAAAATAAATTCATCAAAGATGATTGCAATTAATTATAGAATTTTGACTTTTTATATAATCTAATCATAATAATTATGATACAAAATTAAGCCATTTTTTTCTAACAATTTGAAATTAGTTTTGTGTAGCCTTTTCAAAGAGTATGAAAAGCTAAGTATCTGTATACAGGTATATGTGCAATATATATATATATATATATATATATATATATATATATTGCATTATATATCCTCTAAATGTTAACTTCAATGTTCACTTTTATATTTACACACACTATCTCTGATATTGAGCACTTTATCCCATAAATATAGCAAACCATAAGAGTATATTTCTTCATATATATGTATATATATATACATTGCTCTTCAATTACTCATTGAGTGCTCTTGGCTACTGGTATTTGTATACATCCCATATATAATATGTAAAAATTCCCCTTTTTCTGCTGTGTGCCAATAGCTTAGGGGTACCCTATGGTAGCTGTGTGGTAAGGTAACAGTCCATCTCTAATACATGTTTCATTAAAAATGACTGACAAGTTACACCTGTTAAGTATTCCCTTGAGGTCCTTGATAAAATCCATAGAATAATCACAATTTTAATCTGTCCTTACCTGGCAACTGTAAGTTTGCCTCTGTGTGCTTTTTCTATAAATACTTTCATGGTAATTGTTCGAATGAGCTCATCGCTACGGTACCTACACTTTTCGAATATAAGCGTAGTACTAGACTAGCATCAAGATTGCATCAATTTAGCGTTGAATTGACAAACTGTAGGCTTAAATTCCATGCTAACAGTATCTTTTCTCGCACTTCTCTCTTCAGGAATTCCCTTCCAAATTAAATCTGTAAAAATTTAAATGCAATGTCAATTGCTATCTACTGTCCTACTGATTAATATTATTTCATCCTACAACCAGTAACTCCTTGTGTCTTAGTGAATTTATTGCCTTGCATGGCGTGATATTGATTAAAAAATAATTTTCTCAAATACATTCATATATATATATATATATATATATATATATATATATACATATATATATATATGTAAGAATGTCATTTGCAGAGAGTACTCTTTCGCTGTATCACAGCTCCTCAGTGCAAGTAGATATCCAAATGTCTGAAGCCAGTACCGAAACCCAACTGATTTGTTGTTAGTCGGAATTTCCACCACTGAGCTATCATCACTTGTCCAAAAGAAACTGCTAATTATACCGTATTGTTTTTCCGAATTGTAAATAAATACCAATCAGTCATAGTGCTCCAATTCATTTTACTGAAGAGTTTTGCATTAGTTTAGGTAACTGTATTTATGATATTTTTCTTGTATTTGAACATATATATAAAAAGTGTATATATATATATATATATATATATATATATATATATATATTATGTAGTGTGTTGGAATCATATTTTTAAATAAATAATTATATTTATGCTCTACTTCTGTATCGAGCACTATTTTTTAAAAATAATAACAAAAATACTAAAGAACTTTGGATTAGTTACCTAACAAGTTCTTTCCTATTTTCTATATATTTGCACATATATATATATTTGTGGAGAGGGTATGTATATATATATATATGTGTGTGTGTATATGCACAAATGTAAAGTATGCTTTCTTATATATTTATAAATATATAATTGCAAATGCACACATACATATTAGATCATTTTCTTTTTTAATTTTCCATCATATTTATTTTTCTTTAATATACATATATATATATATATATAGAGAGAGAGAGAGAGAGAGATACACAGTTTGGACAACTACTTAAGTTTCATGCTCCTGTGATCATCAGGCAACCAGAATACCCTTCAATTGTGGGAGTGTGAAACTTAAGTAGCAGTTCCTTTTGAGATGTGACATTCTGAAGCCTTTTTACTCTATCCTAATAACCTAGGCATTAGCCACTGTTGGTTAGTGTCTAGATAGGTGTCCGCCTTTTTTTTTCTTTTCTTTGTTTATTTTCCCTATACTAGTATAGGTTTTCTTGATGTTAGTAAATCTTGCTTTTATTTTTTTTATCGGTGGGGGTTCCATCTGAGTTTTCTTTTTGACAATTGTTAGGCTTTTTGCTTGAATTATTTCTTAAGCACACACACACACACACACACATATATATATACATATATATATATATATATATATATATATATATATATATATATATATATATATAAAAAGTGAACATAGAAGTCAACACTTAGAGGCGACAGTCTGTTTCATGCTATATGCAATCGGTGGCCTGACGATTACATATAGCATGAAACAGACTGTCGCCTCTAAGTGTTGACTTCTATGTTCACTTTTTATATTTACACACACTATCTCTGATATTGAGCACTTTATCCCATAAATATAGCACACCTTAATACTATATTTCTTTATATATATATATATATATATATATATATTGAACTTTTATATTTACATAAACTTTATCTTTGATACTGAACATTTTACCCATAAATATAGCAAAGCTTAAAACTATTTTTATCATTATATATATATATATATATATATATATATATATACAGAGTGTAACAGAAAATTGGCCAAATTTTGTAAAAGCATGGGATAATTGTCCATCCCACAAAATTTTTTATATCTAAAAATACACTACACTAATTGATTTTATTTTTTCCAGATTTTTAGATATGTTTTTTATTCTTATGACACCATTTGTCATAAGAATCACTGAAAAACCCTTTGAGTTATTCAGTTAGAAAGAGAACATGTCAAAATCGTTTAGTGTCAGACCCACCATATATATTGCTAACTGTGCAATGGTAAGAGGAAAAAGTTCATTCAGGCCTTCAGTAATGGTATGGACATTCATACTCTGGCTTCCATCTTCAAAGTCCATTCAAGAACCATCAAGAGAATGGTGAAGTTTAAAAAAGTGGGAACAGTAGAGAGGAAAACTTGACCAGGAGGGCACAGCAGGTACAGGGATGATCATTTCAACTTAGAGATCAATTAGAAAAGATCCAACTTAACCCATAAGACATTTGGCACATGAAAGAGAAGTTTCAACTATGACAGTTCAAATAGCAGTGAAAAAAGACTTGAAAGTGAAATCATATGAAAGCTTTGAGGAACTTTTTTTACTCTAGGACATAAAGCTAGAAGGTGAAGATCATCTTGAATGAATTGGAAAATGATCCTAGAATAATATATATATATATTTGTACATAATTCCAATCCTTCATAAGCTTCCGCTCCTTAGCTAGGATTAATTAATGATGAACATGTAATTTTTGTTTATAATTGATTTTATCACAATTCTTTGGTTAAACTTGGAGAATAATTATAAATTCTTATTGCTCAAAGTAGGGTTCAATAGTTTTATAAAAACCTTGAAGAATTCCAGTAAGATATCTTTAATCATTTCTAAGAGACAACAGTTCAAATCTTGATCTAATATTTGGACATTTTTGCTGTTACATCATGTATTTCTAAAGAATTAATGGATTTTATTTTTTTATTTGACATATTTTTATTACTTCAAATGTTATACTTGAATAGATACTTCATTTTTATTTTAAACAGTATTTATTTCATCAACTGCCTTACACACTCAAGAGTGCTTACTAAAGAAAATGTGCCTTCAAGCAGGATTCAAACCTGAATGAGTAAATGTCTTAAATGGCAACTAGAACCTTGCTTTAGTGTAATGCTCTCCATAGCCAACTAGTCCAGGCACACCAGATTAGATTGTATTTTCTCCTGCAAAAGATGAAATAGGCTCAAATCCTGCTGGAAGATATATTATCGTTAATAGGTTTTTGTGGATGTGCAGGCTAGTAGATGAAATAAATATTGTTTAAAATAAAACACTGTCCACTCAAAATTGGTTATACACTGAAAATATCATTTGAAGAGATAATATATATATATATATATATATATATATATATATTAAATATTATAATAATAATAAATAATAGCTGGCCACTCATATTTGAGGATACCTGTCTACTATACCATCTAGCCAATCCCTATTGCAGACTCTTGCTCAAGTACATTTGTGTTTGTTCAACACCCACAAAGCCAATCTGTGGTTGTTTATACTGCAACTATGTTGAGCAGACCTTAGATACAGCTTCTGGGTGAGAGCTTGTTATCTAACATGATCAACAATTTGAACAATGCCAGAACACTCAGACCCTTGGTCATGATGAATTATGACTTTGTGCTAGCACAGTTCTCGAGGACCCCGAAGTGTTCTGTCTACCCATTTTCAATCACAAAGCTTGGGTCAACCTGTGGGTATGGTTTTCAGGCACTTTCCAAAGGTGCCATATGCTGGGATTTTGTCCCCCCTCCAGACTGGTAACATTAGGAAATCTCATTCCTGACAAATCAACGGTGGTGAGATTTGAACCCAGGTCTCATGGTCAGAAAGCCAATATTCTAACCACTTGGCCGTGCACCCAATATATTTAAAAAAATAATTATAATAAATCATATATATACATAAATAATTACATATATATATATATATATATATATATATATATATATAATATATTTATAATTTAGGCTCTACTTTTGTATTGAGCACTGTTTTTTAAAAATAAAAACAAAAATACTAAAGAACTTTGGATTATTTCTCTGATGTGTTCTTTCGTATTTTTCTGTATATTTGCACACACTCACACACACACACATATATATATATATATATACTTTATTTTTAGGATAATACATCAAAAACATGTAAAAAATATGCTAACAAATGCAATCATGTTTCGATAAATATTAACACATCTCATCAGGTGTTAGTAAGTAACTGGTGAGTATTGCTCTACTTTTGTATTAAGCCTTCTTTTAAATTGAATGTTATGAATGTTGGAATTGGACTATCTGTTCTCATCTTACATGGAGATATATATATATATATATATGCAGAAAGCTTATGTTTATGGATGTATGCATAATCACATGCGCATAAAAAATGCTAACTTTTAGCTAGAAATTTGAGAAAGCAAATTAAAAATTACATAATCACACTTAAATAGAAAATTAGATTAAGGAAAAGAAAGAACAAAAAATTTTAAAGTAATAATTAAAAATTCTTTTGTGCAAAGCATAAAATGTAAATCCATAATTTTAACACCAAAGCAAATCAAGAAACAAAGCGGACACTATAAAGAGAAAAAACATTAAACTGTTTATATCACAATAATTCCGTGTTTGTGTCTGTTTATTTATATAACTTAATTTTGCAGGGCATATGGCAAAGAGAGAAAAGGGAAAATTGTTTATTAGAGGAGAGGGTCTCTTTCTTGAAAATCAACATTCAAAATCCCAATGGTAATTACTGACCATATGTATCAATGATAATATACAAGTATTAAGTAAGCCTATATATATATATATATATATATATATATGATAAAATATAATTTTAAGGTATGCTATATTTATTGTTTAAAGTGCCCAATATCAGGGATAGAGCATATATAAATATAAAAGAAAAGTGGACATTGAATTCAACATCCGCAGGCAACAGTCTGTTTCATATGCTAAACACAATCGTCAGACACATGGCCTGATGATTATGTTTAGCATGAAACAGGTTTTCACCTCTGAGTGTTGACTTCAATGTCCACTTTTATATATACATATATATATATATATATATATATATACATATATATATATATATGTATATATGTATATATGTATATATATATATATATATATATATATATATAGATACACACACACAAAGTGTGATGGATAAATTTTCATCTAAATCATGCAAAAATGAAAATAACACTGGCATCTCACCTTAACAGATATATCTATACAAAAATATCTTGAAAGAGTAAATTTATTCAATACAATCACCATTGGCTTCAATCACAGCCTCCAGACAACTTCATTATCTCCTGCAACTCTTCTGGATGGTCTCCTAGGTTAAGTTGATGAATACTACCATAATCCTTCAGTTCACTTTTGGTGTTATAAGTAGTTTTGTTGGTCTCCTGCTCTATCTGCACCCCACACATAATAATCAAGTGGGGTTGCAGTCTAGGGAGTTAGGTGACCAGTTGCAAGGGGTGATGTGATTACAGAAAATGCCATGACTGCATTCTCCTGCTTGTGTAGCATGGTGCAGAGTCCTGTTGCCAGACATAGGATCTTCTAGCAGCCACTCTCTTGACACAGGGCAGCACTACCTCCTCAAGGCATTTGATGTCGGTTTCCATGTTGAGTCTGAGGTCCTCACCAACAAATTCAGGAGTTTTTTCTTATCAAAGTGAGTTTTCTGAGCTGCCATACTTTCGTAATAACCATTAGACTCGTCCAACTCTTTCTGAATCCTCTGCAATGTCCTCAAATTGACATCCAGACACTCTGAAATGTTCATATTGGAGCTTCTAGCTTGAATGCCAAGCAGTACAGCATGCCGTTTCTAAATTTCTGGTGTAGTGAATTGCATCATGGTGCTTTTTTTCTCACAGACGGTGCCCAACTGACCCTACTATACTGTGCAGTTGACAAAATTAAAAACAAAGAACCTACATGTGTTAAATTAATAATATAAAATGGCGACAATTTACCCATCGCAACCTTTATATCTTTTTCTCATATATATATATATATATATATATATATATGAGAAAAAGATATATATATTTTTAATAGAAGAATAATGACAAAATGTACCTGTGTAATTAAATCAATGTAAATATTGTTTTAGTCTGATGAAGTGAGGTCCTAAAGAAAGATATGTGTCACACAAAAAAATTCTTTCCACTTTCTCATTAATTTTCCTAGTTTCGAATCTCACCATGTTTGATTTGTCAGGAAGGAGACTTTTCACAAATCACTGCCCTACGGAACAGACTTCCAAGCAGAGGTTTGCCTGATAACTACAATCGTAACCTGTTCATGTCTAGAATCAACTGTTATCTTCCCCTCTTATCCATATAAACTACTCAGTTATGTAACCCTCTACTTCAAGTGGCTCCCGGGCCTTTTACAGGGTGAACCTTACTGAACAAAAAAGAAGGTTACTCACTGTTTCCATTTGTCTCTCTTGCTTTTACTATGTCTTGTGAGTATCAATTTTTCCAAGCCTTCTTTTCTCATTATATATCTTATAAATTCCAACTTTCTCTTTCTGATTATAAGTATGTTTCTTTTTTGATTCTGTTTTCTTTAAAATTTCCTTATTTCTCACCTGTTCAGTCCATTGTATTCTCAGCATCCTTTTATATAAAAACATTTCTTACCTCAAGTCCCCCCTCTTCGTCTGTCTAGCATTTACGGCCATATAGAAAAATTGATATTATATAGCAGTTCATCACTCTTATTTTTGTTTCTAATGATTTTTTCTTTTTCTTAATACTTTGTTTAGGTTTTGTAAAGCATCTTTCACTATTCCAATTTACCTTCAGATTTTGGTATCACGTTTTCCGTCATCTGTTAAAACTTATTATTTAAACTTCTGTTCTTACTTGAATTCATGTCTCTAATTCATAGTTCACATCCTGGATCCTTCCCTCTTACAGTCAACTGTACATTCTCTGTTCTTATAATTGATAGACCTTTCTTCATCAAACACACAATATGCCTATGCTACATATTAAGCTTAGCCAGGCACACAAGGTCATAGCAGTGGAGCGCTCATTAAGGATTGAACAATACACAAGTGAATTGGTTTGCAAGACAAGCTAATATATTAAAACATTTCAATTATTTTTTGTGAATTTTTAGTTGCTGATGAGGATTAAAATTGATGGGGATATAAACATTGAAATATTAACAAAATTCCATAATTTATTTGAAGGGAATTTAAAACTGAATTTGAAGTAATTATGTAATTTATCTTAAATATTTATAAGTCTACCATTTGTCCATGCTTAGAATATTGCATCCACATATTGTCTGGTGTTTCTGCTATATATTTAGAAATCTTTGATAAAATCCAAAGATGAATCCGACATATTATTGGTCCTAACCTGACATCTCCAGTCACTTTGCCACCACCATATAGTAGCTTCCAAATGCCATTTCTATAAAAAATTTCCATATAAATGTTCTGAAGAACTCTCCTCTATGGTACCTAGAGTCAAGGAATTTAAAAGTTTGGCAGCAAGATCTCATCATTTTACAGTCAAAATGGCTAGATATAACTGTAAGTTCTATGCTAGCAATTTATTTTCTTGAACTTATTTTTTGTGGAACTCTCTTCCTGCTTCTTGATTTCCAGTCAACTTTGATCTTCAAAAATTTAAATGCAATATCAATCGCTATGTTTTATCTTCTTATTTCCTGTTCTTTTATTGTTCTCACTCTTTAATAATTTTTTCTAATATTGTTTTACATTCGATAACGCCCTTGATGTTAGTTGCTTTGTGACCTTGCTTGGGTTGAAATGATTAAAAAAAATCTCAAGAAAAAGATGAATTATTTTATCTGATCAAGTTCTTATGAGAATAAACCTCTCTTTGTACCATTGACTTCATCATCACTGTTTTTTTTTGTTTTTTATAATGTTCTGGATGATACATTCTTCAGCCTTACTCAGGTGTAGGTTTTATCCAAGTTGTTAGAACTCACTTGTCATTTGTAAAAGGTACAAGAGAATATCAAAAGGCACAAGACAGATGTTAAATTAGTCAAATACTTACTCTGAAATTCACTGGGAAATTTGATGCTCACAAGGCATGCTTTCTAGATTTGAAGACAGAATGGGAGTTATGATAAATTGATTCATCTTTAAGATTATCTGAGTCTGACTTGATACATACCTGAAAATAAAAAGAAATACAAAATATTTGAGAACATTTAAGCAAATATTTCAATGTTTTAAATATTAACTTATAATTCTTTAATAATAATTTAGTATACTAATATATTTCCTCTAGGTCATAAAGAAAACAATACTGGAAAAATGGTTGATTCGCTGTACCACCCCAGTAAGTATCTGATACTTCCTGATATTCTTTGACTTTATAAGAGTTAGATCAGGGCAAAAATGGAGTACCATTGCCATATAGCAGGGGTAGCCAAATTTACTTCATGTCAGAGCCATATATGATAAAATTTACTTGAAGACTTCCAACAGTAGCAACAGCTAAAATGGTTAGCACATATGTAACTAGAAGAGAAAATAATTACATTATCAAGATGTCTACACTAATATAAATGAAACTTTTGGAAAAAAATCTCTGATCAAATACTAGAAAGAGTGATAACATTAGGCTTACAGCCATATCACATACAGCCATATCACATTGGGCTTACAGTCATATCTCATATGATCACTGAAGTTAAGCAACATTTAATCTAGACGGGTGACCGCTCAGGAATATCAGATGGTGTAAGTTTGGATGTGTGAGTGGTGTAATGAATAACATCTTGGAATTAAATATTGGAGAGCTGAGTTTCAATTCCAGTCAGGTTCGTTACATTCCCTTACATGCAAATACCCTTGGGAAAAGTATGAATTCACCTCTTCTTCTCCCAACTATGGGCTAAATAGTAAAAATTTTATCAGGAAATCATTATTATCTCCAAAAAATTCTTACAATCCAAAAATATGTTTTGTCATTAAACAACCTCAAAAAGGTTGATAAACTGTAAAAAACAAATCAATGAAATTTCCACCATTATCATTAACATATTTAAAATTACTGACAACAGGAAATACATTGTAGTGTGTCTTGAAAGAAGAAAACTTCATGTGAATTAAAGATATTCAGCAGATGACAACATGAGTAAGAAATAAACTAAAAGGACATCAACATTATAAGATAAGATAAGATAAGGCCTTTTGCACACATCAACTCTATTTCCATAAAACTTACAGAAATGCACATTCCCCTCAAAAGCAAAAGAAAAGGATAGATGACCTTGTCAAATTGAGCTGAATGTTTAAATTATTTGTTGCTTTTGTTAGCTGGACTGATTGAATACATCTCAGTTTAAAACAATGAATGTCAAAAACAAAGCCAGTCATTTTTATCTTCATGTTTTCAATGAACTGAAATCAGGTAAAAAAAGGGAAACAGATGCAAGCGTCATTTGCAGTTGAATGCAAATTACTAGAATGAAAGAGAGAATAGAATAGAGAAATCTAAATTGAATAAATCAACTGCTTATTTGTATATTTATTTTTTTAATTAGAACAAAACGTGTTTGATTTAATGTCTTTTGTATTAGTCCTGCTTAACAGTGATTAATACGAACAAACTAATGTTTACTTATCTATATATACATAATTATTTGTAAAAATAATGAGAATAAGTAGTGGGGAAAATTTATTCTACTCTGTATTGTTTTATCAGAACTGTAATATTCACTATCGAATTAGTACTGCTGCTATTACTACTACTACAACAACTATTAAATACTTGCAAACAGGGACATAATGGATAACTTTCACTGCTGTAGATGTACAAATATGTCTTTTATGAAACGTACATTGCCTGCTGCTGACAAACACACACACACAAACATATATGCACCTCAAGGACACATGGCCCTGTGAATAAAGGCGTTGGTTAGATCCAGTGACCAGACCCAAAGAAGTGTGAGTTCAATACCAGGCCACAGCAGTGGTGAACCAAAAACTTAGAGAGTTGAATTAAAAGGGAAAAAAACCGAGACACCAGGAAGAGGCATGGCACGTGGAACTAGAACAATCTACCCCAGTAGACAAAATAAAGGGTTTGGTTTGAAATTCCAATCACCTGGAGAAGTTTGAGTCTACAATGGCTGAAACATTGTGAGTATGTTGATGAGGATAACAGTTTGAATAATGTAAATAACATGTCATATATATATATATATATATATATATATAAACAGTATTAAACAACATTTACTGGCCTGAATATATAAACAGAACATTTACTTAAATATTTGTATCTATAAAAAGAATGTTAAACATAAAAACGTCTTAAAATAATTTTCGGACATTGTTAATTTCGTAATATATATATATATAATTGTGTGCATATATATATATATATATATATATATATATATATATGCACACAATATTTATGTCATAGATATTTGTGAAGCTTTTCTTAGTTTGGTATAAGGCTACACAGGCTGGGTAAGAATCTACTGAGATATTAATAATTACCTTGTTGCAAGAGATATTCAAAGTTATTTAATGTGGTATGGTACAAGGCTAACTAAGAATATTTTTGTATTAATCTTTCAAGTAGAGAGGGCTTGTCTTGGTTGAAAATTAAAATTTAAAATTTTGGTGTTCATTTAAAAAACGAAAAAGAATAAAAGATGTAACAATCTCAGACTCCAAACAGTATTTAGTTGAATGAATAAATCAGATGAGACAAAGTAAAATTAGTCATCATATATTAATTATTATCTCATAGGTAACTTGATGCCAGGAAAATCAAGTGATCTTGCTGGTATATCTTTTTTGATTCTCATAACTTTGAATTGTTGCTTGGATAGACAATAAATGCCCGACAATGGAGAGAAAGAAGACAACAAAATACAAAAGAATGCTTTCTTTTATTTAAGTCTAAAATGCGGAAAAGAAAAAAAAATTGACATTTGAAAAAGGACAAAAGTCAAAGATGAAAGTGCAGCTGTTATTCAAAATATGCTTCATTACTGACCAATAAGCACTTGCAAAGAGTACAAAAAAAAACAAAAAAGGAAAAAAAAAACTGTAGGAAATTGACTTTCTATATAATTATATATCATCAGGAAATAGTTCTCTGGATTGAATATAAGGCTATGGTACACAAGCCACAAACTTTATGTGTTAGTGTACAGAAGATATAAACTTCAAGTGTTAGGGTACACAAAGTGCACATTTTAAGTGCTAGAGTACACAAGGTACACATTTTAATACTTACTGAATGTTGAAAAAATATCAATAAATATTTTTATATGACTGGTTACATGTGAAAGGTATGTAACTTACAGTAACACTTGATGGAAATTATTCTTTTTGAGATGAATTATTCATTTTCACATTATAAAATTTCTGACTTGTTTATATATATCCTTCAATATCAGAAGCCAGATTTTTCAAAACATTATTCTATCTAATGATTACATACACAGTATCACAGTAAATATTTTGTCGATATATAAAACATAAGATGGCACCAAAATTTCTAAGGTAAATTTAGTATGCGAACAACTGAATAATTCCAATCAAATGATCATTCTGTTCTACTAGAAAATGGAGGCAGAACATTAACTATAAGAATATACTTCAGAAATATGAAGTGTTTGTTTTGATCTCCCTCACAGAAGAATTTGTAATCTCCCTCACAGAAGAATTTGTAATCTCCCATTTTTGTGAATGCTTGTTTTGACAAATTTAGATGAAAATTTCTATCTGGGACAATTGACTAGTTTATTGGTTTATGAATTTGGTGACAAGGGTAGTTCAGGCTCATAATCAAAACAATATCTGGGCAGCAGAATTAGACAGGATATCCCCAGACATGAACAGTGGAATGAGAATGATATGTCCTCATAGATTAAATAAATGGTTCAAAAGACTAGAGCAGAATTGCATTATACAATGTGAAGAAATTATATCTATCCAACTAGTAGATTGTGGGACACAAACATCTAGAGGCAGAGAGGAAATTTGAAATATGTATTTTGAAAACTAGGCGAGATATCAGAAAACGATCAGAAAATGTCCTTAAATAGAAAGAAAGAATTATGAGAGAGTGTTGGACTGCTGTGTAATGTCTAAACTCTTATATGACACCAGGTGCTGGACAATTTCTGTACAAAATCTTGAAACAAGCGAGATGTGGGTCTACCTAAAAGTCAAGAATGTATTTCTGAATCATTTCACCCCAAGCAAGAAAAGAAAGCCACTAAGACACAAGAGGTTAGGGTTAGGATTTATTAGTAGTATAAAAGAATATTAGAAAAAGAAAAAAAAACAATATTAAGGAGAGAGAACAATAAAAACAGGAATTAAGAAGACAGAAGATAATGGTTAATATTGCATTTCAGTTTTTGAAGATCAATATTGGCTGCAAAACAAGATGCTGGAAGAGAGTTCTACATGGGAGAAGTATGAGAGAAAAACCGTCAGCATAGAATACTTTGGACAGAACATTGGGACAATTGAACAGTTTTTAGGGAGAATGCAAACTACAAGGAAACTGTTGCTAACAATCAGAAAGTGACAGTTGAAGAAAGAAGGCTTGGAGAATTTAACACACACCATGTTTAATGAAAGCGAGAGAATCAGAGGAAAGCAATGATTATCTCCTTGTCAAATTTGAGCAAATGTCTGGAGTAACAAGTAGGAAAATGCAAAAAAAAAAAAAAATGCCCTAAAGGAGAAATTATTAACATTAATTGCATTTGGATGTGTGTCCTCATGTTTGTTGTCATTAGCACGTTTCAGCTATTGTGTCCACTGGCCTTCATCAGGTGTATGTTGAGCCAGGTAGCCTACAGGGAATTTCCAACTGAACCCTTTATTTAATCTATGGGATAGACTGTTCTCATTCCACTGCCCATTTCTATGGATATCACCTAGTTCTTAGTTTTAGTACTGCTCAGTTGTTGCACACCCGTTTCCACTGAGCCAATGTAAAAGCAAAATTAAAGGAGCAAGTATTGTTGAAAGCAAAAAAAGGTCATGTTACTTAAAAAGAGTACTAGTACATATGATACAGTATATTTGACGTGAAGTGACTTCGGCCAATGATTAAATCTTTATTAAAAAATGAGTATAAAAGCAGAAATGCTAAAGATTCAACAAAAAAGACATGAGCCACAGTCAAAAGTCTATCAGTGCAAGAAAATTTTAAACAATTTTATTAACACTCCTCAATCTTCCAACTCTTACTTGTAAATTAATTCAATTAAGGTTTGCCTATTTTATGCTGTTAAAATCTTTTTCAACAAAGAAGATATGAAATTTATTTCAGTTTTTGTGATCCTTGCTATAATCATTTTTATTCTTTTGTGTTGTTAATAAGCATTTTATACAAAATTACACAAAGGATTTTAGAAAAGAACTTCTATGAACTAAAATTGGGGAAAAGATTTGAATATAATGGAAGAGGAATTTGGGATAGGTAGGGAGTCAAAAAAAGGCAGCTCTAAAAAGGAAGCTTCAGGAAATTTTCTTATAATGACCAGTAATTATATCTGAAGAAATTAAATTCTTTAGGTGAAAATTATTCAGAAATGCTTCAAGGTTTGTTAATTAGTAGGTATCAAAATATTATACCATGAATCAATTTTTTGATTATCATCATCATCATTATTATTATTATTATTAATATTATTATTATTGATAGCACCTGGCATCAAACAATTTTTCTCTTGAAGCAATGAAAGATGAAATTGAAAAGAAAAAATGAAGAGAAAAAAATATGAATATAAAAGAGAAATAATTGAAAGAAAAAAGTTTTTTTTTAAAAAAATATGAGGAATTTGAAAATATGAGAAATAATTCTGTGAATTGTAAAATAATTCCAGTTATTATAAAAGAAATTTCAGCGATGCCATTTTTCATTAGTAACAAGGAAATGAAGAATCTTGTGTCTCAGACTTATTTTTGTAATTCTTTGAATATTTCTGATTAACTAGTTACATGTGTGTGTGTGTGAGTGAGTGTGTGTGAGAGAGAGGAAAAAGAGAGTGGGGAGAGAAAGAGGAGAGGAGGAGGGAGAGTAAATGTGTAATTTTTTTTTTCTAAATGTACAAATTAAAGGTAGTGGTATAATTTTTCTAATCAAACATGTGTGAGTAAGTAAATGCGCATGTTGCTGCTCAAGAAACTATTGTATAAATGACACATGACACGGTGAGCTTATATGCGCATTTCCTTCTTCATGAAACAAAGAGTAGTTATGGTATCCCTACACGCCCCAAACAATTTGAAATACTTTTTTCCCCACTATGTTGTCTTCTCAATGTAACTTAATTAAACTTAACAATGATTATTCATTTTCAATAGTATTTATTTTCATATTTGTTTTTTGTTTTGATTTTACACTAATTGCATTAGTACTATTTTTATTTTATTAGTGGATGCATATTCACCTGTTATTCATTTTCTTTAGTATCTACTTTCATCTTTATTAGTTTAGTTCCTTTTTATTCAGGCCATCAATCTACAACACTGAATGGCAATAAAAGGATAAGCTTTCAGCAAGGTTTAAACTCACATCCCTTTTCCCATAAGGATGAACACACCAACTGCTTTAATTTCTAAACTAATTGGACTTGATATCTTTGTAAAAGATCAAATCTAAATTATAAGTATAAAACAAAATACTTGGTTAAGTTTGCTTATTAGGTTGATGTAATCATTTCCAGCTTATTTTAGTCACATAAATTCATAGCATCATTGTTCAGTCATCAAGGTTTTTTAACTCCTGTTATCTTTCTGACCTAAACTCTGATATGAATGGGAGACATGACCTCTAACTTGTTCAGAAATGTCTAAACTATCATCTATATATAACCATTTTCTCAGATCAATAATTAAAAATTGTTTCAAACAAACTGTTAGATCTTATAGAAGCCAATCTATCATCCTACAGACTGGTGCCACATAATCTCAAAGAGTTAAACCAAATAACAAAGACCACATCATTTAAATGCTTCCAATAGCAACAACAACAAAAATAGGTTGCACATGTAACTAAAAGGGAAAAATAATGATTGTGAATGGATTAACTTTCCATGCTACCATAAAGAAAAGGTTAGGAAGGAAACTCCCATCAGTATTAGGAGGAGTGATACCGATGGAATTGAGAAGTTCAATTTCATGAAAAACTGTTTTAAGTAATGGATTTTATAAATTTTAATTGACAGTAACACTGTTCCGTCAATGAATAGTGAACATTTCTTGTATTGTTTTTTTTTTTGTTTGATTTTGTTTAGCAGCATATCAACCTGTATTGGTTATTTAATGCCAAAATCTAAATATTTTGAATGCCTTCAACTACAGATAAAATGTATTGTTACTTTAAAAATGTATTGTTGGTAATTTTACTATAAATATGGATTTTTGGTAATTTTTTTTATATAAAAATGTAATGTGGGAATTTTTACTATAAAAATATATTTTTATACTTTCATTTTGGTGTTCACTATTTGCCCATAGTTGGGACCCTAACAGGTGCTACCACACCAGGTCATGGGAACAACAGCAATTAAGAGGTGATTCCATGCTTCTTAAAATGTACAATCTCCCAATTGTAGGCCTTGCTGCTGAATTCCTGTATTGAAACAGATAATTTCCCAATTTTTATTACCATTAAAACAACAATTCTATCATGTATTCTTTGTTGAATTTTTCAATATCTTTAACTTTTTTGAATTTCTGACAGCATAAAGAGTAAAGTATAGAATGACATAAATTACAGGCTGAAGTGTTTGGAGAAAATATCGTATGAGAAAAACGCAGCTCCATCATAATTTGCTGCATTGTATTTTTTTAACAGGAGGATGAGCATCAATGTATTATTCAAACAAGCCAGTTGCTCACTGTAACATTTCTCAATAACAGTTGTGTCAGTTCTAACAATTTATTTTAAATTAGAGAATTTTCTAATGTCTATATGAAGTTTTAGTATAAAGAGTTCTTCTTTGTTGTTAATATAACTGTTGTAACCTAGGGAAGGTTACTGAAAAAATAAGCACATGAAGGTTGGTAATGAATGATAATATTTAGGACAAGGACAACACATATAAGATTCACCAGTGGTGTGTAAAAGAAGTAGTCAACTGTTAGAAGTGAGTCAAGTGAATTCCACAATGAATCTTCAGCTGCAGACCAACATACAGTATTTACTACTGTATTAATGAGAATGGGGACATTATCGTCCATAGGTATGCTACAACAATCACAAAGTTTCAATTATTGTACATTCCTTCCTTCTTCAGATGTCTGCCGATGTGGGTTATCTTTAAGGCATGTTGAACTGAATCCTTTATTGAATCTATGAATATGGACAATGGAATGAAAACCATCTACTCTTGAAGATTGAATAATGAGTTTAGTTCAAAGAATATCATCTATGGCTACATCTAGCAATTTCAATTGTATAATGGTGAGACCTAGCTGCCAATCTAGTACTGTGTTTAAATTCTTAAAGCCAAGGTACCAAAAAAGAAAGCTTATTAGAACAGTTACCATGAAAATATTTATATATAAAAAAGGCACAGACAAACTATGTTATCATGGTGGGAAAGTGAATGAAGCCTAGATGTCAGTTCAGGACCAAAAACATTGCAGAATCTTCTTTGGATTTTATCAAAAATCTCTAGATTCTGACCAGTTTCTTCTTTTCTTGTAGAAGAACCTGTTTGGTTGTATAAAGCAAAAATAAATGTGTATTTTGAATTATTGATCAGAATGAAAATATACTAATGAAAAAGATTCACTAAAGATTCTTTTCTAAGTCATTTTCCAGCATTTGGGAAAGAGTCCAGTTTCATTAGCAGTTTGTATATCAAGAATGGAAATTCATTTTTAGCTTGATAAACTTCATATGGCTATTTGCCAAAGAATGTTTTATTTGTGTATCAGAATGCCCAAGGCAGGTGTACTTAATGAATACTTAAAAGAGAATAAAGTTTACTTTTATTAAATTTAATCATGGCAGGCAGAAAGGGAAGGAAATGTTGATGGAAATTAAAGTGAAAGGAAAAATGGTGGATGGTTGAAACTGGAGGTTTATATGGAAGAAACAAAGAAAGGAAGACAAAAGAAAAATAAAGATGGTATAAAGAGAATTGTACATGGCTGCTAACGAAGTGAAATAATAGAGGAATGAATAAAAGAAAACTGAAGAGAGAGAGAGAGAGAGAGAGAGAGAGAGAGAGAGAGAGAGAGAAAAATATGTACAAAAGAATAAATAAAAAGGGAAGAAGGAAAAGAGAGTGACAGTGATGTTGACAACAAATAAAAGGAGGCACTGAAAAAGAAAAAGTAAAAAGAAAGAAGAGAGAATTGAGGAAAGAAGTGAAGAGAGAAATAAGAGAAGAAAGAGAGAAAAGAATAAAGAGGCAAAGAAAGAAAGAAAGAAAGAAGAGAAGAAAAGAGAAGAGAAAAAGAAGTGAAAATGAAAAAAAGAAGGAAGCGTGAAGAAAAAAAGAAAGAAAAAAAAGAAAAAAAGAGGAGACAGAAAGTAAAGAAAGAAAAAAAAAGAAAGACAGAGGAAAGAAGAGAAGAAAGAAGAGAAAGAAGAAGAGAAGTGAAAAAGAAAAAAGAAAGAAGGAAGAAAGAAGAAAGAAAGAAGGAAAAAGAAAGAAGACAAAGAGTGAAATTAGAAAAGAAAATTGAAAATAGTGAATAAAAGAAAGATGAGAAAAAAAAGAAGAGAAATAAAAAAAAAACAATGAAAAGCAAAAAAAAAAAAAAAAAAAAAGATTTGAAGGAAAAGAAGGTAAATAGAGAAAAAAAATACCAAAAACACACTAATGAAAGAAAGAAAGAAAGAAACCAAGTGAAAGAGGAGAGAGAAAGAAGGGATAAATAAATGGATGAGAAGAGACAGAAAGTGGAAAAGTGAGAGAGAAATTGAGTGAGAAAAGTGAGAAGAGAGGAAGAGATTAAGGAGAGGCAAAAGTGAGTGAGCATAAGATGAAGAGATAAGAAAAGAGATAGAAAAAGAAGTGAAAGAGACTATAAAGAAATCAATTCAGAGGAAGAAGAGTAATAAGACAGAGGAACACACCAAAAATAAAGCCATAAAGGAGCAAGCTCATGAAAAAATAAAAGAAATTCAAAACAGATCACAAAGATGGCCGAATAAGGATATCACATGATTTCTGAATTTTTTTGTAGATGAATATATGTATCCTTTGATCACAGGTATAGGTATATGGGACGGATGGAGGGGGATGAATCAAGAACAAGCAAAAAACAAAAAAACAAAAAAAACAAAAAAAAACAGAAGAGCTAAAACACAAGAAGAAAACAAACATTTGTAGCAGTAAGCAAGCAGCTATGAATATTCTTCCAGCTAATATATCTTTTTTGACTTGGTAGCCAATGACCAGATTTTGACTAGACATATTTTTAAACTTACTAATTTCCTTTTGTGTGTGGGTCAGAAACTATTTAAAACCAGATATTAATCATTGGACAGTAGGATGAGTCAGTCTGACAAATTAATTTACACACTTGCAAGATGAGAGAAACAGACAAATAGACCCACATATAATTTGTATATAGGAAAAACTAATATCATTTCTTTGCAATTAAACCCTGAGTTTTCTCTAGTCATGATGAATGGTTCAACTCTTAATGAAACTTCATGCTTTGAACGTCTATTGAGACTCCAGTTGCTTTGTGGGATTCAAGTCAAACTCATATATATGATGCATTTGCTAATGATGCTGAAGAAAATGACTGGCTCGTTCTATTGTTCCAGGAAATACCCGACTCATTTTGCAATGCTTTATCTTTATAAAGAGTCAGATTTGATTATCTTGGCTGGAGCTGCCCAATCTTCACCCTCCAGTGTTGGAAGAGTTCAAAATCAATTACTCAGCCTTGTCAGGAATCCCTTATTCTTCTCTCTGCAGCCTTTTCCCCTTCACTACCACAATTTCCATGGCAAATTTGAAGATGAACTCCATTCTTTAGTCATACCAGTTCAAACTTATAAAATTACGACACACTATACTATTTCCATGGAGTTGAATCATCTTCATTTCCTCTATATTTCAAATGTAAGCAGAGTGTTTTCCACAGATAAGCTTTTTACCTAAGAACTGCTATTTTGCGGAACAGATTTCAATATGAATGCTTCTCTGAACACGACAATCTTTACTTTTTCAAGTCAAGCATAAATTGTTATCTATCCTCCTTATCCTCATATTCTTTGCTTCTTATATAATCTTTTTACATTCGTATCATAAACCTCTTTCTGTAACCCTCCACCTTGAGTAGGTCTTGAGACTTGTATGAGTTTTTTTTTATTGTGATGCCTTTCAAAAAATACAAAAATGATGTGTAATAACATTTTCATCCTTGGCAAAGTTCACAGATACTACACTCTGATTCTGTATTCAGTTTACCTCCAATTCACAGAGGCAGGCTGTGACACATAGTTGCTTTAATGTAGATGGCTCATATACATACATTTGGGTCAAGGACAAAAATTTCCCAGTACCCACAATGAATGTGACACTGGCATCAATATCAACCAACTCTCCATGTTTAGTGCAATGAAGGAGGTCCTGCTGGAGGATTGGAAGTCTGAGGACCAAAAGCAGAAATTTGGCAGAAGAAAACAGATACAACAATTTGATCTTTAGCAGAGGGCTGGTAGGGTTTGGTTTGGCTTGTTTTGTTTTATGGCATATCAACTACTCAATGGGTTATTTAATGCCAAAAAACTTTTGTTTTCCTGTTAATATTTAGTTTTACCAAAAATCTATTTCTGGTAATATTTTCTTCCTCAAAAATGTATAGCTGGTAATATTATTTTAAAAAATATATTGGTGTTAATTTTTTTTTTTTTACAAAAATATATTACTGGGAATAGTTTTCTTTTTCTTCAAAAATTTATTTCTGGTAATAATTTTTTTACAAAGTATTTCTGTTATTAAAACCTATTTTTACACTTTCATAATGCTTTTTACCTCAGTTTTGTGGTTAACTATTAGCTGGGAGCCTAACAGCTGCTACCACCCCGGGTCAGGGTAGACCTGGGAACACCAGCAATTAAGAGGTGGTTCCACGCTCCTCAAAACCTCCTGATCAGAAACCTTGCTGCTGGATGTAGTTTATTATCTTACCCTGGATGCTGATGTAGTTTAGCATCATATCCAGGATGGAGTGCTGGTAGGGAGACATTTTGATCCAAAACAGAAGCTTATGTAAATAATCCTGTTATATTTTATAAGTTCTATGCTAGTAGACTCAATAGTTTATAAAAAAAAAACTTAATAATTTTTTGCTTTTCTAAGTTAATGCTTTGCTGCTATTACACATTGATTCTTTCATAGCAATTTCCTTGTTTTTTTTACTTATAACACAGCAGACTTTCATCAAAATAGTAAAAAACAACTGACCTTTCTTGGATTCTTTTATCTTCAATGATCCTTAAGGAATGTTAAATAGTACTCTTCATTTAAACCATGGGAGTATGTTATCCATATTTCTTTTATCTCTCACACGTCATATTATTATGCAATACTTGATATTGTTTTATCGTTAGCAAGAGTTAGAAAAGAGTCCAAGTAAGAACAGAACTAAGAACAGAAATAGAAAATGTCGTTTTTCATATTGTTTTTCATATTGTTTTTCATAAACTTCTTGAAAATTAATGATACTTTTCTTATGCAAATATAAAATAAGCTTTTATAATCTTTGAAAAACATATTGACTCTGTCTTCAGTCAATTCATTACATTTTTCTTTCTAATGCTTGAAATTATATCTATCGCTGATTCACTCCACATTTAAACCTGTTGGCCAGATGTGAACACTACGAAAGCAAAATAAAAAAAGTCACTCTCTGTGCATTGCATCTGGCTCCAAAATATAAAATACAATTTAAATGTCTGAGACAATCATGAACATTGCTGAAAAAGTAAAAGCATGACAAAAAAGGCTGAGTCATGTATCCACCCTGACTGCTTAAAAGGACCCACTCATGACAAAAAAGGCATGTATTCACCCTGAATGCTTAAAAGATATTTTAGTACATGAATATGCAAAATACAATGTGTAAGAAATTAAATTTTTTCAAATGATTTACTTCAGTTTTTATGCGGAGAAATGTTTGTATATAAATATAAAGAATGAAAAAATCTGTGTATAAAGAGGAAAAATCAGTGCATGACTTTTTATTTTTATTTATTTACATTGTTTGGACTGCTGTTCTCATCTTTATTGTCATATTCATGATCCTTCGGCTGTTGTACGCTAAGGCCTTATTCAGGTGATTGGAATTTTGAACCGAATCCTTTATTCCATTCACCGGTGTAGATTGTTTTAGTTCCACGTGTCATGCCTCTTCCGAGTGTCTCAGTTAGGTATTGAACTCAAAACTCTTTGAGTTAAGTCACTGGATCCAACCAATGCTCTTATTCAATATAAGCCCTGGTAAAAAAAAAAATGATTTCTGAGACACTAAGTTTATAAGTCCCAAAAATTCATACACTGACGTCCTCAAGGACACATGTCCCAGTTGGTTGGATCCAAAGAGTTGTGAGTTCAATACCTGGCTATTGAACAAAAACTTTGAGAGTTGAGTTAAAGGGAGATAACTGTGACACCCAGAGGATGCGTGGCACATGGAATTAGAACACTCTAATGTGAATAAATAAAAGGTCAGTTCTAAATTCTAATCACCTGAAAAAATCACCTGGACCATACAATGGCTGAAATGTTGTGTATATGGCAATAAAGATTAGGAGAACAGTCAAAATAATGTAAATAATTACAATACCTCATCTTAGAAATATAGACAGAGTTTTTATTTTATGTGTTTGTGTGTGCACATGTGTCTGTAAGGATTGGGGTCTGGCTGACATCTCATACAAAAAGACAGTGAGAGAGAGAGAGCAAGAAAGAAGGAGACGGAAAAGAGGGTGAGAAAGAAGGAAAGAGGAAAAGAAGGTGAGAAAAAAAAAGGATGCATAAAAAAGGATTAGAAAGGAAGAGACAGAATATAAAAATAGGAAATAGAAGAGAATATTAGAAATGATGAATAAAATAAGCAGACTATGGTGTCATCACAGCAATCACATTCCCACTGGCTATATTGGTCCGTGCTCTCATTTTTCACTTCCCTACTCATGGTACTTTGTAAATTTCTTTTTGTTTGTCTTAAATAAAACTAAAAACTGAAAGACTATATTGGTTTGTGCAAAAGAAGGAAGTAGGTAAGCAAACAGGTTAATAGTGTCTTACTAGAGGACCAATTGATATAGTCACCTTCTTGACTTTTTAACAAATAAGACTGTATTATGTCAAGACAGGGGACAGAAAGAAAATGAGAGAATGAAGATGAAAGGTTGTGGACCAGTCAATGCCATCTTACCTGGGATGGAGTGTCATTCTAACTCTTATAACCTTTTTGTATGTTTAAGATAAGATAGAATGATGTGAAAGGTTATTGGTAGAATTAAGTAAACTAGCCATTTGTACAACTTCATTCTTCCCTTAGCTTAAAAGAACAGAAATTGGTGGGGAAAAGAAAAGGAAGGAGAGAGGGAAAGAGACAGAGAAAGAGAGCAAAAAAAAAAAAAGGGAAGAGAAAATGAATTTGTGGAAGATGAAGTAATTTCTAAGGAATTAATTGATTTTACTGGTACAACTTCATTCTTCACTTACCTTAAAAGAACAGAAAGAGAGAGAGAGAGAGAGAGGGGGGAAGAGAGAGAGAGGGAGGGAAATCGAGAAAGAGAGCAAGAGAAGGAGAGAAAGAGAGAGAAAACAATTTTTATTTAATCAGTGTTGTTCATGATTCTTTCTGGCACTGGCTACAGGCAATTGCAACTTTGGAGCATTTTATTTACTTTTATTTGTAAAATATGCATTTATTTAAATGTCAAGAGTTTAGTGCAGAAAAAACATTAACCTTGCTCAGGTCAGTTTTGTTGTTTTTCTTTTCCAAACCTTCTAAGCAGGCATTATAAAAAATAAAGTGAAAAAGCCAGCAATTACAAATATGAAAATGACTTATTTATACTAAATGACTTATTTATAATAATGATAATTTATTGACTTATGAACAGTCATAGGAAATTCAAAGTAAAAATAATGAAAACTAAGAAGGAATGAAGTAAAAAAAAACAAAATGAAACAGATAAAAGCTGATTTACGTTGTTTCAGAAAATTTTTGAAAAGTTCTCACCCTCACTTAGATGTGATTTCATAATGAATTCAAATGTTTAATCATTTGATCAGATTTTAGAATTTGGATTAGATGAAGAAATTTTCAATTCTCCTATTATTATAAATTGCTTTTATCAAAACCTGTGTCTATATTGTGCGCATTTGGCTGTTATGCATGTGCCTGTTATACACTTATCTGACTGGGTGTCATAATGGTATAAAGAGCTTCATATTTTAGTCCCTCAGCATATCACTTTGTTAGCATGTTGCTCTCTCTCACTCAGTAGTAATAATAATAATAATAATAATAATAATAATAATTAGAATTATTCAAATGATCAGTTATATCCTTTGTATATTTGCTGATGTTAACATGTTTTAGCAGATGCATTCCACAGGCCTAATCAATTTTGAGAAAAGGAATTCTCTATCAAATTAGAGACATTGTGCATATCCAAAGAAATTGAATGATTTCTGCAATTAAAATAACAAAGACAAAAAGTTTGGTTTGGTATCTTTTGTTTTACAGCATATCAACCTCAGTGGGTTACTTAATGCCAACAAGATTTTTATTGCTGGTAAAATTCTTTTCAAAAATCTATTGCTGCTAATATTTTTTATCTTCAAAAATGTATTCCTGGGAATAATTTTAGCTACAAAAATAACAGTTTCCAAAAATAACATTTTCCAAAAATATTAAAGTATTAAAACCTATATTTACATTTTCATAGTGTTTTGACCCAAGTTTAGGGGTCAACTATTTGCCAATAGCTCAGACCCTAACAGCTGCTACCACCCCATGTCAGGGTGGACCAGGTGGTTTCATGTTCCTCAAAGCCTCCTGATCAGAGGACTTGATGTTGGATATAGTTTATTGTCTTACCCAGGACAGAAGACAAAAAGAATAATATCATAAAAAGAAAATAATGAAAAGTGTTTACTTTGGAAAATGAGGCTTAAAGAACAAGAGCAAAAAGATAAAGAGAGACAGTTTGGGAGGTTGAAAGAAGGATAGAATGAAACAGATACAAAGTCAGAGGAAGACAAGTTAAACAGAAGATAAGACATAGAAAGACTATTGGATACATTATTATGGGATGTCTGGAGAAAGATAAGAAAGATAAAGGAATACAATGCCAAAGAGAAACAAGGCCAAAAAAACAAAACAAAAAAGAAAACAAAACAAAAAGTGAAGAAAAACAAATTCAAAAATAGACAATAAAGACAGACAATATCATTTGATTGATTGATTGATGGATCTTGACATTTTTATGATTTATCAACCCTTTGTGGGTTATTTAAACCTGAAAAATATTTTAGGATTATAAGAATAATTTTAAAAATTTTAACAATGTTTTGAGAATAATAATATCTTTCCAGGTACATGTCCTATTATTTAACCCATAGCCAGGACAAGAGGTGAATTCATACCTTCCCCAAGGGAATTGGTATTTAAATGTATGTAATGAACATGGCTGGAATTCAAAAAGACAAGACCAAAAAAGACAAAATATATAGAAAAAGAGAAAAGCAAAAAAAAATGTCTTATTATTTAGCCCATAGCCAGGACAAGAGGCGAATTCATACCTTCCTCAAGGGAATTGGCATTTAAATGTATGTAATGAACATGGCTGGAATTCAAAAAGACAAGACCAAAAAAGACAAAATATATAGAAAAAGAGAAAAGCAAAAAAAAATGTCTTATTATTTAGCCCATAGCCAGGACAAGAGGCGAATTCATACCTTCCTCAAGGGAATTGGCATTTAAATGTATGTAATGAACATGGCTGGAATTCAAAAAGACAAGACCAAAAAAGACAAAATATATAGAAAAAGAGAAAAGCAAAAAAAAATGTCTTATTATTTAGCCCATAGCCAGGACAAGAGGTGAATTCATACCTTCCCCAAGGGAATTGGTATTTAAATGTATGTAATGAACATGGCTGGAATTCAAAAAGACAAGACCAAAAAAGACAAAATATATAGAAAAAGAGAAAAGCAAAAAAAAAATGTCTTATTATTTAGCCCATAGCCAGGACAAGAGGCGAATTCATACCTTCCCCATGGGAATTGGTATTTAAGTGTATATAATAGAAAAGGAAATAAAGCATAAAAGAGAGTGAAAGAAATATATTAAGAAGAAAAAGTAGGGAATATAAAAGTGTACCAGGTATTTGAGAACACACCTTTAGAATAAAAGACAACCCAGTTGTAATATTATGCAGTGTGCACCTAATTTAACTTTCTTATTTCTCTTTCAGGTGTATTGAGAGCATTAACATGACAGCTTCTAATCTGATACAGAAAATGAAAAGATATGTCACTAGACACCAACCACAGTGACTCAAAAATAACCATCTTCTTAAAAGTGGTCAGGTCTTTCATGTTCAAGGTAATAATAAATGAGGTGGAGGCTCTTTGAAGGAGGGCCTTTGTCATCTACGGCTAAGAGGAAGAACCATTCTAAGAAAGTTGGAATTATTTATGCTATTTACATGCAGACTATTGTTCTCATTTTTGTTGTAGTTGCCACAACTTTTCAGCTGTTGTGTCCTCCAGCATGTATGTCGATCCAGGTAACCGAAAGGGAATTTTTGAATTGAACCATTTATTTAATATACTGAGGTAGATTGTTCTCATTTCACTGTCATTGTGGATATCTCCTCTAGTTCTTTTAGTCTAGCATTCCTCCTTGCTTCGAATTTTGCTCCCACATATGGTCTGGTGCTCATGCAATATATTTAGAAATTCTTGATAAAATTTAAAGAAGAATCTGCAATGTTATTGGTCCTGACCTGGCATCTTGGCTTCAGTCACTTTCCCACTGCTGTAATGTAGTTTCCCTATGCCTTTTTTATAAATACTTTCCTGGTAATTGTTCTGATGAAGTTTCCTCTATGGTACTTAGTTTTTATGAATCTAAGTGTAGTACTGGTGTGTAGGTCTCATCTTTTTACAGTTGAAATGGCTAGATTTAATTGTCAGTTCTATGCTAACAATTTTTCTCTCACACATCTCACTTGTGGAACTCTCTTCCAGTTTCTTGCTTCCTTGTTAACTTTGACCTTCAAAAATTTAAATGCAATGACAATTTTTGTCTTCTGCTTTCTTAATTCCTGTTCTTTTATTGTTCTCTCTCCTTAATAATAGTTTTTCTCATATTTCTTTCACACTCAGTAACCTCTTGCATCCTAGTGGCTTTGCTTCAGGTAAAGTGATTAAAAAAAAGTACTAGTTACTTATTGTTCGTCCTATTTCCAATGAGTACAAGTACACTGCCTGGTCTAGAGATTGAGCTCACAGTTACTATGCTACCAAATTAATGAACTAATGCTTTTATCTACTAGGCTATTATTGTTCTATGGGACAATCCTGAGTGGAGAATTTTGCTGTCATTTGTTTTTCTTTGTTTTTTAGAAGCTCTCATATTGTATTTATTTCAATACTGTTAATACTAAGAAGGTCATTATAGGTTAGCATATGCCGTGGAGAGCACCACAGCCAAGAGGTTTAGGATAACAACAATAAAGATGAGGAAAATAGTCCATATATAAATAATAATCATAATAATAATGATAATAATGTAAATAATAATGATAATTCCTCATCTCAAACATTTAAACAGAAAGCCTTTTTCAGTTATTTAAGTTGAGTGTGTTTACAGTTTAAAAAAAATTATATTGATTTTGTTTTTCAATTGAATATCTTCATTTAATTTTATATTTTGTTCTTGATTTTTTTGACATTGTCATTTTGCTTCAAAATCAGAATTACAGAGATATTTGTCATTAGATATGACAGTCTGTCATCGGAACAGTGACAATTTATGACCAAACATTCAGTAAGCGAGAGGGTAAAACCAGTAGAAGCATTTGAAGAGAGTCGATCAATGCACCAATTTCACATAGCCTCAGAAATTACACTAAACTGCTAAAATATATATTTTTTTAACCAAGTCACCCCAATCAAAGCAGAGAGTGTCACTAGTATGCAATTGGCTACAGAGATATAAGAAAAGGAAAAGACTGGATATGGGGGTGGGGAGGAAAGGATAAAAAGAAGAACACAGGCATCAGGGCAACAGAAGATTGATATTACACTTAAATTTGTGAAGATTATAGTTATCAGGGAAGCAACTACGAGGAAGGGAGCTCCACTTTCAGGAAGTGCGTAAGACTAGGAGTAGAATAAGCGGTTACACTTAACTGTTTCCTCAGTTAAAGGGTGGGACTGAGATGCCAACCTAGTAGCATGCTTAAATTCATGAAGTCAGGGCACCAGTGAAAATAGCTCGTCAGAGCAGATGCCATGAAAATATTTATAGAAAAGACAGAGGGAAGCCACATTATGTTGGTGAGAAAGTGACTGGTGTTGAGACCCCAAGTCAGGACAGATTACATTGAATATCCCTCTTTGGATTTTGAACTGCGAGATGAACAGTGAGGACACCAGACCATATATAAAAAAGGCCTGCAAAAATGACAGTCACAGACCCCCGTGCACCACTTCATAGATTGTCTTAAGAATTCTTAAGAATAATGTTGGCTTCAATTAGAGGTTAGGAATTGAAATTTTATTTATATAGACAATATATAAGTGCATAATTTTTGGAATTTATAATGTAAAATTATAATAATTATGAAATAAATTATAAAATGAATTTTAAAATTTAATTAAATATCTTAATTTATACTAAACAAATATTTAATAAAAAAGTCTTGCCAGTTTGAAAAATTCAGTTCCATTTATATTTTTGAGTCATCTTTTTAAATAATATAAAAAAGATATGCTTTGAATATTGCTTCCACATATGGTCTGGCCATCCTGCTGTATATTGGGAAATTCTTGATAAAATCCAAAGAAGAATCTGCAATACTACTGGTCTTGACCTTACATCTCAGCTTCAGTCACTTTCCAATCACTGTATTGTAGCTTCCCTGTGTCTTTTCTAGAAATACTTCCATTGTAATTGTTCTGATTAATTTTCCACTATGGTACCTAGACTTTATGAATTTAAATGCAGTACTAGATTGGCAGCAAGGTCTCATTATTTTACAGTTGAAATGGCTAGATGTAAATGTAAGTTCTATGCTAACACTTTCTCTTCTTGCACTTCTTGTTTGTGGAACTCTCTTCCGGCTTCTTGCTTTCCAGCCAACTTTGATCTTTAAATGCTTAATTTTTTTTTCTTATATTCTTTCACACTTAGTAACCTCTTGTATCTTAATGGCTTTATTACCTTGCTTAGGTTGAAACAATTAAGAAAAATGTAATTCAGTCCATTTCTCAGCATATCAATAATTTTCATCCATAAATAATTTTGATGGTTATGATTCAAACAGAACTGAAGAAGCTAAGGAATAAAACACAGACATATTTTTTCTTCAATCAAAGAATCCAGGAAATGAATGGAACAGTGAAGCAAAAGAGAAAAAGGAAAAAAAAAGGGAACAAAAACAAGTTTTTAAAGAAATACAAACATTGACTAGATTGATGGATAAAGAAAATATTTTGGGACTACGTCAGTCAGAATAACATGGAGATTTACAACTTAATTTTGAAAACACTTTTTGGGGTATATATTTAAGGAAATTTTTCAGTTTTTATCCTGTTCTACCAATCATTTACACGTTTTTTTTTTTTAATTTATCAAACATTTAAAAAAATTTATCAGACATTTTTTTTTAATTTATCAAACTTTTTGATTTATAAAACTTTTTTTCTAATTTATCAAACTTTTGTTTAGGTGCAAGTCTTGAAAACACTCCAAGCAAAAATATATAAAGAATAAGAGAAAAAGGGTAATAGGAAATTTTGTAATGTTTTTTTTTCAATGATTTTGATTCTTATTCTCTCAATATTTTTCAATTCTATGTTTTCAATTCTCTACAAACATTTTCAAAAAAACTTTTGGGAAAAGCTTTGTAAAAAGTCAATTTCCAGCATACATTGACTTTGAAACTTTGTTTTCTTCATTGAAGTTGAAATATGATAATTTTGAATAGGAAATATAGCATTAAACTAAAGTTATATTTTTCAGAATAATAAAAATATCCTTATCAATACAAAATGTCTTCCAAAAGCTAAGCAAAGTATTAAGAAACAGAAAAATTTCTTTAGAAACAAAGAAAAAGCACTGTACTGTTATGTAATATTAGTCTTCCTATATGACAGTGAATGCTAGGCAATCTCCTCACAGATGAACATGAGACTTGAAGCAACAGAAATGTAGTTCAACAGAAGGATGCTGAGAATACCATCGACAGGATATGTGAGCAATGATGAAGTTTTAGAGAAAATGCAAACAAAAAGGACATTAGATTTATCAGAAAGTGACGATTGAAAAGAGACAGATATGCAACGTAATTGGTCCTGATCTGGCATCTCATCTACAGTCACTTTTTCACAGATGTGCTCTCGCCTCCCTCTGCCTTTTTTACAAATACTTTCATGGTAACTGCTCTGAGGAGCTGCTTTCGCTGGTTCCCAAACTTCATGAATTTAAGCGTTCTACTAGGCTGGCATCTCGCTCACATCCTTTCACCATCAAGACTGTTAAATGTAGCTGTCTCTTCTACTTCAATAGCTTCATGTCTCGCACCTCTCGCCTGTGGAACTCCCTCTCCTTTTCCTTTTTCCCCCGATAGCTATAATCTCCAACTATTCAAATGTAATGTCAATCAACGTCTCCAGATGCCTTGATCTATCCCCTATCCTTCTCTTCATCTTTTCCTCTATGACTCCTATTTTGCTCTAGCTCCAACTCTCTGTAACCCTTTGCATGCTAGTTGCTTGGGGTAAAATGCTTAAAAAAAAAAAAAAAAAATAAAAATAATGAGGAAAGAAGGCTTGGAAAATTTGACACTCACAGGATATAGTGAAGTCAAGAAGTACAGTGGAAAGTAGCCTACCTTATGAGCTTGTGTAAATGGTTTGCAGAACAGGCATTAGGAGATATATCAAAATGACAAAATTTATTAAGAGCTACAAAAAAGACGGATTGTCCAATGTCCTGAAGGGACATGGCACATAGAAGAAGTAGATAAAAATAAAAAAAGACTTTCTTGTAAAATTAGTATAAAATAATTACTAGCGTTATTTAAGTAATTATTCAGTTGTATTTTCTATGTGTATAGTTTAGTATTTTTATTTATGCATTTAACTCTGTTGTTGCATGCAAAACAAAATTCTCTCTTTAGATCATCAAAAATCAGAAAATGTTCAAAGGTAGTTAACATGAAATGAAAGCAATATATTAGCAACCTGTTTTCCCCTACTTACTAATGAGATATTTCGATATGTTGTTACCATGAGGCATATTCACTTATTGGCATTGAGTAATACCTTCAGTTAGCCAAACAATCTCAAGTAGGTAATCTAGACAATAAATATACAATGTTCTGTCGGACTCTATATTACAGAAGACATATTTAACACACTTGTATATATGTGCACTTCAATATATTAGGTTGGTGCAAAAATAATGACGTAATAATGTCGTTTTTTGACATTAAAAAATACGTCAAAAATCGACATTATTACGTCATTATTTTTGCACCAACCTAATATATGGGGGTGAGTCTGAATTTTGATTTGAATGGATAAAAATATTTGTAGAGAGGTACTAGATTGTGTATTTTTCAATGCAGGAGACTATGTTGAAAAATATTTGTTGCTCCAAGGTGATGTTTCTTCATCATTAGGTGATGTGTTTATTCCTGAACATATACATATATCAGTCTCTTGGGTGATTAATCTCTTTCAAAAACAAGGACAGACAATAAAACAAGGGAGAGAAAAAGAAAACAGATGAAGAAAAAAAGTAGAAAAATATAATGAAGGAATTAAAAAAAAGAATGAAATTTGGACAGAAGATGAAGAAGTGATAAATAACAGAATGTGAAAAAGAAAAAGATGTACAAGATGGGTAGAAGAATAAATCATGGGGGAGAAGAATTAAACAAAGAGAGAAGAATAAATCAAGAGAGAGAAAAATGAATCATGGGGGAGAAGAATGAATTAAGAGGGAGAAGAATAAGAGGGAGAACAAAAAATCATGGGGGAGAAGAATTAATCAAGGAAGAGAAGAATAAATCAAGGGGGAGATGAATAAATTGAGTGGGGTAGAAGAATAAATCAAGAGGGAGAACAAAAAATCATGGGGAGAAGAATAAATTAAGAGGGAGTAGAATAAATCAAAGGGGGTGACAATAAAAGAAAGATTTTGAAAAGAAGAGGATGAAGGAAAATGAAACTTAATGTAAGAAAAGAGACTGATGAATGAATATGAAATAATGGTGAAACATTTATACAGAAAATACAAGTGATATCAAGATCAAAGAAACAAAAGACAACATATAAGAAAAGACAAAAAAGATATAAAAAGACATGTAATAACAATAAGTAAATCTTTATGTATATTTTTTCGCCTTTAAATGACTGAAGCCAATAAGTTCTGAACATTCTTGCTGTGAAGAAGTAAAAAGGAATGAGCCAGAATACAGTTTTATTAACCCATGGTGATAGCTGAGTACCGTATGTACAAATGTTGAGCATCAAATATGGAAGTAAGAATCAGTATTGATTAGTGCCAAGGTTAGGAAGCACAATTAGAATTGGCAGCTAACTCTTCAGATATGACAGAAAAGGTCAGCAAAGCTATCTCCAAGAGAACAGAAAATTCCTCTACGGTTATCATCATTTCTCCTTTCTACATTGCTCAGCACTTGTTGGAAAATTATCTCTAGTATTCTTGTGCATGATTGGTCAGTATTTCCAAAAGTGAGGTATCTTAATTTTAAAGTAGGGCAAAATAATCAAGAATAATTTAAGAAAAAAAGAAAATGTCATTTATTCACAGTTCAGATGTGAACTTCCCTAAAAAGTGTTTTCTCCAATGTGCAAGTAAATTGAATATAAACAGACAGGCATCATAATTTTCAAAACATCTATCTTTTTTTTCATTGCATCTATATTTACATTTCAAATAAAAATACTTTGTTTTCATATAGATACCAACTATACAATTGTTAGTTAATTGCAAGTCAGTAGAATCAAATAGTTTTGCATAAAATTGGGGTGTATTTAAAAAAAAATTGTTTGAATCAAGTTAAAAAGCAAAAGACAAAATGGTGAACCAAGAAAGAAAATACAAGAAACAGAGAATTGATTTTTTTTCTTTTGAAAACTGATTTAATAATAACTGGTAACCTACCATAAATTAGTTTATGGCTAATATATATATATATATATATATATATATATATATATATATATAAATTATTTTTATTTCTGAATTTGAAATTAGAAAATGTCTATGAACAGAAAAAATAGTAATTTTATCAGTTGTAAAGTTCACAGAAAACCTTTTTCCTATGCCACCAATAACAAAGCAAGAACATTCAAAATTTCTAAATAAGAAAAAGAAAATGTTTTTCTCTGTGATAAGTATGTAAGCCTAATTATCCAGTAAAGTCTGTTGGAGTTAGTAAAGATGAAGATATATATATATATATATAAACACATATAGAAAAATTTATCTGATTTAAAAAAAAATATTATACAGGATGATTGAAAAGTAACTACCCATTGTAAAAAACTTATAATTTATTTATTAGCAATAATTTTTACAAGAAGTGGATATGAGTGGAAAGCATTTAGTATGGGGTTTTATTTAAAGTTTGATATGGGAACCAGATTTCACTACCTGCTACTCAAGTCACCTAGGAATCGTGTCAAATGATTTCATCAGGAACTTTTGTGGCATGGAAGACATAACTTCTTGTATTCACCCTTCAAGCTCTTCCAAAATCTTGGTTTGGTATAGTAGACTTGCTCCTTTAACCAACCTCAAAGAAAGACATCACAGGGTATTAAGTCAGGACTCCTGGATCACCACTCATACATAAAATAGGGAGTTACTTTTCAATCACCCTGAATATGCAATCTATGTAAATAAAAATATCACATATGCAAAAGTGTATCTTCATTTTTACCACACTTAATTTTTACTGATTCACAAGTTGGGTAAATGAATAAAGGGTTCAGATCAGAATTCTCTGTAGGTTACTCAAATCAAATCAATATATGCCTGATGAAGTCCAGAGGACACAACAACTGAAACATCGTGATAACAACAACAAAGATGAGGACAATAGTTCGAATGTAAATAGATATTATTTTTTATATCTCCACCGGAAAAAATAGGTTTCACATATGATTTTATTTTCAAGTCTGTTTTCACTGCTCTTTGGACTGTCATAGCTGTAACTTTTTTTTCATGTGCCAAACGTTTTATGGATTAAGTTGAATCTTTTCTAATTGATTTCTTTAGCTCTAAGTTGAAATGATGATCCCTCTTCCTGTTGTGACCTCCTGGTCCAGTTTCCCTCTGTACTGTTCCTGATTTTTTAAAACTTATTCACCATTCTCTTGATGGTTCTTGAATGGACTTTGAAGATGGAAGCCAGAGTATGAATGGTAGTACGATTTCCTCTCACCATTGCTCAGTTGGGAATACACTGGATCTCACACAAAATAATTTTAACCTGCTCTCTTTCAAGCTGAATAACTTAAAGAGTTTTTTAGTGATTCTTATGACAAATGGTGTCAAGATATCTAAACATCTTATCTGAAAGCCTGTAAAAAAAACTCAATTAGTTTAGTGTTTTTTTTTTTTTTTTGGCTATTGAACATTTTGTGGGATGGACAATTATGCTGTTATACAATTTGGATAATTTTGGTTTTACACATAAAAATATACACAAATACACAGACAGAAAGGCACGCACACACACATATATATTGGTGTGTTGTACCTGTCTTATATTGAGTCTTTTTTGTTTTATTTGTTTGGTCTTGGTTAGAGCTCCTACTTTTGAAGACAGTAGAGCACTTAGTGTAGATTTAGTGATAATCTAAGAGTTACTTTAAAAATGGAAGAAACAAACTTAGGTTCTTTGAACTGTCTGAAGTTTACATGTGAAGCTATTAGTCACGGTAAAGTCCTTATGCCTCTTCAGACTTGGATTGTGCTACTACTCTCTTCTGGATTGGTTTTCTCTTTTTCATTTCTCTCATCCGGATTAGCGTCATCTTTTTGCTGAATTTAGGTCAGTTTTTATCATTGTTTTTATATTGGCTCAAACCTGGTTCATTTTATGTTTCTTTCATTTTTGTCATGTTTATTCTCTCTCTCTCTCTCTCTCTATATATATATATATATATTATAATTGTGATATAAATAGTTATACTTGTTTGGAAAACCTTAGGTATTTTGGCTTGTAATTGAACAAACCAATGCCCAAGGGAAAATAAGAGATAAAAAAAGAAAGAACTAAGACCATGAAATTGTGGCAAAAACAGTCGTCCAGAATTCAAGCTCAGAGTTTAAAGAAAAACTTCCAAAATGAGTAAAGCAAAAGTAGCTACGTAAAGTGCTCAATACGCTAAGTAGACCCTGATGATCCATGTAGATGAAACCTAGGTAGGTTTACCCAGCTCTTTAGGTTCATATATTATATATATATATATATATTATAAATATATATATGTATGTATAATAAATATTTGTATATATATATATATATATATATATAGAACAAAATCCAAAGTATTGGTAAAACCAATACAAAGCCTATGAGGTGACCAAAGGAAAGCCTAATAATAAGAACCAATAAAACAAGATCAAGAGAAAAATGGATGGAAGGAAAAGTAAAAAAGGAAACATAAACTAAGAAGAAAAGACCAAAAGACAGACACCATCCTAAATAGTAGTAAAGATGCTTCATCTGAATAACCAAGACAGAGCAATTACGCTTCCCAGTGTCATGAATCTGACAGAGACAAAATTTGGACTGCTACTTGAGTTTCAAGTTACTGCAATCATCAGGTGATCAGAATGGCTGTGTATGTGTGTGCGTATATATATATATATATATATATATATATATATATATATATATATAATGATGTCACACATTATGAAATGGACAAAGTCTGATAATTATTTTAATACATTTTTATGTTTATACGTTCTTTTTATAGATGCAAATATTCAAGTAAATGCTCTGTTTATAATAAACAGTATTAACGAAAAAATTTATGAAAATTTCTTGGGCATTATGGCCAGTAAATGTTGTTTAACACTTTTTATTATAAACAGAGCATTTACTTAAATATTTGTATCTATAAAAATGAATGTATAAACATAAAAATGTCTTAATATATATATATATATATATATATATATATATATATATATATATAAGCTGCTTAGATATTGGTCGTTTTTACTATTAAGATGCTTTCATTTGTGCTATTTAAAGCTTTAATAAACTTTTTGTAGTAAGAAGTTATTGTTCAAATATATATATATATATATATACACACACACACACACACACACATACTTTTAAAAATATTATATATATATATATATATTTTTTTCTTTTTTTAAAGTTAAAAGCTCTATATGTTATTTATTTATTTATTTTTTTTTTCACATGCGTATTGAGCACTTTTTAATACTACATTCCCTGGTCCAATTCAACCCTGGCCATAAAATATTTATATATATATATATATATATATATATATATATAGTGCATTTGTGTATATATGTGTATGTAGGCAAATACACATAGAGAAATAGTCAGGATACTGTTATTGAGAGAACACTTATATATAATGCACCTTTATAGATATACATGAGGGCTATATATGATGTGTGCAAAAATTGCCACAAAAAAGAAAACTTTTTCAGCAGTTTATTCAGTTGTTAGCTTTCAAAAAGAAAAGAGTACTGTGAAGTTTTGCCCAAATCTAATACTAATGACATTTAATAGCATGCTAAAACAACAACTGATATATATATACAGGGTGAGATAAAAGTCATGCATCATAGGGGTTAATTAATAATTTCCCTTACTAATTGATAGTTCAAAGATCTCCTGCTAAGTGACCACTGAGGTCCCCAGACTACATACTCTCAAATTTTTTTCTGTGGGGTCATTTGAAATCAGTTGTTTATCAGACGCAACCAAGAAATATTGAGAAACTTCAAGAAAGTATTAAATATGAATGCAGTAAAATAGGAGAGGGAAATCTCAGACATGTTAATGAATCATGCAGGTACAGAATGGAAATGTGTTTTGAAAAAGAAGGAAGACATTTTGAACAGCACATATAACAATTAAATAATTAGTTAATAAATTTTTTATGTGTAATTATACTTTTAGTAAATTATCCCTGTGGCTCACATCTTTTGCATCACCCTGTATATTGCATCCAGAATTTGTATCTTCATAAAACTATCATTATGTAGAGTTACATAGGGAAGATTCCAAATATAAGAACGTGCCAGTAATCAATAAAGTGTGTAGTAAATATTCTCAAATATAGAATTGCCAATCTCATTAGGTAGTTTGGCATTTGAAAGGTAATGATCTTGGCAAGTCTGAAGAAAATGGAAAGTTGGTCTAACCTAAATGCAGATGAGTCTTGCAAACAATCGAATTCTCATCTAGAAGAAGGTCAGCTTCAAATGAAATGAAGTAGTGATTTAATTCATTATTAAACACATGCTGAATGTTTCAGAAAATATTTTCTTTTCAGCAGTTTGCTTAGAGTTTCTTTTTGTAAAAAAAAATAAAAATATAAACAAGATCCTTTGCAAAGATAAGAAAATAAATTTTCCCCTGATAATATATGATGAAATAAGCTTTTTTGAGTTTCAAATATCCGTTCTTTTTGGAAAATGTCCACCTGGATCATATTTATTCTCTCCCCACTTTTATTAAATATCCAAGAAACTTCTTTCCACTGTTTAATTTGGATTGCTAGTATTCTAAGACAAACCATTTTAATTTTACTGAAACTTATAAAAAATTCCATCCACCACTTTTATTCCAACCACCCAGTCTATAAGAAACTCAAGTATACATAAATAAATATCTCTCTCTCTCTCTCTATATATATATATATATACATATATATATATATATATATATATATATATATATATATATATATCAAATCGTTTTAGATATAAAGAGTTGAAGATAACATGTTTGTAAGTTTTCAATATCTCATTAATTAATTAATGAGATATTGAAAACTTACAAACATATTATCTTCAACTCTTGGAAAGTGTCATTAGGGAATTTGTTTATATTTTCATTGAGGGTTTTGTTATCACAAGCTCAGAAAAACAAAATCACTCTGCTTGGTGATAAGTGGACATTGATTACTAATATTTACTTTCATTAATACTGACCTAGAAATACATTGGGATGATGAGCCTGGTCATATTATCAGTGATGTAATCTTGAGATCTTTAGGGGTTTCAGGCCTCTCATCATCATACACCTTCAGCCAGTTGACCTATGGTCATGTAACGGGCTATCCAACACTACGTAATGAAATACAATCAAGTTTTTTTACAATATGGCTGACTTTGAGGCTTTTTTTTAAAAATATACACCCAGTGGATCCTCCAATCAGATGCATTTCTGGGTTCTATCCACTCCATAAGAAAGGAAGAATATTTTTAATATCTTTTCATTTGATATTAATTGCCAATGTTTGTTCTAATTACTTTAATTTTAATATATATATATATATATATATATATATATATATATATATTGATAATATTAGTGGTCAATATATATATATATATATATATATATATATATATATATATATATATTTCCAAGAGGATAAAATCCAGGTAGAATTCAATGTCCAGGACAGAGTAAGAATATAATATAAAAGGCTCAAACACTAATATTTCATGGTTATAATTTATTACATTGGAATTGTAATCACGATCCAATTCAACAGACCTACAAATTCAAAATGAAATCGGAAAATTTCCAATTTCTTTTTGAATTTGTAGGTCTGTTGAATTAGATTGTGATTACAATTCCAATGTAATAAATTATAACCGTGGAATATTAGTGTTTGAGCTCTCTCTCTCTCTCTCTCTATATATATATATATATATATATATATATATATATATGTAAATGTATATATGGTTGCATGGCCAAGTGGTTAGAAGGTTCACTTTCTGACCATGGGACCTGGGTTTGAATCTTACCACCATTTATTTGTCAGGAAGAAGATTCCTGATGTTATCAGTCTGGAGGGGGGGGTCGATCCCTGCATGTGGCACCTTTGGAAAGTGCCTGAAAACCATACCCACGGGTTGACCCAAGCCATTTGAGTGAAATTGGGTAGATGGAACACTTGGAGGCCATAGACAGCTGTGCTAGCACAAAGTCACAAGTCATCTTGGCCAGGGGTTTGAGTGTGCTGGCCTTATTCAAATTGTTGATCATGCTAGATAACACACTCTCTCCCAGAAACTGTAACTAAGGTCTGCTCAGCATAGTTGCAGTATAAACCACAGGTTGGCTCTGTGGGTGTTGAACAAACACAAATATGCCTTAGTGAGCAACTGCAATAGGGATTGGCTAGCTGCCCTACTAGACGGGTATCCTCGAGTAAGAATGGCCAGCTATATATACAATGAGATATTTCTATTAGTTTGGTGCAAAAATAATGTCGTTTTCTCACATAGTAACATATGTGAGAAAACGACATTATTTTTGCACCAACCTAATAAAACTTGCTTTGCTATGAATAATATATCACTAATATATGAAGATAATAATGCACTAATATATCACGATAAATTATTCTCAGCCTAAATGATTTCTTGAGAAATAAAGACTTTAAAAATAAAAATTTGATATTAAATGAACAGAAGATAAGAAATACATTGTTATATTATAAATACATATCTAAAGAAATAAAAACTCTCTATAAGTAATTTTAAGTAGGTTTTATATTTCAGATTTTTAAAAAAATATCCTGTCCTTTCAAGATGTTGGCAAACATGGCTCTTCACAAACACTTTCTTTAATGTATTTGGAGAATGATAGTTGAATGTTTCCTTGTTGCTTTCTCTATGGATTTGTATACAGAGTAGTCCTTCTTCTAGACTGGCTGTCAGCCAAGGCTAGAGATCCTAGCTTACCCTATTATTTAATCCATATTTGAGGCTGGGCTGGGAGAAGAGATGGATCCAAACCTTTGCCCCATGAATTCAGAGTACATTACATTACTACCAAGTCTAGGAAGCATAATTTACCTTACTATTTAACCTATAGTTCATGGGGAGGTAAAGAGATGGATTCATGCAAGTGCATTCATGGGAAAGTGACTGCAACAGCCTTGGCGGGGATTTGAACTTAGCTGATTCCACTTTATGCACCAATAACAGTTATGCTACATGCACAACTGATTTTAGGGAAAACAAAAATAAGTGTAATATGCATGAACAAATAACATTTCTGCAAATAGTTAGAAAACAGAATCTGATTTATTTAGCAAAACATTGGCAAAGAAAATCTTTTTAAGAAATGTGTAAAAAAAAAAATGGTTGTTGTTGATTAAAGGAATGAACATTATATTCATGGGAAATAAAAAAAAAAAAAAGAAGCCTATTCTTGAAGAAATTATTAAAGACAGAAAAGGAAGAAAATAAAAATCTTTCTCCATCTTTGAAGAGGAGGAGGGGGAGGGGAAGGAGGTGGTGGGGAGGAGGAAGCCTGGGCAAGCTTTTATCGCACATCTTTCACCCAGTGTTAACCTTTTAGGAAAATTCTATATTGAAGACTTACTCTATGATAGGTTTTTTTTTTCATAAAGCCAGATTTCGCTTCACCTAAAGTTGCTTCAAATCTTTTGCATTAAAGATCACCTCAGGTATCACAGGAAATATTGCATTAACTGCACTCCTGTCTAAGCCAGATTTACTTTGCTGCCAAAAGACCTGCAAGTTTACTTGCTGTTTGGGGGTGGGGTGAACAGACTAGCTTTAGGAACCATTGACCTTAGTCAACATTTGGTTACGCATTTATTTCCAGTCATCAATAACAAAATGTCTTCAGATATTTACATGGTAACATTTTACGAAAAATAAGCTTAGTAGTTTAGAAATGGATGTGTGTGTCTGTAGGGCAATTGTTATTGGCATGGAAAGTTACATTGGCAAGCCAAATTCAAATCTTAGAAATGTTATTTTTAGAAAGGCATGAAACCATTACTTCTTCTCTAGCTATGTATTAAATAGCAAGGTAAACCAGACTTTATATTTTTTGGTGACAGCTAGTCTAAGAAAAACTGTATGGAGATGAGGAAAGCAAGAAGAAAGGACTAAACATTAATTTTAAGAAAACATAATTGCATGGTTGGCAGCAAAACAGACAATCCCAAATGGAAACTAAATATTGGTGATGACCCAATCAAGCAGGTACAAAAATGTAACTGTGTCATGTAGTAACAAACAGAGGGAAGTGTGACAGAAATTCAATGATACATAAGAGTAGTAAAATATGCCTTTCACAAACTAAACAAAGTATTAAGAGATAAGAAAATCTCTCTAGAAACAAAAAAAAAAAAAGATTACTGAACTGGTATGTAACATATATGGTAGAGAATGATGGATAATTTTATCACAGAGGAAGAAAAGACTTTAAGCAACTGAGATGTTGTTCTACTAATGATTGCTGAGAGTTCAGTGGACAGAACATATGAGCAACCAAAAAGTTTTAAGGAAAATAAGAACTAGAAGGAATTTGGAACATTCAGGTAGAAAGAGGGATGAAATTTCTGAGAAACATAATGAGGAAAGAGGGCTCGGAGAATTTAATACTCACATCATATAAGAAGGGGTAAACAGAGTTTCAGGGAAAAGATGTCAAAACAAGGGCAAAGAAGGATGGTAAAGGGTCAAAGGTTGGAATAACAAAAGACAGGAAGTTGTTTCAGGCTATGATTTTGAAAGGACATGAAACATAAAAGAAGATGAGAATCTCTTTCACTGAAATTCTACGGTTCAACTGTAAATTATGGAGATATTTGCTGGAGTTAATTCATCCAAACAAATAGATATAGGACTCACATAACCAATTTTGGTTCACCACAGCTGTGGCCTGGTAGTGAACTTACAACTCTTTCGGTCTAGTCACTGGATTTAACCTTTAACCAATGTCTTGATCTTTTGGAGAGTTGAGTTAAAGGAAAATAACTGAGACATCCGGAAAAGGCATGGCACGTGGAACTAGAACAATCTACTTCTGAAATAAATGATGAAATAAATGGTTCAGTTTGAAATTCCAATCACCTGAAGAATTTCTGAATTTGTGAATATGGCAATGAAGATGACGATAACAGTCTGAATAATGCAAATAAAGAAAGTAATCATAATACCTCATCTCCGAGATATAGACAGATAAACAACTTTACGTTCTGAAATATGAAAATTATTTGAAACAATCATGTAGCATGGTGAAATATTTCTTAAAAAATTACATCATTACTAATTTCTCTTATGGGAATTCTTATTTGATATCAAAGTCAATGTCATAATTTGTATAATTGATATTGCATATTTAAATAATTCCTTTGCTTTCAAAGATCTTTTTAAACAAAAGTAGTCTCTTAAAAATGAGATCAAGATAAAACAAGCTATAACTGTGATAAGAGTCATTAATGTTCTAAGATTTGCTTGGACAACTGAATTCATTTTTGTGTTACTGACCAAGAAATTGTGGATATTCTGTATGGAAATAAAGGGTCTCTTCTTTTTACAGAACAGGATAGAAGAGAGAAAATAATAGTTTGTACACTATACAACTTGGCTCATTCTCAGTAGGATGAGCTGCACAGATTGTACTATACACAGTCATCCATGTAACAAGATTTTTCTAATTTTTGTTCAGAGGTACTCACCAGTTCTTTCCCTGCTGACAAAAGAAAACCTACACATTTTTTTCTGATATCCATACAAGTGTTATGTATCTAAGAGACCCGCTAAATTATATCCTGCATCTTACAAAACTTGGTTTGATATACAATCAATTTTTCAATGACATGAATAAATAAAGAATTGTATCATTTTATATTCTGTCATCTTGTTTTGTTTGTTTTTCTTTTGCTAACATGAAGACTTCTCTCTTTGTGGATTATAAACCCAAAGAAGGCTGTAGAATGGATTGGCTGAAATGTAATAATAACAGCTGCAACATGGGCACTTTGAGGTGGTGTAAGGGTTAGCAAGCTTTTCTTGCTAGAACAATTATGACTGAATAGTGAGTTTGATCCTCACTGGGTGCCCCATACTTTCAGCCTTGTGCCACATCTAAGCTATGCTTGGAAAATGAAATTAACAGCTGCAACACAAAAATAAGCTTGTTGATCTGAAACAAATTTTAAAAAGTTAATGACTTCCAAATTATAGTAATTTTGTTTTTTAAACAAACTATTGTTTGTGAATTTAGCTAACATTTCTTGAATAGTCCAATCTAAAAACAATTTGACTTATACTTGTTAGAAAACTATAGTAATTGGTGTATATAATATTATTACAACATATTAACATTAGTAATATCAACAATGTTCATGCACAAGTCACAAACATGTCTTCTTTGCATGTTTTATAATTTTCTTTCACTGTTGTTTATCATTTTATTAGTGAATAATAATAATGACATAATAAATGTGAGTTCAATCCCTAGTGTGGTTAGTATAGGTAAACTTAAACTTATAGAAAATAAGGCAAGCAATAAATGAATGATTAACCAAGAGGAGATGTTCCTAGATATGGACAATAGAATAAGAAGTATCTACTCTTGTAGATTAAATAAAGGATTCAGTTTGAAATATAGTGAAGGTTTACAGACACCTGAAGAAGGCTGGCAGTCACAATGGCTGAAAGGTTGCAATTGAAACAATATCAGACTGTAAATAATGTGAGTATTGCTAATTTATTTATTATTTTTAATATGAAAGTGAGTTTGCAAAATAAAAAAAATAGGTAAACAGATGCTGAAAGCAAGGTATTTAAAAAAATGTTATGTTGTTCAACATCACAAGGAGAAGACATTATGCTTTTTTTTTTATCTTTCTTTCAAGAACCTGTGGTCCTTGGCTATGACTCACTTCTTGAGAACAGGAACGAAAGTGATAATTTGGAGGGAGCAGGTGCAAACAGCTGGAATAACAAGTCCCCTGTGATCAGCATAATGAAAATGAGTAATTTTTTTCAGGACAAGTTTGGAGGTGGGGTGCAATTTACTTTGTTGGCTATAGTAGTAGCCTTGTTGGCAAACTGGGAATGTCTAAATTAACTGATAAGGAAATGGGTAAAGAGAAAAACTCCTTCCTAGGTAGGGCATTCCAAAAAATAAACTAGTCTGGCAGCCCATCACTTATATGATTACAGAAATTGTCCTATTCAAATTATTGGATTCAAAGAATACCATAAAAAGAAAGGTTAAAAATACAAAAGTACATCAATATATCTGTAGCATAAAGATAAAAACATCTTTATTTTATATAATAATATTTTTTTTTCAATTTTGTTATGAAGAAAGATAAGTTCTTCTAGGTTTGTGAAATTTGTAGATAATTATATATATATTACACAGTATTCCTTTCTATAAAAGAAAACTGATTTTATATAACAGTTAATCTTTTCTTTGTTTCTAACAAGATTTTCACATTTTTTTTAATACTTCTCTTAGAATTTTCAAGGAATCTTTCCGAATGCACTTTTAGATTTTGGTATTGCATTTTCCCTCCTCTGTTAAAACACTTCCTAGATATTTAAATTTTTGTACTTGCTTGATTTTATCATTTCCATTTTGTAATTTACATTTGGCTCTTCTTTTTGTTACCAACCATACAGTCTATCTTCTTCCAGTTGTTGTTTTGTCCTTTCTTTTCATTTTCCTTTCAAACCTTCTGTAGAAGTTCCTGTAGAGTTTCTTTTCTTTATCTACTATCAACTCTGTGTCATCTGTATACCTAATTTTGTTAAGATTGTGGCTTCCAATGAGAGAATTAGAATTCCTAAGGACTCTCCTACAATCAATTATAATGTTAAAATGGCTTTAGTCTTCCTGGTTGTCTGCACATGGAACACTCAGCAATTAGACCTTTAGTCTAAGCAGAAAAAGATAATACAGCCCCCTGACCTTACTTGTCAGTTCAAATTTAACTATTTCTTCAAGGCTGCTGTTTGATAGGTTATCCTTGAACAGGGTCTCTGTAATTTTATTACTAAACCTTATGCCCTCTACTTGAAAGCTTTGCGGAAACTCCTACTTAGCAAGCTAATATCCTCTATTTAAAGTCCACCTTATTTAGCCAGCTAATATTTTTCCACAAACGAACAGATAGGTTAGCCTATCATTGTTCACACTTCTCCTGGTCTTTACAAGAATAAAGATTTATCTCTTGTTTCCTGTTTAGGATTGGGTTTCCAGTTTCTTCCAAAGTCTTTTCCTTTTCTTTCACTTCTGGTGGCGTTTTGCATCTTGGTGGCAATATTATCATGCTTGGAGAGCTGCCTCTTAGTCTGTAACTATCTTCCTCGAGTGGCTCTTAAGCTTTGTACGGGTTTAAAATCTTTGTCAAAAAAAAAGAAAAAAACAAAAGAAAGAAATGAATTTAATCATAACTAACATTAAGCATATTTCTCCCAACTCAGCCAAGATATGTACGTCTTTTTCAGTTATAACATGACCTATTCATATTTTTTAATTTTTACTTTTTACATCTACTTCATCGATGCTATTAATGCAACTAATCACTTTTCAATTACTTGCCTGAAAACAGATTTTAAAAATTTAGAAAAATATCTTATCTTTTGCTCCTGTCTCCACATTTTATCTTTTAACTTTTCCTCTATAATGCTGTTTATATAACATTCCTAACATATTACTAACATATTACTTTAATTTTATATAACCCTTCACAAAGCTTTGTACCCCTAAAAAATGGTGTCTCTAAAGGATGGTGTCTCTAATAATTGCATCTCTAAAGGATGGTGTCTCTAATAATGGCATCTCTAAAGGATAGTGTCTCCAATAATGGCATCTCTAAAGGATAGTGCCTCCAAAAATGGTGTCTCCAAAGGATATTGTCTCTAAAGAATATAAATTTTACATTTTTCAAGCCTCATAGATTTCATTTATTATATAAGTGCTGAGTCAGTTTTTTGCTAAATTTATCAGACATGAGAGACGTACCAAGAATATTACTGGAAATGTTCAATCAAATAAGTTTTTTTGAAAAAATGTTTTCATAGAATTTTAGAAAGTAAAAACGATCTTGTATGAAAGGGAATAATTTAATAAATAGCAAAAGGAATCTTTTTATTTTTAACTTTGAAAATAAACGCTGTAAGTAAAAATAGCAGTTTGACATTGTTGTAATTTGAACCCAAAAGTGATGCTGTGCAATAATAGTCGACCAAAAGAATTTAAAAAGAAAAGAGAATCTTATTTAATGAGACCATTTTTTCTCCTGAATAATTGTTAATAATGAAGCTTTTGTTGATGTCAAGTAAAGAAATAAATGTTAAAATAAAGCTTTGGATGCATTATTGATTATTACATATTTCTGACACTCGACACAATGCATTCAATCAATGAGTTTGCAACATTCAGTCATTGCCCCCTCATATTTGTTGCACTGAGGAGACAAAGTCATAGTGGCAGAAGTTATAAATTACAGACATGAGATTTCCAAATAAATCTATATAATGAAAATCAAATCTGGGTTTGTCTTGGATCATTTTCAGATGAGGTGTTCCATAATAAAATTGCTGTATTGAAGATCAAATAATTTGACTCTGCTTAATTTATTTGCGGACACAAAGTTTTATTGCATTAAGGTTATTAAAGCTGCTAGCCAAATATTTATCCATCCTTATGATGATAAACTACATCCGGCAGCAAGGCCTCGAATTGGGAGATTTTGAGGATCGTGAAAACACGTCTTAATTGCTGCTGTTCCCAGACTATCCTGACCCGGGGTGGTAGCATCTGTTTGGGTCCTGGATATGGGCAAATAGTTACCCCCTCAAACTGGCATCAAAAACACTATGAAAGTATAAAAATAGATTCTTATAGTAAAAATACCTGCAAAAACCCTCTTTACAAAAACACATCAATCAAACCTGATCTACAAACTGATTTCTTACAAATACTTGTTCTATTCATACAAACCTATTCTAAAAATGTTGTTGACATTAAATAACCCATTGAGGTGTTGATGTGTTGTAAAACAAAATAAGCCAAGCAAGATACCATTAATTACAACTGTTTCTTCAGATCAATGTTTAAAAATGGCTTCAAGGAAATTAATCCAATAAATGTTAAAGAAGACAATCTTTCCTCAGACACTGTCAAACTGGCACTACAAAATCACAAAGGACTTTACAAAATAATTAAAACCACATTACTTGGATACTTTCAGCTCGTTCTGAGTATGACGATAAACTATATTTGGCAGCAAGGCCTCTGATTGGTAGATTGGAGGTTTCAATGAGCACCTCTTAATTGCTGTCATTTCCAGGTCTACTCTGGCCTAGGGTGGTAGCACCTGTTAGGGCCCCAGCTATGGGTAAATAGTGAACCTCCAAAGAAAAATCACCAGTACATTTTTATAAAAAAATGACCAACAATACATTCTTATAGCAAAATGACAATCAATTCAACCCTAAGTCATAAAAATACATTTTTATAGTAAAATTACCAACAATAAATTTTATGATAAACAAAATATACATATAAACAACATATCTTTACTCTGAAAGTATAAAATTATCTACAAAATATCTAGTTGAAAGCATAAAATTATGTAAAATATATTTAGATTTCGGTATTAAATAACCCATAGAGGTTGATATACCACTAAACAAAATCAACCAATGAAACAACACAAATGAACTCTTTTATGACATTAATCCTACAATTTCTTAAAACAAACTGCATTCCAAAATATACATTCAACAAAACAACAACATAAAACACGCATATCAATGACTCTAGTAATTATGTCCACACAAACTATGTCTATGCACAAAAGCTGAGTATCATTTACCATGTATTCAATTGTGAAAGCAGAATAACATATATCATATTTTTATTACTTCAAAGCTCACAAGAAAATAAAATTTCAGCATTAAATGAATTCAAAACCTAAGGAGAGACATTTCGGTTCCTTGTGGCATTATTATATGCTTTTGTACTTTGTATTTGACTCTTCTAAGAAGTATGGTTGATTCTGTACCACTATAAACAAATCATGTGCAGTTAGTCTGGCTGTTTGGTTTTAAGAACTGAGTTGCTGTACCCTCATATGTTAAAAACGATGGGAGAGTCCAGTATATATATATATTATATATATATATATATATATATATATTAAAATTATAAAGTAGATATGGAATAAGGTAGCTATTTAAGTGCTACTTTGAATTCTCAGATTTGGTCAATTTAAATTTTCTTCTTCTTCTTCCCTTCAGGACACTGGCGATCATGGATCTCTACAATTTCCTGGCCTTTTTACCACTTAATAAATTTTGTTTTTTTGTTATTTCTTCCAAGCCTTGTTTTGCAATCCATTTACTCAAGCTTTCTAGTAATGTTTTCCTCTCTCCCTCCAAATTGTCCTGTGAGTATCAAAGTTTCCAGACCCTCTTTCCTCATTATGTATCCTAGAAATTTCAACTGTCTCTTCCTGATGTTAAGTATAGTTGAGCAAATTGACCGTATTTGAAAGCTAATATTATATATATGTTTGAAGGATTGTTTTCTTTGTTACTGACCTTTTGAAGTTAAATTCTCATCTCCAACACCCCAAGTAAGGCAGACAAATAGGCTAAGAATATACTTGTTTCCTTTACCTGACAAAAAAGATAGTTTCTTATTTATAATAGACAGAAAAATAGGTGAACTGCTTTCTTTTCCCTGTCTTTCTCTTTGTTGGAGTTGTTAGTCTTTAGTACCAAGAAAGAAAAAAAACAAAAACTGAAAAAGTGACTAGACATCTTTTATAATATTCTTGGCAGTTTTTTTTATGAGATAACCTAATTTTGTACACCTTACATGAGAAACAAACACATATTTTATATCTTTCAACTAACATTCTAATCAATGTTATTTCTGTTTTGGATTTTTTTTTTGTTTTAGCACATATCAGTGGAGATCAGTGCAATTTCATGTGTAGCTTTCAAGGAGTTTTTTCTCTTTTACACACGGTTTTACTTTATAAACATTATTCTAAACCAAATAAAAATCTGACCTACAAGCTGAATTCCAAGCTTCTTCCTATTGAAAGCCTAAATGAGAATTTTAACTCCATTAAATGTGTTATGAATAATCAAGAGTGATCTCCCCTTGTTTTGTTACTCTCCTCTTTGAGAGAGCTATTTCTGTCTACTGGGACTATGAAAGGACACTATATGCAAAACTTGTATTCTCAGTTGAATAAAGTCTTCTTAAATATCTGTCTATATTTCTGAGATGAGGTACTATGTACACTATTTACATTATTCGGACTATTGTCCTTATCTTTGTTGCCATATTATGACATTATAAGTATGAATGTATTATTTGAAATGGGTACAAATGAAATGATTAAAAACTGAAAAGTTTTCCATTTCACTGAAGCAGATGTTAAAATGCCTGGGAGTATTATCAACCTGTTTTTTCTTTCTTTCTTTTTTTCTTTTTCTTCCATTTTCTTTTCTTTCATTTTCTTTCTTTCTTTGTCTTTCTTTCCTTTCTTTCTTTTTTTCTTTCTTTCTCTCTTTTCACTAAAATCAACTACTGTATCATTTTCTTCCATCTCTTCTTGCAATCAAAATGGAAAGGTCTATTATTTATCTGAGGTAAGGGTTTAATGCACATGCTAACTTACTAATTAATGGAGGAATCAGCAGAATTATAAAAGATATTAAATTGGATTCTTTGCTAAAATCTAAGAGTGTTTTACAATATTCAAAAACTAATATTTTAAGAACATACTTTTTGGCTCTATTTGTAAATACCTAAAATTTGGTCATAGCTGTAGCTATCATGCTGTTATGTGATGATAGATGGATAAACAAAAAAACATTTAATGAATTACAGTAAGGTTTACCTACTTGTGGTATCGTCAGATCTGATCAGTGGATATTAGTAAAGTTCAAAATATACAGAATACAAAAACTATAATAATACTACAGCCCAATTCACAATGTGGCATAGATATATTTAAAATAATCAATTCTTATTGTTAGATATTTGTGAATACAGTCTAGCCTGACAGATAAACAGTTTTCAAGACAGCATGGCCTGACTGGCATTTTAGAAGTGCTGGACTTTCTTTGATGAATTGCAGTATCCTGTAATATGTCTGGATATGCTGGCATTTGGATTGTATACATTTATCTAATTCATTGATCATACAATTCTAAGATGACCATCCCTGATCAAATATCCATTATTTGATGCACTGTTATTTGACAGTCATCCATAAAAAAGGCCATTGCTTCAGGTCTTGAGCCTGAAACATTCAGAGTTAAAATATCAAAAGAAAGGTCAAAAGGGTCAGGTATCCATTCAGCTCATAACATCCTGCACTTTTCATATCTTCATAGCATGCATAGATTAAGAATAAAAATGTTGAGGTCATAATTGCAAAGAATAGAATATGAAAATAGAAGAAAAACACTTCTTTTACTTCTTTTACTCATGGCTCTCCACAACTTACTATTCTTTATAGCTCTAAGTAACGTTTGTCACTGTTATATTCTGTGCTAATAGGAATATATACTTGAAAAACAAGGTGGATAAAATAAGTAAAAGTTTATTGTAAAAAAACAGTTCAATAGCAATAAAGGTAACAGTTATGCACAAGATTGTTGCAAGTCAATCCAGTAGCGAGTGCTACTATTGGAAGGTCGGTAGTTCTTGGGTAAGTCTGACTCGTACTCAACAGATCCCAGCTAGTAATATTCACCAACCTCCCCACGAGGTAGTATATAGCACATGGCCAAATTTAATGTGAGACAATCCGAGCCCTGTAAACACTGCATAAACAGCTTCAGGTCTGTCTACCTACCTCCCTGGATGAGACTCTGCCTTTTGCCATAGTCTCATCTGGGTTCCTCTCTGCCCAAAGGCAGAGAGTTTGACAGCAGCTAAGAGCTGAGCAACAGATCCCAGCTAGTCTCTAGTTTGTTTACTTACAGAAACTTATAGGTAGTTACCACCTATAGTGTAGTCACTCATGGGGGTGACAGGTTATTCCATTACATCAGTCACCTTACAATCTCTCCTAATTCCCATTTTATCAACTATTTACACATGCTCATTAGGCAGGTTACTCACTGCTTTCTACTACCCCTCTTACCATCAATTTGTCCAGTGTGTGTCAAACATTCCATGTCATCATGTGTGCCAGAATTTTCAAAACTTTCTTTCTGATTCTGAGTATAAGTGTTATTTTTTGTGTCCATTTTCATTTAAACTTTGTTACTCACATATTCAATGATTGCCATTTTCAGCATCCTTTTGTAGAACGATATTAGATTAAAATTCAAAAAAAGCAAAAATTTAATTAATTCCCAAATCTTTGCTTATTATTTGGAAAATATTCAACAAATGGAGATGGGTAAGGGTTATCAATATGTAAATTGGAATGAGTGAACCAAGTTCAAATTTTGGCTAATCCTGTTGTAGTGAATTTTGTGAAAATGCCCTTGGAAAACATAATTTCATCTCTTCCTCCCCAGCCCCTAGCTATGGGTTAAATAGCAGAGTAGACTGGGGTCTCTAGCCTTAAGTAGCAGCCAGTCAAAGCAAAGTACAACAAAGAAATTTAAAGAAAAAAATTGAATGAATTGACTGGAATATTTTGTTGCCAAGATGTGAAGAGACAAAATTATATAAAAAAAAAAAAAAATTAGTATGTTAATGGTTAGATATAAGTCATAGGCAGTTCTAACTGAGAATCAGTTTTATTAATCCTTAATCAAATATTGGTAAAGCTTTATCTTTTTTTCAAGCTAAATCTATTGCCAAACCATTTTCTCATCTTTTTCTTTAATATAGAAATGAACTTCAAGCATTAAGAGGAATTTTTTCAGCCTTTTTAAGAAGCTACATGGCTTGTAGCAGCTGCTGTTGTCTGCCAAGCTAAAACAAGTGACTATCTTCTCTTTCATTTCTGTTTCTTCTTGAAAAATAATCTTTCCCAGTGTAACCAAACATCATGTCTGATAACAATGTAGAGGAAGATTCCTTTTTACCAGGTCAGTTAATTCCTTTATATATTTACCTTCTTTTCCGCACTTAGTCACTAGTTTCTGTGCATAAATTTAATATGTCCATCTGTGTTGTCCACCACCAACAACAGGCTGGACAGAAAATGGAGGATTTCGTCTGTAGGCGATCACATGTCTTACCTCATTGAAGCAACTTTATATTGGCACCCACCTCCTTAAATGTAAATTTATATATAAAATTTACTTTCAAGTTATGTGAAGGAGATAAAACTGGCTTACCTTACCTACCAAAATGCCCCACCCCTGTCACTTGTACTAAAAATGAGGACAAACTGGTGGCTCATGCAAATTTTGTTTGACCAATTATGGGTCTTTCAAGTCTTGCTTTTTGAGAGGTGTGAGTTTATTGTTTAAGTTAGTGACTTGTTTAAGAAGTGTCTGATGAATACAGATATTGAATTGTGAAGTTTGACCATTAGATTTTGATTTGAGGATTGGGGGCATTGTCAATTGAGGATTTTAGTCACCTACCATTTAATTTTTTATTGTTTATTTCTTTTGCTCCCAATGTGTCATTGTACATCTGTCTATATTTCTGAGATGAGGTATTATGTACACTATTTACATTATTCAAACTATTGACCTCATCATTGTTGTCATATTTATTACAATGTTTCGGCTGTTGTACTGAACCCTCAAGGACACATGGCACAGTGGATAAAGGCATTGGTTAGATTCAGTGTCAGGACCCAAAGAGTGTGAGTTCAATACCCGGTTAAGGTGGTAGAGAACTTGGAGAGGGGAATTAACAGGAGATAACTGATAACTGACATCCATTTAACATGGCACCCCAGTGAGTGAAATAAGGGGTTCAGTTTGACATTCCAACCACCTGAAGAAGGCTGGAGTGTACAACAGCCGAAACATTGTAATAAATATGGCAACAAATATAAGGACAATAGTCCAAATAACATATATAATGTTGTTGTACATAGATCATCTTTCTACCACAAAATAACAATCATATTTTTCAGAAATTTTTGAATCCTTTATACTTTTGTCATGTGCACAGACACAATCTTGTATTTATCTATATTGCTACCATTAGCATATCATGATATTCTATCGTTATTGTATCATGATATAAATAGAAATTATATATTATTAGGTTGGTGCAAAAATAATGTCGTTTTCTCACATAGTAACATGTGTGAGAAAACGACATTATTTTTGCACCAACCTAATACAAAGAGTAAAAGGAACCAGTTGGGGCTTTATGTGTACTTTCCCATCAGCCTAAAGATTTTTCCCCACTTTGTTCTTTAAGCCTAAAAGGACCAAAATGGGCTAACCTTAGTGGAATTTGAGGTGAAATGCCTTAAAGTTATCCAAGCATGTTGGTTTTGGTCTTGGAAGAGGAAGGGTACTTTTTTAAGATATTCTGACCTTATACTTTGACCTAAATATATACTGATATTCCTTAAGGTATGACTATGCAAACATTTACACACTTTCTATAATCTTATCTAAATTAAAATATAAACAGAATTACATCATTAATTTTTGATTAGTACAATTGATGTCAGTAAAGTAAGGTAAAAATATTTACTAATCCAACATGTTTACTACGAAACAAATAAAACAGTGCATGTATTACAAGCATTACTGTGATATTCTTCTACATCTATTGAGACTTGTTTCATTGGTACACAAGCATATAAATTATAATTATTGGTACACAACAAGCATATAAATACTCTTGTCAAAAAAACCTTGCCTAATACAACCACTGTACCTTTGAACATGATCAAGAGTGATGACGTGTGGCTATATGATGTCATCACAAATACAAAAGTTGATGCTATAACCATTAAGTATCCATCATCACCTATAAAAATTAAAAGTTCAAAAGTCTGTGAAGAAATTGATGGCATCTATATTCTGGGACGTGAAAGGTGTGTTCATAGACTTCATACTCTGTGGTCAGTTATAATGCAGTCAGATACTTGGAAACACTGGACAGATTGAGTCGAGCTGTTCATCAAACAAAAATGATATGTATAATTAGAATCAGAATGAGACAGCTGAAATTTCTTGTGGACGTGATGAGGAAAGATGGTTTAGACAATTTGACACTCAAAGGATGTATTGAAGGCAAGAGGGACAGAGGAAAACAATGCATAACCTCCCTGGCAAGTATGTGTAAATGGTAGAACAGGAGAGATAGCAAAAAGAAAAAATTTACTAAAAGCTGCAAATGACAGGAAATTGTGGAGAGCCATGATCACCCACGTCTTGAAGGCATATAAAAGATGAATGTCAAAGATAATACTTTACCCACTGTAAATTTAATAAAGATGAGAAAGAAGAGAAGAATCCAAAAGAAATTCAGACAAAATAGAGAAGAGGAAGACTGAAATAAAGAAAAGATGCAAAAAGATACAAAGTGAAGAGAAAGAAATTAGAGAGCAGAAGAAAGGACATAGAGAGAAAAGTGAAGTGGCAGAAAGGAAGGAAAAAAAGAAGAGGCAGAAAGAAAGGAAAAAAAGAAGAGGCAGAAAGAAAGGAAAAAAAGAAGAGGCAGAAAGAAAGGAAAAAAAGAAGAGGCAGAAAGAAAGGAAAAAAAGAAGAGGCAGAAAGAAAGGAAAAAGAAGAAAGGAAAAATGTCAGAAAACTTTTGTAAATAAAATGACATTTTCAGATATTTTTTAATCATATATCATTTCAAATAACTTCAAAAGCCACAAATGTAATTTAAGCAAAGAGAAAAAGAACAAACAAATACTGATGGGAATTAATTTCTTCAAAATGGCAGAATTGTCATCTTGTCTGCAGCTATGAATATCTGAAAACAATGAAATATATCATCTTTAAGACTGATCTTAAGCTTCAGACAAAGGTAAGAGTTTAGTATCTTCCAGCATCATCATAGTCAGATAGCAGCCATTATATTTCTGAAATTTTTACTAGATACCAAAATGTCAATTATGGAATCTTATTGTATTAAGTTTATATATCTTAAAAACTTACTGAAGGTTGAACCACTAATGAACAACTCATAAGAATAGCATGCAAAGTCTTGCATTATTTTGAGTAAACATTTTTTTCAGACTTGACCAAGATCAATACATTGCCATATTTTGTGAGCATTTGATAAAGACTCAACCCTGAAAGAGTTTGATGACAACATTATATTAACCACTATAATAGCAAAGATGCTATGGAAAATAGCAATGATATGGGCAATTTTTTTGTTTTGGGTTTAACTCATTTATAAACTGAATTTTCCTCTATATTTGATGTATGTATTCTTATCATATGCTGTCTGCAGAAAAAGCTTAACCAGTGATCATTGTGGAACCGATTCAGGATATTAAAAGGACTCAAAGCATAGCCTAAATGACCAGGTGAATGTGTAGCATTTGCTCCAGCAGCCGACAACTGGTCCATGGCTCCAGCCATCAACAGCAGTTCCGGCCAGCCAGCTAACATCATCTGAAACTCCAGCTTGCCATCGGCTGCCGATCTAGCCATATTCATCAGGCCTTCAGCTCTAGCTAGCCATCTTCAACAGGCCCTGTAGCTCCAGCCAGCAGCAACAATATGCAATAAACTGTCCTTTTCAGGACAATGTTCTTCACTGATTACAAAACTGTCTTTCTCAGGACAATGCTCTTCTCACCTTCTAAATGTGTACGCAGAGATATTTTTTGCCAAGTACACTGTAATCTTATTTTTGTTGATGTATTTTCTTTGATGAAAATAAACTTGGCAATATATTTTTGTACTCAAGTCTTTGTTTTGTTTGCCGATCTATAGACCACACCAACATTCCTACATTTGTGAGTTTTGGTGCACATGTCTCACTTAAGACCAGAGTCTGAAATCACTCTGGCTGGATTTGAAGACATTGGCATTTATGTTAACAATGATAGTGTTTTATTTTTTTTTAATTTTTTTCTATATCAATAAATTCATCATAAATAAATTAAAAAAATATCTGAGTTTTCGTTTTGACTAATTCCTTCAATCGTAATTTTGGATTCTTTTCATCATAACCATTTCAGCAATTAATCTACAACCAGCAAAACATTATGGATTGAAAACATAAGCTCATTGTAAAACTTGAACCTGCATTTCCTTTGTCACAGAAAGACCATGTTTCCATAGCAGCTGCTCTACTATTTTAGCTACAAAAACCTTTACAGTTGGCAGAAGAGTTTATCCTTTGTTTTCAATTCTTGCTGTTTACTTGTGGCTATGAAAAGCGACTAAAATTAAGATAAGATAAATATTAATTTTGATTTACATTTACTTGCTTTAATCTTAATTTGTCTAACTTGCTTTTTATTGTGAACACCTTCTTGTATGGCACTGAAACTTGGATAGGGACATAAATTTAATGCTTTTCACATGCTGTTTCCAGGGCATTTTGAGCATCTCTTTCAAGACAAGGTCCTCCCAAAACACTGGCCTAGCATTTACACTTTTTTAAAATAAAGATGTTTGTACTGGGGTTGGATACTTTGTGTGAATGAATGATGGTAAAATACTCAAACTTCTGTGCAGAGAGCTGACTGAGGGAAAATGCCCAATAGACAAATCCCTATTATGCTGTAAAATGTCTGTAAAATAGAATAAACATGTGACAAGTTGTAGCCTTTGAATGATCCTCCTGCAGGCAGTGTAGAAAGGTTGCCTCATGTTCAAAGAGACATTTTCCCAACTGTCAGTAGCAAAGAAGGAAGGCCCAAAGACTGACAGGCAGACAAGCATCTGCATGGGCTGGAACAAAGTGCTAGAGAGATGACCATTCTATATGGCTGCTTTACCACAAACATCATCCAGAGTGAAATTCCCAAGGCTGACAGATGCCTAATATAATCAGGCTGACATTCTACAGCAGTAAGTAAACAGTGTAGATGAATAATAAAAGGAAAATCACTGCAGGGTTTGAACTTCCATCCATTTTGATTTAGGAAAGCCTGGTTGAACATACTAGTTGTTTTAACCGACTTGGCTACAAAAAATCAATAGCTTTTCAGAAGATCAAATCTAACCTTTAAACTCAACCTTTATTCCACAATCTTTCTCAGTGTCATATTTGATTTGGTTTTCTCAAAAGCAACTTTATTATATTTATTTTATTTTTATCCACAAAGCATTGTCAATCATTGTTAGTCATTTTTGGTTAGCAATTACTTACAAATTGATTTTTTGTTGCTTTTTTACTAAAAAAAAAAAAAGCTGGTGCATTTGAACTGACAAACATGACATGAGTTTAAATCTCATTGAGAGTTTGTTCCTTGATGTCCTGAATAAAATTTGTGATAAAAAGTGACTAATAATGGCTGATAATTCTTCATCACATACAAACATTGGAGGTTATTTTTTTACAATGATGGTTACACTGTACAAGGTCCAAGAGCCACTCGAGGTAGAGAGTTACTAAGTAAGGGGCTCCACCTTAAGCAGAGACATTCAAGTGGCCACCAGAAGTGAAAGAAAGGTAGGAAATTTTTTTAGAAGTATCGAAAATCCAATCCTATAAAGATAAACCTCTACTCTTGTTCAAAAGACTGGGGAGGAGTGTGAACTGGATGATAGGTGAAACTATCTAATCCTTCTTATCTTTACATTGTCTTTTTTCTCAAACAATTTAAATAGTTCATTCTTTGCTTTGCTCTTCAAGCAATTTTTTCACAATGCACAATTAGGATTCGTGGCTTCTTTGTATTTACCAAAAGCTCTGAAATGCATAAAATTTCCTTTGAAGATGGTAGAAAAATGCACCAGCTGAAATAATGTAAATAAAAATTATGCTTGTCAATGTAAAAGCAGAGAAGCCTGCTTATTTATCTATTAATACAGCGTGTGTATATGTTATATATATGTATATATATATATATATATATATATATATATTAAATGTCAGCTGTATAAAATCTCAAATGTTAGAGTTTGCATTTTAAATAATAATGACTTCAAATTTACAGTAACATTTTTAGCATTTCAGTTAGACAACCACAATGCACAAGTAATGTCTTTGAAATCCCACTCTACTATTAATATAAATTATGATAACGTAAATGTTATTTGGAATTTTGCTATTATTTATCAATTCTTAGGTAATTTTGTTATATAATCTTGTAATCAGCAAATAAAATCTGCAATTATTTTTTTTTGTCTGGCCACAGATTTTATTGCAGGATTATTTATGCTATTGATTTGATTTAAACAGAAACTATGGCTGTGGGTTTAGAGTGTTAGTATTTCAGTCATGAGAATGGAGTTCAAATCTCATCAATTAGTTAAAATGACTTCCTGATAATATCAGTCAAAGGAGGCAATCAAAGTATGTGACACCATTGAGAAGTTCCTGAAAATCACACCATGGGTTGATCCCCAAGTCTTTTGAGTGAAATTTGGTAGATGAAACTGCTTATAACTTGTCATTTCTGTGCTAGTATGAGCTCTTCATTTAATGAATAGATAGAAGCTTTTCAGCCCTGGCTGGCAGTCTATCAAGTGAAGGGTATATCAGTGGTTCCCAAACAGTGTAGTGCACCAACCTTATAGGTGGGGTGGAAGAGGATAGCAGGTGAGGCAGAATAATTGAAAGACAGTCAAAGATTTAGAAGTACTTTCAAATAATTCATATGTCAAAAATAAATATGATTTCAAAATTTTAAATATTATTATGGATTACTTGTAACTGCATGCATGCGTCCCAGTATAAATAGTTATAAATAATTATTAACCGATTTTATCATTGTGAAATTTTTGCATTATATCAAGTATTAAGAATATAGTAACTAGGGTCTGCAAATTGGAGGAGAGAGTTATCAATGATAAAGTTCTGACTTCAATTCTGCAGTTATCTCCCTTTAACCTTCTCTCTGTTTTTTGTTTTTAATTGTATTTTTTATCATATAAAATTTGGTGAGGCACGAACAAATTTTCATTCTGAAAATGTGGCCCAGAGAAAAATAGTTTGGGAACCACTTGTGTATATGATAAAGCATTCACCCCCACCCAGTAACATTAGCACTTGTAGGAATGTAACAGGCTTAAACTTATTAATAAAGAGATTTGTCACACAAAACGGCAATCTGTTGCAAATCAAAATGGTGCAATGTGTTGATCTGTTTAAACAAGATTTTTGGCTTGAATAAAGAATCGACATGTTACATGTCCATCTTACAAAAATTCCCTAAACTTTTTTCTAATATGTAAAATTGCAATTACTTCCATTTATGTGAGTGTAGGTATAGATGTGTTAATAAAGACAAAAGGAAAACTTATCTTAGACAATTGTATATCTATATGCAAAAAACATATTAAGTAAAAAGAGACATTAAAACAATGATTAAGATTAAAAATAGAAACACAAGAGAAAATTATAAAAGTGAATTCATGCAATTCAATCTCATGATGAGCAGGAAAATTGCTGATGTATCATTGGAAGTACCTAGCCAAGAAATTTGGTCAAGATAATTAACATGACATTTTCAACAGTTAAATATCATCACAATTCACTGGAGTCAGATATCTTTATGCATTCATTAAAACAAGTTTGTTTCTTTAAAAAAAAAAAACGTCTTTGATCACATTGTTCTTTTCACTTATAGTTTATATGAAAAATGTCAGCAGTTCGATTGGTTGATGGAAAATATAAAACATTTCAGTTGTTTCCTTTTTATAAAATTACCTGAAGAGAACTTCTTAGAAAAGAATTTGCAAGATTGAAATTATTTTTTTAAATGTTTAAACTAAATTTTTTCACAATTATTGTGAGTTTTTAACCATATTATTATTGCTGTTTTTATCCCAACACTTTGGGTAGATATGTGTTATTGTAAACAGCATGAAATAGAAAATAAAGAAGTGGCTCCTAACAAGATTTGACCACAAACCACATACATTAGAAACCCACCTTAAATGGGCAATGCCTTAATCACATCCCAAGCATGGAACAGACTGTTGCCACTCAGCATTGACCTCAGTGTCCACTTTTATATTTACATACACTCTATCCCTGATACTGAACACTCTTACCCCTAAATATAGCATACATTAAAACTATATTTTTTAACATATATATAATTGCTATAAACATGTAAAATGAAAAAAACGTAGCAGCGGAAACAGTTAAAAATTTTGTCATATTTACTGAATTTATTTTAATAAGGCACAGGGTCAGTTGTTGTAACACAGTCGCTCTACCCCCGAGATGAAATAGCTTTACCCTAAAAATTAACCTTTCTACATAAGGTAACGTTCAGAGTTTAAGACATTTTGCTGTTAGTATTTGTTGTCCCTTTTTGTTGTAGTTGTTTATTGTAGACATTCTTTTGATATTAACATGAAGAAAAGAAGAAATATAAATTAAAAACAGAAGCAATTCATAGATTTTATCAACTGCATAAGTCACGCTATTATTTATTAAATCATTCCTTATCACAATGCAATATTTTCTTTCCACATCCAAAAGTCATAAGATACACTTGTTTTCTCCAGATACAATTCACTCCATAAATTTCTTGGTCAGTCACATTCTCCATACTCATATGGAAAAAGAACAGACTAAATAGGATAAGAGAAACTCCTCCCACCAATTCGCGTGTTTCTGGTGCATCTAAGTTGGTCTTTCAATATGATTCTATCTGGGCAAATGTGGCTGATGAGCACCGATAGCACGGTTGTGCTATAGACCGGTGACACTCAAAGTGGTGGTTCCCAGACAAGCGCTGGTACATGAACCATCAGCTACCAATACGCGGCCAGTGTCCAGGATATGCTAAGGAATCATTTGTAATGTTTTTGTGTTAATAAAATGTTTATTCTTTCTATTAAATTTTTATATATTTTGATAAAAAATAGTCAAATTTATTATATTCATTATCGCTTCCGGTATAAATTAATATAATATGATGGATTCTCCCGTTGAGTTTGATATATGAGGTTTTAACGACCACGAACTAATTATCTGCATGCCTATGATGGTCATGACTTGAGACCGGCTCGAGAATTGCACAAAAGACCAATAACAGTACAGGAGAATGTATTGTATGCAAGTGCAGTAGGAACACTGTTAGATGTCTTATTTTGCTTTTACGTTTCATGTACTCGACTTACTTCTCAGTGCAGCTATATCAATGTTGTACTTCTTTAGCTCCAATACGACCAGAGCTGTTTTGATAGTCTGAGAAGCACTGCTATGGACTAATCTGCATATAAGAAATTCTATTAGTAATTGTAACATGATTACACTAAAAATAGACATTAAAACAAACAGTAAGAACAGAGAAAATATATGTATATGTATGTGTACATATATATGTATGTATATATATATACATACGAATGTATATAATGTATATGTATATATACATATATATATATATATACATACGAATGTATATAATGTATATGTATATATACATATATATATATATACATACGAATGTATATAATGTATATGTATATATACATATATATATACATACGAATGTATATAATGTATATGTATATATACATATATATATATATATATACATACGAATGTATATAATGTATATGTATATATACATATATATATATATATATACATACGAATGTATATAATGTGTATGTATATATACATATATATATATATATATACATACGAATGTATATAATGTGTATGTATATATATATATATATATGTAAATAATTACCGTAAATCGAAAAAACTCTAAAAATAAAAAATACTTAAGAGTATTTTCATGTTTACTAAGCTTAGTTTAATAAAGTCGAAGGTCAAGTTATAGTAACATAGTCATTCTACATCTGTTTCCAATGAGGTCGGTGATTTGCCAGTCTGCTTTGAAAACCTTTGAAATACCGTGCTGAGATGTACATAAGTTAAGGCAGAGGGTTTAAGACATGTTGCTTTTTGGATTTGTTGTCTCTTTTTGCTGTAGTTGTTTATAGTGGACATTTCTTTGATACTGACATGAAGTAAAATACAGAATATAAATTAAAAGTAGAAGCAATTCAGTGGTACTTGTTTATTGACCAATCATAGCAGATCTGTGTTTACTACAATAGCTACATAAAGCACACACTTTGAGAATGACACAGGATCATTATTGTATTACTGTCAGGTATGAAGAAAACTTTGTTTCGTGTAAAACCTTTCTCACTCCAAATATGAAAATTCTGTTGGGTGATTGCAATTCCTAATATAATTCAATGGATGACGAGAATAGTAGCTGGAAAAATTTTCTCCCTTTTTCTTGTTTGTCTACTTGGCTTTCTCTTTAGCCCATTACCCTCTGGAGATAAATCAATATCTGGTTTGTGGCTAAGATAGTTACAAGGTTTTTTTCCTTTTCCCTCTAGCCACCCATCTACAGGGTGGTCGAAAAGTAACTCCCCATTTTAAAATAATTATAATTTATTTATGAACTATCATTTTTACAAGAATTGTATATGAGAGGAAAGTATTTATCATGAGGTTTTATTTAAAATTCGATATGGGCATCAGTTTTCGCTACCAGCTTCTTGATTAGCGCAGGAATCACGTCAACTGATTTCACCAGGAACTCTTGTGGTATGGAAGACATAACTTCTTGTATTCGCCCTTCAAGACTTGGTTTGATATAGTAGACTTGCTCCTTTAACCAACCCCAAAGGAAAAAGTCCCAGGGTGTTAAGTCAGGACTCCTAGCTGGCCACTCATAAATAAAATAGGGAGTTATTTTTCAATTAACCTGTATAAATGACTGTTGGTGTTGAGTGAGATTTGAAAGATTAGAAAAGCACTATTTTATCTACGTAGAAGTACTTTTACGTACGTGTAAAATCAAAAAAAATACTTATCTCAATTCATCTTTGTCTGTTCAAATGATTAATCTCTCATTAAATTTGGTACCATATTTGAAGAGGTTTGTAAAAGCAATCTAGAACTAATTCTGACGATTACTAAAGATAATTTTTTCAATCATTACTAACTTGGAATTCATCTTCTAGCCATATCAGACATTGATATTTATTGACGAATATTTACCCAGAATGTACTTATATTACAATAGAAGAGTGAGCACATATGTGTCTGGATGTGAATGCTGAAATAATACAGAATAGATTATGTCTCATTTGGGCATAGACATCAAATTGAAAGTAGGTGTGTAGGTAGGTGTAAACGTACCTCTGTGTACGCGCCCCTAAAAGTCCAATTTCTAAAGAAACACATAAACCTCAATAATAAGAGCTAATAAGAGAAACAGTAGAAGATTGAAGATCTGTTGAATATGACTACTACTGACTTTATCCTTCTATCACCTTTATTAATACACATAAATGAATTAATAATATGTGCGTCCTGAGAGTCCAACACGTCTTGCGATTTGATACGAGATTAGATGAGTCGGAGACGCTCTAGGAGTAAAACTATCAGAATTTGTTTTATTTAATGTTAACCCCGACGATATCCACTGAGAGGTGCAATTTCTTAATATATACGATGGTTTCTAGCGGATTCGATTATGTTGCCGATGCAGGTGATAAATAACCAGCTGCTGGTTTTTAAAAGACAAAACAATGCACGAACAACAGAAAAATTAATAATTTTATTATTCCTCCATTTTTCGTTCTCCACCGGATTTCTTTTAATTCCAATTTGGTTGGTGTAAGATAGCACCATTATAATTAGCTTAATTGCCATATCCTGGTGTGGATGTTGTACACTTAAAAAAATAAAATTCACCCCAGTAAGGCAGTAAAAACACAACGCGTTACTGAGTGTGAAAGAAAAAAAAAAGAAGAAATACTATTAAGGAGAAAGAAGATAATGATTGATATTGAATTAAAATTTTTTGAGAGCCAAAGTTGGCTGGAAAGAAAGTTCCATAAGCGAGAATTGCAAGAGAAGATACAGTTAACATAGAACGTACGGTTGCATCTTGCCAATTCAACTGTAAAATGGTGAGACCTTGTTGCCAATCTAGTCCTGCGCTTAAATACATAAAGTCTAGGCACAAGAATCTAAATTACAGCGGTAGAAAAATGACTGAAGCGGAGATGCCAGGTTAAGACCAATAACATTGCAGATTCTTCTTTGGAGTTTGTCAAGAATCTCTAAATATGTAGCAGGAGCACCAAACCATATGTGACAGCAATAGTCAATGCCTTGACGAATTATAGATTTATAAATATGTAAGATAGATTCTGAAGACAAAAATTGTCTTCCACGTCATAGTGAACCAATTTTCTTAAAAGGTACAATGTCACTCTCTTGGATGTAAGTATCAGCCATGCTAATGGAAAGCAGAAAGAGGAGTCTCTCAGATTATTAATAGAGAGACGTTTCTTTTTGGAGGTGTTAAAAATTGACAAGCCCTTAGGCAGCAGATTGTAGAGCATGTTTGAGATTAGCTGCCAATTAGACCTTGTCGAACCAATCATACTATTTGTGCAATAAATATGGCACAACGCCTAAAATGAGCACAAGAAGGACAAGTCTTCTCGGTCTTTTAATCTAGCTGGCCATAATAATTGAGCCCTTTTAAATATTTCCATTTCACCCAATGTTCATATTTACACTTATCATTCGTACTGCAGAATATCACACTTTCTCAATGAAATCTTAACTTGTCATATATGTACAGTTGTATTGTGGGGATGATAATCTATATGAATAAATTCGAAATTGGAGCTCAATTCTCACACGATTTCTGAGGATAAAAAGGTGCCAACTCTACTTTATAGTAATTTAGAAACTAAATGCTCAATATCTGATTTATATATTATCTACTTCTATCACTATCGATATCATTTTTCAGGTTTAACTAATTTACATATTGATTTAAAAAAGTATATTTTATTAACTGTCATTCATTACTGTTCTTCGGGGATTGTTTAGATTTTCATATAAAAAATAGTTCTGTTAAGGAATATTGTTTGATATAGTGCAGCAAAGTGTTTGAAATTTGCATTTTACTTGCCCTTCAACAAGTAGGCATCTATTTGTAAAACTTTCCTTAGCTATAATAAGCCTGCCCCACACCCGACCAATTAATTTCTTCTATCTTTATCGTCATATTCTTTAAACAAATATATTGAACGTCGAGAACCCCTTCAACATTTCATAAATAGTGAACATTAATCCTATAGAAAAACAACTAATTTTTCCTAGAAAAATTACCAGATAACGAGCGGGTGAAACCTACTTGAAGTACAATAAATTTTTAACGTTTCAAAAGTTAAATTTTATATTGTCTTTACTTGGTATGTTCAGTCAGGAAAGAAGAAGTGTTCTTGAAGATTCGTCGCAAGATATTTTGGAAAGATGATGATTGGCTTATATTAACCAGTAAACATATTTGTTCCATATCATGCTTGGCGTTAAATGTTGTTCTTGCGAGAAAAAAAAGGGTTATCCCCCTTTCACTACAGTCTATTTTTATTGCTTTTTTATCAATTAAATTGGGTGTATTGTCAGTGGTAGTACCTTTGCAGCGAAGCGGTCGACCCTGCTTTACTCAGGTGAATTGGGATGCGGAACTGTACTGGTTCACGGCCAACATCCAACACACCTGTGCCAAGCGGTCAAACGGCCAGTCGTCAGTCTGGGCATAGAAGCTGCACCTCAGAGGTCAACGGCTTTATCAGTGGGCGGAGGAACTTCTAATAAGAGAGACGGGGGTAACCTCAACATCAACATCCAAAAGGAACTGTCGAACCATTGCACTATTTTGCCTTGAATATCATCATAAACCACAAATGCAACAGAAATAAGGGGCGTAGTGACCACAGCGGCACAAAATGTGTTAACTGAATAAATAAACGAAAGAATCAAGTAAATTTTTATTTGGATTACCGTAATTACCCATGTATAATACACCTTCATCTATAATACGCACCACTGAAAATGTGCTGAAAATGTGAGAAAATGCTTCTACTCACGCATAATACGGACTCCTTGTTTGGTAATCAAACCCTATAAATTGTACCTCTTCAGTTGAATTACGGCCAGTGTTTCCTACTCTTATTTAAAAAATGGTTTTAAACATAGAATAATATTCTAATTTAGTTTTATGATAATTCCTATTTTATTTCACATTTGTAAGTATTGTTAGGTACATAAAATTGTATTTGACATCCTTATGGGGTCGCAATCACCGAATGTTAGTGTCAAATTGTTGCATGTTTGTGGTGAGTAGTCATTTCGCAACTGAAATCGACCTATGAAACGGCAATTTTTAAAAGATTTTTTGTTGTTGTGCTTAATACGCACCCCTAATTTTGCTTATTACTTTTTAAGAAAAAAGTGCGTATTATACATGGGGAATTACGATATGCCATAGAGTCTCCTGAAAGTAATGCCTCTTTGACATTTTCTTCGAAGTTAATAATCGAAATGTTTTATACCACCAAATAAAATAATTCTTATTGTCTGACTGACATAGTTTGTGTTTTCTTCCTAATTTTTTTCAGGTGTCGTAGGGATCAGAAACAAAAGGACAGTGATCGAGATCCTTGACCAAAGAAAGATGTATTATTGCCGACACATCCAGAGAAAACTCTGACACACTTATGGCGAAGTGACAATTGCTGTATGTAAATATGTGAAGATGAATGAAAAATTTAAACCATTCTTGGAAACAAACCATGGAATTGAAGGCAAACGTTGGACTGTGAACATTCTCAAAGATCTGCTTTCTAAAGTGAGATCAAAGATGCCACAAATGTATCGCCAGGAGGTTGTAGACAAAGATTTATTCTGCATATGCATGTAGTAGCATATCTCATGATGCTAATAAGGGAGTTATTATCTCTAAGTGCTACATGGATTTTTATTTACCAGGTGTTCCATAAATATAACCTTTCACATAAGGCGGGAGAGTGTGGGGAAATTATCTGTCACTAGGTAGCGTTGTATTCAGGACTATATTAGGAAGAGGTATAAATCATTTCGGTAATTTTTTACTCTGGGGTGCAGTAGCGATGATATCGTGACTTGTCTCCGTCGGGGGAGTTTTTTTTTTCAGGGCAAGCCGATTAATAAATTTCACGCCACTACGTGGATCATCACACACACACACACACACACACACACACACACACACACACACACACGTTGCATTCGTATCCTCCACGTATTGAATTCGTTTCTTTAGAAAATGTGGAATTTATTTAAAATGTTTCAACTGCATCCGTTATAAAGAAGCAATTCTTTGATGCAAGTTCAATAAAAAAAATAGTGTTGTGTAGAGAATGTCATTTTCAACACCCAACCATTATAGACTCTGGCTTTTACCGCGGCTAGGACTCTGATCATTGATGTTGGTGAGAAATATGCATGAACGTGACATCAGCTCGAACACGTTTAGTTTATCTGAATCAGCCATGTATGACAGAAGGCTGCATTTGAGATTATATTACAGTATTACTGCGTGCTACAAAGGATAGGAAGTTGTGGAGAGCGATGATTGTCCAGATTCTGCAAAGACACGGCACATAGAAGAAGAAAATCTAAATCTAGGAGACTAGATAGTATGCAGATTTTCAAAGTGTGGTACAAGGCTACAGAAGCGGAGTACCACTGAGAATCAAATTCGTAACACTGAAATAACCTGACAATCAAATTTGCGAGAGAGGATCGAATTCTCTCCTGACTAGCTTCTTAACAACTACTTCACGTATTTTTGTTGAGATTGGAGATTTACTAAGCTCTGTCTGAGTCTGGAAGCAAAATGACGAAAGATCTGTGCGAGAGTTTATGTTTATTCATAAACATGGGCGTCGACTGGGGCCGGCAAACAAGTTATTTGCTTCGACTCCTCCATAAACAGGTCAACAGATAATAAGTGCAGTATATTTGCATCTGCACATTTTTGGTTACTTATAAAAAGACTGTAGCATTATGCGTTCGTGCTTATAAAACAGGGTTGATAGTTACATATATTCGAAATATTTATCATCTTCATCTTGGAGAAATGACAGCAGGCATCTATTCCATATTTATATTCGAAAATGTTATTTAATATGGTAATGGCAATAGTAGCCGTTTCACTATAAGGAAACATTTGGCTTCCATTGACCTTGCAGCCAGTACTGTTATCAGTTGAAATTTATAAATTCTTTCTATTAAATCACTTCTTTTTTTTTTCAAGAAGACAGGCATTTCAAGTCCAGTAGCTGTTATAGTTCTTTCCAGTACTGATGAGATTTTCTTTCCTAACATTGTATTTGAAATAGTGTTTAATGTTAACATTTTGATTATTTCCTTTTCAACTTAAATTTGTTATCCATTTTAGTGGCTGCTGCTGTTGATAGTTCCCAAGTGATGTGATTTTTGTTATTTGTTCTTTGTTATTCTTTAGTACCACGCCACAATGTTCAAAGAAGGATGATTTTTGCCAAAACTCCCAGGCTCAAAGCTTCTTTTCACCATTGATCTTAGGAAGCGGTTGTATACAGCTGACAGTTTAGATATTTCTGAACGGTTTTGGCGCCATGCATGGCATCCATATGAAAGTCTCGATTTGAGAGACTATTTAAGAACATGAGTAGTATTTTCAGGGTGATGTTTTGGTTTTGTAGCAATTTGCTGTATTGAGCGAAACTACCTCTGACACAGCCTATTCTAGGTTCAATTTCTTTTTCTTCTATACTTAATTTGTTATAGCTGATCCATAATATATATAAAATAAATGATCAAAAATATCAAATGTCAAGAGAGAGAGAGAGAGAGAGAGAGAGAAATAGAAAGAGAGAGAGAAATAGAAAGAGAGAGAGAGAAATAGAAAGAGAGAGAGAGAAAGAGAGAGAGAAATAGAAAGAGAGAGAGAGAGAGAGAAATAGAAAGAGAGAGAGAGAGAGAAATAGAAAGAGAGAGAGAGAGAGAAATAGAAAGAGAGAGAGAGAGAGAAATAGAAAGAGAGAGAGAGAGAGAAATAGAAAGAGATAGATTTACTTTGCGTTTGTCTTGGTTTGCAAATCCCCAAACACCTCCTAATCTAGTCCACTTACAAAAATGCTTGCGGAACCCTGCAGAGGTGTAGCAAGTGGGGGAAGTTACCCCGAGGCGCAGTTGTGAAGAGGCGACAATTTTTATCTGGCGAGAAAATGTCGTCTATAGTTTAATGTAGCCTTGATTACAAGTTCTGTGAAATCATATTTAAAAACAAAATATAAACCTCCATAAATCTATAAGATCTCGTATTATTTCTGTTTCAAAAAGCGTGGACATTACGGCAAATGAATGACCTTCCGAGTGTCTTTTGAATTAAAGATATAGCTTTGATTTACTTTAGCTAACATCTTATTGAAAAATAACATTACAGGGTGATAAGAATTTCAAACGTTTTGAAAAGTATACTTTGCTTTTAGAATTAATTCAATTCGTTCCGGTTTTACAATGGTAAAGTGTTAATTGAATGTTTTGTCATTGTCATTCAGAGGGTAGTAAACTACAGAATATACACTAAAACATTTCATTGATAACTCAGATGGGGTTGGACATCAAAATTGTATTTGTCCTCAGACACTAAAGACCCTTTCTACACTACAGGAACCATTGTGTTGATAATACGACTTTGAGAAAGAAATGAGCGAATTGGGGGCGATGCGAAATAGGAATATTTGTTGGCATGAAACAACTTTAACAGCAGAGCTATATTTTTGAACTGCAGGTACGAACTATATTTTGAGACTGGGGGTGCGAACTATATTTTTGAACCGGAAGTATGAGCTATATTTTTGAACTGGAGGTACGAGCTATATTTTGGGACTGGAGGCACGAGCTATATTTTTTAACTGGAGGTACGAGCGATATTTTGTGACTGGAAGTACAAGATACATTTTTGCACTGGAGGTATAAACAACATTTTTGGCCTAAATTATTGAACATGAACTAAAAGCTATAATTTTGACTGGAGGTAGAAGCTATATTTATTAGACTGAAATTACAAGCTATGTTTTTGAACTTGAGGAATAAGCTATATTCGTGGGTAGGAAGTATAAATCTAGTGGTTTGATCCAGGGACCCACAAGTGACGAAGGTAAACATACCTTTTGTAGTCATTGACTAATAGTGAATAATATAGTCTCGCAGAAGATGACTATTTTGTTGTCAGTTTATGTACCATTAGTTCTGTACCAGTAGTCGTTTTAAATAAAAAGAACCAATAATAGTATTCATTCTCCCAAGAAGAAACTAAGTCAAATGGATTCAAAATCTGTTTTACTTGCTATTAAAATTGACTGTAAATAATTTAAGCCTGACATATATGCAGGTCTTCTTACATAAATATGTTGTGTCAATTCTGGAATTATTTGTCAAGTTTTTCTCTTTCATATAACTTGTTTTTTTTTTCGGAGCGTGTTTGTTATATATATATATATATATATATATATATATATATATATATAGGTAACTATACTCGTCTCAAAAAACCTTCGAAGTTTTGATTTGCCAATAATCAAATCAATCTCCAAGGTAAAAAAGGTTTTAAAAAAAGAAAGAGCTAGGAACATGAAAGTCTGTCGAAAAATCGCACAGATACAGGTTCAAAGCCCAAAGAAAATTACCATTTCATTTCCAACCTCCGTTTTGGTTATTCCTCATTCAGTAACCCTTTCTAGATTATAACAGTGTTTGTCTTTCCACAACTTCTTATCCTTTGTAACTATTAACAATATTTGTGTTTCTACAATCTCTGCCACTCCCTATTTTGCCATCCGTTTACACAAGCTCACATTTTCTGTCATTTTTTAGAATAATTCCCAGATGGTTAGGCAGGAAATTATTTACCTGGGAAAAGCAGAAAATTATTTAACTTGGTAAAACAGGAAATTATATACCTGGGTAAAGCAGAAACTTATCTACCTGGGCAAATCAGGAAATTATTTACCTGGATACATCAGGAAATTATTTACCTAGGCAAAAAGGAAATTATTTACATTGGTAACAGATGGAATTATTTACCTGGGTAAAGCAGGAAATTATTTACTTGGGCGACTTTTCTTAAAGTTAATTTGTTTTTACTTGAATTAGTCTTTTTTCATATTATTCGACTGTAAGTCGTATTTTTCTAATTGTAAATCGGATGTAATCAATGAAAGATAAATGAAAATTGATTTAAAACTTCAATCACAATATTAAAGGAAAAATAATATAAAAATATTACTTCTGAATAATAACCTACGTCGTTTGATTTTCAGGTCGGGTTAAATATCCTGGTAGGCCGGATTTGACCCGCAAATCGTAATTTGCCGACCACTGAGTTAACCCTTCTTACTAATTCAACATTAATTCATTTTGTCACTGGTCCTAACCGATCCTTCTATGAAACTTGAAATAGTTCCCACAACCCTAGCCTACCTTACCTCCAGCTCCAAAGTCCTCTCCCTACCTGTCTCTATCGTCTCTTATACGCACGAACAGGAAGAGGAAGACGTCAGTCCGGCAGTGGAGTAAAAGTACCCTTACTGTTCACCCTGAACCAACTTCTAGCTTCTCTCTCCTTTGGGAAAAAAGAGCCGATAGAAAGGCAGAGTATCAACACCCCGACTTTTCCCCTCGTTCCGGTTTGTCCTTACCTCTTCCTCAGTGCATTCCAACCCCACCATGAATAATCATAGTGTCGAACTACTACTGCTTGTTGGGTAGGTGCACCAATCATTAAATGAGGGGACGAGTGGAGTATTTCGTGTCTCCTCACACTGTCCCGACAATGGAGTGAGAGTAGGAGGAATATATGAAGACTAGGGCAAGGATTAGAAAGTTGTTGTTGTTGTTGGTGGTGGTGGTGGTGGTGGACTGATGGTAGAAGCGGGGACGGTAAAGGAATTGGTGGGATTTATTGTAGGGGTTGGGATGGGGAGAGGCATAACAAGTGTATAATGATAGAAAGGGAGGCATGCGGGGAGGAAATTAAAAAAAATAGATGCTCTTTTTGATTGACATTTGATCTTGGGAAAGAGGAGGAGGTGAGATAGGAGGTGGGAATGTTAAATAATCTTTCTCGATGTATTTTGGTAATGTACATAGATGGATAGAGAGAGAGAGAGAGAGAGAGAGAGAGAGAGAGAGAGAGAGAGAGAGAGAGAGAGAGAGAGAGAGAAGAGAGAGAGAGAGTCAAAATAAAAAAAAGTGAAAAAGACAACAAAAGACAAAGAGAAAGAAAGTGAAAGACAAAAGTAGAAGCACACAAAAAAAAAAAAAAAAACAGAAAAGGAAAGAAAAAGACTGAGGAAGAAAGAAAGACAAAGACTGAGAAAGAAAGATACAAAAACACAGAGAAAGACAGTGAGTAACAAAAAAGAAAGACAAAGAAAAACACACACACAGAGAGAGAGAGAGAGAGAGAGAGAGAGAGAGAGAGAGAGAGAGAGAGAGAGCGAGAAATAGGCAAAGAAAGACAGACAGAAAGAAAGAGAATGACAGACAAAAATAAATAGATAAATAAAGAAAGAAAGAAGAAAAAATGGAAAAAATGAGAAAGCAAGTACATGCAGATGGATAAAAATATGAAAATGATTTTCTGACCGACCAGGAAATAATTGAGAAGACGCACACAAGACAAGTGAAAAATAAAAATCAACTTTGGCAATGATTTCAAATTAAGACAGACAAGAAATTATTACCCTCATTAAAAAAAAGAGATACGAAAAAACAAAACAAAACAAAAAACGAAAAAAACAACAACAACAAAAAAGAAAAACTAAAAAAACAAACAAAAAAAAATCGTATAAACCAAAAACTCGACAAAAGGTTCCCGGAACCAAGCCTATGTTCCAAACACCATATATCTGCCAGTCATCACACGCTCACATTGACATGTGTATACATTTGTACACAGACACGTAGACTTACACGCGGGCTTCCTTCCTGACGAAGAACGGTTGGGTGTAACTGTCTTCTGGTAGAAAACATTGTTCTTCTTAATCTTCTTCTTAATCATGTTTCTCTCTAATAAATATGGAGCTAGTTCGAACTTGAAAGTTTTTTTTTTCACTATTACTTATCTGTACTCGTTACATTCGGTATTTTCTTTATGCGATTTGTGATTTTTAGAAGATAAATAAACAAATACAAACTATTTTTACTGGCGATATTTTATGAATAGTATTGATTTCTGTATGCCCCAAACATTCAAATTACCTCCCTTACATTTCCCTTTATTTCTTTATCTAATCTCATATTCTGAGCCCACCTTTAAATTTGAAAAAAAAAAAAAAAAATACCCCAAAAAACTTGTGCACCAGTAATAATCGAAAAATACAAAATGTATTCATTTCAACCAAATATCAGTAAAGAACAAAATCCTTGGATATATTCTACATTATTTTTCCTAAAAAGATTTCCCGATAGAGTCTGATCATGTTTCGGTAAAAGGTCTGGTAAAACTAAAAGTAATCTAGGGAGATAAAGAAAGGAGGTAATTCAATGTATGCAAAAATTGTTTAGGGCGTTAAAATCAAAAGACAGTTTTTATGATCCGGAAAGAAAATGAACAGAGTAAATTACAGGAACAAGAAAATACTTTAGTTCTTAATCTGTTGGCTTGTGTTTGTAGATAAATTCGAAAGCAGAGAACCGAAGGTTTAAAAAATTGCGGTCCCATGACAAAATATAAATGTAATGACATATGCACTGTTATTGAAGTCATTCGATTAAGCTTGTATTTACCAGAAACTGTGAATTTGTACTTTAATAAAAAATATTAAAATAAAAATAATTAAGAATAATTTAAAAGTTATGTGATTTACACTGTAAAGATATAGTAGACTTTCTTTTATTTTCTACATTTTAAAATAAACGAACCTTATTTTTAAAATTAAAATTATTTTAATGTAAAAGCAAAATGCTCCTTCATTGTATGAAATTACTATATTTTCCTATTGGGATCACAACTTTTTAAAAGTAGCCTACAGACAAAACCTGATAAAAAAAAAAAAAAAAAAAAAAAAAAAAAAAAGTAAGAAAATACATTCTTGTACGAATTAGTCAGAATTAATATAATCAAAAAACAATACACCAGTCCACTCTTGTCTGAAATTTTGAGATAAATTATTTCTATTACTCTATAAATTTCTTTATTTTTTTATGCTTTAAATTAATTTTTCTTCGAGCTGTTATCCTTTCTATGCTTTCTAAGTTTTCAAATAAAATAAAATAAATAAATAAATATGTGACTAAAGAGAAAACTTTGTCTGAAGAAAGAAAAATGAAATTAAGAAAAGTGAATAGGAAAAGTTTTGAAATTATAAAATCGACTATCGCTATTACCATTTCAAGACAAATCCTTTAAACACAAACTATAAAATATAATTTACAACAATTACCAATAATCATAGGTAGTTATCTATTTATCAGTAATGGAAATAAATTTTCATGATTGTAAGTTTAACGACTTTTCTTTCTTCTGTGTACAGCTTTTTTTTCATCCTCTTTATCTTTATCTTAACATTCTCTTTATTTTTCACTACAGTTTTATCTTTTTTTTTTCGTTTTCATTTTCTTTCTTTTTTCGTCAATGAATGAATGCATTTTCTACACCTCTTTTTTTTTTAATCGTGACCCAATAGTTGAATTGCTCTTTACTGCTTATGCAGTGAAAAACTGTCAGAAAGGTGAATAGTTGCACACCTTTTGACACCCATATTTGAGGCTGTCTTGACCTCGAAGACTACTCAACTCTTACCCAGTCCATCCTTAAGAGCCCAAAGAACAGTAAAGGGAGACAAACAACAGAAAAGGGATGGTTCTTAAAATGGGGGAAAAAAAGGAACGAATTAAAACGTAAATGATAAAAAGAAAAAAATGTAGAAAAACCAGTAGAGGGAAGTGAAGAAAAGTGAAAGGAACATGGATAGTTGGAGAAAAGAGAGCTCAAATTTTGGCAATAAAGAACAGCAGGATAAAAAAAGAGAAGATAGGTAAATAGAGAGAGAGAGAGAGAGAGAGAGAGAGAGAGAGAGAGAGAGAGAGAGAGAGAGAGAGAGAAATAAAGTGAGATAGAAGGCGAGAGAGAGAGAGAGAGTAGAAGAAGAAAGAAAAAAGCGGAAGACTGAATAAGAAAAGTGAACAAGCAGCAAGGAAATTTAAAGGGAGGTAATAAAGGAAAAAAGAACTTGAGTTCATAGAAAAAATGGAAATGGACTCAGAAAGGTAAAAACGATACACACAATAAAAGAAAAGTCGAATGGAGGAGGAAGTGAAGAATAGGAGAGAGGGAGGGTTTAATATATATATATATATATATATATATATATATATATATATACACACACAGAGGAATTTGAAAACATGGAAAACTATTTTAAAGATTGAATAGAAGGGACCTACAGTAGCGTGATAACTCGGAAGTTATTTTGCAAACCATTTCGTAAATTTGATACTTACTACGTGCATTACTACATAGTCCTTGTACCAGACTATGCCGAGTAATAAAATTGAAAGGCGCTTTATGAACATCGTTTTGCATTCTATTTTAGAAGTGAAGAGAGTTCGATTTTCATTCGGTCCTCCTCTATTCTGGCCTTGTGCCTGATTAAGTAAATAAAACGCACCTACTGTATGATTTAACACGTTTCGTCTCGTAGAACAATTAGTGTAATAAAGTTGATCCTCATTGAGGACCTACTCAGACCTTAGGAGAGGCGAAGTTTCCCTTAGAAAATAATTCGAAAGAGCAGAATAATGATAAATACTGCTTCGTAAAACACCATCTTACATTTCACTATGTATGTACAACACTGCACACATTCTTCACAAACAACAATATTAGGATAAAAGATGAATGATCGGAGAAAGTAAGAGACTAAGGAGGTAAGTATATATATGTTCACTTTTATATTTATATTTACATACGCTCTGTCTCTGATATTGAGCACTTTATCCCATAAATATAGCACACCATAAAACTATATTTCTTTATATATATGTGTGTGTGTGCGTGTGTGTGTGAATGAAAACTCCCCTCCAAAACAACAAACTAAAGTGAACCCTGGTTTTCTTTATAAGTCGTACCTTTGGGGAAAAGTTGTTTAAAAAGAGCACATGGAGAGAGGATAAAGGGGGTTTGGTCGTTCATCTGACGGCGTTCATTTCTTCTGTCGGTTTGAGAAAACGGCGTTACCTTAAGAGACAAGGCTAAGATAAGGGCAAAGTGGGGCCGTTAAATAAAGTAAATAAAAAGAGGGTCTATTTGTTTTTGTTTTTAAAGGCTTTAGGGAAAGAAGATAGGAAATAAGAAAAGGCGATAAAAGAAAAAAAAAGAAAGCGGAAATGAAATAATCGAGAGAAAGGAAAAGTAAATGATAGAAAAAGCAAGAACTTGAGGTACAGAAAAAAAGGAAAATGAATGCGAATGGTAGAAAGTGGGTTGAAATATAGATGGAAACATGAAATCAAGAGAAGGGAAAGCAGAGAAAGAACTTAAAGAGGGATAGAGAGGGAAGAGTTAAATAATGAATGTAGACGCATGATGAAAAGAAGTAAAAAGAATGTGAGAAATAGAAAGAAAGAAAAAAGATCCTGAAATGAAGTAAAAAAAAAAAAAAGAAAAAAAAAGAACTCAAATGCTCGAAGGTATAAAGGGGAAAAGAAAGTGTAGCATTATTATTATGAATAAATAAAACTAAAATAAAATAATAAGGAAAATTATAAATAAAATAAAATAAAACAATAACATAAAAACGTTGCATAAAATAAATTAAATAAAAAAAAAAAATACACCTAGCATGCAATAAAAACTGTTCCTGCCGGAAATACGGACATCCTGCCAAAAGACGTTAAATTGAATCTCTTCACCACGAACCTGGGCACGGGCAACACGTGTCGGACTTCTCTCTGTGATATAACTTGTAATACTACGGAGTAAATTCTCCCTTTTATCACAGGTACCATAAAATAATTGCAACCTAAAAATAGGCACGGAAATATAAATAACAAAAAAAATAGGCACGGAAATATAAATAAATTGTATGAAATTAACATACAATTTATCATGCTTTTCCTGTTATTTGTGTACGTTTTATTTCCTGTGAAGTATGATTTTATCTCAGTGAACACGAGGCTATTTTCTGCTGCTATGATGTGAATGAATACCCCGTAACATTTTGGTGACAGCCGACATGCATAAGAAAAACAACCTATTTACCCCAAAAAGATATATTCAAAAAAAAAAAAAAAAAAAAAAAAAAAACTGTAGGCGCGCTTTCCAGAAAGAGGAAATAGACAAAATCAGAAAGAGAAAATAGAGTTTAAAAAAGATAGATGTGAAATATATATATATATATATATATATAAGAGAGAGAGAGAGAGAGAGATAATAAAAAGAAATAACAGTAAGATATATAATCCGGTGTTCTTATTGATATTTTTATTTTTACGAAACAATGCTCAATGTAAATTTACAGAGCATAAATATTATAAAATAACTGATTTAAAATATGGTTTCTTCGCTACACAGGCATTACTATGTTTCAAAAACCGAAGATAAAAACTTAGAATTTAATTATATCAATAAATTAAAAGCGTTCTTCTGTTTCATCTTCAAATGCATACGTGTGTGTGTGTATGCGTGTAAGATATTTGGGTAGCAACCTTTCCTTGACTATGACAGACAAAGAACATTTATAAAGTTTTTTTTTATTTATTTTTTCTGTTGTTCTGCAACAAAAACTTCAATATGAGTTATTACTGCTCACACACGACACTCTATAGGAAACAAAATAAAAGGAACTGACAATGAAAAATTAACCAATCACCCTCGAAAAGGGTTAAATTACTGATCGAAAGCTCTATGATAATAATAATTACGGACAGTTGCTATACTCTCAGTTCCCATAAAAACAACAACAAGGGTAAGGGTATAAAGAAAAACAGAATAAAATTCTTGTAAATTGTTCCTAGTTGGTCACACACACACGCGCACACAGACATACACGCATACATACACATATATATGCAATATGTGTTTGTGTGTGCTTGTGGAAGTATGGCCGATGGATGACAACAATTTTACACATTTATTTTTCAATTCAACAATCTCTTTTCATGACAATGCACTTAATTCAATAGTGGATACTAATCGCATCAATCATGCGCGAAATTAAAACATAAAATGGCGACAATTTACCCATCGCACTCTGTATAGGTCTGATGAATTGGATCGTGATTACGATTCCAATGTAATAAATTATAACCATGGAATATTAGTGTTTGGGCCTTTTTATATTATATTCTTACGCTATCCAGGACATTGAGTTCTACCTGGATTCTATCCTCTTGGGAATTTATATATATATATATATATATATATATATATGAGAGAGAGAGAGAGATATGTGGAGAGAGAAGGGAGACAATGAAAGCTGAATGAGAATGGGTGTTGGAAAGGAGACAATGGAATGAGAAACAGATAGCTTCTCGTGTTCCCGGGCCCTTGGCAATTTCTGCTTCAACATGAGTCATCAGGAAAAAGATTGACTGTACATAGACGGAGAGCAAGACAAGGAATCTTTGGTTACAGATGGCGATGCTGTTGAGAGAAAAATAATCAAGGCGAGCGAGCGAGCGAACGCGTAGTGGTAGTGGGGGAGATTCAAATGGGAATACGAGAAAAGAAGGGGAGAGACATATAATACGTAAAAAGGAATCAAGGATATTTTTACGAAATCATTTTTCCACGCACTTCAGTGAAGAAAAAAAAAATGGTGGCCACGGTTTGAGAGAAGGAAGACGATAGTTTTACGAGATGAGAAGCTTCAACGGCTGACCCCACTCTTCTCCTGTGAAACACACGTAAAGGAGCTCATGTTGGGCACGTCTGTACGATGAGAACAGGCAAGCGGGTGATGTGCACGTACGTAAATCATCTGCCTGTGCATACTTATCCATTATGCTTAAACCATGAACACTGTGGCGGGAAAACAAAATAGATTGTACGCCTGGAATAGCTTACTGATTATCAGCCATTGTCACGTGGGACACATCCCTAGACTTGAATAAAGACAGAGTTAGACAAAGAATAGCAAAAGAAAAGCGGAGAAGTAAGAAGGAATAAAAAGAAACGAAATAGAAATATTTTCGAATCTGCTACAAGGCCACAAGTTGGGAGTATCCCGTGAGGATTAATTCACTACGCATTATCAATCGAAGCAAAAATTAGCTCGCCATCCATCGATTGTACGTTTTCTATCTCTCTCTCTCTCTATATATATATATATATATAGAGAGAGAGAGAGAGTGAATCCGTAAACCGAAACTATTTTTCCTATAAGAAACAATGCAAAGAAAAAATAAAAATAAATTGGAAAAGAAGAGCACGGCACAACACACAAAACACGAATGTATACAACACAGCGGTCGGCTCAGAAATTATTCCGTTCGGGTTAACTCGGTTCAGCAATGTTGTCCGATAACCGAAATTTTGTTCGATAACCGAGGCATTTTCATCTCGAATTTTCTCTTCGAAAACCGAGTTGTTCGACATGTGAGACGTTCGAGAACTGAGGTTGCACTGTATATCTAACGATTGCAGAGAGCGTGAAACCCAATGTCACAAACTCACATCAATCCAACTATATATATATATATATATATATATATATATATATATATATATATATATATATATGTATAAAAGCAAGCCCAGTAGACGAAACAAAATACCCTGTAGGCTACCCAAATCGATTTACACCTGAGAAAGGCCGGAGGGCAAGACGAATGAAACGCTGTGATAACAACAAAGATGAGGACAATAGTTAGAATATAAGTAATAACTGCTCATCCCAGAAATAAAATACTGATGAATGAAGCTTCTACTCAAATATGCGTATCCACTAAAAATAACCTTAATGTAATAATAATAATAATAATAATATATATATATATATATATGCGTTTGCAGCCTAATGATGAAAATATTATTTTTCAGAACATTATCTTTATTTTTTAACATAATTTCTTTCATTGTCAGTGCATTAATATAAGTATGAACTTGTGGATCCAATATTGAACACATATCTATCTATCTATCTATCTATCCAAAGGGATGCTGATAAGTTGTCGCCCCGCATCACTTCGCCAATTTCGTGTGGTAAAAGTTTTCTTGGTCTGGTCGAGAAACCTCTCGTACTGATGTATTACTTTAATGTATTTTCCCAAACGTTTAAGAAATCCGCCCATGTACCTCGCACCCAGTTTCTATCTTCTTGTTTGAAATCCTCTCTTTGTGCATAATATATACAGCAATCCCCGAAATGATACGGCCCACAAAAGATGAAGACCCGTACGTTCTTGGTGTATCGTGGTTGAATATGCTTATATCATTCTCGCACGAATGCTCTTGGAGAAGCTGTGAAACTAATTCTCTATGCTCTCTTGACTATGACCTGAAACGTGTCGATGTTCAGCAGAGAAAGTAAATAGACAATCAATAACTTTACCTGTAGCATTAAACGGATTGCCTATTTGTAACACAAGCACTTTTTGATAATGCACTTGGCAAAGTGTTTCTCTTACCTTACTGAGACAGAAATAATCAGTTATCTGTATTTTGTATGTCTTGAACAGATAATGTCGTTATGTACTTAGTTTAGCACAATGTCACTGCTATAAGCCCTCTATTTACCCCGTGAGCATCAGATTTTTCGAACCCTCCTTCCTCATTAAATGCCCCAGAAACCTCTACTGTCTCTTCCTAGTGTTAATGACTAGTTTCCTTTTGTGAGAAAGAAACCATTAAAAGTTAGCAATTGTGTGAATGATACACGCGCGAGTGTGTGAAAATGTCCAAGCATCCAGGGAAAAATATCCCTATGATGGTAACAAGTCCCATACTGTGTTACTTCTACCGTGTGCCAAAAGGAAATGAGAAAAGGAAAACAAGAGTATTTCGTTTTTATAGTGCCACCTAGTGACGTCTTAACGAAGCCAAATCGGCGTAACACATGCTGTAAAACACGTTTTAATTAGAAGGGACAAAGTATTTAAGTGGAATTTAATGCATTGTAACTTAAGGATGTTTTCGATTGAGTGATAGTGAGCCTTGTAATATCTTAATGATTCCAATCTTTGCTAAGTATGGCTTCCATAAACCAAATCTTGTAATCAATCAAGCCTTGTATTAAAGAGGCGTGGTGTAATCGATGTGAGAACTCGGAGAGACGAGTTTGAATTCTAGTCGAGTTCGTTATATTTATTTATGCACAAATACCCTTGGGAAGGGTAAGACTATCTCTTCTCTACCCTTCTGGGTTGAACAGCTGAACAGACTGTGTTCTTTGGCCTTGGTTGGCAACAATCTAACACAGAAAGAAATGGCAACGTATTGCGGGAAAAATCTTCTAACTTGTCAGTCATGTATCGTAAGATACATGATCACCCAAGCGTGTGGCACTGACTAACTTGTATTTATGACTGAAATCAATGTGTCAAGATATAAAAAAAATTGTCAAATCTTGGTTATATATTTGCTGATATATTCAATTATCACCAAGGAGAATATATATATATATATATATATATATATATATATTTCCTGTACCTCGATACATAGTTTATATTTCACACATCAACTAATTACTTATGTTAGTTTTAGTTTCTACCTACACAGGTACGTGGCCGCATATCCGTCAGTTATGTGCCATACGTGATAAACGCTAAGGTGATCATGTATCATTTGATATATGACTGACGAGGCAGATTTTTTCCCCTCTGTAGATTGCCATTTATTTCTGCGGTAGACCAGTTCCATCCAAGTCTGTCCTGCTATTTATCCATAGCTGGGGGGATAAGAAGAGGATTAAAACCTTTTGTGAAATGTAATGGATCTGACTCCCTAGCAGATCTCCGATTCCTCAATCCGAGCCCCTATCTATTACTCCACCGTGCCTCCTCTTATACTAAACCTCATTATAGATAATAACTAAAAACTTTTTTCGGGGTTATCATCACTCCCCAACGAAAGCACATATATATATATATATATATATATATATATATATATATAAGAAAAACAAAAAAAGAAAAACAATTTCTGGTACTTTGCTTCCTGGTCTTTGAAGCAAAGTGAAGACAGTCACTACATAATCATATTTTGAACATTTTTTTTCATTTGAGAAAAAAAAAAAAAAAAAAAAATGGGAGCACTGAATCGCACCAAATGGACGCGTTTATTATACCCTAACTACTCCAGTTCACCCCATCCATTTAATACGATTTTAATCTCCCTCATACTCATCTTACCCTCAACACTTAGTTTAAAAAGAAAAACACGCCATCATTTAATCATAATGAATCGTTTGCGAAAAACAAACCGCAAAAAGAAACACAAGAAGTGACATCTCCATTATTATTGTTTTTATTTCTCTTTTATCAGGACATGTTTTTGTTATTGTTTTTCTCTTCCCCGTCCCTCTCTGTCACTCATTATGCATCGTGAAAAGGGAAGGCATTCTCAAATAAAAGAATAACAAGAGACGATTTTAGGCGTGGTTTGTTCTCCCTTGCCTCGACCCCCCTTTAGGCAGTAGTGACAGCAATAACGAGGAGGAGTTCATCTTCCACGTTCACCATATTTTTCAATATGAGTGAAAAAGGGCACGCACTATTTTGTGTTCCCTGCGCATGCGCATAGACAACATATACGCGCATGTAGAAAGGAGGCAAAGGAAAAAAAAAAAAGAAAAAAAAGAAAGAGAAGTTGTACGACTATGCCTACTCATGCTTGCCACAATAATTAAGTTTTCAACGATTTTTGTCCAAATTAATTTTAATATTTCATTAAAAATAAAATAAACATATGAGATAGATGAGAAAAGGTGGATAGAAACAATTAGCTAGAGAAAGAGACAAAGGGAATTTTTTTTTCAGCATTGGGAAATTAGTTGTGATGCTAATATTATTTATTTAGTAAGCTAATCTCGCTGACGATTAACAGTGGAGTATCTCGACGTTTGTAGCCAGTTTAGTAAATATAGTGTCCTTACGAACATTCTATTCTACGAAACATGCAAAAAATGTAAGTTATCACAGGTTTCTACATCCATACATTTTAAAGATAACCATTTGAATCAATGAGTCCCAAACATTTTTGGACAGTCTACATTCCTAGTGACTTCACCATACATCGAACACCCCTATACACACATCTATATATATATATATATATATATATATATATATGTGCAAATATGTAGACAAATAGGAAAGAATACGTTAGGTAAATAATCCGGAGTTCTTTAGTATTTTTGTTTTTATTTAAAAAAAAAAACAGTGTTCCATACAGAAGTAGAGCTTAAATTATAATTATTTAAAAAAAAAAAAATGATTCCTTCGCTACATAAGAGTTCTCATGTTTCAAAAATAAGAGCCAAAAACCTCAATATAATTATTAAAATTAAATTGAAATAAAGTATCAAGCCCTGTTTCATCCTCAAGCGAAAATTCTTGAAATTTACGCATCTTTATAAGCATGTTCATTCGAAAAATTTTTACTATGGAAACGACTGGAGCGACCATTTTGATAAGGGACATAAGAGTTAATTTGTATCCACATATCAGTATGAAACAGGGCTCGATACTTTAATTCAATTTTAATAATTATATTGACGTTTTTGGCTCTTGTTTTTGAAACATGAGAACTTATGTATGCGAAGGAATCCTATTTTTTTTTTAAATAATTATATTATATTATATTATATATATATATATATATATATATATATATATATATATATATATATATAAGTGTAAGAAAACATTCTGGATGTTAAAGTATGTAAAGGTTAGTGAGTCGCTGCAGAATATTTTGAACAATTTTTCATTAGAGCATATCTCGTGCGTATTTTTTCTCTCTCTATCTCTCTCTCTCTCTCTATATATATATATATATATATTGATAGTAGAGGATAGATAAATGAGTAGAACTGTTGAAGTGTTGTGATAATAATAACAAAGCTGATGATATTAGTCCGAATGTAAATAGCACTTAATCTAAAATTAAATTGCTGATGATTCCTGCCTTGATCCCTGCAAACGTGAAAATTCGAAGATCTCCGTTGTCGAATCTGGCTGCCTTGTGGTATGTGTCCAGACGACATCAACATCATACAAACAGATGGACTATAGAATTAAAAAAAAAAATCGCATACAACTCGATGTTAATCGTATTCTTTGGGAATCATGAATGTTATTTGGGTGCGCGTAATATTTTACTTGATTCTGATGACACCAATCGTTCTTTTTTCTTCATCGTATCTTTACAGCTTTGAGCAGCCGACTTGGCGGATAACTGATTTTAAACGCAATGGATACGTACTCTACTTGGCGCAGGGTTCGGCCGCATACGGCATGCGTACCACATGTGGCACGCAAAGCAATTTCCAATAGCACGCAGCCGCAAATGATACCACGAAGTCCGAACCAATAACTACTTCAACGCAAAGAAGATATTTAGCTGTTTCAATTTTAATATATACTTAAGTATATATACTATACATTAATATATAAAATAGAACAGTTATATTGACCTTGACTTGTATAAAAATAGGTACGCTGTTGGCACAATGAATTATTGTAAAACCCTAAGTCGGCACATAATTAGCAAAAGTTTGCTGACCCCCGCCTTAGGGTTATTTATCAACTTTCTGAGCTGATTGAGAATCAAAGACCCCAACCATTGGCGTCATCAAGACGACCAATAATTTCGCGTGACAAAACAGAAAAGAAGCGAACAAAAACTGACAAAATTTACAACAAACCTCTCCTTTGGATTTCGCCTGTCCAATATTCCTCCTTTCTTTTCCTTGGTCTCATTTCCTGTTCAAAATTACCTTTAAAACGGGGAAAGGAAGAGTCTCAATTTGGTTGTATTTATTTTTTTGATGGCTGAGTAAATAATAAGTCGGGGTACATATGCGTTGGCCTGTCAGTATCATAAGTTTACGAGCTTGATGTGTCAATTAGGTTAGTTCTTAGATAAACGATGCGTGCGCCTGATAATGTTGACATAAAACAAACAGGAAACGCACAACTGCTTTATATATGTATTTTATTTGTGTTTCTTGCCATTTAGATAACACAATGTAAAATATTTCATTCCGTAATCAAAACAGTTGATGCGAAAAAGGCAAAATGTATTTTTTTAAAATATATATATAAAAATTAATTATTTTTCTCTCTACATAACCTATGTCCCTTCATGGTGATCATGACTCTTCACAGCTTCCTGACATATGTTACTTTTAACAAAACTTGTTCTGTTAGAACTTCAAGTTTGTCTTTGTGATACGGTTTCCGCCATCCATTTGCTGAAAATGATCAAGTATGTTTCTCGCTGCTTTTGTCTTCGATGTGTCTTGTAAGTGTTAAATTCTCCCAGTATCCTTTCCTCATAAACTTCAGTTGTCTTTATTTTCTGTTTGTTAGCAGTAGTTTCTTTGTCGTAGTTATTCTTTAGGTGTGGACTCGTCAGTCATCTCGATCCTCACTCGGTAAAGACGGACACGAGCAACAGATATTTCGGCAAAGACAAAAACACAGCCGGCATTTGAAAAAGAACTAACATACGCAGAAATATACTTTTTATATCTCGATAAGCTTTGTTTAATCCTTTCTAGACATTTCACCACGACGCAAGCAAAAACACAAATATTTTAAAATATTAAACCTCATCCAACAGAAGGCCCAAGAGCCACTCAAGATAGAGGGTTAATGTTAAAAGGGGCTATGATGAATATAGTGTGTGATATAAATGAAAGAAGAGTAAGTAGGAAGAGAATGTTTTGAAGATAAGGAGGATAGATAATTGACTCTTGACAAGGTTATAATTATAGTGTCCAAGGAAGCACCCAGGTGGGAGTCTGCCACAAAAAGTAGTATTTCCCGGATAAAAAGGCTGTCTGTGGAATTTTATTTGTATAGAAGAATTGAGTGCTATACAGCACCGTGGAATTAGCATAGCTGCAAAATTCTGAATTGGTGGAATTATTTTTGCATAGAAAAATATCAATTTAAAATTTCTTTGAATATCGTCAACTTTCGATCAAGATTTAATTAAGAAACTTTTGTTAATTTTCTGAAAGTTTCAGAATTCCTTGACATCAGTGATTGTCAACTGCCGTGCCGCAGAACACTAGTGTGCCGCAGAACACTAGTGTACCGCACGATCCTCTTAAGTGTTCCGCGGAAGTAGGAAATCCCTTCATAAATGTTTCTTTTAATATTGAACTTCTGTGATTTGAAGAAGAATTAGCCACCATTTTTAATGATTGAAGGCTCAAAATAAAACATTCGATGGTACCCATTAGTACATTTTGGATTTCACTACAAAAGGAATATCTCACATTAGCTGAAAAGACTTTATCAGTCTTATTGCAATTTTCTACCTCTTATTTATGTGAATTAGGTTTCTCAACCCTAAATAACATCAAAAATAAGAAGCGAGAAAGACTACGATCAAATGAAGAAGAAATGAGGGTCTGCTTATCACACATTCGATCAAACATTGAAGAAATCATGAAAAAAAGTAGGCAGAGGTTTCAAACTAAATAAGCTGCACAAATAGTTGAATAGAAACATTGAAATAAAGAAAATTCATATTTGTGTGTGTATTTAAAAAAAAAAACAACTATGGTTTTATTTCATAACATTTAAATGTATATCCTTTAAAATTTTTGCTTATGTACCGTGATACTTTCATTTGCTTCTAGTTGCGCCGTTGCTTAAAAAGGTTGAGAAGATCATCTTTATACCATCGTCAGGACAGCATAACTGACAAAGTGCAATAAATCTGGTCTTGTTGCAAATCTTGCAATGAACACGTGAATCTGATGATAGAATCAGCCATCTTTCCTTCCTTATCTTACAGTATAAATCAGGTGTCTCCAAAGTGGCCGATATCGACCCTTGGAGTCTCGATAGAACTAATCAGCGGGTCGATGAATGCTTGGGGATCAAAATGGGATCGATAAATAAATCGTGGTCATTATGACAAAAAATCACCAATTTCCAATCAAATATCAATTCCCTTGCTCATCAAACACATCCTTCATAATAACTGTCAATCTATCCAATAAAAGGTATATCGTTTTTTATATCAATTATATATCAATGTTCCTACTGGGAGCACAAAACCAATGACTATGAGCGGAGCAAGGTCGAAATTCTCGTGGACTGGCAGCAATCTCTCCTCGACATGATTAAGCGTCGGAAGATGACATGGTTGGGTCACGTCATATGTCATAATACCCTCTGCAAGGCTATCATATAAGGGTACTATTGAAGGCGGGTGCAAATGTGGACGGCAAAGCAAGTGCTGGTCAGACAACATCAAAGCCTGGACAGACTTGACAACCCGAGAACCACCGCCAGCATATCAACTCGTAGGAGGTTGTCTGTTGCAGTTTGGGTGTCAGTTTGGGGGTTAACTATTTGTCCATATCTGGGAGCCTAACGGGTGCTACCACCCTGGGTCAGGGTGGACCTGGGAACACCATCAATTAAGAGGTGGTTCCATGCTTCTCAAACTTCCGATCAGAGGCCTTGCTGTCGGATGTAGTTTATCGTCTTGCCCAGGGCGCGGATGTAGTTTATCGTCTTGCCTAGGATGGACCAATCTTTTATCACTTTAGTCACGAGCCTATGTGCATGTATGTACACGTGGGTAACAGATGATAAAGATAAAAGTCGTAACGGAAAATATGGTATTCATCAAGATATAGCGGTTGAAATATTCTTCGAGAAAATAATTAATCATAAGTTTTAGTCTTTTAATTGCTCGCAAATGTAGTGGTCGGCCAGATTTGACTTTTGTCCAACCAAAACAAGAAATGGGAATTTATGGATTTGCTGAAATATTTGGTTGTGTATATGCAATAGGAATAAGTTGACTTTATGAGTAAGGAGAGGCGTTCGCACGAAGCTACCAAAAAAAAAAAAAAAAAAGAAAAAAAATGAAGAGAAAACCGAGGGCAAAAGTAAAGCAGGCAAAGAAATAAAACAATAATGCCAGAAAAAATAAGTTGATCGATCTTGGCAGCGTCTTTAAAAAAGGTGAAAATATCGATATTTAATTAAGTTATCCTCATTCAGTACTCGGGTCAAACTCACTAAAAGAAAAAAAAAATAGTTCATAAGGCTTCCTTTATACTTTTGTACGGCGAGTCACTTTTTATCAATTAAAAAAAATATATATTTATACTCTTTTGGAAAAGCAAATTTTTGGTGTTCCTTTATAGGCAGCGTATTGAAAAAAATAAATGCAAGCATCTCAGAGGTCGACACGTGAACAAACTATACTTATATCATTGTTAAAGGAGCAAGCGGTATTTTTCACCTGATCAAAATGTCTTCTTCGCCTTAATTTTTTTCTTTATTGATACTTTATTCAGAGAGAAAGAGAGAGAGAGAGAGAAAGAGAGAGAGAGGGGGAGAGAGAGAGAGAGAAAATGACTTATGCTTGATGTCTTCAATTCGAGAAATCTTGTGAGTGAGCAACGCAATCGTCTGTGTCTGTGTGTGCGTGCCTCTCGGTAAGAATTTTTACATTGAATAATCGTATCATAGTCCTTTTTGCTGTGGCGGTCTACCGTAATAATTAATTAGAAAAATCCTCTCGTAGAACATGGTAGCGATTTCGATCCTCACTAAGTGCCTCATTATTTCCTCTTAAGAGAAACTTAAAAAAAACATCTTTTCACTCCTAGCAAGGCAATCAAACCACTAAGACACAAGGGGTTACTGAGTGTAAAAAAAAAAAAAAAAATAAGTATAAAAAGAAATATTATTAAGGAGCAAGGGCAATTAAAGAAGAAAGGAAGACAGTAGATGACGAGTGACATTGCATTTAAATTTTTAAAGATCAAAGTTAACTGGAAAGCATGAAACCGGAAAAGAGTTCCACCAGCGAAAAGTGTCAGAGAAGAAACTGCTAGCATAGAACTTACAGTTGCATCTAGTGAACTCAACTGAAAATTGACGAGGGCTTTTTATCAGTCTTGTATTCCGCTTTAATAAATTCTAGATACCACGGTGGAAACTAATATTTATTTTGAATAATTCAAAAATGTGTTACAAGGGGGAGGATAGGGAAAGGCTGGTCTGCAGTCTCTCTTATCTTAAACTTAGCCACGATTACTGAGTCAAACATAGCACAGTATTCCTTACACCAAAGCAGCACATTCTTACTACAGTCACCATAACACCTCAGAGTCTCTATGTAGTCCTAATTAGTTCCAATATGTACAAATTGTCTGAGGAGGGGATAAAAAATAACAACTTTGGAAAGTAAATCAGAACAATTACCATGAAAGTATTTATAAATAAAGGCACAGGGGTGTTACATTACGGAGGTGGGAAAGTGACTGAAGCCGAGATGTCAGGTCAGTACTAATAACATTGCATAGTTATTATTGTTTTATGCTTTCTAATTCGACTAGCGTTCTCATCTTGGTTGTCATGGCCACAACATTTGTACTCTCCGACTTTCTTCAGCTGTCCTTCGCAGTAACCTTAGAATTTCGAACCGAACTCTTTATTTAATCCACGCGGGTAGATTCTCATTCATTTTTCGGTGCTTAAGGGAGATAACTCGTATCAGTTAATACTCACCTGTCTCGTTCACCTTTGTGTTGCTTGTCGAGTTCTTCCGTTGAAGCCGAGTATGCGATTTTACAACGCTACGAGACCACGTTGTGGACACATTCATATTTATAATGGATATCGCTCGAAATTATGTATTGTATGGATTTAAGGAAACAAATAATAATACAGTGTAGAAGAGAGAAGTATCATATGTGGCAGCAATATTCTAAGCATGGACTCATAGATATGTAAAATAGGTTCAGGAGAGGAAGATTGTTTTGCACGACAGAGGGAACAAACTTTTTTAGCATCTGACCTAGTAATTGCTTTCAATATCGTATTTCCACTTCATGTGAAACGAGAACGTTAGCCTGAGATGGTGCAACGAGTCACCAGGGTTAGTTTTGGAAACGTTAAAATTAACAGGCTATCCTTTGTCTCAGTTTACAAGAGACTGAATTTCGTTTTGAACATCGGCCGCCAGTTTGATCTTATTGATCAGATTAGACTTAATATCGAGACAGGAGAAAGTGGTTATGTCTTCAGCGTAGATACAAAGGTGAGAACTGATGCCATCGTGAAAGTTATTAATGAAAATTAAATCCAAAATAGGACCCAGGATGAAGCCTTTTGGGAATCTGCATTAGTAGGAAATGATCTAGACGAGTGGCCGTCCAGGATGATTCTCAATTCACGAACTGATAGAAAAGACTGGATAAGTTCAAAAATTCGGCAGGAGATTTTGTAACTTTTCAGCCCGTGGAGAAGACGTGCATGCCAAATCCTGTTGAAAGCTCTCAAGATGTCCAAAGCTACAACATCTTAGGAGCCATTTGTTTGTAATGTGTATTTAAGTAACAGTTTTTCATTGTTTCATTAAAAACGACAGAAAAATATCCAATACTAAAGTCTTCAACACTGTAAAGGTGATTTAGATTCAACAACTGGTATTATATAAATGGCCATGTCGAATTTTACAAGTATGCGAATACTGAAAATAGCAAGCGTCTTCATAACTCCAGATCTTCAAAATGAACAGAAGTATCATTGAAAGCACTCAATCACAAAGATTCAGACAATATCTATACTCATTGGGCACAAAATTAAGCCCCCTAGGAGTAGAAGTTTACCCCATGTTTCCGGTTTAGAATTGGATTTTCCGGTTTATTCTAAAGTCTACTCTATACTTCTAACGTCTCCGCCTAAACTCTGAAATAGTATTTACTATTTTTGTCCTCAATAGGGGTAGATAGGATCAACTATCGTAAGGTTCACAACCCTCCCTTCTAAAGTCTTCTCATTCTATTTCATTCATTGTAGCCCCTTGTGTTTTTGTGGTATTATCACCTTGCTTGTGATCGACTGATTTTTAAAAAAATGCAAGAAATGTTACCTATAAAAAATCTTTGTTGTTTTAACAGAAACATGTATCAACATATGCTCATAGTTTTTATATATATATATGGATTTCACACTAGTTATCAAAACGTGACTATTGGCCTTTTCAAATTTATCCCTGTAATGTCAAATCTAGTGCCTCCATTGATGTGTACGCGCCGAGAATATTAACAATATTATAATAGTCAATATTAGCCAGTAATTGTCTATGATACAAGTTATTTAAACTATAACTTAAAAATGGCGTACCAAAGCGGTCATAGATTATTGGGAATAAACCTTAATGTATAAAGTACATATTAATTAATATAGTCATTTTCTCTCATACAGATATATGCATGCATACATACTCACTAGGGCACCTCGAGGAGGTATAATGATTATAAAGCTTGTCTCGCTAGAACAATTACGACTGAGTAGTAATTTTAATCCACACTGGGTGCCCCCTACTTTCAGCCACATCTAAGCTACGCTTGGAAAATCGCTAATACATACCCACTTGCATACATAGTAACTTACCTGCTACTGGGTTAGGGACATGTAATCAATTTTCTTATATATTTACTATTGTTATAAAAAAACATTTCACGTAAATAGCAGGAATCGCTATAACTATTTGTACTTCATAGTTATAAAAGTTTTATAAACCCTAAAATTTATTGCCAAAAATGAAAGTTCATTGTCCCATTTTGTTTTCAATTTCCAAGTCAATTCTCATCAAACGTCCGAAATGGAATCTCGTATTTCAGAAAATATGAGGAAATGGTTGGCATTAAATAAAGGAAGCGCTTAGTATTTTCCGGTTGTAAAAATTGCACAATAGCCAACGTGGCGTGAATTATGACTAAATGCTTTTGTTGTATTAAAAAAAAAAGGGCAAAAGTCTTTGTAAATTTACGACAGAAAGAATTTAATTTAACTTATGTTTATCAAATTTTGTAGTTTTTCTGTTAGAAGAATGGATTTTTGGGAAATTTCCAGCATAATAACCTTGTGCAGAATAAAAGGAGCTAATATAACCGAACTAGTTGTTTAGCGTTTATCTTATATTTTTAAAACCCTTTCACCCCAGGCAAGGCGTTAATGCTACTAAGAAGCAACGGGTAGGGAGCTACGGAGAGTTAAAAAAAATGAGAAAACTCTAGTGAGGAAAAAGGGCAATAAAAGAACAGGTTTCAGGAAAACGGAAAATGGCGATTGAGGTTGCATTTTCAATTTTTGAAGTGATAGAAGCAAGGCACTGGGAAAGAGTCCCAAAGGCGAGAGGCACGAGAAAAGAAACTATTTGAAAAGAAATTACAGTCACATCTAGCTATTTTGATAGTAAAAGGGTGCATCCTAGTTGCCAATCTAGTAGTATCCTTAACTTTCTGCTGCAGATAGTAGAATGTTGTGTCGAGTTCTCAAATTTTCTCTTTGCAAGTTTCCACAATTAAACTCTGAAATTTACTGTCGGATAGAAGAACTAATTCTAGACACACTTTAATGTTATACAACATTGTTTCTGTCTTGGTTGGTTGGATCATCATTTGTAGCGTTGGAATACGCAATTATTTTCCAAATATTGTAATATATACAGGGTGTCCATAAAGTTCGTGTGCACTTTAAAAATTATAAGTTTAAAGTGCACACGAACTTTATGGACACCCTATATATATATATATATATATATATATATATATATATATATATATATATATATATATATAAGTACTTGGAATGAGCGCTTAAACGAGCAAGTACCGTCACTAGAATAGATAAATACAAGCAATTTTTCTCTCTTTCGAAGGTGTGACATGAACCTTCCACGCCGAAGCTAAAAGAGCTGTAAGCGCTTACCCTAAAAACTCATCCACAGTAAGTCACACTATAGCATACTGAAGAACATTTCGTTGTCTATAGTTATTTAAAAAAAAAGTTTCCAATCGAAATTTGTTTCTGGACAAGCAAATAAAGTATTTCGTTTCTTGTATAATTCAGAAAAAAAATGAATACAAAAAAGTAAATGGTGTAATGATAACAAGGGAAGATTTAATGAATGATTTAACAAATAACAGATGATTTAATTTTAAAACGCATAAAAAGCAAATGAAAATTGTTCCACTTAATCCTAGTTGCAACAATGAAAGAATAAAACGCGATTCAACTTGAATTATTAATACTGATATGAATAAAACAAACTTGTAGCAGCGCGCATTACATTTCCGATCTTGTGTGTGCGAGTCGGGTTGAGTATTCAGTGCTCCAAGGCAAGTGAATGAACAGGAAGATAAAAAAAAGAAAAAAAGTGTGGGATTTATCCTATTGCAATAATTATCTTTTCTGATAACTTCTCGAAAACGACCACAACTGTTGCCAACACGTTTCATTCTGTCTTTTACTTCATAATCTGTTTCATTGGTCTTGCTTATTTCTTGGACTTTTTGAATTAAAGTAAAAGAAAATGATACATTCTTTTCCATTTCTTACGAGTCTATTTTTTTTTTAAATAAATTTTTATGTCAGTTCTATTCACTGTGTTTCTCCTCGTTTTATCTTTTGTTTCTTCCAACGCCTTCCATTTTATTCCACTGACATTTAATGTTCTTAATTCTCCCATATATGTTATCGCATGTCCGATAATTTCTCTATACGGAGATTTCGTTAAGCGTTCACTTGAAGCGTCTCTAAATTGGATTCGTCACCAAATTATCAATACTAGTACAGACTAAACGTTACTAGTTCGGGATTTAATAATTCAGGAGCTTCGATGGTAAGAGATTATGACTTTATGTTTGTTCTTATCTAAACAACCACCAAGCATTTTCAGCAGAAAATGGACAGCTGAGAAAAAGAAATTCCAGATATTTTATAAATATTAATTCCATTATCAAAATCTTTGTGCCAATAATATAAAGAAAGATGGGAGAAAATTGTGATATAAAAATTATTTGTGGATTCTCTGGAGAACTAGAAATATTTATGAAAACTTTGAAAAGGTATGTACCTGTAATGAAAAAAGATCATATGAATTTACACCAGAAACGTTTAAGGTAAAAAAAAATCTATTAAAAATCAAGTAGCCGTTGATTTTAATAAAATATTTATTTACTGTAGTACCCTTTAGTAGCAGTAGCAGCCGTAAATACTGTATCATCACTAGCTCGAATATAAAAACAAGTCAACCCTAAAGTAACTCTCTCGAATTTTCCCTCTTTTGAAGGTGTGACATGAACTTTCCACGCAGAAGCTAAAAGAGCTGTAAGCGCTTCCCCTAAAAACTCATCCACAGTAAGTCACACTATAGCATACTGAAAAACATTTCGTTGTGTATAGAGTAAAAGATGAGAGTTATCTTAAAAAGGTTTCCAATCGAAATTTGTTTCTCTTATGATCATATTTTCTCTTCCTTAATTTGATGTTTTATTTTGATTCAACAGTCATTAATATTTGAGTTTTACACACTTTAAATCTAAGTCCTAATGAAATAAATTATCCTCGACTTTAATAATATGGACTAAACAGCAGGAATGACTCGATTCTATAGCCTTGGTTGGCAGCCAGTCTATTGCAGAAAGTAACGGCAGCCTACAGCTGGAATTCTGCCAAATCAACCATGAATCGAAAAGACATATGATCACCCAAGGCACCTAAGGAAGACTTGAAGGAAGCACCCTGAGGCTGTATACTCTTCAAAAGTAAGTATAGTGAAGTAAGATTATGGAACTTCTGACAAGGCTTCAATTTACATCTTATATTCTGAAAGCTTGTTTTTTTTCGTGCACGACACCTTATTCCAATAGAACACGTATATAAAACTATATGAAAGATTCTTTAAAAGACCCCCATAGAATGAAGATGTGGTTGGCAGAATATATGAACGACTATCTTGAAAGTTAAGAGATTGAAGTCTTACCGAAAAATGACATCTTGCAGACTAGATATGGAGTTAAGGAAATGGACCTATTTATCAACAAACCAAGGAAACAGTCCTTTTAAAAATCTTTTTCGTTGTTTTGTTTAGACAAGGACTGTTCTTTGTATAGACACACTTAGACAAAGAGAAAAGCCATTTGCACTGTAGATAAGTAGATTTCATAAACTCAGACATAAAAAATAGGGGCCCAAATAAATAACAACGCTACGTTGTTTTGTGTATGGAAATATAAATAAAAAAATAAATTAGGTATTTTTCTTCTTTAGTCAAAGTTTAGAATATTGTCTCAGATGGCAAGGGAGGAGAATAAGACGAAGAAAAAGCGTAAAGTGAAAGAGATAAGAGTTTTCCCATGGCCTAGAGACAGATTTGAAGATTATAGGAATATAGAGGAAAAGAGTAATGTAAAGAATAGATAATAAAATGAAATAGGGCTGATGTATAAAAAAAGAAGAAAGTAAGAAAGAACTGAAGAACAATGAAAGAATTAAAAAAAAGCTCAATGAATAAAGTAAAGAAATAAAGAGTACAAGATAAAAGATAAAAAGTAAAGAGAATAGGAAGTAAAAGAAAGAAATTTATAATTTCATTAGAAATAAAGAAAAGAGTGCTAACAGTGAATGATAGACATTTTCCTCACAAATGAAGGGGAGACTTGAAGTGACTGAAATAAGGTTTTATAGAAAACTGCTGAAAATCATATAGATGGAAAATCTAAGCATGAAAAGGTAACTTATGGTTAGAATCAGAAAAGGTTGAAATTTCTGGAACACATAAAAGAAAGAGAGCTTGGAGAATTCGACACTCACAGGACATACTGACGGCAAGATTGACCGAGGGAAAGAGCCAGTGCTCTACCTAACAAATTTGTATAAATGGACGGAAATTCTTGAGGTGGGAAGGATGATAATAAGACAAACGTTGTTTAAAGTTACCAAGTAAAGGAAGCTGTAGAGAACTTTGAACGTCTCCGTCCTGATGGGACACGGTGATAACTAGTAATATCTTGACTAGTAATAAGCACCTGTAATTTTGCATATAATATTGAGGAAAAGACAAAAGGTATTATGAATATCAAGGTTTCCGAATGTTACCTATTAATATTTAAAAAATCACTGTTCAATCAAAATCCAGAGAGCATACTAAACAATGTTAATGAGTCATTTGACATGAGAGATTTGATTAAGTAATTCGCATAAGGCCAGACTACATTGATTTATATGAGCTATTCAGGGCTTTTCTATGAGATGACTGTTCAGTTACATCATTGCGTCATCATACAACACGTCTGCATTGTTTTCCTTTTCCTGATTAGATTCTCTGATTAGAGAGAACATTGACTGAAGCATGGTCAATATTTAATATGATGTTGACTGCTGTTGACTTCGTAGCTCTATGAGCACTTCCTGGTGGTGTAATGATTAGGAAGAAAAATGGTTACCTAAAGAGAAAAGAGTTCTTTGAAATAAACACAGTGGTGCTTCTGTTTGTCTGGTGTCGTAATGAAGAATTTTGCCTACCAATTAGACTCTGAATTTGTGCTATTTCGGAATCGGCAGTACAATGAGAATATTGCCAATAAATTCCATTTTCAAAAGATGATTGGGAAGTCATGCTCCTGGGTGGAGAGATGATCTGACTGGGTGGTGGCGGAACTAAAGGACAGCGCACTTTTAAAATCCACTTACAATCTCGGCCCCAATCAGCAATGGAACAGTATTCGTTGTCTTGCTCTGTTTTGTTGGCACGAGGGAATTGCCAATTCTACAATCTATCAATCTTTCTTTTCCAGGCACGACAAAACAATTTCTACTTCTTTCATTTACTTCTCTCTTTTTAGTTTTCTGAGTAAATTTTCTCGAAGTCCATTTTATCTCTGACATAGTGCCAAAGGGGTAGGCGGAGGGGTTTAGGAATTTTGAGAAGAGGAGAGAGAAAGAGAGAGAGAGAGAGAGAGAGAGAGAGAGAGAGAAAGAGAGAGAGACGACGACGAGAAATAAAAGCCCAAAAGGATATAGTGATAAAGAAATAAAAGGGGAGGATATAGAGACAGAAAGAAAGAGAAAAAAACGTAAAAAGAGAGATATAGCTAGAATTTAAAACTTAAATCAGGGAGAGGGAGTGGAGTGAGAAAGAGAATATATATATATATATATATATATATATATATATGACAATTGTGAATTTGGGCAGCAATCCATCTTTTATACATGTTTCGGTAAAGACAACTGATAAGGTACTGCGATTAAACTTTATATTTAATTTTTATTGTATTCAGAGAAGTGTTTTCTTTTCTGAACTCAAAGTTTATAAAAACTGTCCACACTTTTTTCCATAGCCGAGCGATTTCGGCTATTATTTGAGCCATTATCAAGGACAATTTTTCATTTTTTAACTGAATGGGTGTTATTATGATGTTATGACAATGTTTCATTTTCCAAACACGATCATCACGTTGTGGCCATGTTCATAGTTAATGTTCCTTTTTTTTATTATTAGTGCTCGATTAATTTTGGACAGTTGTATGAACAAAAGAAAAATTAAATAAAAAAGATTAATCGCAGTACCTTGTCAGTTTTCTTTAACGAAACTTTATATATATATATATATATATATAAGCTTAAAATATAAAAAGTACTGAGGGTCAATACCAAATTCGGTAGAGCTTAAATATATTAGAGTAATATTATTAATACAATGATGATATCAAAACACTCTACTCATGCGCATGAAACTTTGAGTAGCGGATTTTTGATATTATTGCATTAATAATATATATATATATGAAAAATCTTGTGAAAATGCAAAAAATATATTGTTTGCGAGGAAGAGACAATCAATAAGCAAGTAAATGAATCTATTCTGTAATATAAAACATAATTAACTCAATGTTTTTCAATCCCGCCACCCGATCTCTACTTTTTATCAATGAGATATACCATTCTTGTAGTAACAGGAGAACCTTACTAGACACACAAAAAAAACAAGCATTTATTTTGTATTATATTAGCTTTTTTGATCGTTTTTACTGTTAATGGTTTAGCAAGATTACTTTTTTATATTAAACAAAAGAATTAGTTATATACATAAAGCTTCTACATTAATTAAATGTAACGGATGCTCTTTCGAAATTACTTAAAGCTGGCCGTCATTTTAGTAAAAATATATGAAGACATAAATTGAAAAAAAAAAAAAGAGATGTTTTTACAATAATAACATCTTTTCTAACACCATAAAATTTCATAATGAGGCGATCATGGCTTTCTTCGTTTCATTATTATCTGTGAATTGCCACGAATTCTGTGCTAAAAATAGTACAGCAGATTTCTGTTACCTTCTCCACGTGATTTGAATGCAGTGCTGTCTTTTTCTTAGACTAGCTGCCACCAAAGGCTAGAGAAATCACATTACTCTGCTATTTAACCCATAGCTAGAGGCTGGAGAAGAAATGGGTTCATGCCTTTCCCAAGAGCATTTGTGCAAAAGTGAACGCAACAGACTAGACCTGAATTTGATCTCGGTTCGCTGATTTCACTTCTCGCGCCTCTAATCGATCTCGACACATCGGAAAGTAAATAGCATATAAGTTTATGTATATGTGTATGTATGTATGTATGCATGTGTGTGTGTGTATAGATTGATTGCTAGATATTGGCACAGTTAAATTGACTGATATTATAGATTAATAGTGAGATTTCAGAATATTCAATGGGGAAAGGAAGAGAAAGGAGAGAGACAATAAACGTGTAACAAATAAAGCAGTGTTAGTCTGTGCTTCTAATTTATATCAACAAGAAAATAAATTGCTTCGTTCGTTTTATTTAAAAAAAAATGTATTCCTACAGACTTCTGCGTATTATTTCTGAAGTAGAATCATTTATACATTGTTCACTTTCAAGACCACTGGATGACTGCCCAGCGTGTCAACTTGCCCGATGGCAAGTGTGCCCCTGATGAAGGGTGCCTCTGATGGAGTGGACTCTCTGTATTAAATAAAACTGCAATAAAAATTAAAAAAATCACAGACAACTTTTCTTTTATTAATAAAAAGAACTTTATAAAGTCATCTGCAAACTATCAGTTACTCAAGTCCAGTGTGAGAGGAAATTTTCAAAGCTAAAGTTTAAATAATACATCCATTGAAAAGATATTGTCAGATGAATTGGGTATCAAAGCAATTATTGGCAGAAATGGTTGCTCTTCATACAGCGGACTTCATGCAATACTGTCTTGTGCTTTTGGACTATCTGTAAATGTGTAAACTGTGCAATAAACTATTTTAAAATATCAACCAATTATTTAAAATTAAAAATAAATTAATAAATATATCAACTACAGCATTCCGTATTTACATTTGTTATTTACTGCCAGCAATATGTACAGTAGATATACACTAGAATTACTAAGAAATACACATTTCATTCGCAGAAAGTTTAATTGTAGCCTTTTTTCCATATGTATTTTTGAAAATTTTATTTATTTGTTATGAAAATTAACCGATAGTATTGTAGTTGTAGATTGGCCCCCTTTTTCTCATGGCAACCAATATTTTTAGACCCAGTCAGCCATTGTTCAAGACAGACCATCAGTGTGCAAACATTGAGGGAGGGAAAAACAAAGAGAGTATATTTCGGAAAAGGGAAACGAGAAAGAAAAGAGAGACGGGAAGGAAAGTAAATATAAATTCATTTCAGAAAGGAATTAAGAAACAATATGGTAGAGATAATATGGAAGAGACAATTTAAAAACGAGAGGAACAAAAGAGAAGAAAGTGTAATCAATGGAGAGGGTAATAAAAATCTGAGAAAAAGAAAGACTTTGAATTCTTTTTTATGTGCCGTGCCACTTCAGAATGTGGGCGATCATGGCTCTCCACAACTTCCTATCCTTTGTAGCCCTTAGCAAAATTGAGTCATCATTTTCACATACATATATATATACACGCATCAAAACACAAATATATCTACGCATAGAATGATATATATATATATATATATATATATATATATATATGCCTCTAAGCAAAGCATACAGACACATATACCACATTACACACACACATTTACACAGAATACCACATTACACACACAGAATACCACATTACACACACACACACACACACACACAGAATACCACATTACACACACACGCACACACACACACATATATATATATATATATTTTCGGAGATATTTTTGCACTTTAGATGAATCATAATTTAAGCATTTACTGATAAAAGATATTTACGGTAAATTGCACAGATAATCATATTTTAGCCATTAGTAACATTTGCATTTTATTGACATGTGATTGATTTCTAAATTAAAACTATAATACAATGTTCTCTTAAAAAGCAATTTAATTGAGTGAAAAAGTCTTCATAGAATTTGGTGTGTATGTATGTACGCATGTGCTTGCGTGATTCTATGTAGTTATATAGACTGCTATTATATTGTAAGCATCTCAGCTTTAGTTAGGTTTCAATACTTTCAGATTTTGCACCAATTATTGTTGTCTGAGCTTGAATTAACAAAACATTATCTCATATGTTTCTTGAATTGAATTAAGATATGCAGAGCTCAGCACTTTATCCTTGAGCGCATAAGGCTATGACAAGACTTTTGTGCAAATAATAGTGATTTGGATTTTGAAGATGCATTTTTAACATAGCTTGACTATGGCTGCTAGCAATTTCCATTATGGTCAGAAGTCAAATAAATCCTTTTCTTTCTTCAAATGTTCAGACTTTAAGAAAATACAATGGGCACATAGAAAAATGGATTTAAAATGGTTCAGTTAATCGACAGAATCATCCACACACACAAAAAAGGCTCAGGCAAACCAGAGAAACACCCAGATCTCACGCACATTTAAAAGAGTTCAAAATCACGCACACTCTCGTGCACAAAAAGGGCTCAGGCAATCATCCAAAAAATACCAAATACCCTATCACACACACACACACAAAGGGTTGAAGTAACCTACAAAAACATAAAACGTACGTGCGTGCGTACAGACACAAGCACGCATATGAAAGGTTTCATGTAACACGCACAAAAACCGGAAATACACTCACACATAAAGAAACACACACACAATAAAAGGTTGGGGCAATCCATAAAACATGAAAGAAACTTGAACAAAAGGTCTCAGGTATCCCACAGAAACACCCGACACACACAAAACACGTTTGACGAAAACTTCCCTAATATTTTGGGGAATGATTTTCCTGGGTTGTCCAACATTTTTCGCTGAAGCATTTCCATTATTAAATTTCGATTTTATTTTTGCTGTTTTTTTGTTTTGTTTTTAATTAAAATATTCAGTTCTTTTTATTTTTACAATTGTTAATAACAACTTTCTTATCTGGGATGTTTGTGTAAAGCAACAATTTTACTGTTTTTGATGAATATGTAGCAAATAATATTGTTCTTTTGTTTAGTTTAAAAATCTATGGACAAAACTGCAGAATATCTGTCTATATCTCTGAGATGAGTATTCCTTGCATTATTCGGACTGTTATCATCATCTTCATTGCCATATTCACAACGTTTCAGCCGTTGTACGCTTCTTCAGGTGATTGGAAGGGTTCGGTTCGAAATTCCAATCACCTGAAGAAGGCTAGAGTGTACAGCAGCCGAAACATTGTGAATATGGCAATGAAGATGGGGATAACAGTCCGAATAATGTAAATAATACAAGTAAAACTAGAATTTCTCATATCCATTGATTTATCTGAATGATACCGAATTTATTGTCATGTCTGCCAGGTGGAAACAAACTTGGAAAATTCTATAATAATAATTAAACATGAATGATTGTCCTTCAAACTATTAATGTCGCTAGAAGGAGCGCCTATAAAGTACTCACCATTCACGATTTCTAGTAATTTCTAGTAATTGTCGAACACACGAATAGGCGATCGGTTGGGCTCAGAGAGAGAGAGAGAGAGAGATGATTAACAAACATAATTTCTTAAGTTATCTGCAATAGGCTGAAAGACATGAAGTTACGTTTGTGATATTTTATCTTCATATTTCAGAAGATAAAAAGAAATGAGAGGAACAATATTGAAGGCATGAAATAAAGAAAATAAAAAATAGTAATAATACAGTGTAACCCGGATATAAGAGAAACCCGGATATAAGATAGATTTTATATGGTCCCAAATTAGAGCCATACTTACCTAAACAAAATAGACCAAACCCGGATATAAGATAAACCCGGATATAAGATACTTCTCCGGTCTCGACAACTCTCTTATATCCCGGTTACACTGTATTAGCGAAATTTGAATTTTTTACCCAATATTATGTTAGCCAATTTTATATGCCATGCCATTCAAAACATTGGCTCTCCACAGCTTCCAGTTATTTTAACTTCTAAGCAACGTTTATTCCTTTCATTACCACCCTCAAACTGTGCTATGCCACACCCATTTACACAAACTCATAGTTTACTGTTTCTCTCCATTCTGTCCCACCTTTCAATTTTCCAAGTCCTCTTTCCTCATCATGGGTCCCAGAAATATCACATTTCTCTTTTTAATTTTAAGTATACGTGTCCTTCTAGTTCTCATACTGAGATTAAAACAACATGTTTTCCTAAAAAAGGCGAATAAAAATTGTTCCTTCTAAAAAAAAAAAAAAAAAAAAAAATGCATCTTTTGGAGCGAAAGAGAAGGGAAGATAAAACAAGTAAACAATTAGTAATTCAACTTAGAATGTTAAAAACTTTAGAATCTTCAGAATTTGAAGCTGGATGCCATCTTCACAGATGCATCCCACCATCAGTGTCTTTTATTCCAAGCGGAAAAAAAATGGTAAAATAAAACAAAAGCTTCTAAACTGTCCCAGAAAGGGCAAAAATGATTAGAAACATATTGCGAATAACCACAGGATTCTTCTCTCGCAGAACCAATACAGAGACATTTCTCCTGAGGTGGCAATGATTTTCCATTCTGATCTTATCTTGGAGACATGTTGAAACCAGCTGCTGTTACAGAACTATCCCTCAGGAGGAACTTATTCTTGTAATGTTGTTCCACGAGAGAGTTGAAGGATTTAGGAACAACTGTGCAGGATTGTATGGAGGAATTACTAATTACCTCTTGACATTTTCTTTTCAGACAACAATGTCTACACTATACTTCTCAATAAGCATTGGTCACGGATAATTTATTTTGCGTGAAGAACGTACAAAGTACGGCAAGACGAGTTTTGTAAAAGTAAAAAAAAAATCGTGGAAAGATGGAATTTTGGGGCTGTCATCTATTACGTTGGTGCAAAAACAATGACGTAATAATGTCGTTTTTTGACGTATTTTTTAACGTCAAAAAACGACATTATTACGTCATTATTTTTGCACCAACCTAATATAAAGGAATTAAAAATAAATTGTTGTTTGAAATTTTAAACTTGTACTAAATTTCATTTAGAGATGTTTGCTTCAAGATTTTACTAATATATCAGGAGTTACTTATGTTTGCACTGTCTCTTTCGTTCGCTATCTTCCTTTCATATATATATATAAAGTAAACTTGAAGTCAACACTCCGAGCCTCTAAGTGTTGACTTCAATGTTCCCTTTTATATTTACATACGCTATATATATGATAGTGAGACCTTTATCCCATATATATAGCATATCTTACAACTATATTTCTTTATATACGAGAGGTTAAATAATTCAACCCAAGAATGGATTTATAATGGATTTATTTTAACAAGATATTCATCATTTTTTTATCGCTTCAAACGTTATTAAAGTGGATACTTCGTCTTAATATGGTAACTTTCTTCTTTCAGGTAATAAGGATACTAAGAAAATTGTCCGTGAATATGAGAGGATCATATTAAAAGTAAGTAGAAAAATGTGTCTAAATTATTTAATGAGACACGTATTAGTATAGAGTATGGATAAGAAACCGACAAAATAATAGAATAGAGAACAAGTAGGAAACAGATCTTAATCTAACACGTTTCACTTTATTAAAGCTTCGTCAGAGATCAAGATAGAAAAAAAAAACATTTTTCTGACGAAACTTTAGAATAATTGAAACAGTTAGATTGAGATTTGTTTCCTACTTGTTCTTTATCCTATCATATATATATATATATATATCTTAAGTTCTATGGAAAACAATGCCCGATTTTAGAATCAGCTTTATTCCATAATTAATGTATGTAAACAGTGTTTAAATCAGTCAAAATAGGAATCTGGAACATTTCTGCCATCGAATTACGGGGTTATTTATGCCTTGATAAAACTTTAAAGGTTTGGACATCTAGAAATCTTTGAACGAAGTTCCTGCATCTTTGCAACGGAAGGTCGTTTGGCTTAAACAAATTGACAAGATGCTTGAAAAAGTGGTAGTCAGTGGGTGAGAGATTTAGGGAATATGGTGGGTGTGGCAAAGTCTCGTATTCCAAGTCAGTGAACTTCTAGTACCATGTGTCCCAGCATTTTCATGAAGCAGAATTGGATATTGCCGGTCGCATTTTGCTCAACTGAATGCATATTTCATCGACCTGTTTAATTCGTGAAAACTGTAATGGATAACGCCAATGGCGGATCACCAGAGATTCACCATAAAACTTCTGTTGGTGCAATTTCAGTTTTGCAAAGTGTTTGAGTGCTCCGTCATGACGAAGCCATTGAATAGGTTGTTTACGATTATCATAATGGATCAATTTCATATCTCAAGTCACTATTCGATCAAGAAATGAATCATTGGAATTTCGCAGATGCAGAATGGAACACACTCCAAAACGTCGAACTCTTTGACTTCATTTAAAACCCATTTATTGAAATTCTTCACCTTACTAATTCTTTTGAGATGGTCTGTGTTGTGTTAAACCCTCCTACAGTAGAATGAACTCTTCCTCCTCTTATAAATACTAACTGCAAAAGTCAGTTGGGGAGCGTAGACGCAGTCTCTCACTGTCTGCAACTTCTGTCGAACTCTCTGCTTTGGCAGAGAGGAACCCGGACGAAGCTATGCCGAAGGGCAGCGTTTCGTCCGAGGAGGTAGACAGACCCTGAACCCGTTTATACGGGTTCTAAGGGAATATTTTTGGTTCGGAGAACCCACGGTAAACTCAGCCTTGTGCCACATACAACCCTCGTGATGGGGCTGTTATATAGCGAAGACGCAGTGTTAACCTACCGTTCTGACGTACACCTCTATCTGCTTATTACTAACATTCTTGCTTTGCATAAATCTGTTATTTCAATACACTTGTTCAACCTACCTTCGTATTCCGTGTCTTTCTTTCTGGCCCCTAAACAGGCCACAACAGTCTGATATAGTTGAAATGCCGACACTCATTCTCTGACACTTTGACGTGGGTTTTGTTCGACACTTGTTTTAATACCTTGATCTTCATAACTCGCATCCTCACTACGGTACTTTCCAACCACAAGTGGAACCTTCACCTCATGCTCTGTTAATGTTGGCAGCAGTTTGAGAAGCAGTATGGCTAAGCTTGAACTCATGCTAGAAGAGTAAACGTATCTCTTTTTCCATGATAAAGATATCGAGCATATAATATTTACATTTAAATTCTGAAAGAGATTGATGTAAAATGAACAAAGAGGACATTTTAAGCATTAGGAATAAGTAATATATTTTGTGCAACTATTTTCATAATATATTTGAACGCAAAATGTTTATTCTAATATTTGTTTATTTTAAGAGATTTAAAAGACTAAACTTGAAAAGACTTCAGTGTACCGCGAGAAAAAAAATAGAAGGTTAATTCCTTTTCCATTATAGATATTGCGTATAATAAATGATATGCATTAACTCCCTTGGGCACTGCTTTATAAACCATTCAGATGTTTCTTTAGTAATAAATGTTTAACATAATTTTATTTGAATAATACGCTTTTATAGTTTCATTGATAGATATTATGGATTTTACAAGTACATGACTTACCTGAACTCATACTACACGATAGGATAATTTTTTTCCGAAATTTTGAATCTTTACAGTTCACAGCTCAAACTGATCGTAACAGATAAAAAGGCCCCGAAGTCTTTGTCAATTGGACAAAGGTGACAAATTGAGCCAAATGTTATGTTGACAAGCATTTATAAGAAACTCATTATTAGAATGAAAGGTCAGAGGTTAAGGATCCTTTAAAACGTCTCAGAAAGTCGAAATTAACTTGTATTAGGTATTAGGATAATTTCTGTCACATGTTTCACATACATGAAAATGCCTTTCATTTTTAAGGAGACAAGGAAGTTAACAACAGCAACAACAAAACATCAAGAAGTGACAAAACTTGGCGATAAGCGGGGAAATAAAAACACAGTAAAGGGAAAGGGTAAACATTCCAGTCATCGTGATAACTATTTGGAAAAGAGGAAGAGAATTGTTTGTTTTGATAGTTTGTTCAGTTGAGAGACACTGTCTCAGATGGAAAGAATTAAGAGGTTGTCTATGTGGGTTTTACAACTGGTTAATAACACATACATGAAGGCATAAGAAATACAGGGTCTCGAAATAATACTGAATTTTTGAGGCTCGATCTTGCATTTCTAGGAGGGACATGCATATTACTGATGACAGAACCTAACAGCATTGAGACTCGTGCAAGTGATCTTCGCAGGCTTTCCTAATGTTTTCAAACTGGATTTTGCACACATCGAAATCTGTGCGCTAATCGAATTATTACCTCTTTTTGTGGATTTATATGGCTGAGGGAGCAGGAGAGTAATTGATAGCGGCTCGGACTGAGAAATCGGAGAGCCGAGTTTGAATTCCAGTCGGGTTCATTGCATTCATTTACGTGCTAATAGCCTTGGGAAAGGTACGAAACCATCTTTCTCCCACTAGCTACAGGTAAATAGCACAACAGACTTAGCACTATAGCTTTGATTGGCAGTTTAGAAGAAGGAAAACTCTGAATTTAAATTATCTGCTGCTACATTAAACAAAGGTAAGAAAAAGACAACTTCAAAAATAAATAAACCTCGCATGTCACCTTGAAGAAAGGAACTACACCTCTCTTACTTCGTGCCGTGATAGAAAATAATGGACTCCTCGGGCTTAGTAAAATGGTCCGAACAAACAAGACTGGAATATGGCTCGAAGTCGTGGATCAGGGGTCGGCAACCCTTGGCATGTGTGCCAAACATGGCACACCGATGACTTGTTTCTGGCACGGGAAACTTATTCATTAGATTCCTTTTTATTCATTATCTCATGTATTTTTATTTTGTTCCCTTTATAGACTGTGAAGTATGTCATCATTATTAGCTAAGAAACGATGTAATTCAAATGAAGAAGATATAGAATTTAAAGAATTCTGGACTGAAATATGTGGTATGATTAATAAAGATAATAAAGCCTTATGTATCTTCTGTTGCGAAACAATCGTTTGCAGGGTTTCTTCTTTTCAAAGTGTTCATAAAAACTTAAGCAATTAAAATTGAAGAGGAAAAAAGAGAATGCATTTCTCGTGAACTGAGCAAGACAAAAATCAAGCTGATACTTTTATGAACTTTATTTCAGGTAGGTCCAGTTCTAACTTAGTTGCTGCTAGTTTTGAGGTTTCAGAAATTTTTGTTGGCACGTGGAAAAATTTTGTCAGAGCTTTGGCCGGTTTTGGCACGCAGTCTCAAAAAAAAAAAAAAAAAAACTACCCAGCCCTGCTTTAGACGACGACAATTGTTGGCCTATTGATCGAGAAACAGATCATATATGCCCAAGGCTTACGGTCATATCACGTTGAAAGACTGGTTCTTGTACGGTCAGTGAAGCAACGTCGAGTATGACAAGTACTTAGATGGGTGACCGTTGAGTGGTGTAACGGATAACAGCTCGGAATTGTAACTCGGAGTGCCAGATTCTAATTCTAGTCGAGTTCAGGTACGCGCAAATATCTTTCTTACAATCTAATTTTTTCTGGCTTTAAATAACCTGCAAAGAGTTGATAAATCGGAAAAAAACAAATCAATGAAGCACGAAAGCGGTCAATATATGACTTGTTTGTTGTTAGGCAGAGGTTAGAAAAGGCGGAATTTTTATCCGGAAAAGGTTTAGCTAGTGGCTAACAAATTAAATTGACTTCATTCCTACCAAAGGCCGTGGAGTCATCAAAGAATATTGAGTTGAAAATGTTGATTTGCCTAAAGAAGAGTAAAATTTGACTGCAGGTGACTGATGAAGTTTTGGAAGATTTATAAAGCAGAAACTTTTGTGATGTCAGACGCTCACTCGTAGGAACACTCGTTAGGTCAACGAATGCTCATTATCACTTCCGAAATTCCCGTTGTAGACGAGACTTTGTAACGCAGGTACTGGTATTAGTAACGCCCTCAAATACTACTCGCACTAATAATACTTGTTCAAATAGTAATCGCCGAATAGCAATTCGTATAATGATCCTTGTAGAGAAACAATATAGTGGATAGTATAGAGATCACTAAGACGTCACGCTAATCCCTTTTTATACGTTTCCTTTACGATCACGTGATCTACTTAATTAATAATGGAATCGTCCGTGTTTTCTCACTGGTGATCTGTGTTCAAACTACAGTATCAGCAACGACACTTTATTCCTACGCAACAGAAACCTATGTCCAGAACTTTCCCTAGCTTGTGAGTGGATTTTATGATGTAAATAAAAAAAAAATATTTTTGGTCAGCTTTCTAGTGAAAATTATTGTAATCTGATGTGACCATAATAAACTCGGACATTTTAACGTCCAAAAATAAATAAATAAGAGATCCTTCTTCTTTGTACTGTGTCCTTTCAGAAAGTAAGCAATCATGGCTCTCCACAACAATCTATCTTTTGCAGCTCTTAGTAAGTTTGTCTTCGCATTATCACTCTTCATGTTCTGTCATCCATTTACAAAAGTTTGCTAGGTAAGTCATTCGCTGTTTATCTCTGTCTTTCAATTTATCCTGTGAGTTTCAAATTCTCCAAGCCCTCTTTTCTCATTATGTACCATAGGAATTTTAACTTTCTGTTTCTAATTATGAGCGTCCTTTCTGTGTACATTACCCTTAAAAGTTCCTTGATGTTCACGTGATGCTGTAATTCTAGCATAGTGAAGCTGTGACCGCAGGTGTTTCTACCTGGCTAACAGTAACAAAAACAACGACGCTATAATTAGTGTTTAATGGTTATCTGCCATAGAAATCTGTTTTTCCAGTTCAGTACATACGCAAAAGCCATCGTTGCAAATCAATCGGACTTTTTTGTTACATTAAGCACATTTTAGGCATGATTTAATTCAGTATCTCTAGCTACAATGGACTATTTCAATGAGATTTAATATTTGATTAATGCACAAAATAACTGTTTTATTTTGTTCTAATTCCCGATGAAACCAAATGGTAACATTTATCTGTTCGTTCGTTTCCCATCAGTTCGTCTTGGCGATATCAAGAGTTATTCCCCTTTATAGGATGGCTTAGTGTTACTTGGTGGTACCCATATCAGATACAATAAGCATACGACATGTTGTACTAGGTTAGATAATACCAAATAAGAAAGTATCCCTCATATGACCTATTATCGAACACCCAGGATTGTCTGCTGAAGAATACTGAAAAGCACCAATTGTTTAACTGTTTGCCAATAACTGGGGAAGAAGTGGGTTCGTATCTTTGCCAAGGGCATTAGCGCGAAATAAATCTGTTCCTGTCAGTCGTGGCCTGACGATTGCATATAGCATGAAACAGACTGTCGCCCTTTTATATTTACACACGCTTTATCTCTGATATTGAGCACTTTATCCCATAAATATAGCACATCTTAAGACTATATTTCTTCATATATATGTATTATATAATAAAAATAATAAATTATTTCACTTAATTTATTATTCTCTTTCTGAACCTAGACTGGCCGTCTATTTTAACATTCCAAACAATATTTAGATTGGTTATACTCTTCTTAAAATTATACGTATAATATTAAAAAGATGACCGGAAAAAAGTATAGAAGCAGTCAAGCAGGTTTTTTTTTTAATTCAAAAGTTTGTCGTGCGATGATATGAATAAAAGCTTTAAAAGTAGTTTTATTTATGATAATATGTGTATGCGCTCGCCCGAGCGCATGTGTGTATGTAAATAATGAAATTAGTAATATGAATGACAGGAACAAGTATGTAAATGGTAGCAGCCCTGAAAACAGATAAGACAGATGTGAATGTCTCGCATAATTTAGACATCAAAAGATTCCACTTTTGTGTTCATGTCTCCAGTGAATTTGAAACCGATTTACTTGGATTTATTCACATACAATTCCTTTTTTTTTTAAAAACAAACAATAAAACCTGAAACAAAATAGTTATTAACACACAAAAAAACACCAAAAATGTTTTTTCTTTTATATCTGCCTAAATTTTCACACATCTTTTTTTACAGGTTTTGAAAATGTTAACAATCATTTAATATAACATGAGAAACACGACTAAAACTCTTTCTGTGGCTAAAACTAAGAACCATTATATTAAAGGCGTCAAGTATAATAATAATAATAATAATAAAAATAATAATAATAATCCACCATGCAATAATATTACCACGGAAATTAACAATAACAGTAATGACTTCAATTTAATAAAAGAAAGTATTAAAGGAAAGCGCGAAGAAAAGACTAACTATCAATTTTAAGTAGATGGAAATTATAGACGTTATCAGTTATTAACGACAGCTCACTATACGAGTTACGAATTGGAGACTTCAAAATCAAGTACAGAAAATTTAAATATCTAGGAAATGTTATAATAAACAGGGGAAAACGTGTCATCGAAATCCGGAGTCGCATTGGAATAGTGGATATGCCTTCTAAAAGTTAAACAAAGTATCAAGAAACAAGAAAATTTCGTTAGAAACGATTGGTGAGCTGTTACGTAAAATCAGTCTTCCTGAACAATGCTGAAAATATCATGGGCGGAACATATGAGCAACAACAAAGTTTTAAGGAAAATTTGAACAAAAAGGAAGCATACTTAGAATTAGAAAGAGACAACGGAAACGTTTAGGACGCATAATAAGGAAATATGGTTTGGTGAATTTGACACTCACAAGACATATTGAAAATAAGATGTATAGATGGAAACAGTGAGTAACCTAGGTAAGGAGTTTGTGTAATTGGATGACAGAAGAGGTACTAGGAGGGATGTTAAGGTGATAGGCATTGCTTAGGGCTATAAACTATAAGTTGTGGGACATTGAACATAAAATAATAACTTTAATTATTGAATTATTTCAGCGTAGTGCTAGAGATATGGGTTCGTTAACCATTACTACAGAAAATTAACTTTAAAGATATATAAATATAGAGCATGAATTGTAATTTTTAATCTTAAACATACATATTTCTATATTATGGGTTGTTTTTTTTTTTGAGTTGCCATATTTGATCTTTTTATAAATTTGGTAAAACTTTTGACATCTTCTCCACAAAATCGCTTACTTTAACGTTTCAAAATTTAGGAAAAATGTATTAAATTTCGACTTGCCTCCGAGTAAGTTTGATTGAACCTCCAGAACCAAATTAAAAACTCCATATATTTACATAATTTTAAACTATTCAGGTGAAAATTAATATTTTAAAATATTCACCAAATTTACGAATGTTCTTTAACCGAATCATTAGTATGCGACAAACTAAAAAACAAACAAAACCACAATTAGCCCTTCGTGTTAATTTTAAATTTTATGGCTATTTTAAATCGAATTTAATAATTATTAAAATGATGACTTTGCTTGAAGTCAATATAATTCTGTTGGAGAGACAGATTTGTTTTTTTATATATAAATACCAGTAGATTTCAAACAAAGATTAATTACAAATGAATCGCAGCTTTTGATTTGGATTAGAGTACCCGTGCACTTTATCTATAATTCAAATGACACTTGCTAGCATTTCAGCCTAGAATCATAATGAAGTGTGTCCGTGTGCTCTGGGAAGAGTATTGCACACATATTTTATATGCGAGTATGCCGAGGAGTTCTCGGCTCAACCCACTTTCCAAAATCTGACCTAATGACTTTTTGATCTGTTTTGAGTTGGACTGAAAATCTTTCACTCCCCCAATTAATATATCTGCGCATGAATTCACATTGCGTTATATAAGATATATTGATAATAGATAATATATAAATAGAAACGTGAAAGGAAGGAACAAAGCAAATGAGCGATTGAGAAGGAAAGGAAAGGAAAGAGTTAAACAATTGGAACGAAGTGAGGAAAGAAAGAAGAGAGAAAGAAGTAAGAAACAAAAGGAAGAAAAAGAAAAGAAACGAAGGAAAAAAAGGGAGAAACTAAGTAAAGAAGGAAAAGAAAGAACAAAAAGGGATATTGTATTATTAGAGCACTTCGACGTCGTGTAATGGTTGCCTGGCTTGTCTCGCTAGATCAATTACGACTGAATAGTGAGTTCGATGCTCACTGGGTGCCTCTTACTTCCGGAGTTGTGCCACAGCTAAGCTAGTCTGAGAAAATCATCATAAAAATATTGCTGTATAGTTAAAAGAAACATGGAGACAGGTCATAAAGAAAGGAGAGAAAGAAAGAAGCAAATGAATATTGAAGGAGTGGAAAGGGAAGTATGTGTGTGCATGAGAGAGAGAGAATGAGAGAGATGGAGAGAGAGGGAGAGAGGGGGGAAACCGGAAACGTAGTGTTAAAAAGATATATAATAATGAAGTTTAAGGGACAATAGAAAATAAAGATAGTAAGGAAAAATGAAGGAAAATGGCTTTTTAAATGAAGGAAAATGGCTTTTTTTAAATGAGAAAAAAATACATAGCAAATTGAAAAGTTGGGTAGAAGCATGGCTTGTGGAAAATATTTCTTCTGAGAAAGTCTTGGGATTAGATAAATAAAACGGTGAAAAATGGATAGATTGATAGAGAAATTCTAGTAAAAGGAAATTAGCAACCCCTTAAAAAAGTAAAAAGTAAGAATCTTTTAAAAGGAAGCAAATTTTCTTGTGTAATTAACTTCAACAATTTTATCCAATTATCTTTCTGCAATGTTACCTTTGAGGATTAATGTAGAGATACAAAGCTTTTGGATGCAACAAGTAACACACCCACACACAGAATGATGTACATGATGTACACACCTTTATCATATAGAGATGAATGCATAAGTATATACACATGCATATCTATGAAAGAAATAAAGAGAGTCCACAACAATTTTCATAACGACAGAAATATACAAAAAATTAGCATAAACACCGCACATATGCAAACAGGCATCAAGTAAAGTGTTCAGATGGATTTCTAAAGAAAGGACAAGGAAAACACGTATATAAAATGTGAGCGATATATTCATAAATTGAAAAAAATAGACAAGTGAACTCAGAACCCTATACGACAAAACAATAAAACTTCTGACAATGCGTCAGGAGTTTACAGCCAATAGACAATGTCGACAGGTTTTATGTTAAAAGACAGACAGGAGAAAGAAAACGAGTCGGCATTAGGGATTGCATTGACTCTGCAAAAAAAGAGACACGGACAGTACACAAGGCAATGGATTCGGAGAATACTCAAGACAATGGAAACCATGAGTACTTAAAACAAAGGTATGCGAAAAGTAGACAAGAAAAGGGACAGGAAGAGTAGACAAGACAAGGGACTCTAAGATTACACAAAGGATAAGACTCGGAGAGTAGACACGACAAATGATTCAAAGAGTATACAAAATAATGAAATTGAAGAGTACTCAAGACAAGGGATTCGAAGTATACACAATACAAGAGATTTGAAGAATACACAAGAAAAGTGTATCAAAGTGTATACAGTTCAAAGGAATCGAAGAAGACTCAAGACAAGGGAAACGATGAGTAGTCAAGACAAGAAAATCGAAGAGTACACAAGACAAAGGATGGTAAGGGTACAACCCGAAACTGCATAAAAACGAACAGAAAAATGAAGATAAAAGAAGAGAAGAATTTTAAAATGGGCGGCGGCGGCCGGAGGTGGGGGGTGGAATTAAATTAGATGGACACTTCAGAAGACAAATCAAGTGAAAGGAAAATAAATCAGCATAGGAAAGCTAAGCAGCGAAACGAAAAGAGTTATTCTTAATGGCTGTCTAAAACAGTACGATAAGAACTAAAAATATGAAGTTGAAGATCAATGAAACACAGGAGAACTGCACATATATATATATATATATATATATATAAGAACTGTACAAATAATATAAGTGTGCTCTATTGTAAATACTGTAAACTAATTTTTTAATACAAATAAGCAGACATCCATTTTGAAAACTCGTTAAACGTGAAACAGTCTGATAGGTAAATAAGTTAAGAATGTTATTTTATGTGTGTATGCGCGCACGCGCGCACACACATACATATATATATATATATATATATATATATATATATATATATATATATATATATATGCATGTGCGTGTGTGTGGACGTGCTGGATGAACGTCTAGACCATCTAAGTAAACTTGAAAAAAAAAATGCTATATGAAAGTGAGAGTTTTACCCATCATTATTGGAGGACTACGAACACTCCCGACGAGCTTTGCAAAATGTCCGGAAACAATAGAATTCTGAGGTCATCCAGAGAGCAGCATTACAAAAATGAACTCGAATACGGTGGGGGTATTGAATAAACGTGCTACTGAAAGCCCTCAATTACTAGAAGTGTACCGACTATAGGAGTGCAAAATAGTAAAAAAAAAAAAAAAAAAAAAAAAATAACAAAGGTGTAGCAGTAGTAGTAGAAACTAATGAATGGTAGGCAAAGGGTTATAGTGGTGGGAGTTGTATCCATATTTGATGTTGGGTGTGTCAGTCAGGACTTTCCCAATTGAAAATAGGACGCTAGAAAATAGGTTTTTTTTTTGCCTTTCTTTTCTTCATTTATTTGACATTAAACCATACAACAATTAGAAAAATGGTGCAAACGAGAAGTTATTCTAAAAGCAAAAAAAAAAAAAAAAATATGTTAAGAGGGAATGAGAACGCTTTATCCACTAATATATCTTATTACATGGATAACAGTTCCAATTGATGTAATTAGTTGAGCTCACCAAAAAGTCAGAGTTGCTGAAGAAATGTTTATGGGATACAGTTTTGTGGAATGTCTATATTTCTCAGTTGTGTTTCAAGTAAGCATGAATCATCTGATAAGAAATACGGAAAGACAGCGTATGTGTGTAAATATGCATTTTTTACACACTCACACCCATATTTATAGATTACTCGGTTAAACATTTGAGACAGATGAACGCAGAAAGAATTCTCAGCTGTTGGAGTGACGTTTTTGAAAATGGACTTCATAACTTATTCAAAATTACTGAGTGTTTGTTTCTTTCGTGATGCAGGCTCTAAATTAGAGTCTAGAAATTATTACAGCTAACAAAAAACATAAATTGTTTCAGAAATTGATATTTTTTTAAAACAAATATAACTTTTCTCTATTCAAAATCACCAAAGGATAAACGTAAGTTAAAACAAATTCCTGTTTGTATCATATAACTTAGTTTGTTTAACCTTACTTGACATAGTAATTGTGAGTTCAATCCCTGGGCTGGGCAGTGTGGCCTTGGATTCAGTGGAAATGAGGCAAGCAATAACTAAGCTGTATTAAAACCGAGACATGGGCAGTGGAATGAGAATAGTCTACCCCTGTCGATATAAATCTGATGAAGTCCGGATTGCACAACGGCCGAAATGATGTGATAACAGCAACAAAGATGAGGACTATAGTGTAAATAATACTTCACATTATTTTAAGAATTTAATAAGATTTCAGTATTTTAAAATAATAATAGTAACAATAATAATACACACAGACAGAACGATCAAAGCTAATCGTCCATACATCATTATTAGAGACCTCAAACAAAATACCTCTTTATTGATATGGCAGACTCTGCAGACTGCAGATCTTCAAAAAGCTATGAAAATAAAAAGAGGTTGACATCGAAATCTCAAAAATGTGACACATGAGAACATGAACAATTCCTGTTGTAGTTGAAGCCCTCAATTGATCGAAAAAGATTCCAATAGACTTATTGAAAGAATTCCTGGTAGCTCAATGTCTTAGAGAAATATAGAAAATTGTTCTCACGAGTACAGACCATACCTTACGAAGGGCTTTATCTATGTAAAATATGTGTGTGTGTGTTTGTTTTTAAATTGCTCAGTGGAAAATGTCATGGTGGCAATTCTGACCTTAGATCTCTGGTTGGGACTCGGAAAGAAATGAGTACCCACTAGAAATAAAAGGAAATAAAATAACAATAATAATAATAAAGCTTAGTAAAAATTGAAATAGACGAAGATTGTCGACTCCCAGAAAACGGCCATTTTACGCTGCAAGGTTTCTCCAAAATACTCTTGAGTTGTCAGAAGTCTTCTTGACATCATGCCTCAAGAACAGAATTTCCATTGACTACGCCAATGTGTGGCACCTTAGTGGTAAAATATGCTTTTATGTACAATGGTTATCATGTCGAATGTATGGATACCAATTTGCAAAGAATTAATACGAACATGTGCCTTGCAGAACAACTGAAAAATTAGAAAAGCCGACAATATTCTGAGACTATGATTTTCAGACATAGTGATATAACATTGGCGACCGGATATTACTGTACTAGATAAAGGCACCAAGAATTGTCATATTATTGATGTTGCCATACCAAATGAAACGTTTAGAGCAGACTAGGTGATTGAGCAATGGACAAAACTACTCTTATTTGAAGGTTGAAATGGCAAGGAATGCGGTAAGGGAATATCAAAGTGATCCAGTGGTGATGGGAGCGCTGGGATCAATCCCATTAAAATTATGTGACTTCCTTGACCAGCTGGAGTTACCATACCAACTTGGAGTCTTACAAAAATCGGCTCTTTTGAGCACTGCACATATTTTGAGGAAAGCCCTGTTCGTCTGAGATCTACGTTGGGGCTTATATATATATATATATATATATATATTTTTAAATATGATTCCTTCGCTACATAAGGGTTCTCATGTTTCAAAAACGAGAGCCGAAACAAGCCTGTTTCATCCTCAAGCGAAAACTTTTCGCTTGAGGATGAAACAGGGCTTGATACTTTAATTCAATTTCATTTTAATAATTATATTGAGGTTTTCGGCTCTTTTTTTTGAAACATGAGAATTCTTATGTAGCAAAGGAATCATATTTTAAAAAAATAATTATAATTGAAGCTCTACTTCTGTATGGAGCACTGTTTTTTTTTTTTTTAAATAAAAACAAAAATACTAAAGAACTCCGGATTATTTACCTAACGTGTTCTTTCCTATTTCTCTACATACCAGCACCCCCCCCACATATATATATATATATATATATATATATATATATATTATATATACCCGATGTACTGAAAAGCTTACACTGTATGTCGAAACATTATCATTAAGAAATAATATATAAAATAATAAAGATAAAATGAGCAAATAATATTATACTATAATAATATTAAAGATTTACATTTACTTTTTTTGTAATTAGTGAAAGGCATCCCGAGCTTTATTTGAAGCTTGTGGAGAGGAACATTAAGCAGATCCTGAGAGTTGACAAAATTATCAGGCTCTGAAGATGTTTCAGGAACTGTGCCAAATTATGCAGGTGAGACTTCATATATATCTGTTTTAACAAATTTTATACTTCGACTGAAAAATTCTTTGTAGAGAGAATGTATCGCTTAAAAGCTCTCGGGGGTTCCTGCAGTTTGAGGTATTTGAAAATATTAATAAAATAAATAAACAGTTGGAAAAATAGTTTAGTTCTGAATATGTTAAAGGTTTTGTACGAAAACAGTTTCCAGAGTAGCATATTTTATAAAAAAAGTATTTAGATTATAGCATCAAGTATTTCTAGTTGTTTAAGTTATATTGTTTGACCCGAAACAACAAAAACAAAACAAAACAAAAAACAAAACAAAAAAATAAACAAAACAATTTGAATGCAAAGTTTAACCGTGACGACTTCCAATTACCTTAGAAGTCAGCACCACTTATCCTATTATCTTCTGTCCACGTTACCTTCACATGCCAATTTATCCCCAAGAATGCAATTTTTGGCTGCAGCACTTATAAAAACCACACCCTAATTCTACTTCCAATAACCTACTTTGAACTTAGAGATTGCTGTGGACCTTATCCATCCTGTCAGGTCAAAATTATTTTTATACTGCATAACAGAATATGGCAGTCCATTTTGCTAAGGAGTGCACGTTCTGTTTTTTTATTTAGACAAATAAACAAAAAACAAAATAAAAATTAAATGAAATTGGGATAGCCTACGTTATTATTTGAGGTCATACGATTATCCTTGCACTGAGCCCCTGGGATTTGGAGTTGTGGAAGTGATGTTCAAATAGACACTCGCACATTTCAGCATCGCAATGTAGGTAATGAATTGATGAAGTGGCAAGCAGGCCAAAAGGAAAAAAGATTGATAAAAAATTCAGATGGCCACACTTAGTTTCAGCTTTAGACTATAATGGAGAAAAGGGAAAGAAAAGAAAGCAATTATTTATATATAATATTTGAGTGTATGTATGTATGTATATGTGTGTGTGTATGTGTGTGTATGCAGAAAGGTAACTTTCTAGAAGTATTAAAAATGGTTCTTTGGATTCAGAAGCAAATGAAGACATTTACAATGTCGTGTTCTATTTTCAGACTATTTTGTTATTCTATCCACTTACAAATGGCAATACTCTAAGAAAAAAGAATAGGTTTATTAAAATAAAAACGATTTGCAATGTTAAAAACAAGGAAGAATTTATTTCTTAGATTAAAAAAAAAAAAAAAAACACTGCTGTGCTAAAAACTCAATACTTTTCCAAATACATCTAAGCGTATAGACACATGGATAAAGGCCGATTCAATTTTCTATAGAGGCACATTGAACTCCCAGTGATAGACTGAAATGCAATGTATGAGCACAGATGTAAGATTTTCATCTCCATGTGTATCGTACCAGATACACAAGTATCGTTGTACATACAAATACAAACATGCTTATTCGCATATTGTAGTGATGTTTGCATGTAGAGACACGCTTTACTGTGCCTTAAAGGTAACACCATCTTTAACAGATATATTCAAAATGCGATCGGGTAAATGGAAATCGCCGGCCTAAGAAGGCAGGCTGCTGTGAACCGGCAGTGGGGGGATGAAGATGAAAAGTAAACACGTGCGTTTATATTTCCTCCTAGAAGAAGGCCCTGAACAAGAAAAATGGCGGACTCTAGTTGTGTACAACCGAAGATGAAAGAAGACAAACGACCGATATATATGCATTAAACAAAACAATTTTACAATGGACATAGACAATGACATTTGTGTGTGTGTGTGTGTAAACATTGGTGTCTGTTCTTTGGTGAATGTTCGTACGTACGTGTATGTGTATGTAATGTTCATGACGTCTCCCACAAATGGGAAGACGCGGATCTTCTAAGAGATTTTACATTGTAGTCGCTGAAATGAAGAAATGAAAAAGAGAACGAGGCAAGAGGTCGCGCAGTATTTATAGTATAGGGAGAATGACCCCTAGTGACAATTTGGGAATTAAGGAGGAGCTAACTCCGACAAGTCCATGCAAAAGAAGGAAAGCTCCGATTTCAAACATCCGCTAATTTGCTGTCCAATTATGGGAAATAACTCAAGAGTAAAAACGTAGCATTTTAAAAGGTAGTACAACTTTGTGTTCAATCTCGTTCTGGCAACATCGGTAGCGTGGAGAGATGAGACGTGCTGCATGGGCAACTGTCGATTTTACATACCATCTAGCCCACGTCTGAGCCCTAAAGAGGACAATCTGGCATCACGTTTTGATGCCAAAACACGAGCTAGGCGCAGATCGATAGTTACTTGAGAATGACGTAACACACACACACTGCATTTTTTATACGTGTTATAATATTTTCATGTAAATGTAAAGAAAGAGACGATATACTTGCAGCACATTGTCGGTATTTTAAAAGTATGTTCCTTCAGGATGTAAGTAGTGATGGCTCTCCACAGTCTCTAAATTGTGTATGTCTTTTCAATTATTTTTCTATTTGATTGGCTGCTCTAGAAAGGCTCTAGAACCAAGGCCAACCTACTATTGAACCCATAGCCGGTGGGGGAAGAGAAGCATGCCTTTCCCAAGAGCATAAGTGAACGCAACAAATGCCACCGGAATTAGACCATGGACTACCGTTTCCCTTTTTGTGAGGCTATAAAGATACACAGCTTGCACATTGTCAGATAAAGAAGACGATTATCTCTGTTTATTACAGGACGAACTTACTAACAATCTCAGGGGTCTTGAGGGTCATGGGACGATAATCCGGGTTGACGATATCCAGTTGTTGATTAACAGACGAGGTAGACAGATCTGTTAACCAGGGGCGTTTAGGACAAGAAACGAAAGCCATGTGTGCTCAGTAAACCTTCTTTATATTCTGCCTTTTATATACTCCTTATTATTGTCATTTGATACAATTTCTCTTCTTGCGATAAATTGCAATAAATATAGATATATATATCTATATAAATATAGATGTATGGTATATTGTGTGACGTATTTGTATATTCTAGTGCTGCATATTTTAAAGTACAATTCATTTCCGGAATCAATTTATTGGGGTTATTCTACTTTTTTCTTTCGTTGTTTTAATGTGCTAATATATGATGGATGTACTTATGATTAATGTGAGCCTTGGAGAGTGGGGAAAACCGAGATAGGTTTTAACTCTTCCCAAACAACCTCATTAACAGTAATATTCGTCTCACTTTCATATATAGAATGAATAGTATTAATTATTATTATTTCTTAATCTAATTATATGTTTGTTTAGTTTTAAGTTAAGGCGCAATGGGGCACTGGGAATGAACGAGAATGAGAAAACTTGTTTCAGAATTCGAATGTGCGTGAAAAATGATTAACCAATGAAAATCAAAGAACATAATATTAAAATGCCAGAATTTTATTTCATTTTTTCTTTATATCTCATTCACTGAAGACGCTTTAATAAAAGTGAAACATGTTAGTTTGATAAGCGTTTCCTATTTGCTCCTTATCTTATCATTCTGTCGGATTCCGATCCTTATTTGATCATATTATATGTATATTTACCGGGTGTAACAGCAAAATTGTCCAAGTCGTGTAACAGCAAAATTGTCTATCCCACAATATGTTTAATATCTAAAAAAAAAAAAAAAAAAAAAAAAATTAAACTAATTGAGTTTTTTTACCAGTTTTTCAGATAAGACGCTTAGCCATCTTGACACTATTTGTCGTAAGATTCACTGAAAAACCCTTTCAGTTATTCAGTTAGAAAGAAAACAGGTTAAAATCATTTTGTGTCAGTTGTCACTGTCTTTCAAAATGAGCAATGGTGAGAGAAAAAAGGTCACTCAGGACTTCATTAATGGTACCAACATTCAAACAATGTCTTCCATCTTCAAAGTTTATTCAAAAAACATCAAGAGAACGGTAAATAAATTTTAAAAAGAGGTAATATTAGAGAGTATAACTAGATCAGGAGGTCACAACAGGAAGAAGGATCATTTAAGAGATCAATTAGAAAAGATCCAACTTAATTCATAAGACGTTTGGCACGTGAGAGAGGAGTTTCAGCTATGACAGTCCAAAGAGCAGCGAGAAAAGTCTTGAAAATGAAATTGTACATGAAACCTGTGAGGCACCTTGTTACACCAGAAAGTTACAAATGGCGAAGATCATCTTGAATAAGTTGGAATATGATCCTGGAATACGATATATATATATACATATATATATATTTGAACTTTCTTTCAATCCTTCATGAGCTTCCGATCCTTAGATTTGATTAATTAATGATGAACAAGCTTGGAGAGCAATTATACATTCTTATTACTCAAAGTCGAGTACAATAGTGTTATAAAATCCTCGGGAATTCTAGTATGATATCTTTAATCATTCCTAAGATACAACGGTTCAAAGCTTAATCTAACAAATGGACAATTTTAAACCATATATATATATATGTCTGTGTGTGTGTGTATGCGTAGACTGAATTCATGCAAGCCTTTGTGCGATCAATGTATACCTGTCAATAGGGGTTACTTCAAAGGAGAAAGTGGCAGTTGTAAGTAAATAAATCCTTTTCATTACCAAATTCCTTAAACTTTTTGATATCGTTGCTTTTTTTTTTTTTTTTTTTTTGAAAGACCATGAAAAAGATTCTTTTATAGCTCTTCAAAATGATTCATCGGCAACGAACTGACATTTGAAATGTATTTTACCTGACATAAAAAAAACAACTTTAGACACTTAAATCTGAGTTTTTTTTTTCAACCAGTCCACTCGGGTTACTTAATGCCGAACTCTAAACATTTTTTACGCAATTTTATGCCTTCGACTACAAATATTTTTTTACATAATTTTATTCTTTTACGGTAAACGTATGTTTTAGAAATCTATTTCTGTTTAGGATTGGATTTCCGGTTCCTTCTAAAGGCTGCTTCAGCTCTATACGCCAAACATTTGTAATATAAGTCCACACAGTAACCCTCTATTTGAGTGTCTCTTGAGCCTTGTATTGGTTAAGATTAGTAAAAGAAATCCTTCTAGATGACGAAACGCGTCATACAGAATATTTTTCGGTTTTTTCATTTGAATTGGACAATATTAAAATTAAGTGTTTGCAGCTGCTAAAACAAATTTTAGATAAAAAAATGGCAAAGATTGTTTTTTACTCATTTCTCGTATGCCGTCAGAATTGTTTACAGTTCAGAAACTGGTTAAAGATATGGCGTTGAATAACGATACAGTCATTGGGCAGCGATTAAATAAAACAAATCTTGACTACATGTAAAGAAATTCAAATTCAGTCAGCGTTAATATACATTGAAAATGATCTCTTATTCGGTTGACTGAGATTTTGTGTCTGTGTCTATAGATAAGAGTGAATTAAATTTGTCAAATAAATCCGCGACATGCGATATTAAGGGTCTTTTGAACAGGAGCAGAGCTTTCCCCCCACCTCATTGTTTCCTCTTTAGGATTGGGTTTCCGGTTCCTTCTAAAGGCTGCTTCAGCTCTATACGCCTAACGATTGTTCTTTCCTACGCTATATAAATCCACGCAGTAGCCATCAACCTTGAGTGGCACTTTGGTCTTGTATTGGGTGACACTACTAAAAAAATATATAGTTTTTAGATGATCTATTGTAGGTTTTTGTATAAGCCAATTACTTAAAGTTAGAACATTATGTTGACGGTTTCAGTAATTTCAAATAGTTTTCTCATGCAGTTTTCCTTGTATTTGTATTACAGAAGCGAAGTGAATGCATGCAGTTAAAATATGTTTTCACCATGAATTCAGCCAGTTACATGTTGGTTGATCTTCATTCTTCAGCAAGTATGAATGGATGAGGCACATGTGGCCAATGTGTAGCATTACTCTGTCTTTTCTTTCTTTTACATATATTTATTTCCATTCGCCTAGGAATGGTTTGATTGTGAAAAGTTTATTATTTGTGCTGTCGGTTCAGCGTTTTTGCTACTTCCATTAAATGTAACAGTTAATTTTATTTTTTAGGTCCGTATAAGGGATCTTTAAATTATTATTATGGGTTTCGTTTTGGGAAGACTGACTTTGGAATGTCGAACTGGTTATCAGTTATCTCCTTGGAGAGGGGAATTAACAGGAGTTAACTGATAACTGACATCCATTAAAACATAGCACGTGGAACGAGAACAGTCTACCCCAGTGAGCGAAATAGAGGGCTCAGTTCAACATTACAACCGCCTGAAGAAGGCCGGAGCGTACAACGGCCGAAACGTTGTAATAAATATGACGACAAAGATGAGGACAATAGTCCGAATAATGTAAATAGTCTACATAATAACTCATATCAGAAATAGAGACAAATATTATTTCCCTTTTCTGTTTACATATGCTGCCCTTTCACCACCGAACCACAAACAAGGGACTTTACCAAATAACAAAAGTCACATCATTTGAAAGATTCCAACAACTAATTTTTGTTGTTGTTGGAATCCTTCGTAAGATTTGGCTTTTGTTATGTGGTAAAGTCTTTTGCGATTTTGTAGCGCCAGTCCATGAGATCTGACGAAGGATAGTCTCCTTTAAAACATACAGGGTTCATTCGCATTTTCTTGGCATTTTTAATCATTCAATTTGAATCTTCAATTTGATAATTCCAAGTAAATTATTGTATACAGAAACCGCTTGTCTACGGACCCCCTATCAACGGTCTTCGGATGCAACGGACAAAATCTGCAGGGAAAATTAAAAAAAAAAAAAAAATCTGCAGGGAAAAAACTTCCAAATCGTCAGCGATGTATTTCAAAATTTGCTGACTTAGCGGAATGAGTTGTATTAGTTCTCAAAGTGACCGCTTAGTGGCGGGCCTTTCAATTGTAAACAAAAGCGGAAAATACGATACATAAGCGCGTGTGTGAGAAATTAGCCGTGTGAGATCTATTATTTTTGCTATTTTGATCTATATTAAGTACATATTTATTTATGCCATATATACATATTTATAGTATTTACATTATGATCATAACTATTGGTAGTTACTGTGGTTGTTTTATAACTCAAAAATAATCCCCTTCCCATCTACAGATAATCGGCTTTAACGGACCACTTTACCTATTAGTCCGCTCATGAGAGGTTTGTCTGTATTTGTTTAATAACTTGAAGACATTTTCAATTTTGGACTTGTATGTACTTCCATCGATGAAAGTAAGTCCTAACTAAAACTTTAAGATAATGATTGACAAGGTTTCATTTAATAAAAATAATTTAAATATTGTTGACGTTTAGTTGCTGCTTAAAAGCTGTTCTTTTTAAATGTTTACCAAATTTGATTCAAATGTTTAGTTTCTGAACGGCTAATGACCATTTTGTTTCATCATATATCCCATTGTTTACACACTTAAATGTGTTTCTACTTTGATGTGACACTATTAATTACATTGTTAAATAATAATAGAAACATTGTAACAATATACAACATAGATTAATCTAGTTTCTTTTTTATTTTATTTATTTCTCTAGCGTATGTAAAATGTAACGACTTGAATATTGTGATAGTAATCTACCAGAAAGGTTCAACAGCTATTTAAATGCCCCTTCATCTCACAGGCGATCATAAATCCACATATTTCTTTTGTTGTTGTTATTATTATATTATTATTATTATTATTATTATCTGTGAATTGGAGATGAATTAAAAGGAAACATAGTGGAGTAGTTTTTCGGTTTGCCGATTTCATTTTCCGCGCCGATATCCGTTACACTACCCGTATACAGATTAAAAATTTATAATGAAAATATTCTTTTCAAAAATTCAGGCAAATTAAAGTTACAGATTATTATTATTATTATTATTATTATTAAGTAATTGTTTTCTTGCACTGCATTAGTTTTCATATGTCATATCTTACAATGGATATAGCAGCTATTATCTGCCACTATGTAACTAAATTATTATATTATATGAAAGAGAGAAAGATAAAGAAAGAGAGAGAGAAAGGAGAAAACGGTATATAGATATATAGATAGAGAGAAAGAGAATGATAGAGATAGTAAGAAAGAGATATAGATTGAGAGATAGAGAGAGAGAGAGAGAGAGATGAGTAAGTCTCTTTTCTGTCTACACTTCTTGTTTTACACGAGCCAACCTTGATTTAGGGGACTGCTGATGAAAAAGGGATGAAGAGATTCGTCTCATGGCACTACCAAAAAAACATTTGTGGGATAGAGAAGAAAAGTTTTAACTTCATTTGTTAATTCTGTTTTCTAATTAACCTTATTAATATTATTTTAATTAACAAAAATGAGAACAACAAAAACAACAAAAAATGATCCCCCATATCAATGTATTTTTGTTATGTGTTTATAAATTCTCTTATGCAAACACAACTTTATTAAAAATAAAGGAAAACTGTATGTGCAAGTAATCAATATTTCCCATTTTTGTCAAAATTACTTGGTAGGCTTGGAGCCATTTCCATTCTAGTTTCATTTATTGTTTGTCTATTCCAAACGCGTATAGATGTAAATTGTTAAAAGCAAACAACAATGGAAAAATTAAATCCCATTACAAAATTTTCAAAACGTTTCTTCTGAAAAGCAAAATAGCCTCGAACAAATATGAGAGAAAAGAAAAGTATAGCTCAGATTTAATTGGCAAAATTTAACATCCTTGAGAAATGGATAAATACTAAATATGGTATAACCATATTTCCAGAAGTAACACATTTAATGATAATTATAAGAAGAAAATTATGATGCGTGGGGCATGGACTGTGCTGAAATAACATTAAGCAGATGTGGAAAAGCAGACATTTCTCGTATTGGCCACCTGAGATGAGAACCTACAACAGCCGTGTAAAACCCTTACCAAATTTTGGTTCGTTCGCGAAACCAGGCCATGATATACATTTTTCTTCTACAATTTTAATTCCTTTTGAAATAGTGTGTATGGGTGAAAATAGATGCGTATACACATACACAACAGCATAGTATACGCAATACAGAGAGAAACAGAAAATTCGAGAGAGTGAGAAAGAGCGAGAAAGACAGAAAAATAAATATTCTACAAATAACAAAGAACAAATCAAGAAATATAAAAGGGGATGAAAAAAAAAAAAAGAAGGAATATAGAGAAAAGAGAGTGAAACAAAGACTTATCTTTCACTCTGTCTGTCTCTCTTTCTCTCATATATATATATATTACACAATTGTGCATTTGGACAGCAATCCCTACTTTATACAAGTTTCACTAAAGACGTCTGACAAGGCACTGCGATTAAGCCTTTTATTCAGTTTTTCTTGCATTCGTATAAGTGTTTTTCTGGACATAAAGTTTTAAAAAACTGTCTAAAAATTCTATACAGACGAGCAATTTCGGCTATTCTATTAGCCATTATCAAGGATCTTTCGCTTTTTTGTAACTGAAATATGTAGATTGTTATATATCTGTATTTATAGTGACCGGAATGTTTTTTTTTTATTTTCTAAACACGGTCAGTACGTTGTGGCCATGTTAATAATAGGTGATATTATTGAACGTTGAATTATTCTTTTTTATTATTAAAGCTTTCATTTCATATATATATATATATGTGTGTGTGTGTGACTGATGATTGCTGACTTCAGTGTACACTTTTATATTTACATACGCTCTATCCCTGATATTGGGCACTTTAATCCATAAATATAGCATATCTTAAAAACCTATATATATATATATATATATATATATATATGTGTGCGTGTGTGTGTGTGCGCGTGGAGAGAGAGAGAGGAGGAGAAAAGAAAGTATTAGGTTGGTGCAAAAATAATGACGTAATAATGTCGTTTTTTGACGTATTTTTTAACGTCAAAAAACGAAATTATTACGTCATTATTTTTGCACCAACCTAATATACTGATAAGAAGAGTAAGAGTTTTCGTAGTATATTATGGTGTCATTGAGGAGAGACAAATGGAAATGGCGAAACAGAACTAAGGAGATAAATGAGAAAGTGATAGGATGAGAGAGTCGGGAAATCATGATGGAAGATCGAAAAATCCTGTAATAGAAAACGAGAAAGAAACTGCGAAAAAGACAGACAACGAACAAGGAAACATGTGAGGGAAAGACGCCTGTGAAACCGGTTTCGTTTTATTAATTCAGAATCGGCTTCGTCGTGGCTGCGACTGGCATTTAAAAGGACGATAAACTACCGCAACAGACGACAACGCATTGAGAAGCAGAAGTGAAAACTAGTATGTGCGCATGCGTATAGTCGTCGCTTTGTGAATGCGCTCTGTGGCTTGGATTGTTATTTACTTCATTCTAATCAAATGGGAGTAACGACATCTTCATTTTAAATTTCTTTGTCAGTGAGAAAAAAGAATAATGGACTTGTATTAATGAACAAATATTTAAGCATTTAAAAATAAACGCATTATGATAGAGCTAGATATAGAAGAGGCAGACTGGATTTCGCGGAGTTATCCAAAATACACGTCTATGCTTATAGAATACAGAAGAGCGCTTACTGTAGAGCAATATTTTTCGTGCTTATCTTATTTGCACCGTCTGGTGCTAACGATCTCTGCTGGCATAAAAAAAGAAAGATTATATTGAATCAATTGCTAGGTCTGCTGCTAGGAAATTTGGTTCACTATATTGTGCTTGACAAGTTTTCTCAACAGAATCTACCTTACATATTTTTATAAGTCTACCATTTGTCCAAGTTTTGAATATATTTAGCGATTCATGATAAAATCAAAAGAAAAATCTGCAGTGTTATTGGTCTTGACCTGGCATCTTGTCTTTAGTCACTTTTCCACCGCCATAACGTAGCTACGTAACGTAGCCTTTTCTCTAAATACTTTGATGGTAATTGTTCTGATGAACTTTATGGTACTTAAACTTTATGAATTTAAGTGCAGTACTAGATTGGCAGTTAGGTCTCATCATTTTACAGTTGAATTGGCTAGATGTAAACCTAAGTTCTTTGATAATAGTTTCTTTTTTTGTGCTAATTGCCTATGGAACTCCCTTCCGGCTTCTTGCTTTTCAGTCAACTTTGATCTTCAAAAAAATAAATACAATGTCAATTCTTATCTGCTGTCTTCTAGATTCCTCCTCTTTAGTGTTCTCTCGCCTTCTTTAACACTCGGTAACTCCTTGCGTCTTAGTGGGTTTATTGCCTTTTTTGGGGTGAAATGATTAAAAATAATTGTCATTGGATTCTTTCGATTTCTAGAGTTGTAGGAAATATAGAGATTCTGTCCCATATATACACACATAGGTAGACACACATCGCTCATAAATGAATACACCTTTACTTTCATATACGATTTCCTTCCAGAACGTTGTCGAACATGAATATCCACATCTTACTGCCTCCATATTAACGTTGTTTTTTTTTTTTTAAATCTTCGTTGCATTTTTTTGACTTTCCTTATTTTTTTTTTTTGATTTCCTTGCTTCTGCTGCCTTCATTGTGTCCAGTGAATGTTAAATTCTCCAAGCCTTATATGCCCCATATTTTTCAGGTGTTACCAGTTTATTTGTAGTTCATTTTTTCCTTTGTTTTCTCGCATGTTCTGCTTTCAAATACCTTCGGCAGAACCAAATCTCTGTCGCTTCAAATCTCTGCAAGGAGATCATTCAGAATTTATTTACATATACGAGGTGCACACTTTCTTACTTTCTAATGACTGTTTTTTTATCCTTTAATACATTATTTATTTTGTGGAAGGCATCTTTCGATAATTCTAAGCATGATTTTTGTGTCAGATTACTCGTCGTCTGTTATAGAAGGAAAATTCATTTTCTTCCGAAATAAATATAGCACGCTTTTTTTTTAAATTTTTAACATTACACAAGCAAAACTGATTTAAACATTTATTGACATACAGTACAGGATTGAAACTTTGTTGACAAAAATCTATACTGCTATCCCAAAATGAGGATATCCAATGAGAATGTTGAATATCTGGTGTGACCGCCTTTATTTTCTATTAATGTTTGTAGCTTTACTTGATTTACACAGACTTTGGATTTTTTTCCCCACTCAATATGCATTCTCTTATATCTGTCATTTTGGATTGTCTACATATCTCGTACATTCTTTTATCTTTCGTTTCAGTACATTCCACAAGCATTCAAATGAATTTGAATTCACCTGTTGTCTGATTAACGGAACCTTTTGGATTCTTGTCATGTTGAAACACAACTCTTCATCTAAAGCGTTTGAGCAAAGGAAAAATTTTTACTTTCAATATGTAGCAGTAACCAATACCAGTAGAGAACATAACAACCGAGACCAAGACGTTTCTCCTACCATGTAAATAGTAAACACTTTCTTTCATTTATGCCTCACTATAACTACATCAAGTTCAACCGATATTATCAAAGCCATTTGACATTTTCTAAAAAGGTTAAATTTCTAGCGTTATTTTCCTTAATTGTTATTTTTAATTTAAACGGGCCTCTGTAGGCATCGGTCAAAGTAACAGTTTCTTACACAGACGTCAGCCATACGCGCGAGCCTTGTTCGAGGAAAGTTCGACCGTTGTAGTAAAAACATTCATTTAACACACTTCTTTGCCCTCATTAGCAACGTCTACATGCTGATTTTTCTCGGTTTTTTATCAACCAATCTCTTGATAAAAGAATTAGACTTTGGTGTCAGCTTGCATCTTCGACTTGGTCGCTTCCGTACACCCCCAACATTTACACGCGACTTTGTACAATTCTGGCAGCCATGTTTTTGCACAACCTCAGTTATTTAGTCGTTTTTCTGTTTGCGGAAGGAAATAACACGTTTCTTCCAATCGGAAGAGAGTTTTTTCCTCTATGGATCCATAACTGAACTAAAATTATCTATTACTTTATAAGAACTATTTTTAACATTGTATATTCGATTCATATTTATAGCCACTATTAGGAAAAATAATCAATAATTGTTTTAAAATAAACTTACTCTATAGAATTAAAAAAAAAACTTTTCTTTGTACATTTTTGGGCGGCAACGGAGTTTCAATATTTGATTAAAAATAATATCTGAGAATTTCCATATTGACTGTTAATATTCGATTAGAAATAATAGAGTTGTTTGGTTTAGAAGAAAATGAACTTCTTTCTATTAAAATGTGATAGAAGTGTGTACATTTATAAGTGATATATATATGAGTACAGACGATCCTTAAAAATCCAATCGGTTATAATTTATTTAATGAAAAAATATTCTTTAGAACATGCTTCGTTTACGCTAAATTTCTAAGAATATAATTTATTTCATGAAATAAATTATAACCGAATGGATTTTTAAGCATCGTCTGTACTCCTTATTATATTGCTCTGTAACTTACATTGAGCTCTCTTTAGATTAATGTCCTCCTTGGAATTATCCCTACTAATTATCAGTTGATATATTTATAAGTTATTTCTTAGTGGATACCCGTATTTGTGTAGACGCCCTGTTTTTATTATCAGTGCTTATGTTGGTCTAAAGACTTGTCGAACTCTCTGCCTTCGGACAGGGAGGAACCCAGACGAGGCTATGCCGAAGGGCAGATTCTCGTCTGGGAAGGTAAACAAACTCGATCCCGTGTATGCGGGGTCTGCCGGGAAATTTCGCCTGAGCCAAAGCGTTCGAAATGCTCCACATAAAAACACGCCTTGTGCCACACCCTGCCTCGTGAAGGGGTCGGGTAAATACCGGCTCTCTAGAAAACTTACGAAAGAAAATGTGCCTTCCAGCAGAAATCGAGCTTGCGTCCCCTTTGTAGGGGAACCTCCAAGTCTCTCTCTTTATATATATACGTGTGTGTGTATTTATTTTTTCTGTCCTTACTGAAGCTCTACTTACGAATTTTCAGTGATAGAGACACGGACAAACTGGTCTGTCATTTCGGATGTTCAACTACTGCGCAGTAGATATTAGGTTGGTGCAAAAATAATGCCGTAATGTCGTTTTTTGACGTATTTTTTAACGTCAAAAAACGACATTATTACGTCATTACTTTTGCACCCACCTAATAGCATATCTGTAGCTGACTAGCATCAACCTGTTAACACAAAGCCATTGTTGTTACCCCTCCTCTCTCTCTCTGTGTTATCACGGTGCAATTTGTTGATATACAGGGTGCGATGGATAAATTGTCGTCTAAATTACGCAAAAATGAAAATAACGTTAACATCTCATTTTAACTTACCAAAAATTACACAAAAATATCTTGAAATACTAAAGAGTAAATTTATTCAATAAAATCGCCATTAGCTTCAACCACGGCCTTCAGCCGACTTCTGAATCTCCTGCAACCCTTCTGGGCAGTCTCCTTGTTTAAGTTCGTGAATGCTGCCATAATCCTTGTCTTCAGTTCATCTTTGGTTTTACAACGAATTTTGTTGATCTCTCGCTCAACTGCCCACCCGCACATAATAATCAAGGGGGTGCAGTCTGGGGAGTTAGGTGGTCAAATATTAGGGGGTGATATGGTCGCAGAAATTGTCTGACAGCCATGATTGGGTTCTACTGCTTGTGTTGGCATGGCGCGGAGTTCTGTTGCCAGACATAGGGTCTTCCAGCAACCATCCTCTTGATCAGGGCAACACTAACTTCTCAAAACACTTGATGTAGGCCTCCGTATTGAGTGAGGCCCAGTGGGAAAATGAATTTGGACATAATATCGCCATTACTAGTGATCACATCAAACCCCATAATGTTGACTGGATATATCATCCAACATTTTCCGAATCCTCTGCATCGTCCTCAGATTGACACAAAAACACTTTGAAATGTTCGTATTGGAGCTTCCGGTGCCAATGCTAAGACCTTAAGTTTACCGATTCCAAATTTCTGGCGGAGTGAATTGTGTCATGTTTTTCTTTTTCTCACAGGCGGTGGCCAACTGATATTACTATACGGTAAAGTCGACATTAAAAATATAATATGGCGACAATTTATCCATTGCACCTTGTATTTTGGCTTTTAAAAAAATAATTTTGTGGACATGGAAGATTTAGCTTCTTTATAGACTATTAAAAAATTCTTTGCTTAAGTAACCATTTAAAAATGTTTTTTTTACAACTCTGCAATATTTTTCTGTAGTTCCTATAATTAGAAATTAGCCTTTAACATCCTTCTTATCTAATTTGTAAGCGGTAACAACGTAAATCTTTAAAGCTAAGCTACAAAAATTGAAATGAATAAAGGAGTAAAAACGTGTTAGTCATAAATAAATCGACAGAATTGTAATGGTTTAGTTGACTTTATTATAACATTTTATTAAAATACTAATTATTTTATTGGTTTACATTAAATTACTTGAAGCATTATTTTTACTGGATACTCGTATTTGAGTAGACCCTCCATTTTTTTAACAGTGTTTATATCGACTATCGGCCTACACTCTCAAGAAAACTTACAAAAGAAAATTCATCCTCCGTCAGGATTCGGATTGGCGTCCCCCTTTGCAGGAGAAACTACCTTCTCATCTGGCGTGCTTTGATAGCTCGGCTACGGAGAACTTCACAGTCAAGAAAGATTCTATTTGATTTCATGTATATTCACTTGTTCAGGTTTTTCTCGAAAGCCTTATCTTTTTTAATTAAGTAAATTTTATCAAGTACACAGGCCGGTAGACAAAATAAACACTAATGGTGTGCCTACTCAACTATCTACTAAAAAGAATGTTTGAAGTAATAAAATATGTCGGATTAAAAAATAACATTCATTAATTTTTTTTAGAAATACATAAAATTATTGGGTATTTCGACGTGGTGTAATGTTTTGTATGCTTGAATTGCTATATCAATTACCGACTGAATAGCGAGTTCGACTCTCATATTTTTAGCCTTGTGTCACGTCAAGCTACGTTGAGAGACTTACCATTAAATATTTATTTTATTACTGTAAATTAAAATCTTAATTTGTTTTATTAATAATATTACTTTAATATTTATAAATATTTTCTATATGGCTTTTTCCTACACTGAAGCCGAAATTATGACTTATCTACTGATCAATCACACTGAGTATCAAACTGACTATGAAGTAATTTTGGTTTGCAAAACTAGATCTCTCATTTTTGCCCCACGGTGTATTACGGTATAATATCATAACTCTGCATTTTCTCTCTCTTTCACTCTCTCTCTCTCTCGCGCGCGCACACACACACACGCATAACATGGACATGCGTGCGTGTGTCTCTGAGGTATGTTTGTGTAAAGATAATAATTTGAAATTATTCCATTTAAATTTCCTAATGACGTGTCTTTGTACTTCTCGATTTTCAAGTCTTCTTCAAGACGGACAGCAAGTGAACATATCTGGGTTAGATTTCCATTAAGGGAAGGTCGCTTAGTCATCTTTCATGTTTGCGATGAGTATTCGTTGAACAAGAAACCCACCCCCATCTGCAGCCATCCAGTTGGCCAACCTGCCCACCTCCCTCTCTTTGCGTCCTTCGTTACCTTATACAATTGATTGATTCTTCTTGAGTGACTAATAGTGGCGAGAGCGGGCGTGGTGGGGGAGACCTGTTACTCTTCATCTTATGAACCAACAGGTACTTCTCGTCAATACGAGACAAACATTTGACCACACACATCCACACACGCACTTTATGAGCTTGAAATATTCGAAATATTTTTAGCCAGTAAGGACTAAATCTGTTTTTGATCTGGCCAGTGTGGACTTAGCATTATATATATTTAAGTTCACAACCGTTTTTGTTCATAGTCACAGACTTTCTGAATACAAAAATAAAGTGAAACTAAATGGATTTTTCAGTATTTTTAGCAACCTGACAATTTCCAAGAGCTCACGCATTATTTACCTTATTCGGGCTGTTATCCTCATTTTCATTGCCATATTCACAACGTTTCGGCCGTTGTTCGCTCCGGCCTTCTTCAGGTGATTGGAATTTCGTAGCGAACTCTTTATTTCGTAGATTGTTCTAGTTCCACGTGCCATGCCTCTTATGGATGTCTCAGTCATTATCCACTGGGCCATGTGTCCTTGACACATGCCGGAGATTATTTCTTTTTTAAGCTCTAAGAATGGGTTATGTCCAATATGAAGCCTGGACATAATCACTTCTCTTTTTGTTTGGTGTTTCTGGCAGTGAGTTCTGGATGATCTCATCAAAAATGAAGAGGAGACATGAAGCAACAGAAATGTGGCTCTACAGAAGGAAGCTGAGGATAACATGAACCGAACATTTGAGTAAGTTTTGGAGAAAATGGAAACAAAAAGGTAAATAATAATTAACATCAGGAAGAGACAGTTGAGGTTTCTGGGGCATATAATGAGGAAAGAGAGCTTGGAAAATCTGATACTCACAAGACAGATAGAGGGCAAGATGGACAGAGGATCAACAGCGCATAACAAACTCACTGAGTAAATAGATAGCGGAACAGGTTTTAGGGGAGACAACATAAAGATAAAGTTTATTAAGAGCTACAGGGGACACGAAGTTGTGGAAAACAATAATCCTGAGGGGACACAACACATAAAGAAAAGAAGATGCCATTCTACGTCCTTTTAAAACTACTGCCCGGCGTATGATTTTTTTCCGCACAACCTTTTGATGTTGCCAGAATGTCAACTCACACCCAAAGGCCCATTATTTTTGTATAGCTTTTGGTGTGATCAAAGTGTTTCCTTCCGTTTGATATGTTGTTGCCAATTCTTTATCGCAGATCGTTTTTTATAGGATTTAATCCGTTGGCATTAGCTATATTTTTGTATCTATAGGGCAAAGATTTTATTTTAAAGTGCGAGTAAAAATATCTCTTTTTGTGGGGAATAATGAAGTAATACTGTAGAAATTTTCTTGACTCCAAAAGTCATTTACAAACAAGATATTTCATTTACTAATGCAAATTTCACTAACTTCATTCGTTCACATATAAAAGTTACATTTAAGAAACGGAATAAACGATTTCTTGTAACTCGTTGATTGATAATTATTAGTTACTAGCAGGTTTCTCCCTCTCGCTATCGCTTCGCAAAGTAAGATATATTCATCACATTAAATCTTTGAAATAAAAATTTTTAAATGAACATTTCATTCATAAGTTGGCTTGTTATACTTCAGGAAAGTTTTACAAATAGATGCCAACTTGTTGAAGGCCAAGTAAAATGCAAATTTCAAACACTTTTCTGCACTGTATAAGACAATACGCCTAAATAGAACTATTTTTCTTTATATGAAAATCAAAACAATCCTTGAAGAAAAGAACACTAATGAAAGACGATTAATGAAATATACTTTTTAAAAATCAATATGCAAATTAGTTAAACCTGAAGAGTGATATCACCTAGAAGTAGATAATATATAATACAGACATTGAGCTTTTCGCGTATAAATTACTATAAAATAGATTTGGGGCTTTTAAACCCCAGAATTGGTTAGATAACTGCGCTCCAATTTCACGTTTAATTCATATAGATCCCATAATATAGGTTTTACTTAATTAGCTATTACGTTTCTCTAACTCTTCAAATGTTAAATGTATAACTAATTCTAATTTCTATTTTCCCATCTTTACACTGTATTAATTTTGTCTTATAAATTGTCCCATGAAATACAAATAATTGTTTGTACGGAAAATAAGGATCTGCGTCCATCAAATCGTTTTTAAATTAAGTGACAGCAGAAGAAACGACAGGGAGGCTTTTAAGCTAGTTCATAATAAAACGTGGACTGCAATTTTGGATACAAAAAGAGTTACTTCCCTTGAATCATGAAAGCAACGATAATGGCTAGTATATATATGTATTAATATATATTTTTAACCTTACATGATCTGGCAACACTGAATCTGGGCTTAACGGAAGTCGTTCCTTGCATCTAACTTTTCTAGGGCTTTTAAATGAGCTATGAAACATTAAAATCGCACCAGTGGGAGTGGAGGAGTTGCTTGGACACAGACACACACACAAATACACATATATATATAATATACAAGATTATTGTTGCCGGAGAATCTTTCAACGGTAAGCTCCCCGTTCACTCTTTTCCAAGGAAGAGACAATCCTTTAAGTTCATGATATTAATTAATGGTGAATAGCGTTCCGATAATTCCCGGTTTTATTTCGAGGGCGACATAAATATGGAATCATTCATAAGTTTTAAATTTCTAGTCATAAATCGTATAAAATTCAAAAACCTGTAGTACCTGTTGACATCTCCATAATAACAATGCAGCTACATAATTTTCATATATTTCTTCTTTTCTTCCCCGTCAGACGATGAGTTCCTTAAATTTAATTTCTCTTGTCAACGAAACAAAATGTATTAACCTGTTACCGAAATAACGTGATAGTTAATAAAGACATTAAGAAATTGATAAGCGAGAAACAAAGATAGCTTGAAATTACCGGACAGTCGTTGAGAAAGAAAGAACAGGGTATTTAAAAATAAAACTCAGCCTGCCTACCTATTAACAATTGTATTTTGTAAAGTGTGTGGCTTTTATAGTGATTTGAGTGCTTTCATTTAATTTGTGTGTAATTAATCACCCTAAATAAACACGTACATCAGCGCGTTCCTCTCTCAGTGAACTCATCAATTCAGCGTCTATTTCTGTCTGTTCTTATTTTATGGCAAAATGCTTTGCTCAAGAGGAAGATTTGTTTTATTTTTTTTTAAACTCTCACTCATTGTCATCTAGGGCCCTGAATTTGATTCTTCTCAAAAGAAGGGAATTTCTTTCTTTATTTTACTTGAATTTCCTTTCTTTTTCTAAACAGGTTTTTAGTTTTCTTCAATTATCTCCCTTTAATTATTTTTCGATTTTTTGTGTGTTGCGAAAAGCAAGCTAAATTCGGGTAATTGGGTTTGAATTTGTTTCATTCTCTTTCTATAAGAGTGACTGAGTAGGGTGAAGGAGTAGAACAAGGATGATCTAAAGTAATAATGAGAGAGAGAGAGAAAGTGAGAGAGATTCCTCCTGACTCCCTGTCGGGTGTAAGGTAACAGCTTCACTACACTAATGTTGCTGTTATGTTTTTTACGAGTTGGAGTTGCCAGCCCCACGTACAACCGGTTTTGAATTCAGGGCTATTCTTCTAGACTGGCTGCTAACAAGGCTTGAAATCCTCAGTCCACCTTGCTATTTAACCGATAGCTTGGCGTGGTGGTGGTGGGGAGAGAAGAAATATGTTCATAACTTTTCCAAGTGTATTTGTGAGAAAGTGAATGCAACGACCTCAGCCGGAATTTGAACTCGGTCATGCTGATCTCACATTCCGCGCCGATATCAATTACGCTACACATAATCGAGAATGAGCAAATATTTCATTCCCTATGGTTACTGTAGATTTTATAAGTACGTAATAGAAAACTAGCGGCTCCTATTTGGCAATAGGTTCATACAGTTTTTTTTTTCGCTCTGGATACGAGTGTGTGTGGTTAGGTACCAAAGATGAAACCAAGTACATTAGAACTGTCAGTTCATAGCCAATGGCTTTAAAAACAATGAAGAGAGACAAGAGAGGAAGTGATGAAAACAAAACGAAGAAAGAGAGAGAAAAATAGATCAGAGAGGGAGTAACGTGAAAAGCAGGAAAAGGAGTGAAAAAGAAGAAACAAGAGAGAGAGAGAGAGAGAGAGTGGGAGTGCCGCTGATAGAAAGGACAGTGAGAAGAAATGATTCGGGGTGAGGGAACAAAGGAAATTGATCCATAGAGAGACATGGACATAATGAGAGGGAGATAATGAAATATAGCCATTGATGATCATATCACATGGTCTGATTATTGCTTAAGACATGTAACTGCTTATCACTATGCAGTATACACACTGTTTATATCTACATACGCTCAATCACTGGTTCGACCTGGGTATGACGATAAACTACATCCAGCAGTAAGGCCTCTGGAGATTGGAGGTTTTGAGGAGCATGGAACCACTGTTAGACATTTTGACGGTCGTCTTCGAGTATATCGTCCAGAGGTCAGCAGTGAATATTTCGGAGACAGTAGGAAAGCGTAGTTCAGGTTCGCAGTGGATATCGTGGCAAAGTAGCAGAGCGTAGTACTTCCTTCTGTCATCTTCGCAGACAAATTGGCGCTGGTCCTTCGGATAGTGTAAAACAAAAATGGCCGCCTTTATACACGACGGATAGAATTTTCTGCGGCTTCTGATTGGTTAACCATCTATTGGTAGACTATAAAGTGAGTCATTCGAACTGGCTCGCTAGTTACATAATATATATTAGATTTTTATGTATAGCATGTGTTTCATTTTCAAATTTTTATGGATTGGGGCGCGTTTCTGTAGGTTCCCCTGGAGAGTATGTGGTATTATGGTGGTTGGAGGATTGAACGGTGATGGATGAGTTCTTGTGGTGAATGAGCAAAGCGTAATGTATGAATGGGTCGTGAATCAGATTAGCTAGGTATAGGATAGTTAGTTTGGACCAGCCTTTACCCCTCCCCTTCATCGGCCACGTGCCACAATTATGTATAAAAACATAATAAATCTTCTAGTTACATAATATATACAAAAAACTGTAACAACCACCTCTTAATTGCTGGTGTTCCCAGGTTCAACCCTGACCCGAAGTGGTAACACCTGTTAGGGTCCCAGTTATGGGCAAATAGTGATCCCCACAAACAAAAATAAACAGTACATTTTTATAATAAAATGACCAACAATACATTTTTATAGCAATATGACAATCAAGCAAACAGTAAAACCATCACCACCATTAATCTAGAAAATTTCAAAATATAAATTAATCTTTCCTTCCCAGTTCATCATCAGTTATTTGCCAGGCGTTATATACGCTTAGGCGATCATGTATCTTTCGATACATGACTGGCGAGGCAGATTTTTTTCCAGTAGTAGTTTGCCATTTCTTTCTGCGGTAGACGAGTTGCTATCCATGGCTATTGAACTCTGTCCTACTATTTACTCATAGCTGGGAGCGGGGAGAAGAAGAGGATTTATACTTTTCCCAAGGGTAATAACACGTAAGTGTATGTAATGGATTCGACTGGAATTCGAACATGGCTCTACGATTCATCAATCCGGGCCGCTCCACCGTAGTGTGTGTATGGGGGGGGGGGTGTTAAAAGGAGGGTAGATTTCGCTGTCAACCGATCCAGAGGCGCGTCGGTTGGACGTGGGTCTAACAACTCCACCGCGTAAACACCCACTTTCTACGAAAACCATAGCAGTAAAAGCTCGCGTGGTAAGGCAGTGGCTTTATTCTCGTTAGGGTGTCTGCAGAGTTAACAACAACATTTTGATTAATCTATCTACTAATAATAATAACAAAGGTTGTGCTTTGCAGATTTTATGCTATGTTATTTTACCAGTGCTACTGGTAACATGTAACCCAAACTACGGTTTCATCGGTAACTAAACCAGTTCCCCCACCAGGCTTTTCTGCTAAGGAAGGTGGCTAGATAATCAGCAGTATTAACCCTAGAACACTAACCATTAATTAAACTTACACCACTACTAACCATGGGTATATCATACCCCATTTTGAAAATATCAAAAATAATATTAAATATAAATCTTTATTTGAAATATTTTACATGCAGGCACTTCAAATATTGTACTTTGAGTTAACATTAATAGGAATTGAAAAACATTATTTAGGTAAGAAAATCAGGTACTGAAAATTATAATTAAAAATAGGAAAATTTGCGCTGGGTACTATTGGTACCCATGGTTAGTGTTCTAGGGTTAAAAGCAAGATCTCTTAATGAGCGGATGAACGTTATTGTAGGCTCAACGACCATCTAGCCCAATGGAGTAGACGGGGGTGCTTCATAGCAGCTCGGGCGGTAATGACATAACATCGATTGGCAGAGGGCTTCCTAGACTGAAGTCAATGATCAAAGATGAAAGCTCTCACTAATAGAGATTGAGTGTTTTTTTAATTTTTTTTATTATTATTATTTATCAACTTTTTGAATGTTATTTAAAGCCTGAAAATATTTTTAGATTGTCGGAATATCTTGCGTCCTGGGTATGACGATAAACTACATCCGCGTCCTGGGTATGACGATAAATTACGTCCAACAACAAGGCCTCAGATAATGTTTTAGGGAAAATAATATTGCCAGCTATACGTTTTTGAAACAATAATGTTGCCAGCTATACGTTTTTTGGAAAAAATAATGTTGCCAGCTATACGTTTTTGAAACAATAATGTTGCCAGGTATGCGTTTTTGAAAAAATAATGTTGCCAGGTATGCGTTTGATAGTACTGTATATTTAATATATATATATATATATATATATATATATATATATATATATATATATAGGTATATGTGTGTGTATGTATGTATATGTGTATACATATATGTGTGTGTGTGTGTGTGTGTGTGTGTGTATATATATACCTTAATTTGGCATTAAATGACCCACAGTGGTTGATATGCCATAAAACCCAACCAACCAACCAACCAATCCGGAATATCTTCTGAGATAATGATTTACTGATATACATCAGTATCTGTCTAAAAGTGGACATTGAAGTCAACACCTAGCGGCGACAGTCTGTTTCATGCTTAAACGCAATCTTCAGATCTTTATTATATATAAATGGGTCTTTCGCTGTAAAAGTTAGATGATGCAGTATTTTAGGGAATAAAGCATAATTGGGACATAAACGTTGTTAGATTTAATCTGAGAATTGTTCAAAGCTTAAACGTTAAGAAGGTGACATAAAAAAGGTTTTCATCAAAAGAAATAACCTCGCCGAAAGGAAAGTAAATATTCAATTATTTAATCAGAAATGCACTTCCTTTAAAAAATGGACGCAGCCATGGAAATGATGAACAAAATATAAATCTTATTACATTTGTATTTACCTTTATTAACATGCCTAAGCATTGTTCTGATTTCGAGAAAGGCCAAATTGCCGCTTTTCCTGATCTTGGGCTGTGGAATAGATAGATAGCTGATAAGATTAATCGAAGTGAGTCATGTGTCCGCAAGTTAATCAAAAAGAGAAATCAAACTGGAACATATAATAAACGTAGCGGATCTGGTCGACAGCTAAAACCTAGCGACAGGGAAGATAGAAACTTCGTCCGTCAGTACGAAAAAGAATGATTCGCAACAGCACAAGATGTTTCCAAAACGGCTAATTTGGTGGTTTCTTCAAGAACAGTCAGACGCAGGCTTAAAGCAAAATGCATCGTTTCCAAGTACATAAAAAAAGAGACCTTTCGTATCTGGAAAAAAAATCGACGGGCACGCTTGGCTTGGTGCAAAGCTCATTTTCACTGGACTAAATCTGATTGGGAAGATGTTATGTGGAGCGACGAGAGCCCCGTTTACTCTTAAATATGAAGGACGAATACGTGTTTGGTGTCCGCCAGGTGAAACGAATACTCCAGTGACTACTAAGGTCATTGTTAAACACGATAGATAATCAACGTTTAGGGTGCATTCTCAGCAGCAGGAGTTGGTAATTTGTACAAAATCAAGGGAATCGTGGAAAGCATCAATACCACAACATCTGACGAATTCTATTATTCACTTGTCTTGGTAAAAACACAAAAATCAACTTTCTTTGGGTGCATCCATTTTTTTTGCCTTGTACTGTATTTATATTCAATGTCGAAACATTCCTATTCAATATCAATGCTTCATCACGAGAGTAAAATGCACTTCGTATTGTCATTCGCACGAAAACTTACTTTTTGAACAATCAAATGGATAATGCCATTGTCTCTTAAATTCAGAATTCACTGCTTTGCTACATCTTTCAAATAATATCTCTCTGTCTATGGATGCGCATCCCTTTCTGTTATGAAAGTTGTGCCGGTAACAAAATTAACCAGTAAATGCTAAAGATTTTCCAATAATATGTTCCGATATTTTTAACTAAGTAAAGCAGAGAATTCCAACTGTTGAGTAAACTTTCCTTCCTTCTCCAATTAATACGCGCCTCGCTTGGCCAGTCATGTGACTTAACGGTCAAATCAGCGGTCTCCAGTTTTTACAGTGGAACCATGTTTTTGTAGATACCGAAGACGAAAGATATTTTCCTGACTGCAGAGCAGAGACTGTCTTTTGAAACACGATATGCCTGACTTATAAACAGTTTTATTCTTAATTTTATAAAAAATATCAATGAAATAAAAAAAAAACAATAAAATAATTAATAAACATTATCTATTTCGCTTTTTAAAATAATAAACATTGTCGAGGAAGTCAAAAATATATACAGTAATAGCGGTGTCAAGGAAATAACTGTCCTTTTGACATACTGTTTTTTTTTTCGGAGACAAAGGTTAAAAATTACCGAACTATTATTTAGGTTGGATCGGCTAAAGTAAACGAGGTATTAGGTTGGTGCAAAAATAATGACGTAATAATGTCGTTTTTTGAGGTATTTTTTAACGTCAAAAAACGACATTATTACGTCATTATTTTTGCACCAACCGAATACATAGTAATTGGAGAAAAGGAAAGCAAATCAATCCAACAAACAGAAATATTTACAGAGATTTATGATGAGAAAGATGAAAAGAAAAATCATGAGGTTGATTTCTGATAGGCATTTATTCCTTAAGTTCTTAATTATGTACGGAGCCATGTCTGATGCTTTCAGCGAAGATTAATCATACGAAACAAAAGCCTGTTAGACTAACTCACTAGCCACTTTATACAGCAAGGTGCCCAGAAGTCTATTCCATATAGATTTTACTTACTTCTAAATACTTGGGGTTAAGGCAAGAGAGAAATGAGATTCGAAATCTATTTTACCTTACTCATTTCTTCCGATCAAACGATTGTCAATGTTCAAATATTTGTTTTAAAGTTAAGATTGGTATTAGGTTGGTGCAAAAATAATGACGTAATAATGTCGTTTTTTGACGTTAAAAATACGTCAGAAAACGACATTATTACGTCATTATTTTTGCACCAACCTAATAGCTGGAGGAAGCAAACAAACAATTTCATAACGATTTTTTCAGCCTAGCAGAAGTTTTATTATCAGTGAATTTTAACTAAGCCTCAACTTTTCACAAAACATTAAAAAGTGTTGAAAGCGCTCGACAAAACATATTTTTTTTGTTGTAAACGACTTACGCTGAGAATATTTTTTCTTTACCCATGTTTCAATCTAGCCTTTATTTTTCTGTTTTTTTTTTTTTTTTCAGCCAAGAAATTCATTTTCTGTCTTTTTACTTCTGTTTTCACCTCGATTTCTCCAAAACCTCCTCTACAAAAGTGATCATTTTTATTTTCTTATTTCAAACAGAAAATCCTTTTGAAACTGAAGACAACAACAAACAGCGATCGATCTCCCGCACATTCTGGTTTTCAACTCTCAACCAAACATTTGCTCTCATTGTGCCGAGAGTCAAACAAAAAAAACAACAACAACAACAACAACAAAAATAAAAAAGACAAACTTTTCTCATCTCCTGTTATTTTTGTGCTCTTCTTTCTGAAGGATAGAAGATTGAAAGAAAAGACAAGACAAACTAGCAAAGAGTAAGCGTGAAAGCCATCCTCATCTACTTGTGTGCAGCGGCATTTGCAAGGGTACAAAATGCAGCTACAAATAGCATTACTCCTTCAAAGAACCACATGGATTGTGAAAAGAAAACAAATTCTTGGTTTCGCATTGTCATTGCTTTTGCCTCCTACTGTATTTCTTTTGGTAGAAACGCTTGCAGGTGTAGCTCTCGCGATAACTGGTGGGGTGGGTCAGGATAATATCTGAGGGTGGGTAGGTTGATTCTTTTAGTCATGGGAATACAAAAGTAGTTGTCAAATTAAATGGTCAACAAATATTTGAAATGTTATTTTTGTATAAAGCGCATTTTAATATCCTGCATGCCACACACACACACACACACACAAAACACTTAAAGTTAAATAAGCAAGTCTCCTTGTTAATTACGACTGAACTGAATTAGATTATCACAGGGTGCACAACACTTAAAAACTCAATATCTGTCTATATCTGTAAGATGAGGTATTATGATTACTTGCATTATTTACATTATTCGGAGTGTTATCCTCATTTTCATTATCATATTCATAACGTTTCAGCCGTTGTTCCCTCCGGCCTTCTTCAGGCGATTGGAATTTCGAACCAAACCCTTTATTTTGTCCACCAAAGTCTTTATTCACTGGGCCATGAATCTTTGAAGACACATGTCCCAGTGGATAAGGACGTTGGTTAGATCCAGTGACTAGACGCAAAGAATTGTGAGTTCAATACCAGGCTTTGGTGAACCAAAAACTTGGAGAGTTGAGTTAAAGGGAGATAACTTAGACATCCGGAAGAGGTATGACGTGTGGAACTAGAACAATCTACCCCTGTGGACGAAATAAAAGGTTCGGTTCGAAATTCCAATCACCTGAAGAAGGCCGGAGCATAAAACGGTCGAAACGTTATGAATATGGCAATGAAGATGAAGATTACAGTCTGAATAATGTAAATAATGCAAGTACTTACCACCTCGTGTCTTACTAAGTTTCTTTTATATATAGCATTTCTTCGGGATGTCGGCTTTCTAGAATTTCCTATCCTTTGTGGCTCTAAGCTATGTTTTGTTTTGCTCTCCTTTTACACAAGCTCGTAACGCATTTCATTCATTGCTTTTCTTTTGCCTTCAATGTGCCTTGTGAGTGTCGCATTCTCCAAGTCTCTGTTATTTAAGGTAGTGGGGTAGAGATGAAATACATTTACGCTTTTCACGAGAGTATTTGCGAGAAAGTGAACGCAACATACTGGGCTGGAATTTGAACTCGACTCGCCGATTTTCACTTTTCCCTACTCCCACATCTTAAATTTTATTTTATATAAACAGTTATAAAAATAAAGCTGTTTTTTTTTTTTTTTAAATTTAAAGCCAGAAATTATGAAAAAAAGCAACAACTCGCATCATGGATCGAATAGTTGTGAGTTTGACGCTTAACTTAGGAGTGACGCCAATAGCTTGTTCCGATTGACAAATTAAAATGTTTTCACACATTCCTGGAATATTTTAAATTTTATTAACACTGAATTATTTATGCTTTTTTTTTTTTAGAATATTGCGGAGAGCAATTAAAAAATTATCGTGAAGGATTTGAAAGAAAAAATAAACGTGAACGAAGTTTTCTTTGAAGAGTGAAACAGAATCCAATAAAAAGAGCAAGAAAAAAATAGTACATGATCTTTATCTAGTATCAATTTCTCCGTGTTTTTTGTTGTTGTCGAGACTATCTTGTTACTTTTGAAGAATTTAACCAAATAATTTTAATGCCTGATGTTAGAAATAGCGTCCAACCTAATGACGTTTACATACAATTTCTTTGACAATTTATTTTCTTTAGTAGTTAAAACAAAAATATTAAGAAATACGAACTTAAAAAAGAAAGAAAATTAGAATAATTGCAAAAATAAAAAGATAATTTTTAAAAATTTTCCTCAATCATAGATTAGATAACTTAAATTTATTAAAGCTAAAACTAAAATAAAATCTCAGAATATTCAAATTATTTTTAAAAATTCGATTATTATGTTCAACTCCTTCATTTAGGAGTTACTGTATTTCCAATATTCGTTTTTAATTTGGACGAGTAATTATTTTTTATGTTAATTTTTAATCACCGATTACTCTAGTCATAATCCTATAACAGTGAGCAAAAAACCTCTGGTAATAAGGGAAAAGATTTATCGTTTATATATTATATATATTCAAGCATATATTGTTAAATATAACAGACAACGAGTGCCTATCATATTTGATCAGGAGCCATTCTAAGCTACGTATATTTGCTTTAATTTCGGTAAAAAAAGACAAAAACTATCCAACATTTGGATATTTTTTTTATTATGCTGTTCCTCGATGCAAGCTTTAGGTTCACATGAGCCATCATGAGGGTGGTTATATAGACATATCATCAAAGATGATATCCAGTTATGTTTACATATAAGTTTGCTATGCGACGATAGCCATCGTGGAATAGTCACATTACATTGCATCTTAACATGTTTCTTTTGTTAATATTTCGTTCTCTCTTCTATTCTGCTATCGTATGGCGTGTTTGCTTTATTATACACAGGATGCAGCAAAAGTGCGACCTTTTTTCGAGCTGAGGTGGTTAGGACGACGTGGAGCAATTGAGCTGCCATCACGAGCATCAGACTTTACACCAAACTTTTACTTGAAGCGATTACTGAAAGATCTTGTTTACAGGCTCAAACCGAAAACAGTTCCGGAATTAAAATAAGCAATTTCTGATAAATCTTCTGAAATTAATGCAGAAATGTATCAAATGATTTGTAGAAGTGTTGCTGATTGTGTTCACCGTGGTATTGAACATGAAGGGCAGCATTTTGAACATTTGCTAATTAGTTTTTTAATCATAACAAATCTTGTTGTTTTGATGTGACAATACTTATAACTTTAATTTATTTTTGTTCAGTAAAAGCTAGATAAAAAGAGTGTTACTTCCAGCATCTGTCTATATCTCTGAGATGAGGTATTATGTACACTATTTACATTATTCGGACTATTGTCCTCATCTTTATCACCATATTTATTACAACGTTTCGGCCGTTGTACGCTCCGGCCTTCTTTATGTGGTTGGAATGTCGAACCGAACCCTTTATTTCGCTCACTGGGATCCTCAAGAACACATAGCACAGTGGATAAAGGCGTTAGTTAGATCCAGTGACAGGACCCAAAGAGTGTGAGTTCATTACGCGGTTAAAGCGGTGGAGAACTTGGAGAGGGGAATTAACGGAAGATAACTGATAACTGAAACCCATTAAACATGGCACGTGGAACTAGAACAGCCTACCGCAGAGAGCGAAATAAAGTGTTCAGTTCGACATTCCAACCACCTGAAGATGGCCGGAGCGTACAACAGCCGAAACGTTGTAATGAATATGGCGACAAAGATGAGGACAATAGTCCAAATAATGTAAATAGTGTTACTTTCGCTGCATACTGGATATAGTTCTACCTACCATCGTAGGTCGACGGCTTAAGTAAAGTTACATTAAAAAATGATGAAAAGAAATTACTGATCAAAATTTAAAATGGTTGATAATGGTCTATCTATAAATAACTGTCGGTAAACATGGAATAAACCACATACTACTAAACTATTCTATATGAAAATGTATCATTTCTTTTTCAATCGGGTTAATAGCCAAAGTAACAAAAAGAACAGAAATAAATTAATGTTTTGTCTGTTTTATTTGTAACTGGTGAACTCTTTTTGCGTCCTATGTTTTTAATTACTGATTAATTCACATTATGTTTTGGCTTAAGGCTATACGCATGTTTTTATCCTTTTATCTCTACAAGCAAGCAGAACTGACTTTCTTTATGAGTGCATTTCCTCTTTTGTTGATCAGAAGTTTCTTACTTCTGACCTCTTGGTTTGTTTATTTTGTTTTATGGCATATCAACACCCAAATGTGTTATTTAATGCTAGCAAGATTTTTTAGAATAGGTTCGTATGAATAGAATGTGTATTTTTTTGGTATGAAATCAGTTTGTAGATCAGGTTTCATTGACGTATTTTTTTTTTAAGAGGATTTTTGTCGAGAGTCAAATGGATTGCTGCTAATATTTTTTTTCCATATTGCATTGCTGGTATTTTTTACTATAAAAATCTATTTTTATAGTTTCACAATGTTTTACTTTTGTTTAGAGGCTAACAGGTGCTACCAACCCTACCAGGGCGGACCTGGTAACACCAGCAATTAAGAGGTGGTTCCACGCTCCTGAAATCAGAGGTCTTGCTGCCGGATGTAGTTTATCGTCATACCCAGGACGTCTGACCTCTTGGGTTTTACAGGTAAGAAAACAGAAAATCTGCCAACGTCACTCGGCACAACTGTTTAAATAGCAGCGTTGATGATATTTATCAAGTTTTGTGCAAGATTCAAGCCGTCAAGAGTGCCTGCTTATATATTGTTTATTACTTCTCTTTAAGAATTCCGAAACAGGCTTCAAATGGTTGCATTTACAGTCAAGTCGTTGAAATGTATATCTTTCGAGTGCATTTCCTTAATGTCAGATTTGCTTATTTACTTTCAACTTGCCAGACGAATCTGCCGGTCATTGAGCACGATAGATATACTTAATTGCTACTAATAACAGTTGCGGGGTTTTAACATTGACTAGAAGTATCTGGTGAGCACTTGTGGAATCCATAGTCATGAAAAGAAGACGAGGTTGGTAAGTAACAAAGGTGGATGAGGAGTGGGGAGGAACAATTGATGCTCAGTACAAGCCAACCATAGATCATTCAGACAAGAAAATAACAAAACAAATCAGCACAGTTGTTACAACTCAGTACTACTTTTCTGCGTATCCCTTCAGGACGGGGGCGATCATGACTCTCCACAACCTTCTATCCTTGTAGCAACGTTTGTCTCTTTGCCATCCCTCCCACACACCGTTCCGCCATCCATTTACACAAGCTCGTCAAGTAGGTGGCCCGCTGCCTTTTCCTGTTTTCGATATGTCCTGTAAGTGTTAAATTCTTCAAACCTTCACTCCTTGTTAAATTCAGCTGTTTTTTTTTTTCTGATTTTGAGTATAAGTGTATTTTTTGTTTTCATTTTCCTGAAGACTCCTTATGCGCTCCGTACATTTAAAAAAAAAAAAATCACTTCAAGTAAGGCGATAATACCCCTAAGACACAAGGGGGTGCGGGGGATGAAAGAGAATTGAAAGACTTAAAAAAAGAACCAGAATCTCAGTCCTAAACAGGAAACAAGGGATACACCTCTACTCCAGTTCACAAGAACAGGGAGTGGTGGGAACTGGACAATAAGCGAACCTATCTACTCATGTTCATGGTACTCAGTAGCCTTCTGTAGAGCCGCTCCTCGTAAACTTATTCGTAATTATTTCGTAAATAAAATAATTCTCCCGAAATCAAACTATATTTAGCTCCCTGACAGAGGAGCATTTATTTATAATCACGAATTATGTAGAATTTTGGGATAAAATAAACGAAGGAAAAAGTTAGCCGTTTTATACGGTAGCCCCTGTTTCTCGAAGGCCAGGAGGCTTGTGTCAATTTCATAGGCAACGCCCGTCTCGTGTTGCATTAACAATAAAGATAAATGAATGATTAAGAGAAATGATCCGGTGGTTGCTTTTCAAAAGCCATTCAGCTATTTGATACGAACTCATTAGTTGGACATGTACGAAAAACAGGGACCAAGTGAGTGTGTGTGCGTGCGTGTGTATGAGAGAGAGAGAGAGAGAGAGAGAGAGGGAGAGAGAGATAAGGAAAAAAGATATTGAAGAAATAAAAGAAATGGAAGTTGAGGAAAGGAGAGAGAGATAAGGAAAAAAATAAGAAAAGAAATGGAAAATGAGAGAGAGAGAGAGAGAGAGAGATAAGGAAGTTGGATCCAAGAAAACTAGGGATCATATAAATATACGATAGACTAAAAAAATAAAAAATAAAAAATAAAAAGGGAATCGAGTCCTGCTTCTTGACGAAGATAACTCTTTCTGTTGATACCAAAATCTGTGAGGGCTTATGGCCACATAATGTTGAAACATAGGTTCCCGTACGATTACCGAAGTTAAGCAACTTCGAGCCTGACCGCTTGGGAATATCAGGTGCTGTAAGATTGGATGTGCGGGTGGTGTAATGGATAATGGCCCAGAATTGTTAATTGGAGAGCCGAGTTCCAATTTCCGTTGAGTTCGTTATGTTCATTTACGCGCAGATGCCCTTGGAAAGGTATGAATTCACCTATTCTACGCCGCCTATGGATTAATTAGTAAGACTTGTATCACTAAACCATTATTATGTAAAAAAAAATAAAATCATCCAATCTAAAAATATCTTCTGGCTTTAAATAACTTGCAAAGGGTTGATAAGCAGGTGAAAATGAATCAATAATATAATCCAAGAAAGAAAATGAATAACAGGATACTGATAACAGATAAATGCAAAAACATAATCTCGATCTCATCTAACCATTGTTAGTTGGTTGGGTGCCTAAAGCTATTAAGATGGGCGCATCAGTGTGGGATAATCATTAGCGGGAAATTTCCTATTATTGACAGCTATTTTTTTCTTTTTAACTAAATGATTAATATAACTAACATTTTTCAGAATAAAAACTTCACTTATTTATTGCTGTTTTAAAAAATAAATATTTTGCTTTAGTGTTTTGTTTAATAATTAATAATCTAACTTAATCGTTTAGAAAAACACTAATCTGATTGGTCATTATTATTGAGTTTACTCCTTACTGCGTGTCATATACTCGAGGCCTTGTGTCAGACTAAGCTAAGCTTGGTAAGAGATATTTTTTTTTGGTTGGGAAAGAAAGAAAGGAGAGAAAGAAAGAAAGGAGAGAAAGAAAGAAAGAAAGGAGAGAAAGAAAGAAAGGAGAGAAAGAAAGAAAGGAGAGAAACTTATCAACAAAAATAGTACGATTGGAAAACAGAGAAAGACACAAGAAAGACAGCGAAACAAACACTCAGAGAAAGAGAGAGAGACACACACAAAGAGAGAAAGCGGGGAGGAGCTGAAGTATATTATTGTATGACAGAGAAAGAGAAAATCCATAGAGAAACAGTGATAGCGAGGAACAGAGAGAGAGAGAGAGAGAGAGAGAGAGAAGTAAAAATGAAATGACAAAGAAGATTTGCAAGAGATGCCAAACCAGTCAAACTTAGAGAAAAGATGAGGGCAATAAAGAGTGAAAATAAGAGAAAGGAACAATAAAATGTTAGGTTTAACAAAGATAGACAATGAATGAAGTCTAATTAAATGAAATACATTACAATATTAAAGATAATCACTGAAAATGAAAAAAAAACTTATAAGATAATATCTACATAGAAAAGAAAAAAGAAGCAATTTAAAAAGGATGGCAAGTTAACAAGACAAAGACATTGTCACACCCAAAGCTTTTGTTCAAAAAAGAAAAAAAGAAGATTTCACTTATAGTAAAAGTAATGCCCGTCTTTAAAGAACCCCATAAAGTGTAAATGCAACGACTGGATTTGAAAGAAAATATAAAACATATTTAGAAAGAAGTTAAATGATATTGCATGGTAGATAAATCCTAATGTTTTATTTTTCTGCTCGAAACCGAATCTAGATAATGCTACAGAAGACAAAGCATTCGAGCCGTCCTGGGTATGAGGATAAGCTACATCCGCGTCCTGGGTATGACGATAAACTACGTCCGACAGCAAGGCCTCTGATGAGGAGGTTTTGAGGAGCGTGGAACCACCTTTTAATTGCTGGTGTTCCCAGGTCCACCTTGACCCGGGTTAATATTAGGTTGGTGCAAAAATAATATCGTTTTTTGACGTATTTTTTAACGTCAAAAAACGATATTATTTTTGCACCAACCTAATAGAACCTGTTAAGGTCCCAGCTATGGGCAAATAGTCAAGCCCGCAAACTGGAGCCAAAACAATACGAAAATGTAAAAATAAGTTTTGATATCAGAAATACTTTGTAAAAAAATTATTACCAGCAAAACATTTTTGAAAAAAACATTACTAGCTATACAATTTAAAAAAAAAATTTTTTTTACCAGTAATGGGCAGGAAATAACCCATTAAAGTTGATATGCCGTAAAACAAACCAAACCAAAGCATTTAAATTAATCAACGTTTTTAGAACGTAAAAATTAGGGAAAAATGTAGAACTTCTTTATATTTTAAAGAAGTAACTATTGAAGTTGATCAACCGGTGATAAATAGGTATTTCAAGTAAAACAATACTACACTTGGTGATAGTGATTTTCAAAGAGTAGCTTGGATGTGGCACAAGGCCGAAAGTGAGGGGCACCCAGTGAGGATTGAACTCACTACTCAGTCGTAATTGTTCTAGTGAGAGAAACTTGCTAACCATTACACCACCTCGAGGTGCCCATTATATTGATTTTCCAAGCGTAGCTTAGATGTGGCACAAGGCGGAAAGCATGGGGCACCCAGTGAGGATCGAACTCACTACTCAGTAAGTAATTGTTTTAGCGAGACATGATTGCTGACCATTACACCGACTCGAGGTGCCCTCTACACTTGATGATAACAGTAAATAAAATAGGTCAGTTTCATTTATATAATAAATTCAAATCAGACACCTCGAGGCAGTGAAATTAATTGCGAAATCCAACGAAAGTCACCTATGAAGCAAAACTAATTTACTGAAAGTAAGGACCTACGTACACCAAAGTCTTTAAATTAATTGGCGACAGAAGAATTATCGTTGAACTATTAAAAGGTAAGCTTAGATATTAATGCAATAGTTAAATGCAGCGATCAATTCTGATTTCCTCTGTAGTTTATTTTTGCGCATCGCATCTAATCCTCCATACCTAGTGTGATGAAGGCCTAATTAAAAGCCTTCTCCAGCAGCTAGCTTAAATGCCAACCGATGGGACGGCTTTTAAGCAAGTTTTATATGTGTATAATCTCGAGAGATACGCAATATAATCTTCCAAGATGACCACGTATATGAGGTCGTATTTATGATCTTAATTCTACTATTCTTGATATAGTAGATATGACTTGAAACTTTTGATGGTCTGTGTTTCAATCCAGATAAAAGAATTCAAATGGAGATTTTCTAACCAAGCAAAATGTCTTCTCTTTGCTTAACAAAACCTTTACCCCTGTGCCATTGTTGACTTATTAAATCTACTCTGCAAATGAATGACGTGAATTCATAAATACCAGAAAGATTTATTACAAAAGTGTTGTAAAGTAGTATATCGTAGTGATCGATACTCAGGTAGTCAGTTCAACTGAATATGGACAATTTCTCCTGTTCTTGTCAAGAGGTGACGATACTCTGCACTCATCACATATTTAAATAAGACACACTACTAAAAAAGAATTATACATAATTTCCACTCTTATTTCATCTAGTACAAATTGTTTGACTTTCAAACTGATGAGCAAGCATCACGATCACAGATAACTGTCACATATCCTGTCATCCGTAGTCACGCATTCATAAAACCTTCGACAATATTGTAACATATAGGGATAGGTGGTTAGGCTTGATGCAGTGGTTGAGGTAGTTGCGTTTTTGCTAGAGATACCAGTGAACAGTATTCGATCCCAGATAGAAACAAGGATAAAAAACAGGATTCTGAACGCTGATTTTCAAGGAAAGCAGGCAAGTTGCCATTTTGACGTGGTGCAATACACTTTTCTTAGCCCTAGATTTTTTTTCTCATGTGAAGCGACGTTTAATAAATATCAAGAGAGGTGAATATCGAAGCTAAGTGAGAAAAAGGTTCAATGATACGCGATTATAAACTTTATTGGTTTTAGATTGAGTTTGTTATGACAATTGCTATTATTTCTCTAAATATCTACGGATTCTACAGTCTCCAGCAACTAGTTTAGAAAATGAATTAAAAATTATATAACTTTAAATGGTGATTAACAATTTAATCTGAAGCTTAGTGATTAATACAAGGCCCCCCCAAAACAGGATAATCTTTAATTTTTTTTAATATATTTTGAATATATAATAAGTAACAGCAATTTTAAGAAACGCTACAACAATATTGAGTAAATATTATACTTACAGAAATATAACTTTGTGTCATGAGAATTTAAACTGTTTTAAAGCAAGCAAACAAAAAACACAATTTATTCAGTTTACATGTTTTGACAAATGTCAAGCGTTTCAGTTGAAGAACGTTATTTCTACTTGTGACGATGGTAAATTCAAAATGGCGATTACCTCTATTCTAGCATCATCCCACTGTAACAAGTTTAGCAACAACATTTTGAAGGGCAAGGCTTTTCAGACCCACTGATTGTAAAAGCAAATTATCACAAAAAAGACGAAATAAAAATGATCATTGAAACAGCTGAGTAAAAAAAGCCAATCAAATTCAAAATGACTTGAATTTTACAAATATTGTGAGTGCAGATACTATCAAACTTTTGCAACGGTGAAATGATTGATTTCCTCTAACTTCATCTAGAAAACCGAAGTTGACGACAAAACAAAAAGGCAAGAAAATTTGGTGTGCTTCCAAAAATTAATTTTAGCCTCGGATTCTGAAAAAAGGTTATTTACTCAGATGAATATGGAATTGAACTTTTTCCAAGTTCGTGATAACATGCGAGAAGACCCTTAATTCCCACTTTAGCGCAAAAGATACTGCAATAACTATAAAAAAAAGGGAAAAAACTTAGCTGTAATTATAATAAGATGAATAATTCTAGGAGGGAAAATGTAATCGCTTTATGCAATGGAAATTCGGAAAAAATATCAGCAAGGGAAGCTTCAAATATATGGAAATTCGTACATTCTTCAATATTAGTGCATGCTGTCATATTAGAAGTTGACTACAAATTTAATAAAAAGGAGTTGTATGTTTGTAAAGTTGGCCAAGCCAGTCTCCTGACTATAATATAGTAAATTACTGGAATGTCGAAATGTCCAAGAAAGGAAATGTCCAAGAGAAAGTTAATCAGCTTTAGAGAATAATGAAGATTGAGTAAGCAAGCATTTATTATTTGAAAAGATTTTAGACTGTTTTAAATAATAACGAATCTGGTACGAAATAACATATTTTTTTAATGTATTATTTTTGAAAACTTGTTTAATTTGACTTCATTATAAACCGCTTAAAACATTTGCTAGATAAAATTATTATTTCTTGTTAGTTCTTCTTAGATCCTTTATTAAAATTCAAAAAGTAAAAAGAAAATTTTGATTAATATGCTCTTTGAATTATCGTTTATATATAAGTATTGGATTAAATCGAAATTCTCGTATTACGTTATATAACTTTTAATGCCCTTTGCTTGAGACTGTAGGAAGATTCAGGTTACCTATCTCTCAAAGCATTCGTATTAACCATCTGTACTATCCTACGGCACGCAGATAGATGTTAATATGTGTATGATAAGGATTATTATTCAAGAAACAAAGAGAAAATTAAGTAAACTTTAAGCGGAAGGTGAGCATAACAAAAGGTAAGAGGCGATAACATTATAAGGGAAGATGTTTAGGACCAGCTGCTGATAAGTTTAATCCGTTCAATCCTAGCCATTGAAAGTATCAAGAAAAAAGGTGTTGTGACAACTGTAAAGAGGGTAGGAGTAAATGTGTCAGGTTCAAGACTTGAAATATTATAGAGGGAGAAAAAGCTTTTAAGACATTCGGTAGGTAGGTGTATACAGGGAGATAGATAAATAGAAAGAGAGAGAGAGAGAGAGAGAGAGAGAGAGAGAGAGAGAGAGGCGGTAATGAGGAAGAATGGAGAGATAGAGAATATTAAGAGGAAAGAGGAAAATGAAGGGAAATAAGCAGACTGAAGAAAAATCGGAAAAAGACGAAGAGAAAATGAAGAAAAAGCATAAAGATCGTGAAAGAGACGTTTATGAAAATGAGAGGAGAGGAAGACAATGGAAAGAATAGAGAGAGGTAGAGGGAGAGATGTTTTATTCCATAAAGTAGAAATTTTACCAGGTGACCTGGAGTAAAACAACACAAAGGCTCTTCACTGTATTAAATGGAAGATTAAAAGCTATTCAGCAGTTTCGGATTAGCTCTGGCTCTGAATAAATCCGAATTTTCACAAGAGAAGAGTTAATTACATATACGCAAGAAAGTAGAATCGAGTAGTGAGTGGCATTTTATCTTATCTATTTTTTTTTAACTAAGAGGTTGCTATGTTTAAAAGATGAAGAGTCATGGCGTCGTTTTCTTAAGCCAGATTATTCCGAGTTGAGATTATAAGAGACCAAGCAATTGGATTTACTTACATTGATTAAGGCTTTATTTCACACGTATATAGTATGTAAATATAGCTGGCCACTCGTATTCGAGTCTAGTGGTGCGGCTAGCCAATCTCTATGGCAGACGCTTGCTCAGAGTCCGCCTGTGGTTTATGCTGCAACTATGCTGAGCAAACCTTAGTTACAGTTACTGGGAAATATCGTGTTATCTAGCGTGATCAACAATTTGAAAAAGGCCAGCACGCTCAAACCCTTGACCACCATGACTTGTGACTTCGTGCTAGCACAGCTATCAACGGCCCCCAAGGGTTCCGTTTACCCAATTTCACTCACAAGTCTTGGGTCAACCAGTGTTATGATTTTCAGGCACTTTCCAAAAGGTGCTGCACGCTAGGATCTCCTTCCTGACAAATCGGCTATGGTGAGATTCGAACCCGGGTCTCATGGTCAGAATGAGAATATTCTAACAACGTGCCAATATACAGTAATTTACCAAATAGTGTACACGCTCTTTCTGTCGTACAAGCAACACACACGCACATGAGGCTGTTGGATATTTTGTCTATTTCTTATTTTATTACAGCTCAGTTATTCATCGGAGCTCTCCTGATTTAAAACCCATCAAGAATGTGTGGTCAATCGGCAAGGAACGACTTTGTGGAATGGACATACGAAGTAGTAAGATGTATACTAGATCATGTTTTATTGGGAAAATACGACAAAAAAGTAAATAATAACGTAATTATCTGTTTTGTTTTAATTAATTTGCGAAATATATTTTAAGAGCATGTACTGTTCAGGATATTCTTATTAATGATAATCTCTGACAGCTCTGTGATTTAGTTGCGATAGTTTTTCATGAAAGTGACCTTCAGAGAAGGTCACTTTCCGAAAATATGAACGTTCTAGCATGTTATAAAAAACTGATCTCTCTATATTAGTCCGTCTGCTTGCATATATATATATATCCCTACATTTATATGGGCTTATTTAGACATTTCTATCATGGACGGATATAAGCCAGTAATATTAGGTTGGTGCAAAAATAATGTCGTTTTCTCACATACGTTACTATGTGAGAAAACGACATTATTTTTGCACTAACTTAATAGTTAGTGTAATTACACCGATTCAATTTGAAATATTGAAAAAGTTTTAGTTTATGATATATGCTTAACTGCTACCAGTGCTATTGCTATTATTTTCACTCCACCTGCCTGTCCCTAAATTTTACAAGTGGGTCATTGAGTATAATGAAGTCCCCTGTGGAAGGGAAACGAGTTTGATCTTTCATTTGTTGCATATAATGAGACGCTCAGTATTCAAGTTGATACGTGCGACAGAAGCAAAAGGGAAAATGCTTCCAGGCTTAAGAGGCTGACCCAATCCTATTTAATTTAGAAAAGCGTATTACACTGTCAAGTCAAATCAATCTGGAGTCAAGTGAGGGAAGACTTGAGCCGCTTCCAATCTTAAAATTTGTCCGTTTGCCTATTGGGCAGTTTTGATTCGCCTCTTAATGCGTTTAAAAGCTCGAAGATAAAAATGACCACTAGTACTAACACATACATACAAATATATAATGTGTATAAAAGGTATATAGCTTAGTACGGGAAAAGGTCACTCCATCAAACAAAATGACGTTTTTACAACCTTTCTGCTATGTTACCTAGAAATTACAAAAACTTTTTTTTAATCCCCACAGGGTGCTTGCAACGTTACAAATATGTTACCTTTCAAAATTACATTAACAAAACATCCCAGGAAGTTATTAGAACGTACAGTCATTTTCTGAATTCGAGTTTTTCAATAATAAAAAAAATATGAAAATAAATTTTATACCTACTATATATGAAGATTGCGGGTTGATTGTTTTCGTTTTGCGGCATATCAACATCTCTATGGGTTAAATACCGAAGTCTAAATATTTTATACGTAATTTTATTTTATTTTTTGGTGATAATAGTCGTTTTAGTGATACAAGATTACTAATCAACCAAAAGCTTTTCCGCTTAAGTGAATATAACGAACCCAACTGAAATTAGAACTCTGCTCTCCGATTACCAATTCCAAGACATTACCCACTACACCACCCGCATATCTAAGCTTACAGCACTTGGTATTCTCAAGCAGTCGCCATCTAGGTACTGACCAGATTCGATGTTGCTTAATTTTGGTGATCATCTGGGAACCGGTGTTACAACGTGATGTGGTCGTAAGTCTATATACGACGAAACCGTATTCTGATGTTGTAATTGATGTTACTATAACGTTGTGACAACGTCGTGGATGAGCGCTCAGTTTAGTTTCAGGAAAATAGTTGATTGCAAATATTTTAGTAAGGTTGCCGCAACGTAACTTTCTCCAAACAAATTACAACCAGTCTGCAAAGTTGTATAAGCGTTTAGTGTTAGCTGGGACTATAGTGGAGCACCATGTGAGGATCAATCTCACTACAAGGCCTTTCTATCAGGCTACAATAAGGGTCATATATATTGTAGTATGCGTCTTGGCGAAGATCATGACAGAACCTAATTTGTACTCTGACGTCAAGTGCCCGGTGCAGGGTTTATTTGCACCGAGGGCATAATCATGTGACTACAGGCGCTGCATCTAGTTTGCAAGCATGCAAACGAACCCGCATGACAGAGATAGTAATATAAACACGATCCCAGTGACGAGATTGTCAGTTTCTCGTACATCGCAGATGGGAATGTAAGGTCCATGTTCAGATGCGGACACACATACTGGCCGAGGGCGTTTTGGTGAGTTTTTGCTGTGCTCACCAGCATCGAAACGCTGATTAAAAAAATAACCAAACATGACACGAGACATCGCAGAGATTCTCCTCATACCTCATAAGTGCTGTAAGCCGTGAAAACATTTTATGTTTGGATTCGTCTTGATTTAACAGAAAAAAAATTCAAATTTCTATTTGAGATTATCTGCTCAAGCACAGCAAAAACATCTCATTTAAAAAAAAAGAAAGAAAGAACGATAACAGGTGATGAAAAGTGGATTGTTTACAATAATGTGGAACAAAAACGGTCATGGGGAGCCACCAAAAAGAAATTGATGTGGTTTATATGGTGGGATTATTAGGACTTTGTTTATTACGAACTCCTTTAGAAAAAATAGACATTGAATTAAAATATACAGTAGGAACCGGTTAAAAGACAAAAGCCGATGAGAAGCGTTTGGGATTGGTCATTTGAAAGAGTTTTGTCTTCCATCAGAGATCCTTACGACTTTTTGTTGACTCGGTAAGAATTGTAACAGATTTGGTTTGCATATCCTGTTACTCGCCGTACAAAACATGACCTTGCACTTTCGGATTAATCCGTTTTCAATTCTACAAAATTCTCTTCTTTAATTCTTTTAAAGTCTGTAAAAATCACTTAGAACAGGTTTATCAACTAGAGATATACCAAGTTCTAGGAGGATCGCATCATGAAGTTGCTTAAAAAATATCGATATATAGTACAAAATAAATAATATAAACTTGAATCTAAGGATAAATAGCTAAAGATTGTCTTTAAAATGCACATTAAAATATTAGGTTGGTGCAAAAATAATGACGTAATAATGTCGTTTTTTGACGTTTTTTTAACGTCAAAAAACGACATTATTACGTTATTATTTTTGCACCAACCTAATGTATATGTAGTACGGATATTTACCAACAGCTGTTGTTAGCAGCATGTTGCGTGACATCACTTCGGACATGCCCACGAGGGCTTTTACAAAGGAGGCGATGTAAAGCAGGTGAAATGTTAAGTAATTTTTGTCATGGCAAAATTATTTGAAATTATGCAAGAGAGAAAGAGAGAGATCTGTCTACTTCCCTTTTAGTTCAGCTGTTCAAAAAGTTTTATTTCAAAAACAAGCGTTTGAAAGGTGTTTTTAACAACTCAGTAAATTTAATCTTTTATTAAAAGCAAATATTAATGTTACCGGTCCAACGTTTCAATATTGAAGATTGGCTCCGGAGACAAAAGAATTGTTTTTTTTTTCTCTCTCCGACACTGATGTCCAAGTTTGTTCTATATTTTATATTCTATTCTCTGATTATTCTATGATTACATAGAAAATTGAGTGAACTATTAATATAATTATTTTAAGTGAGAAATTTCTCTGCGTATCATTGATTTAGTGTTACCCATGCTGTAGACTGGGTCGATATGAAACATGGCGGTACAGTGAATAATCTCAGAGTTGAAATAATCGACATTACGTAATTGGGAATATTGCAAAATACGACTGGTCTTTTTCGCATCAAACATAGCGTCGATGTTGTATTTGACGCAACGATTTGAATGTCGATTTTCGCGTCAATATGACGCTAAGGATCTGGCAGATTCATTACTTATATTCACAATCTCTCTTTTCACACATGCCTGACAAATATATTCGCACACAAAATTGTATATACTTTGCCCATGAGAAATATTGAAGAGAAAAATTGATGGACGTCTCGGAAAATATGAGTCGTTGTTTGTTAGTTGAATATCAATTACTCACAAGCATGTTATTCAAGGATTTTTTTTTGTGGTGGGAGGTTGACAATTATTTATATGGGAAAATATGATATATGAATTCTACGTATCAGATAAAAGGGTGGGCAACTAGTTGACAAAATGAAAAAGAATAACTATGTAACGCGTTCCGTCTTTCAAAAGGAGTTCTTCTGAATAAATGTTTTTATTGATAGAAGATTATGTAAAAGTTTCAGATAGAGTGTATCTGTAAAAGGACAATATAAATAAAGACAAAATGAAAATTTATCTTAGCAGACGTGTTTCGTTATCCGAGGGCCTTTATCAAAGCGACGCGTTGGCTAAAGTAAGTTTTCTTTTGTCTTTATTCATAGGAGAATATCTATGTAGGGAGAGGAAGAGAAAACATAAAATGTCGGTTATAAGTAAACATCGAGAGAAACGTTAAAAGATGCAGGGACACTTAACTTTAAATTTTAAATTCCTGGGATAGGTGCAGGCAGGTCCGTTTATCGCCTGGATCTACTCCTCCTTTTGGACAGGAGTAGTAGCTTATCCCTTGTTTTCTGTTTAGGATTGAGTTTCCGATTCCTTCTAAAGTCTTTTCGTTCTCTTTCACTCCCAGTAATCGCTTGCGTCTTAGTGACATTATCACCTTGCTTGGGTTGAAAAGATTAGATGCACAATCTAACCAACGTCATTGAGTTGTCGACCGCTTTTTTTCTGTTTTTATCGACGTTGTTTTTAAATATCACATATTGTAATAGCAGTGGTTTTGTTAAGGTGAAGTGTTGTATGAACCTGCATTTAAGTTTATTGGGGAAAACTCACAAAATTAGTGCACTTTCTATACAATTATTATACTATAAGTTCCAGTTATGTGGAGCTTCAAATAAATGATGGTCCACCAACAAAAGATATAGTATTCTCAAATCCTTTGTCCTTATATACACAGACGTAGGAGTTTCCAGTGAATCTAGCATCAAACACTACTTCCTTTCAAAGAAATTCATGCCCAATTTTTGAGAAGAATTTTTGTTTGGCTGAGATAAAATGAGCTAATGGTTTGGTTTGGTTTGTGGCATATCAACCTCAATGGGTTATTTAATGCCGACAAGATTTTTATTGCTGATATTTTTTTCTTGAAAAATGTATTGCTGGCAATATTTTTTTCCTTCGAAAATGCATTGTTGGTAATAAAACCTATTTTTACACTTTCATAGTGTTTTGACCCCAGTTTGGGGTTTAACTATTTTCCCATAGTTGGGACCCTAACAGGTGCTGCCACCCACAATCAGGGTGAAACCAGCAATTAAAAGTTGGTTCCACGCCCCTCAAAACCTTCCGATCAGAGGCCTTACTGTTGGACGTAGTTTATCCTGTTACCCAGACGAGTAAAATCAGCTCGACGATCTCTTATATTTCGCTTTCCTCCTATTTCCAACCAAGATCTTCATATGAGACATTAAGAGCAGTTAGATAATTCGACAATACGTATTAGATAAAAAGGACTTTCCTTTGAACTTCATTTAGAATTGGATATTTTTTCTTAATTATAGCCATATATATGGCATTTTTAGCTGACCTGCAATCAAAAAAAAAAAAAAAAACAAAAACATAAAATAATCTGTGCTCCAAGAGTGGAATATTCAAGAACTTATAGTGGAGCGGGCACTTATTTATATCAAACACAAAATAGATTATGCTTCACCAACAAAAGTAAAATGTTGTCAAAAGCGAATTAAAGCAAAAAGGTTGAGATTAAATGCAAACACTCAAGATGAATTTGCATGAATGAAAAGAACAAGAAGACAAAGTTGTGGTTTAAAATAAAGTAGAAATAATTATTTTATCTGTTACAGTGGAACATACCTATTCTATAGTTAATAGACTCTCCCACCTATAATAAGTAGGAGTAGTAGGAGTCGGTCAGTCAGTCGACTGGCTGTTCGGTCGAACTCTCTGCCTTCGGACGGGAGGAACCCGAAGGAGGCTATGCCGAAGCGTGGACTCTCTTTCGGGAAGGTAAACCGTCTGAACCCGTTTATACGGGTTCAATGGGCATACCACATTAAAAACAGCCTTGTGCCACATGACGCCCCAGGGGGGGAGGGTGACTGAATATCTTCGGTCAGTCAGTCGATGCCGGACGACCGTTAGTCGGATACTAAAGTATCAGCGACCATAACTAGATTACACTGCGTCATTACCTATTATATCAAGTTCCTAACGTTTTGTACGTCGAACCTATTTTAGGACCGACTTAGTACAAATACAAGCCTCCACTGTGAAATCACCCCACAACATTATCAAATAATACAATTTTTTTAATTTCGACTTTAAAGATGGGGTAAAATAAAACGGCAACTTTCGAGTAGAAAAGTAATTAACGTCGGTCGTTGGAGAAAGGAAGTCATACGAGCGTGTGTGTGTCGAGGAGTACAGGGTGCGATGTGTAAATTGTTGCCATTTCATACTAAATTTTGTGCATGCGCGTAGAGTCAGTTGGGCACCGTCTGAGAAAAAGAGCACCATGATGCAATTCACTCTGCCAGAAATTTGGAAAAGGCATGTTGTACTACTTGGGATTCGTGCCGGAAGCTCTAATACGAACACTTCAGAGTGTTTGGGTGTCAATCTGAAGACAGTGGAGGGGATTCGGAAAGAGTTGGATGAGTCTAATGGTGATTACAAAGGTGTTTGGAGTAATTGCTAGTGATAGCGACGTTATGTCTCTATTCATCTTCCCACAGGGCTTCAGACTCAACACGGAGGCTTACATCAAGTGCCTTGAGGTAGTAGTGCTGCCCTGGACCAAGAGGGTGGCTGCTGGAAGACCCTATGTCTGGCAACAGGACTCTGAACCATGCCACTCAAGCAGGAGAACCTAGTCATGGCTATCAGACAGTTTTTGCGACGACATCACTCCTTACATCCTTACTCGCCAGACCTCAACCACCGTGATTATTATGTGTGGGGCGCAGATGAGCGAGAGACCAACAAAAATCCTTGTAACACCAAAGATGAACTGAAAGCAAGGATTATAGAGCATTCTTAACTTAAATTCAACTTAACAGGAGAGCGTCCAGAAGAGTTGCAGGAGATTCTGATGTCTGTAGGCCGGGCTGAAGCCGATGTCAATTTTATTCAATATTTACTCTTTAGCATTTCAGGTTATTTTTGTTTACTTTGGTAAATATATCTGTTAAAATGAGATGACAGTGTTATTTTCATTTTTGCGTGCTTTAAACGACAATTTATCCATCGCAGTCTGCAGGTTGCAAAGTTCGACATATGACTGATTGGACCGCTTGTGCCTTCGGGATGTGTATGTACGTATGCACACACACGCAAACACACACACACACACACACACACACACACACACACACACACACATATATATATTTTATGTGTGTATCGGCGCCGGGGAAACGAACGTGCTCGATTCTGATCAAACTGGCGGACATCTTTCCTTATATAAAGGCGCTAGTATTCTCAAACTAATATTTTTTAAAGCGTCCTGATTGGTGAATTAATGTAAGGCGTTCCTTTTAAACGATAGAAATTCAGTAACATTTTTCTTCGAAAGCAGCTTTTCTTATTGGCTCTAAAATAATTGTTAATTACATTTGAATTTATACAGAATCATATTCGACAAATTCGCTTCAAGTTACTGCATCTTCATTCCCTACACATCTACAGTGAAATGCATAAGATTTGAAACGTTAACTTGATAATACTTAGCTCCATGTTCAATTGTACAGTTATCGATCAAAGCTTGAAGCAATCAATACCAAATGTACAAAATATACGAACAGAATGATTCTAGATTACAGACTAATTCCATTTTGTTTTCCTTTTCACTGAAATATTTTCTCATCGCAAGAATTGCAACGTGGACAATCTATTAACGTAATTGAAATAATTTTGTTCAGCACTCAAGATTTTTTTATTTGTACCTGTTAACTGTATATTCTTTAGATAATTGTAATTAATATAGTCTGGTCGTTGGTACTAAAATCAGTATCAAATAAATCGACATTGATATAAGCTTTCTCTCAATCTATGCATTATTAATTATGTTTTCCTCAATCTTTGTTAAACTTGCGTAGATCTGGTGCAAGTAAAATTTACAAACGCTCTCACCATTGAACAATATCATTGATAAAGGTTTGAATAGTGAGCGTGGGTTTAGCGAGTCCAGTAGATCACTTCTACTATATAGCATGATCAATCCTCATTAAATACTTCAGAATTGTGGCCTTGTGCCAGATCAAGCTATTATTACTGAATAGCATTATATATTATCCAATGTCAGATGCTATTATATTGCGTCGTATTTATCTTAAGATATTTACAGTGGTATCTCTCTCTTATTTTGTAGCCTTTTTTTTTTACAACATTTTTTTTTACTGTTTTCTTCTTGCTTGCTTGCTTGATTGATTGATTTTTCTACTGCTTATCAACCAGGTTATTTAAAGTCAGAAAATATTTTTAGATTGCACGAATTTTCTTTTGGGAGATTATAATAATTTAGTGAAACAATTCTTACTAATTAACCCATATCTGGGGACAAAATAGGTGGATTCATACCTAAATCAGAACTTGATAAAGAAGTATAACGTGTATATAAAGTGGGGGATTAATTTTATATTACAATCAATATATAAACTTTGCAGCCACGGTAGTTTCTATACATTTATATTCTAAGAGAATGTAAATAAAACTAAAAGACATGCCTATATAGCTTATCAGTATTTTATTGATTGATTTGTTCGTTTTCTACAACTTATCAACCCTTTGCAGGTTATTTAAAGCCAGGAAATATTTTTAGATTCTGAGAATTTATTCTTTGGAGATAATAATACTTTAGTGACACATGACTTGCTAATTAACCCATAGCTGGAGGAGAAGAGGTTGATTCATACATTTCTTAACGGTATTTGCGCACAAGTAACTATAACGAACCCAACTGGAATTAACAATCTCAAGACATTATCCATTACACCATCGGCATATCCAAGCTTACAGCACTTTGTATTCCCAAGCGGCCACCATCTACATACTGACCAGGCTCGACGTTGCTTAAGTTGAAGACATACTCTCGAAATATTTTGAAATACTGTTGAAAATTGTTCTTGTCTTTAGAAAAAAAAAACGGTTGAAATGATAATCAACGCGCCCAAACGAATTAAATGCAAAAAGCGTGAATGGCGTGCGACTGAAACGCAAGTAACATGATGATGATCGTACTAATTTTGTTGATTATTTAGTAAGAGAAATTGAACAGTTTAGTTAAAAGTCTTATGGAAATAAGATTAGATAGGTTTGCCTATCGTCCAGTTCCCATTTCTCAGTCTTTCGAACAGGAGTAGAATTTTATCCTTTGTTTCCTGTTTAGGATTGATTTTCCTTTTCCGTCTACTTCAGTTCTATACTTCTAACGTTCCGCCTGAACGTTGAAATTTTATTCGCTAATTAAATCTTGATCTCTTCAAGTCTAGAATTAACTATCTTTCCGGTTATCTTGGCCCTTTATTACGCTAATACAACTCCACACAGTAACCCTCTACCTTGAGTGGCCCTTGGGCCTTGTATTGGGTGAACATTAGTATAAAAAAACCCCCTAAATACTCCGATCATTCTGTTCATTCTCCAGGGGGCAGGACGTCAGTAGTTTGCATATATAACTACCCACGTGCGTTTTAAGGCCCGAAAAGTCGGTGGATTCTTCATATTTTTTTTAGAATTTTTCGTCGAAATTACAGCCATCGTAAGAAAATGTTCTGCAAGTTTTGTTGATGTCATATTGTTGTATTTGACATAATACATGTGGTCATTAATGCTACTACTACTACTACTACTAATAATAATAATAATTATTATTATTTAACTGCCTTTTTTTGTTTGTGCGTGTGTGTGATTTTTTTTTCCTATAGAGCTAATGGCAAAGGAACATTACTTTTTGTAAACAATCACATTTTAGGAGAAGGTAAAAAAAAACCCCCAAAAACACCTCGTTGAAATTCACAAATCATCTCTCTTTCTCTCTTGTGTACACAAATGTTACCCTCCATGCTTTTATTTCTTCGTCTTTCTTTCTTGCACTGACTTTAATTTGTCTGCCGACAACTTGCAATTAGAGGCCACTTGCCGTGTTAAAGTGAATTATATTCATGGTTTGTCTCCTTAGGTTCAACTTTGTAATATTGCAAGTGGTTTATTTATGTTCTTTTCTTAACAATTTTATATTTCTTCTTCGCAGACTAGCTTTCAATTATCTGCCAGCTACCACCAAACAAAAACCACTTGTTTGTAATGGCGGTAGTTATTTAGTTAATTATTATTATTATTATTGGTAGTAGTATTAGTATTACTATTATTGTTATTATTACTACTATGCTTGTCTAGCTACCGTCTTCTGGATTAATGAGACCACAAAAGGCGACCACCTCAGTCTTCTCTATGAATAATGGATACATTGGAGCAGCAGACAAACAGGTTCAGAAAATGACAAAGTTAAAAACAGAGGTGCAAAATAGAAGAGGAACATGATGAAGAGACATGTCTGATTGCTATCATCTACTGATTGCAATTATTACAACCATTCCAATAATTGAATTATGAATACAGTTTAAAAAAAAACAAAAAACAAAATAAATCCTTTATCATACGTTTAATACGGCGTGCAAATAAAATAACTATAATATTTGAAACCAAAAATAGAAAAAGCAAAATTAGAAAAAACTCAGGCACTAAGTGAAATTTATACTTCAAGAAATGAGCTACCATTATTAATGCAAATTTGCAATCATTCATGAAACCTTCGAATAGAATTTTAAGCCATTTCAGGTGTTATCAATAAAAGCAAAAAAAGAACAGATACACAGAATGAGAAAAAGCCGAGGAAAATGTGCTTGGAGAATTGTACTTGTTTATTTGCATATTGAAAGTACCTCGAACAGAGACAAATAGTTGGTTTCCTGCTTAACAAGCTTGTGTAAATGAATTGCAGGGCAGGAACAAAGAGGGTGAATAAATAGAAACATTATTTTGAGCTGCAAAGGAGAGGCAGTTGTGAGGATCCATGATGCCTTCGTTCTTAAGAACACGGTGTATAAAAGAAGATAGTATTGTAAAAGGGTTCAAATTGTCAAGATAGAATCGAATATGTTCATGTTTGAATATATTCACATTGCTGATAAACAATATTGCCGTGAGACAGTAAAGCAACGGTGAAAGAAGCAAAGAAAAAGAAAGCAGTAACAATATTTCCAAAACCCAAAGAAAAAAAGAAACGTAATATTATGGAAACTTGGTATTTTTAAACGTGTGATTTTCTTAACTAGAAATAGACGTTGAATAAGTAGAACGTTGTTATATTGTAAAACTTGCATGTTTTCCTTACATTTGGATTTGCAGTATTGTATAAAATATGGCTGACAGAAGGAAAGAAAGAGAGAGAGAGAGAGTTATTTATTGATTGATTTATTTTCTACAGTTTATCAACCCTTTTCAGGTTATTTAAAGCCAGAAAATATATTAGATTATAAGATTTCTTTTTGTGATAATATTAGTTTATTGATACAAGTGCTACTCATTAACCCATAGCTCAGGGGAGAAGAGGTGGATTTACACCTTTCCCCAAGGATATTTCAGCATAAGTGAATATAATGAACTTAACCGGAATTTGAACTCGGCTCTCCGAATAACAATCGTCCATTACCCCACCCGCACATAGTTTGGCGTGGCCTAAAAGTAAAGGTCTGAACAGGTTAGTCTAACAATCCGCCGAACTTACTTAGGCACAAACATAAAAGTACGGGACACCCAATAAGGATCAAACTCAGTACACATTAGTAGATGCCTGATTGGCTAGTTTGTAGGAAGGTTGTGATGCGTCCGTCTTCCAATTAAGAAATTCGAAACTTGAATAATATAGGAGTTATCAATTCCGAGTTACTGAAACATGGATGGAGCATCCCGAAAACATTGATCGGATAAACGAAGCATTACATCGAAAATGTCCTGCTTAGGTTAACGGAATCTCCAGAATGACAATAAAAAGGTACACCTTCTGCAAAACGAATTCAGGAAAAAAAATAAGATCATTAGGGTAGGAGGTTTCCCACATCCTCCATCATCACCAGATTTAGTCCCCTACAGATTTTCATTTGTTTCGGTCACTAGAATATTTCATAAGTAGCCAAACATTCAGAAACAAAGAATTAGAAAACATTTTTTCAAACATGTTTTCGGAGGAAAACGTCGAATAGAAAAATTACCTTACTATTGAGCTGCAGTCGCTGAAAATGAAGGTGATTACATTCCGACAAATAATATTTAAATAAAATTTAACTTACAATTGTTTTTAAATAAATTCTGGTAAAATATAATTACTTTCCGAACGCAATAATATATGAAGCTTTGGTATTTGCCTGTACGCGCATGCGTATATATAAGCCTGTCCAGTAAAAGAGAAGCGATAAAAAAAGAACATACATAGAAATAACTTAATGGATCGCTCCAATAACGACAGTAAGTGGCGTAAAAGATATCATCAAAGATTAGACTTATGTTGAAACGATCAGATAACTTGAAATAACCTACTTGGTTTAAAAGCACTTTAGTCACAAACCCTTAAGCAATAAAGTTTAATCCTTTAAAATCGTACAACATAAAATAAACATTTCCCTGAAAAACCCTATACCCCTGCTTGTTTCTCCATTAGTAAGCTACTAAAACACGTGTGTTACGCCCTGCCATTGCCTCAGATAAATAATGCACAATTCCGTTTTTATTGCGAGGACAGACAAAAGAAAACTATTTTGGGTTTTGTTTCGTGGAGTAATGGATAGCAACTCGAATTGAGGAATCGGAGAGCCGAGTTTGAATTCCAATCGAATCCATTACATTCACTTACAGTGCTAAATACCCTTGGGAAAAGTATGAATCTTCTTCTCCCCCTCCCCAGCTATAGGTAAATAGCAAGACAGACCGGGTTCTATAGCCTTGGATGGCAATTGGTCTACCGCAGAAAGAAAAGGCAGCCTACTGCATGAAAAAAAAAATCTGCCTCGTCAGTTATGTATCGAAAGATACATGATCGCCAAGCGTGTATCACGCATGGCACATAACTGACTGACTGAGGAAAGGGGGTACTTCGTCGTAGTGTAATGGTTAGCAAGCTTGTCTCGCCAGATCAATTACAACTTAATATCGAGTTCGATCCTCACTAGGTGCTTCATGCTTTCGGCCTTGTGCCACATCAGCAACGCTTAGAAAATCGCTAGGAAAATACATCCACATTTTTTCATGTTGCCTGATTATTGCCATTAACTAAATTTTAGTAAATACAAGACTAAAATCTTAGTAAGTACAAAACTAAAACGACGATAGAAAAACAGTTTTGTCTGAAAAGAAGCTAAATTATTTCGAGTGCAGAGTGAATTTGATCTTCACAGGATTACCATATGTCGGCCTTGTGCCTGACACAGCTAAGCTTCGGTAAATATTTCATAGATTTTAAATAAAATACAGGCGCTGTAAAATAACTGAAAAAGTTTGGAAAGATAAAAAAAAAACAGCTTCACTACTTGAAGGTTATGTGGAGAGTCTGATCGTTAATCAATAGTGACGTCGTTAAATGGTTGGCGTTTTGTCAATAGGAACTTATTGGTAATTGATTTTATCGGTAATCGAACCAATCGCAAAGTGGGGTGTCCAGAGAGAGAGAGAGAGAGAGAGAGAGAGAGAATATATTTATAGACGGGTACACATCTACACACGAATCCACACGTTTCTGTCAGCAGTTAATATTGGTTGTGTTAGACAATCATGCCTGGCAAAATACCGAAAGGCAATTAAAATGGTGGAAAAATAGTGTCTGGAAGCATCACCAAAAAACAAACAATGCCAACTATTCAGCCATTCTCACTGCAGGAATTAATACCAAGAGACAGAGTACTTATCTAGAAGCTAAAAAGATTTTTTTCTAAACTCAACTCATTATGGGACCGTTTCACACACGCGTAAAAAATCTCATTACAATAAAATTCACGTTGCTGGAAGACAGTAGGTATTAAGAAACCTATACAATTATTCTGTGGTTGTATTTATGACATTACGCTCTTCTATTAAAGATCAGAGTGTAGTACCTGCACGATGGCCAGCCCATATTATAAGGAAAAGAATATGAAAGAGGAAAGGTCGGAAGTAAGAGAAAAATAAAATGAACCCACCCACCCATATATATATATATATATATATACATATATATATATATATATGGGTGGGTGGGTTCATTTATATATATAGTGAATACAGAATCCTTATATATATATTATATATATATATATATATAGAGTGAATACAGAATCCTTATATATATATTATATATATATATATATAGATAGTGAATACAGAATCCTTATATATATATATATATATATATAGATAGTGAATACAGAATCCATATATATATATATATATATATAGATAGATAGTGAATACAGAATCCATATATATATATATATATATATATATATAGATAGATAGATAGTGAATACAGAATCCATATATATATATATATATATAGATAGATAGTGAATACAGAATCCATATATATATATATATATATATATATATATATATATATATACATACAGGATCCTTAAAAATGCATTCAGGTGATATTTTATTTCGTGGACTCAGAAGTCCATCTGTTCAGACCAAATTTTATAATATAAATGGAGTTCAATTTATTCAGACATAAGGAAAAGAAAAAAGGAAAAGAAAGAGGAAAAAAAGAGAAACAAGGAAAAGTTTTAATGTTAAAAGGGGAAAGAAAAAAGGGGAGACAGAAATTTCAATATAAGGTTTGTGAGAGACATGGGAAGGGGAAAGGGAAAGCGAATAAGAGAGGGTAAGAAAAGAGTTAAGCCAGTCGCCATGGAGACCAGAATATATTTTATTCCTAGGATTTGACAAATTAAAAAATAGGGTTTGGGAAGGATTCTGTATTCATTATTATATTTGCTCTTTTTTTTTTTACATTGAGCTCTCTTTGGATTTATATCCTCCTTGGAATTAACCCTATTAATTATCAAAGTGATATATATATATATATATATATATATATATATATATATATATATATACGGAATATTGCTGTCATATATGGTTTGGTGCCTGCGCTGTACGTCACAATGTCCTTGACAAAATCCAGAGACGAATATGCAAGAGGATAGGTCCTGATCTGGCATCTAGTCTACAATCGCTATCCCATAGACGTGCTGTGGCCAACCTGTGTCTCTTCTACAAATATTTTCGCGGCAAGTATTCCGACGATCTACTGCCGCTGGTTCCCGGACTTCAGGAATGTAAACGCGTTACCAGGTTGGCATCTCAGTCTCATCCTTTCACTGTTAAAACTGTTAAATTTAACATCTCTTCTTCTCAAACAGCTTCTTCATACGCATTTCCCGTCTGTGTGTTCTTGTTTCCTTACATTTGTTTTGATGGACTCAATCTCCGAGTCTCCTATGTTTGTTGTGGGCATTTCAGGAGACACACGTATTCATCTCACAACGCGTACACATAGGCCCGCAACAAGCGAAATCTGCGAAAAACCTTATTTTACGACTCCTTACCCTGGCAGTGAATTGAATAGTGATTCAAAATATTCTGTAGACAGACATGAACAAACCTCAAAGAATGTTCTAGAACTGTTCGCGAAATCTCTTATAGTGGTGCTTTTAAAAAATATCCCCATCCTAAGAGTATAATGTACTTACAGTTTCGACTTGATAGTTGTGAGTTTAATAAAATCCTCAGTCGGCTTTTGCCAGCAACTTTAGTCGATTTAAGCGAGTATAATTATGTAGTTAACAGAATAACAGTGACTCTTTGGCACGGACACGAAAGTCCAGTGTTTAAAGAAACAAAACAACACGACTGTTTACACAGCTTAAGGTCAAGTCAATATTATCGGAGGCCGCAAACAGAGAGCATTATTTCACGAAATATTTTTTTTTGAGGATTTCATTATCCACATTACCTGGACTTCACTTGTCAGAGAGGAAGAGGGTTGATAAATCTGTTGCCACCGGTAGTTGTGTAGTATATGGCATTTAAAAAAAACCCGTTCGCTTTCTACTTGACGTCTTACCATAGTAGCAAATTAGTGGATTGCCTTTTAGACCAGATTATGAACAGTGTCGATATCCTGCTGGATAGTAGGCCATATCATTTAAAAGGTTTTTCTTTTTCAGGAAGGATTTATATATTCGACAGCCGGAAGAATCCATAAGAATGAAGTGTGTGTATGTATACGAGTATGAACTATAAATGATATTTTTTTTAGCGTTTGACTGTTTGTTCTGATCGAAATCTTAAAGTTAAATGAAATATATATCAAGTTGATAATCCATCCGTGTATACGTGAATGCCTACATTGTGCGCCAATATTACGTAAATATAAAATAACAAAAAAGAAATGTTTTGCTAATTATTTCTGTCATCTTTATAAATCAGTGGAGTAATGGATAACGGCTCGGACTGAGGAATCGAAGAGCCGAGTTCGAATTTCAGTCGAATCCATTACATTCACTTACGTGCTAATATCCTTAGTAAAGGTATGAATCCTCTTCTTCTTTCCTCAGCTATGGGTAAATAGCAGCGCAGACCGGGTTCTATAGCCTTGGATGGCAACTGGTCTACCACAGAAAGAAATGGCAAACTACTCGGGGAAAAATCTGCCTCGTCAGTCATGTATCGAAAGATGGATGATCGCCTAAGTGTGTATCACGCATGGCATATAACTGACTGAATTATTTTGTTGATGGCATTAGTGATTAAATTATACTTAAATTTGAATACCAAATTCAAATTAAACTATCTTTTGTCTTGAAAGTGGTAACCTCTTTAGCATTTCGATATCAGTTTGGAAAGTAAACAATATATAAAATAAGTTGAGAAATATTGATATATTTAATAAAAAGAAAGCAATTTACTAATACGAAAGTGTATATGAAGTGGTTTAATCGTTAAAACACCCACAATAAATTTGTGTCCAGTTTCTTATAGGATTTGGTGTTTCTCGGCAGATCTTCTTTTATAACAATGTCGGTCACTTAGTAACAAAAGGGATAAAAACAAAGAAAAAGAAACCAAATGAAATTGGTTAGATTAGATACGCGAAGATATTAAAAAAAATATTCTAAAAGCGTTGCTTCTCCTTGGTGCTCATGTTTTCTTACATTGATGTAAACGTCACTTTATTCTGATGAAATTCTATAGGACAAAACTCGTCACGCGGAAAGATTTTTTTCCACTTTGTCATTAATTTTCCTAATATTTAATAGCAGATTTTTGAAAATCTAACAAATATAAATTACAATATCATATAAAATCAATAACAATCAAAATCTTTTGATCTATCGAACTACATTAATTACAACTTCGATAATACCATATAATGGCATAGAAATCTCTCATGCAAAGAAACGACTGCATACTTGGTATACTTGGCTTGCTCTTTATGCCATATTCAGGACTGGTTAGCGACTTACGGCACGAATACCAGATCAAGCAATTTCCAATGGCACGCAACTGCCAATCACATCATGAAGTCAGAACCAATAACTACTACAACGCAAAGAAGATATTTAACATATAATAAAGTATATATGCTATATATTACTATATAAAATATATTGTAGAACAGGTATATTGACCTTGACTTGTATAAAAATACGTATGCTGTTGGTGCACTGAATGATTTTTAAAGTCGGCACATAGCAAAAGGTTGCCGCCCCCTGCCTTAGGACTTAAGAGGATCAGATGTAATGGCTTTTTTTAAATAGTTAAATTGCCATGACTTATTGGGAAAGTAGCGGAGTGGTTTCTCGTTGTCTTTTTATCGTTCTGAATTCAGCATTCTCTTTTTCCTATCCTGGTTGCTTTATCAAGGCTCTAAAATTTAAGTTGGTTATGCTATTTATTCTTATAGCTGGAAATAGAAATTAGGAATTCATTTTTTTCTTCCGACGCCGGAATCTGAACGCAAACCGTTGATTCCGGTTTGTGTACCGGTACCCGCTTCCACCGACACATTCAATGGTTATGTATGGACGTATCTATTGACACCTATATTTCTGATATATTCTCCTTATCTCATTTCTAATATGACTCTCTCTCTCAGTCTCTCTCTTTCTATATATATATATATATATATATATATATATATATATATATATATATATATATATATAGTTAATTTTTTTATTTTATTACTGCAATCGGGTATCTACTAAAAACATTTGAAGTAAAATATATAATATATAATTTTCAGAGTGTATCAAAATCAGTAAAAAGAGGAAAAAACTATTCTTAACCGACGTGTTTCGTCCGCTGAGGGACATTTTCGCCTTGATAAAGTCCGTCAGATGGCGAAACACGTTGGTTAAGAATAGGTTTTCCTCTTGTCTATTCACACACACACACACACACACACACACACACACACACACACTTCCTGATGTCTCGGGTGCCATCTTCGGGAAGTGCCTGAAAAACCATATCATGAAATAACCTAAGCCTCGTGAGTGAAATTGGGTAGCGGAAACAGTTCGGAAGCCGTCTATGGTTATGCTAGCACAAAGTCGTAAGTCATCGTGACCGAGGGTTTGAGCGTACTGCCGTTAAAACTCACGACAGATTATGCGCTCTCTCATATAAGCTGTAACTAATTTCCGTTCAGTATATTTGCATATAATGCACAAGTGGGTTCTGTAGGCGTTGAACAAACATAAATGTAGTTGAGTAGATATTTGCTACAGGTATTGACTAGCCGCGCTAGCAGACGGGTGTGCTCAAAAAATGAAACTGATTGGCTATGATGCATGTATGTCTATAGCTAAGTGTATCACAGTCTGGCGAAATTAGCTGTTATTGCTACCTTTTGTGATCAGTATTCTTTGAAAAATCAATATGAAGTTAACAAACAAGAGATATATTTTGAAAGAAACAGTGGAAACTAGTGCTAGGGTAAATTATATTTTTATGATTATTCCGCGATCTTTGAGTAGCAACTTAATTATTTACATTATTCGGACTATTGTCCTCATCTTTTTCGCCATATTTATTACGCTCTGGCCTTCTTCAGGTGGTTGGAATGTCAAACCGAACCCTTTATTCCGCTCGAAGGACTCATGGCACAGTGGATAAAGGCGTTAGGCTGATCCAGTGACAGGACACAAAGAGTGTGAGTTCAATTCCCAGTTAAGGCGGTGGAGAGGGGAATTTACAGGAGATAACTGACATCTATCAGACATGGAACGTGGAAATAGAACAGTCTACCCCAGCGATCGAAATAAAGGGTTCAGTTCGACATCCCAACCACCTGAAGAAGGTCGGAGCGTACAACGGCCGAAACGTTCTAATAAATATGGCGACAAAGATGAGGACAATAGTCCGAATAATGTACATAATACCACATCTCAGAAAAATAGACAGCAAATTAATTTTTTTAATGGTTTTTACAACAATGGCTATTAAATGTTCGTTTAAGTGTGAAATTTCAGCTTTCACATCCCTGTAAAATCGTGAAAGTTTCGGAAAAAAACAAGTTTCGTCTGTTCATGACGAAAATGAATATAGTTTGAATAGAGAGGGTACAAAATAGAACACCAAGTATGAGGTTTTATACTAAGGTCGTAAGACAGGTTCTAAGAGAAAACTAATGCTTATTAAGCAAGAGACATAAAATAGTTCATATAATTATTGTATCTACACAAGAAACTATCAGCACTTAACACTGTTTCTATCTAATGCGCGTGTGTGTGTGTGTTTATCCAGATTTCCTCTTTCTACAATTATTAATATTTCCCTGTGTCTTCCTCTATTAAAAAGTATCTTTTGATTGAATCGATTTCATTGGGAGCGAGAACGATTTATTAAAACGTTTTATTGTTGACTTTTTGGAATCTTGTCGGGTTACCGGACAACTTTTAGGTCAAAGATTTAGAAAAGGTGAGAAAGAAATTGTTTTTCCTGGTATTAACTATATTTCATAGTCAACAAAGTTTCGTAGAAAATGAAAATTTGGAAATTTTTGCGATACATCGAAATTTTCACTATTTACATTGTTCGGACTATCATCCTCATCTTTGTTGCCATATTTATCACAACGTTTCGGCCGTTGTGCGCTCCGGCCTTCTTCAGGTGGTTGGAATGTCATACTGAACCCTTTATTCCGCTCGAAGGACACATGTCACAGTGGATTAAGGCGTTAGTCAGATCCAGTGACAGGACAGAAATAGTGTGAGTTCAACACCCGGTTAAGGCGATGGAGAGGGGAATTAACTGGAGATAACTGACATCCATTAGACATGGCGCGTGGAAATAGAACAGTCTACCCCAGCAATCAAAATAAAGGGTTCAGTTCGACATTCCAACCACCTGAAGAAGGCCGGAGCATACAACGGCCGAAACGTTGTGATAAATATGGCACCAAAGATGAGGATGATAGTCCGAACAATGTAAATAGTGTACATAATACCTCATCTCAGAAATATAGACAGAAATCGAAATTTTGTTGAGGCTAAATTGAGATTTCCAGGTAAAAAGTGCTAAGCGAGATTAAAGACGACCTTTTTTCTTTTTTTTTTTTTTTTTTAAAAAAGGGAACTGAGTTGAATATTATAAGATAACACGAAAGGATACTGAAATGATGTTAAGCCGATAAACTTCATAAACTTATCGCCAAATGGAGAAACAATTTTTTAGAGGAAGGGAAGGGTTTCTTGGTCAGGCTGAGAACACTGTTTTCCCAATATTTTGACATTATACGAATCGATGTAAGTATTATTCTCTTTAAATGATATCATATTTCTGATTTCTTTAGCTTTGATTAGCTCCGTGTACGTCGTTCAGCTGAGTCAAATTCTAACTTTTAAAATATTACTTGTTTATAACATGAATCTATTTTTTGCCTTTTTGTTTCTTTTTAAACAAAAAAAAAAAAAAAACTTTAATATCGGCAGTGTTTGAAAAAATTTAGCTTATATTTATTTTGACATTAAAAACAAAAGAAACGTAGAAATAATATAAAAGGAAAGAGAGCTACACGCCTGACGTACCAATCACGTATGGCACGGTAGAAGCAAGCAACTTACAAGACAAAAAGAGTCAAGATTACAAAGAAAAAAATACATTTAAAAAGAAAGAAAGACAGAAAAAGAAAAAGAGAAAGAGAAAGAGAAAGAGAAAGAGAGAGAAAGAAAGAAAGAGAAAGAAAGAGAAAGAGAGAAAAAGAGAGAAAGAAAGAGAAAGAAAGAAAGAAAGAAAGAGAGAGAAAGAGAAAGAGAAAGAAAAAGAGAAAGAGAGAGAAAGAAAAAGAAAAAGAGAAAGAAAGAGAGAGGAAGAGAAAGAGAGAGAAAGACAGAGAAAGAAAAAGAGAGAAAGAGAAAGAAAGAGAGAAAAAGAGAAAGACAGAAAGAAAGAGAGAAAAAGAGAAAGACAGAAAGAGAGAGAAAAAGAGAAAGAAAGAAAGAGAGAGAGAAAAAGAGAAAGAAAGAAAGAGAGAAAAAGAGAAAGAAAGAAAGAGAGAGAGAGAGAAAGAAAGAAAGGGAGAGAGAGAGAAAGAGAAAGAAAGAAAGAAAGAGAGAGAGAGAAAGAGAAAGAAAGAAAGAAAGGGAGAGAAAGAGAAAGAGAGAGGAAGAGAAAGAGAGAGAAAGACAGAGAAAGAAAAAGAGAGAAAGAGAAAGAAAGACAGAAAAAGAGAAAGACAGAAAGAAAGAGAGAAAAAGAGAAAGAAAGAGAGAGAAAGAGAAAGAAAGAAAGAAAGGGAGAGAGAGAGAAAGAGAAAGAAAGAAAGAAAGAAAGAAAGGGAGAGAGAGAAAGAGAAAGAAAGAAAGAAAGAAAGAAAGGGAGAGAAAGAGAAAGAAAGAATAACTCGACAGACCCAAACCCCCGACTGGTTGGCTGAGGTAGAAATGGTTGACAATGTCGTCCTTCTCTTAGCTGGGTCGGTTCAGTGACCTGTGTCACAGCAAACGTGGTGGGCCCGGTGCGGTAAGGAAAAGACAGTGTGTGTCTGTGGTAAACGATGACGAAAACAGGGCAGTCTTGGTAGGACAGGCTGGCCAGTAGATAAGTGAAGGGTAGAAAAAGAGTGGAAGGCGACAGGGAAATAATACAGGTAGTTAAACAGGTAGGGTAGATAGGGAAGTAGGTGGGTGGGTAGATAAAGAAAGAAGGAATGGTGGTGGTGGTGGTGGTTGTGTTTGACTCTGGGTGGACGCACTGGTTTTTGGTTGTTCGGTGACAGGACACACACACACACACACGTTGAGAGTGTGTAAGAGCGAGGTTGGTGGACAGGTGAGCCATTCAGTAGCTAACGGATTGACAGGTAGGCTAGCTCGCCCAGTTTAAGTGCCAAGCTGCTGCTGTTACTTATTACTCCCATTCCTTTTATAAGCAAGTGTGACCCACTTACATAAAAGGTGTATACACACACACATAGGTGACAACAAGATACAGGTAGTGAATATCAATTCTTCACGTTCAGATTACAACACCAAACGAGGAGAGACTTGTTAATTCAGTGATTAACATGGTGAAAAGAAAGCTTCAAAGTATTAAATTGGTTACTTCACATCACTGACAAATATTGTACTTGTAAAATATGTTATATTTACACGCATAGTTATATAGGCGGATTTGGGTAGCAGTCATTATTTAATGCATGTTTCATTGAACAAAAGTGATAAGGTACTTTCCTTTAGTTTTTTTTATTATTTAGTTTGTCTTGTTTACGTACAGTTGTCTTTTTTTCTGGATTTAATTAATATAAAAATTGTCCAAAATTTTGTTGGTGCCGAGCGCTTTCGGATAAACAGTTAGCCATTTTCAGGATTAGTTTTTGTTATAATGCTATAATAAATGTTGTGTAAGTGCTATTCTAGATGGTATATAAGTTTCTGAAAGTAGACATATTTCCAAATACAGCCACTAGATTCTGTGTTTATAATTGTTGGTTTCTTGAATTTTCATAATGATAGGCGTAGATAGGTTCGCTTATCGTCCGGTTTATACTCCTCCTCGGTCTTGTGAACAGGAGAAGAAGTTTATACATTGTTTCCTTTTTAGGATTGGGTTTCCGATTCCTTCTCTTTCACTCCCAGCAACTCCTAGCATCTTAGTGGTATTATTGCTTTGCTTGGGGTGAATGGATTCAAAATTAATAATAATAAAATCTGATCGACTTAGTTGCGTACATTCTATCACCAGGAGTGGCTAAATCTAGAGTCTAGAAAAAACAAAACAAAAAAACAACTAAGATTTACACAAGCGCATTGCAAAGAGTAGGGCTGGAGGTTCCTGTTCAATCCCTCTTAAAAATAATTTGCTACCCAGCCGGGAAAATGATGTGAGTAAACTTTGGTCTACTCACTGTTATAAAGTCGTATTGGAGTCTATGTAAAACATATCCCTTCACCTGTGACTTGTGGAGGATACTGCTCATCAGAAAATCATTTTACTATTCTGTGAAAATGAACTAATTTTAGTATTCATTTTTTTTTTTTTTACTCGCACCCCTACTGGCCCTACACTCAAAACACTGGAGATGTGACTGGAATTTGAATGATAAGTTGCAGAGTACACACTTCTCATTTTCGGAATATTAGCGCGACCTAATTTTACTCCTATCTATCTGAGTCCTGTTGTGAGAAGCCTTTGTCAGTTTTACGATACCCGTAAAATGTAAATGCATATCTCGAGGTAACAGGTGTTATTGTTTACTTGACTTAAAAATGATTCAATCAGAGGACTTCAAAGAGAACCTTTAGACCGTAGAAAAACTATCACATACTATACTCCATGACAAATCAACTTTCTTGTCAAATAAAATCGACGAAATTGTCTCTTTTGAGAATATCTTGTCGTAAAGTTGATCATAGAGCTACGAAATGAACTTAATGGTTGAAAGTTGGCGATTTTGTAATAATCTATATGAATAAATGCGAAATTGGAGTTGAATTCTCCAAAGAATTCTGAAGTTAAATCGTCAAACTCTACTTTATAGTAATTTGAGATTTATTCTGAACAATACAAAATTGCGGCACAAAGCCAGGGGGAAATAGGGAGGGCTGGTCTTTATTAGCTATCCTACTCCTAGTTAAACTGACTCACGACCCATTCATTCAATAAATTTACTCATAGACCACAAGAATACATCCATCACCACACAATCCTGCATAGACGACCTACAAAACACCCCATGACACAAAAATTTACTAATTTCCACACTAGGCATTTACTCTGTCTCGCCACTAAGACGAGTTGTGACACAAGGTTTTTTTAAGGTGGGGACCCGAGCGCGTACACCCGGGCCAGGGACAAAAGTTGCCTGTCGGTTGCGCTGACCTCGGTGCGAGTACCGATCCCTTTCTGGTGCAATGACAGGGCGCGGCCTCAGGCAGCTGTTCCTCACGGCTGGGCACATCTCAGTATAATTTTTCTCAGTTGTGATTTTCTCCTTTGACGGAGTCGCCCCCGAGTGCACTTTGTCCAAAGATAGAGATGCAACTGAGAGATGATAAATAATGTGTTACAAACTCCTCAGGAGAGGGGGTTTGTATTTACTTGACTCCCCACTGAGTCAGGTTGTGACACAAGGACAGTTTTTAACGTTGGGCCCGAGTGTCTTCACTCAAGCCGCTGGTATTAGCTGGTCATAGCTTGCCAGAGCCTGTCCAAGCTGGTCATAGCTGTGATACTACCAGCACAGGGACGGATTCCTGTGACCGGAAAGTATCCGAATGTGTATACTCCCTAAGAGAGGGGTATTTACACGGTATTTACTTGACCCCACTACTGAGTTAGGTTGTGACACAAGGTCAGTTTTTAACATGGGGACCAGTGGTCTAAGCTTGTCCAAGCTGGTCAGAGCCGGTCCAAGCTGGTCGTAGCCGTGATACCACTAGCACAGGGACGGAGCCCTGGGGCAGGGAAGTATCAGAATGTGTATACCCACCAAGAGAGGGGTTTACACGGTATTTACTCTATCCCCCACCACTAGGACGAGATGTGACACAAGGTCTTTTTTAGGTGTGGACCGGAGCGCGTACACTCGGGACAAGGACAAAAATTGCCCTCAGCCCACGCAACCGTAGTTTGCACTGGACTCGGTGCGAGAACCGATCCCTCCTTCTGGAGCAATGAGAGGGCGCGGCCTCGCTGTTCCCCAGGGATGGGCAACTCTTCAGTATAATTTTCTCAGTTGCCCCTCTGTCCTTTGACAGAGAAACCCCTGAGCGCACTCTGTCCAAAGATAAGTAAATGTGAAATTACTCCAAAAGAAAGGGGTTTACATGATAAACGCTCAATATCTGAGTTATATATTATTGAGTTCTAGGGCAATATAATTTTCCAGGTTTAACTAATTTACATATTGATTTTAAAAAAAAAAAGTATATTAATTAACTGTCCTTCATTACTGTCCTTTTATTCGGGGATTGTTTAGATTTTCATATAAAAAATAGTTCTGTTTAGGAATATTGTTTTATATAGTGCAGAAAAGTGTTTGAAATTTGCATTTTACTTTCCCTTCAACAAGTCGGCATCTATTTGTAAAACTTTCCATTACTATAACAAGCCTGTCCCTACACCCGACCAATTAATTTCTTCTGTCTTTACAGTCATATTCTTTAAACAAATATATTGAACGTCCACAACCCCTTCAACATTTCATAGTGAACATTAATCCCATAGAAAAATTATCAGATAACTAGCAGGCTTTGCCCGATCACTAACTATAAACGAAGAATATTATCGCTCTCTCCGCATTGAAATTGTGCTTGTAAAATCAACCATCGTTTACTCGTAGATATTTATATTTATTTTGAGCGTCTGTACGTTAAATAGTTTTTCCGTACAGAATCAGAAAGAACTGTATAGGCCAAAAGAGAATTTCATTAATATCTAGAAGAGCAAAGAAAAATGGGATTTTATAAACATTTCTTTGATAAGACCAACTTTAAAAAAAAAAAAATGCGATTTTTTTTTCTACTTTATCACTGAGCTGATGATTTCTTACAGAACAACTTTGTTATTTTTATTATTTGAATTTATTGGATATTGATAAAAGGGGGGGGACTAGAGAAATACTTGTGTGTGAACTGATTCATTTTCATCACTTATATCAATAAATACATGAAATCAAAAAGTATCTCTAATCAAAGAATAATTATGATTTTCTATCATCGTCATAATGAGATTCATAACTTCTATCACAGCACACACTACACACACACGCAAACATACTTTATATACCTACTTAACGTCATTAAGTAAGTTCTTTTGGGGGAAAATCTTTAGAGAATGAAGCACAGCTTTGAAAACCTACTACTTTGTTTTTAAGCAAAGAAAACAAGAAAACGTCCCATATCAGATCGTCTCGTGGATGTGTATATTAATTTAGCTTAATTATTTCCAGCACGTACCTGGATATCACAGTTCTGTATTCTTTTCTTTTTACCCGAGTAGTAAAAAAAAAAAAGTAAGTTCTTTTTATCCGGAAATCATTCTAAAGAAGTTACATCTTCAAAGAACAGATTCAAAATAAAAAAGTGTAAATTTACTTTGATTATTACTGATAAAAATAGCATTTGTATAAAACTTATTGCATGAATAAATAACGGAATGAAGATGTCATGTCTCTTCAGGATGTAGGAGATCGTGGCTCTCTACATATTCCTTTTACTTTTATTTTGAATTGCCATGTCTTTTTTTTTGGAAAAGATGGTGACATGGTTTGTAATTACTTTCTCTACGGTTTGTAATTTTGAAGTTTTCCTTCTATTGGACTGATTGCCATCCAAGGCTAGCGAGCCCCGTCTACTCTACTATTTAACTCATAACTATTTTTATAAATAATGATTAAATTAATAAAAAATAAATTGCGATGCAAATTGTTTATCCGAACCATAGGATTCCGAATTAATGAAGTTCAAATTTTGTTAAGTGATGGATCATTGATATTGGATTGGATAAGGGGAGTAAATTTTGGCTTAAACAAAATATTAAGTAGTGACTTAAACAAATAGAACCAACAAAGCAGTTTCCATCTAGTTGCGGACCGTTTGTGAAATTTTTACCGTAATTTCCAGGTTTCAAACGGGAGATAGTTTTCAGCTCTTAGGTTTAGTTTTAAAGTTAATAAAGTCTTTCTATAATTCAGTTCCTTTATACTCCGGGAACTGACACAGACGCATGCGTACACACGCCAAAAACAACAGCAACAAAAACAAATATTTAGATTTCTCGCCGAACATCAGGACAGACCTTCCCAAACCAGAACAAAGTCGGCTAAATCGGAACGTATGGTAAACCTAGTCATTTCGCTGCTGAAAAAAATCCCGACCCAAATCTATAACCAAACTGTAGTTACTATCATATTTAGTTACACAATTTGGTCATATTCTAAGCAACAATGAAAACGATTATGTCTCGTTTGTAATAATTATATTGTTCTTTTTGAACCATGATTGGGAAGAAATATTTTGCTCAGTCATCAATGTTATCTGTTGTCTTCAAGAGAAAAGGTAATAATGTTAAAATTAGCTGTTTCCTTGTAAGGAAAAATTCGACAGTGCTGCTTTTAGTTGAAACTTATAAAATCTTTTTAGTAAAACAATTTTTTAAGAAAGTAAGTTTCTCGAGTCCAAAATATAGCTCTTTCCAGGATTGATGGGAGTTTCTTTTCTAACCTTTTGTATGAAGTAGTGTGGAACCTCAACATAACATAATAAAGTGTTTTAAAAATAGCCATTTAAAAACATTTTTATTAATTCTTTTACTCATTATTTAATAAAATTCGCGCCACCAGAATTCTACTATTTTTAAAGGGAAATCCCCCATAAAATGTTAGTATAAACTGTATAAAAAAATGTAATGATCCCCACCCCGCCAAAAGTAAAAAAAGCAACAAGAATAATGTTCGTGTTACAAATATTAGTAGAAATTATATATCTAAAAATTTTGTACTCCTTGATGTATTCACTCTGCAACATTTTTGTATGGGGCGTTAAAAGAAACAAATTTGACACAAACAAAATCTAAACAAATTTAACAGAAAATCTATTTTTAGACGAGATCTCCTGTTCGTGTCAATATCAGTATAATTATAAATACTGTCGCTTCTACAGAGACTATTGCCACTGTCTTATTTGCAATAGCAGCAAAACTGGTTGAAAGACAAGCATCACTAATAATGACGATAACCGGTGTTCATGACCAGAAATCTTGTAATTACTGATTCAATATTCTCTTAGGATTTAAAATAAATGTTTCTGTCATGAAAACTGTGACGATTGCCTTTGTTGCTGGAGACATCAAATATTCAATCCCATGTTTCCGCTAATTTTTATAATAAAGTTAAAATGCAGTTGATGAAATAACTTACGTCGAGCGTGTCTGTTTAGAATGAATATTGTAGGGTCTGCTTGTGGGCAGGTTCATGTGTGAAGAATGAAAGGAACTATTTTTCTTATTCAGTGAGATCTGGAAGTCAGCATCAACAACACTACTTTATAAACAGCTTCTTTCTTTCTTACTCACACGCACCGTTTGAAATATCCTCGTATACTGAGCTCACATGGCTGAAATATACACTTAGCTAAGACAAATTTCCACACATGAAGAAAGACAACAGTATTCACTATTCAGACACAGAAAACTGTCTGATTCTGTGTTTATATTACATATGCATGAATACAGGAATTCCTTTCTCTGTTTACGCATACATTATTTGTGCGTGGGTATAATATATAATATAATATATCAGCCCTTCACTTTTTACTGGAACTGAAAATTAAACAGAAAACAAAATCTATAACAATGCGTGTGTCTTTTGTCGAAATTCATTACTACCACTATTTTTTAAAACAAAAAAAAAAATCTTTATTTTTGTGTTTTTTTTTTTCCATAAACATCAGCTTTTTTAAAAAAAAAATTAAAAAAAAATTATAAAAGTCTTAGCTGGATAAATGTCTATAGGTCACGATCTTGAAAATAAGTACAAACGAAAAGCAAAAAAAAAAAAAAAAACGGTTTAAGGTAGAATAATAGCGCTTATTTTATATATATATATATATATATATATATATATATATATATATATATATATATATATATATATATATATAATATAAAAGGCTCAAACACTAATATGCCATGGTTATAATTTATTACATTGGAATCGTAATCACGATCCAATTCGTCAGACTTATAATTTCAAAAAGCTTTTTGAATTTGTAGGTCTGATGAATTGGATCGTGATTACGATCACAGCGTAATAAATTATAACCATAGAATATGAGGCTTTTATATTATATTCTTGCTCTGTCTTGTACATTGAGCTCTACCTGAATTCTATTCTCTTGGAAATATATATATATATATATATATATATATATATATATATATATATATATATAGACCACTAATATTATCTCTCTGCCACTCTCTCTCTCTCTCTCTCTCTATATATATATATATATATATAGCACGAGAGAATAAGATGAAAAATATCAGAAATCTTTAAAACTTAATATCTGATTGAACCGCACCCCAACTTTTTTTTTATTTTGTGAAGCCCTGCTAGTAAATCTGCATACATGACACTTCTCGCTACCTTTGATGAGGAACCTTTTAACAATATAGTTGAAACACGTGTATGTAATACAAAACCGTAGACATACAGGCATACATACACTGTGAACGTGTAAAGAAAGCAAATGAAATAGAACACACACACACAAATACGCACCGTGCATGTACATACATACTTATACATATAAACAAAATATCAATTGATATGCTCATCTAAACACGATCATTTTATGAATGTATAAATACACAGTAGCGTAATGGTTAGCGACTCGGACTGAGGAATCAGAGTGCCGAATTCGAATTCCGGTCGAGTTCATTACATTTGCTTGCATGCTAATGTATCAAGCTCTTCTCCCCCAGCTATGGATAAAATATCAGAACAGACTATAGCCTTGGTTGGTAACCAGTCTAGGAGAAGGAAAACTCCAGTCCAACCTAGGGGGAGTTGGGCTCTGCCAGGCTATCTTGTCCAAGACTCACCACAGTCTACCCTATGACTCGTAATCGTGAAATACAGGTAATACATACGCACAGAATAGTGGCACTTTAGAAGTAGACACTTATGTGCATACACAGACTAACAGTTAATCTGTATATATACGCATACAATTAGGTGCATATCATCTTTGTAAAAACCAAGTTATTAATAGTAACACAAGCCGTCTAGATTAAGAATGGCTACAGTATTATGATGCCAATATTACTAAATTAAATTTATACTCAAAGGTCAGTGGGGATGTTGTCGTCAGCATTAGATTTTCCTAAATCGCTAACTCAACTTTTTATGAAACTGTAGTTGTAATATGGTGTAGAAAAGCGTACTGCTTTCACCGGTTGGCGCGGCAATATACATCGTACTATGAATGGAGGTGATAGTATAAATTTATTATCTGCAGTAACTCTACACCGTACAGCTTTTATCGATCGCGTCATAGATTTTACAAGTACTTGAATGCATTGATCACTGAAGGCATACAAAAAATAAAAGATGAAAAAAAAAAAAAAAAGAATTAATTTAGAAAAAACCCTAAAAATATCCACAACATAAAGGCATGTTTTTCGGAATTACTTTTATTCGTTATATAGTCAAATGGTTTTTGATGTACAAGGTATTTGTGTAACTAAGTCGAGTCGCATGAAAGCTTTGAACCGACGAGTGCGCCAAGACAAAGTCGAAACCCACGTCTAACATAATAAATGAAATGCACAGTAAGTTCTGATTTTTTATTATATTGTTTCTAATGTTAAGATTATTAGTAAAGATATATTGACGCATACACGACAAAAGGTCTATTTACATATAATGGGATAAAGGGATGACGTAAATAAGTAAAAAAAAAAAAGAACATTATATCAGTGAACCTCGTTTAAACGACAACTTGCCCATACCGCCTTTAAAACGAGACGAGTTGTAAGCATCAGTCCCACCACCAGTCATCCCGACGCAATATTGTTATTCTGTGTTTATTATCAGTAAAGACGAACCATTGAAAATATAGTGTATTTATATATTTTCCCCGAACATTTGTTCTGGCAATAGCGGTAAATAGCTACTATATATATAT